>OU898280.1:112726117-113415070 GCA_918026665.1 Diabrotica balteata | reverse complement strand
CCTCCGCTTCTGACCCATCTGAGCTATATGCAATTTCTTCATCGCAGAACGGTAAGAATAGAGGGTCTAGATCAGAATCAAAGAAAAAATCATGGTCATGCTTGTTTTGCTTCATTATTATGTTTTATTTATATTGACGATTTGTATAATTTTAGTAAATTGTATTAGTTATTGTTTTTTTGTGACTCTTTGTAAACTTTGCCTATAATAAATAAATAAATCTTTCGATATCTATATTGTCTTTATATCTTTTAATGACAATAAAGTATATTTCTATTCTATTCTACTATTAAATAAAATTGTATTTTTCAGAATATTATCATGCTTATTATGTGTTTCAAATAGTAATCTTATGCAATTATTTACATCTGAAAATATGATGTGAACATATATGAAAATATGAAAATTATATCTTACCTGAATGTTCATTACTTTCCAAAACCATACCAACCATTATTTTACCGCGATTTCCCATTTTATTGCAAGAAATAATAATTGTTTTTACTATTATCTAACTCTAAAAATAAAACGAGCACAATCAACTTACTGATCTTATTAACAATTAAACCCCTACTGATAAAATATTGGTCAAAACGACCATACAGCAGAATAATACTCGGCAAGTCTCATCATGAACAGAACGACCGCTCGACCGACCGCTTGGCACCACGGAAATAAGTATTATGTCGCCTACACCCGGTCGCGGCGGTCGTATTCGACCGCTGGCATCTTTTTTCAAAAATTGGGACTAATAAATGAAATTCGTGAAATAGTAGTAGTGGAATTATTTCAGTTGGTTGAAAGATGCACTTGGTTCAACTTGGCACCATGGACTTTCTTAAATATTTTTTATGGCATTCAACACATTAAGGGCCGATTGCTTGAACGCTAATCAAATCTTGATTGCAACTAAATGTTTAATTAAAATCAAATACGTCACAGCAGCTGTCAAAATTATTAAAAATTGCCCAATATTGTTATTTATTTGTAAACAAAAAACATAAAATTAATATCAGAAAGAGTATGGGTTATTTGAAATTAAAACGCAAAATAATAAAATTGAATAAAATAAATTATAGTGTATTTTTATGTATAAGAGAGTAATAAAACAATAAATTATGTATGCAAATCCCTAAACAGTTGATACGGGTGACTCAATGAAAAACAGATATTTGTCAACAAGTTTACAGAAGTATATAGGAAAACAATTTTAAATTGAATATGACCACCAGGTATAAAGGTTGGAGCAGAATAGAATACAATACTTGTGAGGGTTACTAATCCCTAAATAAGGTTGCCAGTGTCGGAGTGATGGAGGTTAACAGGTACTAATGAATTTGCAAGAAATGTAAGATGTTTATTTTATTAGTTATATATAACCAATAAAAGTTTAATAAGTACCTACCTATTTGCAAAATAAAGTTTAATTCTTGAGATAAAATAAAACTTTTTATTTTATCTGAAATGAGTGCATTCCACGAAGTAAAGGTTTCAACAATCAAACATTTAATTCCAGGAATCTACGACAGTAATTGACTAGATAATTACCTTCTAAACTTATTCCACAGAAAATGTGATATTGGGTTTTTCCATTTTGTAGGAAGGTCCAAGTGGCGTATTCAAAATTCTTAACAGTTCACTAAAAGTAGGTACTTCAGTTGCAAGGTGCAGTTTATTGTGTATACTAGTGTTATGGAAAATTTGGAAGTACCGTGTAAACGCCGAAAAATTGGTCCTTTAACAGTTAATGAAAAAACATTAATATTTAATTGTCTTAAATCATTTACAGACAAACGTTTATGTGAAAGTGTTGATGAGACCGCTGAGTTAGTTAGCAGTACACTTGGTGTTGGGAAATCTACTATTTACAGAGTTATTAAAGAAGAGAAATGTGGTAGTTTTCAAATGCCACGTAATGCTCCAGGGAAACCAAAATTTCAAATAGAATATCATTTTAAAAAAGGACTTCGACGGAAAGTGCATGAATTCTTCTTTAGACAAGAATTTCCAACATTGGATAAAGTTCTTGTCTCAGTTCGAGATGATAAGGATTACCCAGAAATAAGTCGAAGTACGTTATGGAAACTTTTAAAAGAAATAGGCTTCCGCTGGAAAAAGAATCCCAGAAAGTCTATTTTATTAGAAAGAAGCGATATTGTCATATGGAGAAGACATTTTCTAAGAACCATAAAGGAAATGAGAAACCAAAAAAGAAAAATATTTTATCTTGATGAAACATGGATCAACGAGGGTCATACACCAAATAAATTTTGGCAGGATGAAACTGTTTCAAGTCAAAGGCACGCTTTTGTAAATAATATATCTACTGGTTTAAACCCACCATCAGGAAAGGGACGCAGGCTGATAATAGTACACATTGGCAGTTCAGACGGTTTTGTTGAAGGTGGTTTATTAACTTTTGAATCAACTCGTACCGGTGACTATCATGAAGACATTAACGCTGATGTCTTTCAAGAATGGTTCGAACAAATGATAGATCTTCTTCCTAAAAACTGTGTAATAGTAATGGATAATGCAAGTTATCACTCCAGACTTATAGAAGAACTGCCCACAACCAAGTGGTTAAAAAAAGACTTGCAGAATTGGCTGAGTATAAAAAATATTACGTACCATCCCGGATCTATAAGAAAGAAACTTTAATCGTTGTGTGCCCTTCATAAAGAAAAATTTAAAAAATACGAAATTGATGAAATTGCCAAAAATCGTGGAATGACAGTACTTAGATCCCCACCATATCATTGTGAATTAAACCCGATTGAACTGGTATGGGCACAGATAAAGAGTATAGTTTCAAGAAAAAATACCACTTTTAAAATTCATGATGTTAAACAGTTGTTTTTGGAGGCCGTAAATAATGTAAAACCTGAAAACTGGGAAAAGGCAGTAAATCGCACTATTAAAGAAGAGGAAAAAATGTGGAAGCTGGACAATATTACTGATAAAATGATCCAGTTATTATAAATCTTGGTTCTGAAAGTTCATCTTCTGAATCTGATTAGGATTTGTAACAAGTAGCTGTAAGTTTTATATTAATATTTTTATTCATCTATTTAACATACCTTAGACGGTTTTTAAAAACTCTTTTTCTCTTTTGTAATTTTTAAAAATTAAAAAAAATGTGAATTTTTTAAAACCTTTTTTAATGTAGGCCAGTCAGTTCTAACATAGTGTGTGATAAAAGAGGTCACTTTTGTTTACATACACATAACACTTTATAACACTGAAATAATTCATTTATTTTTTACAATTATTCAAAGTAATTTTTCAATTAATCTTGAGCACGCCCATGGAGTGGTCGGAGATACCAGTTAAAATTATGCTAATTACTCTCTCGTTCATAAAAATAAACTATAGTCAACATAATCTCAAACTGTAAGGTATTTAATTTGAATTAAATATTGGATTACAATTAAGCATTGATTAATATTCGAACAATCGGCTCTAAACCTATCAAATTATAATGTGTTATTAACAGATTTAAAGATTACTGTTTTAAAATTTAAAGTGCAGAATACAAAAAAGGGCACGTTATGAATATGTAAGACCTTATGGATCGAGAAACAGAAATGAGAAAAGCTATGTTTCAATCTATTTTTGTCAGAAAAAACAGTTTACTGCCAATATTTGGGTAAAACTTACAAAGCGTAGATTATAGACTTAGACATCATCAGTACCAAATACAGACCAAAAATAATCAAATCTATCAAGGGGCCCATGTCGGATCAAACTAAAATCCACAGTTTGTAACTTACAACGACAAAACTACAAAATAATAAACTCTATTATATTATATAAAATCCTATAAAAAGGTATGTTTATTCAAAAAAAACCTTTCGGGCTACATCGCAGAACGTTTTCGAAATAGATATCAGTGCTGGAGAACAAAAAGAAAAAACAATAAGATTAAAATGTAATTAGGTGTTTTTAATTGTGGTTGAATTAAAAATAAAAGCGTCTTTCTTTAAAAAGCTAAATAAGAAATAATTCCTTATGCCATACATATTAATTAAGTTACATTAATAAATAATAATTAAAGCAGAAGCAGGACTTTGCATAAAAATGATTTATTTTTAATACGAATAGTAGCAAAAATCAGGCAGTATCTAGTGATTACTTACAGGTTGTTGAAATATAAATGTTGTGATATATGGTTTAACGGTTGTATCAGATCCAGTATTGAAAAGGTTTATTACAAAAATTAATAAAGGAAATTCTACTATTAAAAATATACTGTAACATATTATTTGGAACAGGATTTTGTATTTATATGCTAGTTTATACATAGATATTTTTTCTATAAATTGTAGAGGATCATCTAAAATAAAAAGAAATAAATATAGCAACTAATAAAATCATCGTACTGGAAATATTAATGTCAAAATTAGCATTGATTGTAAATAAGGTTTCAAAATTAAAGATGAAAATTCTAAAGACATTAACTAAATATTTGTATCAAAACAATTGTTTTTTTATTCCAGCAGCAGTTTCTAACCATACATTTTAGGTTTTTGTTATCCGATATTTTACCATATGGGTATGATCAAAGCAGAACAGAATTTAAAAATATTTTGTACCAACTGAGAACAAGTTATTTGTTTAGCACATGAGCACAGTTGCAGAAGAAATTAGAAAAAGTTTCCTTTTTAAAAATCCATGACATCAAGCATAGAAAAATTATTTCACAAATCTCCTACAAGAATTTAACTTTTTAAAAATATGCTTTCAAATATTTCACTTTCACCAGAACATTTACCTTGTTTACCAGAACATTTACCTTGTTTTTTAAAACCAATTTTCTTCAGCAGTAACTTTTGCTGCTTAATTAGAATCATGAAAGTTGCTCTTGGTGGAAAGTATACCCTTAATAATACAAATTAGATTAGTTTATCAAAATGTTAAAGGTGACAATAAAAAAGATATTTTTCAAAAACTTGACACAATAATTTAAAAAAACAATGGTTTTCAGAAACTTACTGAGGTAACCTTTTCGTTGGTAGTTTATGCAAGGAAATATATTTAACATCAAATATTTTTGTGAATTTAAAATATGCTCCAATTACATCAGCTGATGTGAAAAAAGAGTTTCTTGATTTAAAAAATATATACCTATGCACAGATAAAAGCCATAAGTTTTTATTTAAAAATTAAGGGACAAGAAAGGAGACGGGGGACAAGAAAGGAGCCTCCATGAGATCAATATTTCCACATCAACTAGAAAGCAAACACTATGGACGGCGTCCCCTGGACACGTCTACTAGTAGACGGCTAATTCTTCCAACACCAGACCAAACCAGATCGAATCTACGACAAAACGGACGCGGAAAATAAGACGCGAGACCAAAGGACGCGGAAAAAAGGACGCGCGAACAAAGGACGCGTGGAAAAAGGACGCGTGGAAAAAAGGACGCATATTATTAATGAATTACTATAAATAGTTTATTTTAATTGACATTAGCCATTACCCCCTTTTTATCCCCATATGTTATTACAGAAAATGATTCTACCTAACCTAAAATCGGTTACGGTAAGAGTAAAAAGTAAAAAATAATTATATGAAAAAACTTGCCCTCACATTTTATCGAGGCTTAGGACTAAAATATCTTAAGTAAAATAATAAATACTAATATAATTTTGATTCAAGATTTCTGGTATTGAAACAGGTTAGATTCCATAGTATCAGAATTATGTATGGGATTAGAAAAACCCAAGTACCAGCCCAGTAAGGGGTCTAATGAGGTTTAATGCGAACCGGAAGGTTGGTAAATTCCGCAGGTAATGTTAAGAAAATAAAACTTTCTAATTGTTTGATAATTGTTTTTAAGAAATGAATATTACAAAAGGTCCGATATAACAAAACATCATTAACCAAATGGTTTATATAGGGGAAACTTGTCGCGGTAGGTAATTTATTCTGTTCTTAACAAGAAAACATTTTACAAATTGATATCAGTCTGTTAAGATGGTGTTAGCGTTTGTGAAAAGCCAAAAAAGCAACAACTTGTTACTTTATAATGGATTTCTCCATAAAAAATAGCGAGTGATTGGTAAAAAGACAATTTGGAAGTGTGCTACTTATAATAAGTGCAAATGTACAGGAAGAGTGCATACCGTTGTGGATGAAATTACAAAATCCACAGAACATAATCACGTTGCAGACACGGCAAAGATTGAAGCAAAAGAAGCTTGTAACCGGATGAAAGAAGTTGCACAACAACTGGAACACTCCACCCAAGGTGTAGTAAGAGAAATTTTTCAAGGACTTTCCTTAGCTGCTACGGCACAACTTCCATCAATGTCGTCGTTAAAAAAAACTGTGCAAAAAGTTCGGAACGAGCTAGGAGGTACGCCCGCAAATCCGAGAAATTTAGAAGAACTTGTGCTTCCTGAAGAATATAAAACAACTACAGGCGGTAAGCTATTTCTATTATTTGATAGCGGGCCAGAAGAAGAACGTATTTTGTTATTTTCAATACAAAGAAATTTAAGATTTATAGAACAATGCGTTCAATGGTATGCCGATGGAACATTTAACTCAGCACCACCATTGTTTTCTCAAATATAAAAATTCATGGAGTGCGATACAGTAATGTAATCCCGACTGTATTTGCACTTCTAACGAATAAAACACAAGAGACTTATACACGTGTTTTTCAGCAATTAAAGGTGTTGAATCCGGCCTTGCGCCCTCTAACAATAATGATGGACTTTGAAAGAGCGCCAATGAATGCTGCACAAACTGAGTTCCCAAATGTGAGAATCCGCGGATGTTTTTTCATTTCTCGCAGTGTATGTGGCGCCATATTTAAAGTGCCGGATTGCAACGTAGATATATTGAGAATCCTGACTTTGCCCTTCACCTAAGACAATTGACAGCTCTTGCGTTTGTTCCAGACAACCATGTAGTCAGAGTGTACGAGGAGTTGCTCAATAGCGATTTTTATACACAAAATGAAGAACTACTAGTGCCGCAGATTAATTACTTTGAAGACACTTGGATAGGAAGATTAGCTAGAAGAGGAAATCGAAGACAACCCCTTTTTCCAGCAAATGTATGGAATTGTTACGATTTGGCAGACCAAGATATACCTCGAACTAATATTGCTGTCGAAGGATGGCACAACAGCTTTTCTTCTCTTCTCAATAGTGCACATCCGAATATTTGGAAATTTAATAATTCTCTAAAAAAAGAATATGATTTAAATGTTTTGAAAATAGAGCAGTACATTTCGGGCAATGACCTCCACGCAAAAGAAAATATCAAGATACAGCAAACAGGATAAGGGCTATTGTTGCCGATTATGCTGACAAGCCAACTTTAGAATATTTGAGAGGCATTGCTTACAATTTTCAGTTGCAAACATAAAAAAATACAAACAAAAATTAATATCAAAAATAAAACAAAAAAAAATAAAATGACAAAAAATTCCAAAAAAAGCAAAAAATTAAAAAAAAAAAAAAGACTTGTAAACACGCCAGCTTCTGCTGCCAGTCCTAAGCCTGGATAAAGTGTAAAGGCACGTTTTTTTCATATAAATATTTTTCACTTTTTACTTTTACCGTAACCGATTTTAGGTTAGGTAGAATCATTTTCTGTAATTATATATAGGGGATAAACGGGGGTAATTGCTATTGTCAATTAAAATAAACTATTTATAGTATTTCATTAATAATATGCGTCCTTTTTCCACGCGTCCTTTTTTCCACGCGTCCTTTTTTCGCGCGTCCTTTTTTCCGCGTCCTTTTTTATGCGTCCTTTTTTCCGCGTCCTTTTGTCGGTATACCAACCAGATCAGATGGCAATCATCAAGCCAAGAACGGTTCTTCTAAGAGGCAACACTAACAAGAGCAAGCATAAATATCGAGGGCATCAGTACAGCCAAACGACATCTTATTAGAATTATACAAGAACACGAAATGTAAGGTATTGTGCATCCTGAAAACCCATAGAGACCTAACTGCAGCGAGACCGAAAGTCTCCGGTATAAAACTGATTGCGGAGATACCACACAATAAGCTCGAGAGCACGGTATTTGTGAAAACCTCAACCATAGTCTTGTTTGTGGAAACAACAAATGTACACGGTATAGAGATAATAACCACTGAAAGCAAAAAATGCACAATAACCTCGGTATACAAGCCCCCAAACCAGCATTTTATATTTTCACCTCTAATTAACTTCCAATCACATCCCAATCAGATTAAACTGGGGGACTTTAACAGTCACAGTTTACTCTAAAACTATGCAAATTTGGACGCAAATGGAAACGCAGTAAAAGCATGGGCCGAAACGAGTGGCCTAACGTTAATCCATGATCCTAAACTTCTAGCTCATTTCAGAGCAAAGTTTAGAAAATAGGATATAACCCGGATATCTGTTTTTCAAATATTAATCTCGAAAACCGATGTACCAAAGTAGTGTATAGCCCTGTAATAAAAACTCAGCATACACCAATTGGTATAAATCTCTTTCTAATTGTCAAACCACAAGCTATTGCATTCAGAAGGAGATTAAATCTCAAAAAAGCAAACGGGCAAAAGTATGCAGATGTGCTAGATCCTAAGCTGCTACGTCTTAAACCATAAGTAGAGAACTACAAAAGATTTGTAGAGGTACTCAAAAATGTGTCTAGAAAAGCTATCTTCTGAGGATGTAGACAACAATATGTTTCCGGGATGTCTAGCGAGTACAAAGAACTAATAAAAACATATGAAATCCTCTATTTTACTGACCCTTTTAGCGAAGAAACGGTTGACTGTGGCGCTGTACTACTCCAACAGCTAAGTCAAGCTAGATAGCAAAAGTGGATTGAGACCCAGGAAAAAATCGACTTGACACATAGTAGCAAAATAGCATGGAACCTTGTAAAAAAACTTAGCGGTGATCCAATAGAACATAAACCATTTTGCAAGGTGACAGCAAACCAAGACGCTGCTCAACTCCTTATGAATGGAAGAACTACGAATCGATATAAGGACCAAAACACTCGAAAAAGATTGGATTCGGATACAAATTACCTGGGAACTCCTTTTACACTAAAAGAACTCCACGACGGTATGAACAGATTAAAAAACAGAAAAGCTGCAGGTGTGAACGATATATGCAGTGAACAAATAAATAATCAAGGACAAGCAGGAAAAAACTGGATCTTGCAATTTGATAACACGTGCTGCAAAGCCTGCGAAATTCCAAAACCATGAAGGAAATCTTAAGGAATAGCCTTGTTAAAACCAGAAAAGGACCCAAAAAAATCAGTAGCTACAGACCTATTTCGCTGTTGTGTCACTTTTTTAAACTATACGAGAGACTTAACTCGCCAGAATAGAAAAAAATGTCGACAAGAACCTCACCCCACAACAAGGAGGATTCAGACCCGGCAAATCTTGCACCGGACAAGTCCTCGCACTAACAGACGACATTGAAAAGGGCTTTGAAGAAAACTTTTAACAGGGGCTGCTTTCGTAGGTTTGGCAGCAGCCTATGATACAGAAAGGCACAAAACATTGTTTTTCAAAATATACACTTTCAATAAACACTGTCTTAATAAGGTCGTATATTATTTAGTGCAAAACAAACGATTTTTCTTTATGCTGAAGAGTAATCTAAATAGGTAAAGAGTTCAAAATAACGGCCTCCCACGGAAGTGTTTTAGCATTATTGCTCTTTAATATATACACAAACGACCAACCTATGGCGACCGAAACCAAGCACTTCCTCTATGCTGACGATCTTGCAATATGTGCTAATAGTTTTAAAGAGGTGAAGGAGAAACTCAAAACTGTCTTAAAAACAATAACAGCATACTACGTGTAGAATTCCCTGAGACTTAATCTCTCTAAAACTCAAGTCTGCGCTTTTCACCTTCGAGCCAAGAAAGCCAAGCGATAACTCTAAATTACATTAATTTGTAGTACACACAAACCAACCCGTAGGTCTTGGAGTAACTCTGGACCGGCCCCTCACCTAATGACATAATTGTATAAAAACGAAAGAGAAAGTAACAAATAGGAACAGCATATTTAGAAAGCTAACGGGAAGTAAATGGGGTGCACGTCCTGGCGCTTTAAGAACAACGGTACAGTCACTGTTTTTCTTAACTGCTCAATATGCGCGCCCATTTGGGGCAGATCTGCCTACACTAAACAAGTTAATACTGCGCTAAATGAGACGTGCAGAATCTATATAAAGCAGCCATCGGTTTTACAGAACCCTCAACATGCAGAGGAATTGCAGAGCACATAGAAAAAATTAAACAGATCGCGGACGAGCGGCATGCCCTATACAAAGCTCGAACACCACGAAAGGGATTTTAATCCAGAACAAGCTTACTTGTAACAGTGCAGAATGAACAGCTTGAGTATGTTTCTCTTTCCCATGTTCAATGCACCGGCCAGTCCCTAGACTTTAAAACGTAGAAAACTATGAATAGGATAAGAACGAAGGTCACTTCAGTATAATCAAATACGGCAAAATGGGGAAAATAGACCAAGATGATGCGAACTGTGATTGCGGAGAAACACAGAATATGGAACATCTTCTTACATGCAAAAACTGTCCTTATCGATGTACCCTCGAAGATTTGTGGCTCGTCAACAAAGATGCGGTTCCATCTCAAATAGGTCGATACTGTACCGAAATTTTATGAATGACATGTCCAGACATGATACGGTGAAGTAGGTACATTTGAAATTAAAAAAAACATTTTTTGATCAATTATTGTTTCCATAATTCTAGCAATAGTATGACACGTTTTTAATGCTTTCATTACAATTAATTAGTACATTATAATTATATACCTACTTATTTTTTAAATTTATTTATGTTGTTTTCTAGCTACAAAAATAAACATCAATTTATATACCATTATTAAATATATGGTTCCAAATGACAGTATACATATAAAAAAATGCATATTTTCTAAAAAAAATTAAAAAATAATTTTTTGCATATTTGCCAAGTCTAATTATTACTAAGCAATTGGTACAAAAAGTATTGATTGCACTTATAATGTATAATATACATTATGTTAATTTCACATCGCTTGCTATACACACTTACTTGCTGCTCCAGTTCCAGCCTGAAGAGCTTTTATTTCTACAAAATAGATAAAATAATATTTAAAATAAATTATATTTTACCTTGCATTCGTTTTAGTTTAATTTCAACTTTGTCTTCTTTCAAAAAATCTTTAGTTGCCATTTTTTGTTAAGACCAACCTTTCACAGAACGCTATGTTAAGTACTGTCAGTTATTCTTAGAAGAGACACATTTATTGAGTTTTTCATTCAATATTAAGAAATAAATAGAAACATCGAAATATAGAGGGTGATTAGCTGGGTATTGAATTAATCAACTAATTAAATAAAGCAATGTGCGAACACAACACGTTTATAACATTATAATATTTAGGAGTCAGATACTAAATATTAATTTAATTACGGTCAGAACGAAAAAAAAAAATTAGGACATAAATAAACTCTTATTGTGTATAATAAGGGTTTCTAATAAAAAAGTTAGGGGAAATAGGGCAAACAATATTTCCACTATGTTGTGGATACTGGTCCAGACAGGTTGCAAAATGGCTTTTTTGGATGGTGTATACCTAATACATTATAAATACAAAACTTCCAGTCACAATTCTTTAGTCACCTATTAACAAATAAGGGTCAAAGATGGCAGTTTTTTTATTTAAATAGATACTGGTATTGACTTGCTTTTCGTCGTACAGATATTTAAATCTATAACTCCCTGCAAAATTCGCAATAGAGATGTTTTCTATAGCCAATTGACTGAGGTTTGTCACCTTGTGGTAGAAGTTTGTCGCCTTGTTATATTTTCAATCAAAGACACATTCCATTTCATGCGCTGCCACAGCTGTCCTGCTTAAATAAGCACCAGATAATGTTTCAAGGTAGCAGCTTTAATGAGTAAAGCTCTTGGTAATATTTGGTTTGCTTGTGGCTTTTTTTATGTATAAGTGTTGCGACAAATTTTTTAAACTTAAAGTTTTAATGAAAAAACGTTTAAGCAAACTAGTGACACCATATTAATTAATTTAAATTAAATGTCCTCCTTAAAGATATTTAACGACAGATCTTAACATCAGAGACATTTTGAAGGAACATTTGGTTTCATACGCGGGATTTATTGGTGATGCCTTTATTTTAACCCAGATATTCCTAAAACCTACATGAAAATATATTTTTTAATTTTTTCTAAATTTAGTTGTTATACCAATTACCAAAAACACATTTATCGTAAAAACAAAATATTTATGAAAAACAAGGAAAAAAAAAATACTGTACAAAATATGATACACCAGGCATATAACTACTATTAAGTTTCAGGGTAAAATGAAACAAAACATTTAACATGTAAGCCTATGTTGCATTTTGAACACCTTATTTTTGCTCTATCGTGACACAAACTACATCGAGTTGGTTTTTCCTGTGGAATTACTAAATGGTCTAGTCGATCATAGCGAATATCAATGTTTTCATTGGCTCACGGACGACCTCGAGAATAGGAAGTAGGTTTTTTATTTTGTTGTAACAATGATGTTGCAATACGTCTTTTTAATGATAACTGGTCCAGTTTTCATCCACGCAAGCGATGAAGTTGCCAGGCATTCTGAACAGCTATGTCAATGCACTGTTGATCAATGAAAAATACCATTTTTTGTCGCGAATAGAAATGCGGTAAAGACTAATATTTTGATCACTACGATCTACTCCGCCCAGGTTTACATTAGACTCATGTACGAGATGTGGTTGTTTTACCTGAAATGATAAATATTACTAGTATTACAGAGGAAGATTGTCTATTTTGTTTTAAACCTGAATCGTCTTCTTCTCCTACTGTGAATACCGCTTTACAAGATGAATTGGTTGAACTCCTGCTGAGTTATCTGTCAGATGAAAATTTGATATACAAAATTCAAATTTATCTCTCGTAAGAACTTCTATTATAAGTTGATTTTTAGCATCTTTGTCACATTGCTAGAACATTCTCCTGCAAGGAATGTTGACATACCCACTCAATATAAGAGTTCCTAGAAAAGCTTTGATTTCATGTTCTCGAACTTCCTGTTGGCGATTCTTCTATGAAGCGTATCGATTAGTTTCTGAAGTTATCAAGTGTATCAGTTCTTCATAAAAAAGGAAAACCATTCAAGAGTTCTCTTAGAATCATGTTGTTCTGGAAGTTCGTTTACAATGATACATTGGTCTTCCATCTGAATGTCTTCTTTTACCCAGTGGTAGATTTTTTTCTTAGACCCTTTAATTGTTATTTTTTCTCTTTGCTATTGTAATGAAATATTAACTTGAGAATCGATTACTAATGTGTTACCGTCATTATTTTGCACATTTATTTCAGCAGAAGCTTGTAATTGCGACCCAGGTAAATTATTCATCAACAATATATCTTCATCACCAGAGTTTTCGTCTGTTACTACATCACATGCATTTATGGGAGGCATCAAAGTAATACTATCTACATTTGCTATTAAATTTTCATTTAAAAATCATCTTCTAACATACTAAGCGTATCTTCCAATGAAAAGGTAAAAGTAAATAGTATGGCATTTTCCTATTGTACAATATTTTGTACACTAAAATCAAATGGCCTAACTTAATTTATTAGAAAAGTCATCCGATCCATGAGAAATATTAATATTAAATAACTAGATAAGTAATATTAAATACTAAATAATTAAAAAATTTATGTTGTAATTAACGATTTCTCTGTTCATAACGTCTTCCTTGCGTTAGTTCCAATGAAGAATATTTAGGAACCTATGTTTGTATTGCATATTGTTTTTATATTGCGTTTTCCAAATAATGCAATAGCAGTTTTTGTAAGTTTAATAATAAAATTAGTGTGTGCACATTACATTTTACTATTATCATACTTGTTGTATTGCAACAGGTGTAATCTCAAATATCGCTTTTGTAGGAGTATGTTGGTGAGAACTTAAAGTATCTTTGAATATTCCTGTATTAATTAATTAATTCCTATAAATTTTTATAATTTGTAACAGGTTTTGTATCGTACTATGTAATTAGTAGTAGTAATTAATATTGTGAATTCTGTTTTAATATCCTATTTTAACTTGTTGTCATTAAATAATCCTTATTATCATGTAATTAGGTTAATGCAGTAAATGAGCTTTTAGAACAACTTGACGAAATGTGTTAAATATACTGCGTGTCAAAGTTAGGGAAATTGTCAATAAAATGATAATGATACTTCATTCTGCATCAATAATTATTGGTAAGTAAACTATTAAAAATTATAGATTTTTAAAAACATTAAAATTTCAGAACTTATTAAGAATCAGACATCAGAAATCAGACAAAAAGAACATTCTAAGTATTGACAAAGCACCCTACAGACATTGAAAATGAGCTTTCTTGTCTTAAACGGGATAAATAAATAATTGTTAAAAAACTACTTGTTCCTATTGGGTCTATTTTTCACAAATGTAGTTACATAATTACATAAAAACACATTATGAAATGTGATTTAATTGTTTTTATTATTTATTTTAATAAATAAAAACAATTAAAATAATATAACTTTCGGGTTTAATTAGCAATATAATTAATAGAATTGGAATGACTTTAGTCCGCGCCTGGCACGCTTACAATAACTTATTTTCGAAAGAAATCCTGACTTTATTTATTTAAAAGAATCAAACGTTACAAAAATATACAACATTTATTAAAAAACTTTGTTAGTTATCATCATATCAGAACTACACACCGACTGCTAGCGAAGGAACACCAATTTTCGTATCTACTGAAATATTTCACCTAAACTCCACCTAAACCTGCATTAAAAGCTGTTGCTATAACAGTAGTGTGTCCAAAAATTACAATAAGTAGCTTATTATATTCCTCCTAATTATATACGGATAAGCATTATTAAAACTGATATTAGTTTATTAAACACAGGATAGTACATATATCCATATTCAGTTATAGTTAATTTTTATGAACGAGAGAGTAATTAGCATAATTTTAACTGGTACCTCCAACCACTCCATGGGCGTGCTCAAGATTAATTGAAAAATTACTTTAAATAATTGTAAAAAATAAATGAATTATTTCAGTGTTATAAAGTGTTATGTGTATGTAAACAAAAGTGACCTCTTTTATCACACACTATATTAGAACTGACTGGCCTACATTAAAAAGGGTTTTAAAAAATTCACATTTTTTTTAATTTTTAAAAATTACAAAAGAGAAAAAGAGTTTTTAAAACCGTCTAAGGTATGTTAAATAGATGAATAAAAATATTAATATAAAACTTACAGCTACTTGTTACAAATCCAAATCAGATTCAGAAGATGAACTTTCAGAACCAATATTTATAATAACTGGCTCGATCATTTTATCAGTAATATTGTCCAGCTTCCACATTTTTTCCTATTCTTTAATAGTGTGATTTACTGCCTTTTCCCAGTTTTCAGGTTTTACATTATTTACGCCCTTCAAAAACAACTGTTTAACATCATGAATTTTAAAAGTGGTATTTTTTCTTGAAACTTCACTCTTTATCTGTGCCCATACCAGTTCAATCGGGTCAATTTCATCAATTTCGTATTTTTTAAATTTTTCTTTATAAAGGGCACACAACGAATAAAGTTCCTTTCTTATAGATCCGGGATGGTACGTAATATTTTTTGAACTCAGCCAATTCTGCAAGTCTTTTTTTAACCACTTGGTTGTGGGCAGTCCTTCTATAAGTCTGGAGTGATAACTTGCATTATACATTACTATTACACAGTTCTTAGGAAGACGATCTATCATTTGTTCGATCCATTCTTGAAAGACATCAGCGTTCATGTCTTCATGGTAGTCACCGGTACGAGTTGATTGAAAAGTTAATAAACCACCTTCAACAAAACCGTCTGAACTGCCAATGTGTACTATTATCAGCCTGCGTCCCTTTCCTGATGGTGGGTTTAAACCAGTAGATACAAAAGCGTGCCTTTAACTTGTAACAGTTTCATCCTGCCAAAATTTATTTGGTGTATGACTCTCGTTGATCCGTGTTTTATCAAGATAAAATATTTTTCTTTTTTGGTTTCTCATTTCCTTTGTGGTTCTTAGAAAATGTCTTCTCCATATGACAATATCGCTTCTTTCTAATAAAATAGACTTTCTGAGATTCTTTTTCCAGCGGAAGCCTATTTCTTTTAAAAGTTTCCATAACGTACTTCGACTCATTTCTGGGTAATCCTTATCATCTCGAACTGAGACAAGAACTTTATCCAATGTTGGAAATTTTTGTCTAAAGGAGAATTCATGCACTTTCCGTCGAAGTCCTTCTTTAAAATGATATTCTATTTGAAATTTTGGTTTCCCTGGAGCATTACGTGGCATTTGAAAACTACCACATTTCCCTTCTTTAATAACTCTGTAAATCGTAGATTTCCCAACACCAAGTGTACTGCTAACTAACTCAACGGTCTCATCAACACTTTCACATAAACGTTTGTCTGTAAATGACTTAAAACAATTAAATATTAATGTTTTTTTATTAACTGTTAAAGGACCAATTTTTCGGCGTTTACACGGCACTTCCAAATTTTCCATAACACTAGTATACACAATAAACTGCACCTTGCAACTGAAGTACCTACTTTTAGTGAACTGTTAAGAATTTTGAATACGCCACTTGGACCTTCCTACAAAATGGAAAAACCCACTATCACATTTTCTGTGGAATAACTTTAGAAGGTAATTATCTAGTCAATTACTGTCGTAGATTCCTGGAATTAAAGAATTAAATGTTTGATTGTTGAAACCCTTACTTCGTGGAATGCACTCATTTCAGATAAAATAAAACGTTTTATTTTATCTAAAGAATTAAACTTTATTTTGCAAATAGGTAGGTACTTATTAAACTTTTATTGGTTATATAACCAATAAAATAAACATCTTACATTTCTTGCAAATTCATTAATACCTGTTAACCTCCATCACTCCGATACTGGCAACCTTATTTAGGGATTAGTAACCCTCACAACTACTGTATTTTATTCTGCTGCAACCTTTATACCTGGTGGTCATACTCAATTTAAAATTGTTTTCCTATATACTTCTGTAAACTTGTTGACAAATATCTGTTTTTCATTGAGTCACCCGTATCAACATTTTAGGGATTTGCATACATAATTTATTGTTTTATTACTCTCTCATACATAAAAATACACTATAGATAGTTTCTCGTCAATAAACTTTAGCTTATGTGATCCCAAAATACAGCCATTACTAACTTATCACACTCTAGACAGCTTATTCGATAGCATCATTTTCCCATAAACGATATGTAAAATTAAAGGTGCTAATTGGTAACTCTTTAAACTTACTGGAAAATATTGCACAAATATACTTAAATATCGAAATAACATTGACGAAGATATAAAACAACTCAACCATTGCATAATTGCTTCCAGAGAGTAGTGTATCCGTAAATACAAAATTAACCTAACTAAATAACATGTTCTCTGGTGGAATGCCTCATATAAAACATCAGTTTGAGAAACGAAAGGAGCTTTAAATAGATGCCGAAAATTTCGCACTGTAGCTGACGTAATAAATTTTAAAACTCTTAGAACAAAAACGGTAAACAAAATTTATAGAATGAGTTTACTAGCTCTGTTACCAAAGATACTCCTCGACTCTAGTATGGTCAAAAATAAAGAGAATGAAAAGATATTACACATTATACAAACCCCCAGATCTTAACATTCAGGACAACTTCATTACAGATGATCAACAAATTACTGACATACTTTCTCAATACTTTCTCAATAAATCAAATAATCCTAGCAATCCTCCAACCAAAATTGTTGCTATTAAAAAAACTTTCAATAATAGTCATCCCATTAATATACCATTCAGTATCCAAGAACTAAATGATGCCATTTTTTTTTTGGAAAAAAGCTCAGCTGAAGGTATATACAATATTCCCCTCTATCTTTTTAAACAATATTACTAAAATACACACGGGCAAATACTCCAACTGTTTAACAACATTTGATCTTTTCAACAATTCTTATTAGTATGGAGAACAATGCCTTTAAAAAAATACGATAAATCTATAACTTTAAATTCATACAGCAGAATCTCTTTCACCTTTACATTATGTAAACTTCTAGATAAAACGTTTAGTAAAAGATTACTTTGGTACTTTAAACAAAATAATATTCTCGATCAATTTCAATTAGGCCTCAGACCAGGTATATTCACCATGGATAAACGTTTACTTCTTCAATCCACAAATGTGCATGTGGTATCCAACAAAAATAAAGTAATTGCAATCTCACTTGACATTGAAAGCGCTTTTGACTCCATACCAATTTTGGTGATACTAAACAAACTAAGTCAGGTCAAGCTATCTGGTAATATATACTCCTTTATAAAAAACTATCTCACAGATCAATCCTTAAAAGTAATTACTAACGGCAAAGTACTCTCACATCGTACTACCAAAAACCGTGTCCAACAATGGTCTGTTCTAAGCAGCACACTAGTGTAAACGGCATTAAGTTTCTTCATAAATGATCCTGTATAGTAAAGAATATATGCTGACAATATAATATTTTTCTGTTATGGAAAGGTCACATCCACCACAGACACTTTATTACAGAACAAGGTAAATAAGATTAACTAGGCCAGTCAATCCGGCCTTAACTTCTCACTTCCAGATCCAAAAGTATTCATTTTACCAGAAGACAAAACATGCAATCTTCAACCAATTCTCTGAATGGAAATTTTTTCTAAGTAGGAGATCAAATTAAGCTTCTCATCATTATTTTCCACAGTTCGATTGTAGCAGCGGAAGCGAATAGTTCTCTGTGTGATCGAAGTGGTAATTAATAGAGTTGTCGTTGTTTTTACCAAAAAATGGAATTAAATTCAGATGGCAGAGGAAATCTACCTGACAGAGGAAGGATTGACGATATTGCTAGTAATATGGATTATGAAGTTAATGAAAAGCAAAAGCAGTCTGAGGAAATTATAAATATTGATATTAATACACAATCAAAACAGGTACCGATAACAAATTTAAAAAACTTTTTACCAGATTATCAGGTAAGCAATAAAATAAATATTAATATAGGCCAGTCCATAATGTCAGAGGTGAAAAATAAATATAGTCAAGGTGACCAAGGTCCTTATTTTGTTTTTATGCAGAATAAGGAAGGTAAGATTGGCCGATTGCATCGCATAGCGACAGCACGATTAATTTTAGGTGCAGTACCTGCAATTAAAGATAATATTGTTAATAATAATATCATAGGAAAAAATAAAATTAAAATTAAATGTAACACATATAAAAGCGCTAATATTTTAGTGGAATGTAAAAAGTTAATAGAAAGAAATTACGATTTATATATTCCAAATTTTTTTACTCAGAAGAGTGGGGTAATTAAAGGAGTAGACAAAAATATTTCACAAAACGAATTAAAAGGTATTATTGTTGCAAGATACGGCAATTTTAAAGTAATAAACGTTAAAAAAATAAAGCGAAAAGAAAATCAACTGGTGGAGACGTGTACGATAGTGATGTCTTTCAGAGGCCAAATTATTCCAAAACAAGTAATCATTGAACGAATGATATACAGATTTAACAGATCCCACTTGTATATTATGTTTCGGAACCCATTCAGCATTAGATCGAAACAAGTGCGCTGAGTTTGAAAAACAAAAGGGCATTAAATATATAATGGCAAATGAAAATTTACCTTTTGAAGAAGCAAAATTAAAATACAGTAGTGGCTATAGGACAGTCCCGAATTCAAAAAACACAGGAAATAGGTACACAGTGACAACCAAGGGAAAATGGAGCGAAGAAGCTCAAAATAAATCAGTTTATCCTTATTCAACAGAACACTAAAATATACTGGACACTGCAAGCGCTTCTGCTTACCCGTCGCAACCAATTATAAACAACCCATTATATCAAAATCAAACAAAAATAGTCCAACAAAACTTACTAACTAGTAAACAAATTACTGATAATATAGTAACAATATTTAAAAATTTCTTAGACAAAAACTTAATTCCAATAGCAAACAAACAAATTTTAGACGACATTAAAAGTAATATAGAAAAAGTTTTAACTGGGCCTAGTAAACAATAAGATTTTACAATGGAATTCACGATCAATAGTGAACAATAAAGGCCATTTTGAAAAGTACATTTTCGAAAATAAATTCTTAGCTCTTCTTTAAGTGAAACTTGGTTAAAACCGAATTCAAAGATAAGCTTCTCCCAATATAACATCTTCCGTGAAGATAGATCAGATGGTTATGCAGGAGTAGCGATATTATTAAGAAAAAATATCAATTTTCAAAACAATTTAAGTTTTTATAAAATAAATAATGTCATGTGCGTTGCAGTATAGATTAAAATAAATAATAAAAACTTAAATTTATAGTCCATTTATGCAAAACCCAAATTATGTGTGTCAAAAAACTAATGGGTTAAATTTTTTAATAGTTTACAAAAACCTTTTTTAATAGGTGGAGATTTCAACAGCCATAATAAAATGTGGGGCTGTGATGTCACCGATCAAGAAGGTATTTATCTTTTTGAGACTATGGAGGAATCTGGACTTAATTTCCTAAATGATGGGTCAGAAACATTAATTCGTAGACCTATGAATTTAAATAGATCTGCTATAGACTTAACAATTTGCTCTAGAGATATTTATTACAAATTTAATTGGCACACAGAAACAGAGTCTGGGTTCTGATCACTACCCAATAGTAATAGAATTTAACCATTATACTGATAATAACGTTACTAATAGTAATGGTGTCATTGAAACTAATAATATATCTAGATCTAGAATTACATGGAATATTAAAAGGGCAGACTGGGCTTTCTTTACCTATCTCTTAAACAATGAAAAGAATAATAATATATCAGATGGTTCAGAGCAAGAATATTCCACATTTTGTGACTCTATCAATTTAGCTAGTAAATGCTCTATTTCAGATAGGAAGGGGGGTCCCAATGCAAAATTTAATAAACCATGGTGGAATGATAATTGTAGGGACGCTATAAGACAACAAAAACAAACTTTTTTGCAGTTTAAAAAACTATCTAGTTACGTTAATTATTTAAAATATCAGCAACCAGAAGCTTATAAAAAAGAATTATTTTAGGCAGCAAAAGAGCTTCTTGGAAAAACTTTTGTAATAGTTTAAATAAAAATACACCAATTAGCAAAATATGGAATGAAATAAGAAAATTAAAAAACGTTTATAATCCTCCCAATAATCCGATAGTTGTAAATAAGTGGACAGATATATTTTTTAATAAAATTGCTAGACCTCGGGTTGAAGGAGAAATTAATCACAGGAACGCTACGGATAATAGACATGAATGACGAAGCAAACAAAGGCAACATATTTCTCACACAAGCATTTAGTTTGGAAGAATTAAAGAACTGCCTAAAAAGACATAATAATTTAGCTCCAGGATTAGATGGTATACACTAGAGTATGTTGTATAATTTACCCATACATAAAAAAGTTCAACTACTAAATGTAATAAACAATATCTGTCATTATACACTATTTACACAGCTCATATAGGTCAAAGCATAATTACTAGCAAACAAAGTAAAATATTCGTATCCTAAAATTCGCAGATGATATATGCATATATGTAGATGAATTGGAAATCGAACAAGGCAGTAGAAAAATAAATACAGTATTTAAACATCTACAAGAAGACCTAGATCAAATAGCATTAAACATACCAACCAAAAAACACAAGCTTGCATATTCTCCCGAAAACGAAACATTCCAGAAGTAGTGGAGTTGCAAAATGTCTCGTATAAAGTTCAACCTAAAGTTAAATATTTGGGTATTATACTGGATAGGAAAATGATTTGGAAAGATCATATTCAGTACATCGTAGCAAGAGCTGACAAAGGGTACAATGCGTTACGAGCAGTAAACCATACAACATAGGGAGCAGATCCCTACATAGCATTACTAATGTATAGATCATACATAAGATCAATATTAGATTACGGATGTTACTTTTACAATCAAGCCGCCAAAACCCATCTTTAAAAAATATACATCCTTTCAAATAAATGCCTCAGATTATGTATAGGAGCTTTGATGAGTACTCTAATATCAAATCTAAGCGTAGAATGTAATAAACCACCACTATGGTTAAGAAGGAAAACTATGTGTGAAAAATTTATAACTAAAATGATAACTAAAGAGAGCATAATATGTAACAACTGCCACAAACTTTATATAAATGACCTAACCACTGAATACTGGAGGAAAAAGCCAACATTACTACTTGCCGAGAGTTACAATAGAATAAGACAATTTAAAAATAAACTATACACATCAACTCTGTCACCCATGCGTCAGATAAATCTAAACAATATACCAAACATACAACCAACCTACATGAGAGATTACTCGAAATTTCCAGTTTACTTAAGGAATGCCATGTTTAATGTGGATATGGAAACTTAATTTCCAGAACGTTACCAAATTTATACCGATGCCTCAAAAATGAATTCGAGAGTGGCCGCTGCCGTGTGGGACCCTAGAACAAGGTATAAAGAGGGTATACGACTTAATGAAAATTTTACAATATTTTCAGCAGAACCTATTGCAATACTAGGAGCAATGCAGTATATAAGCAGTATAAACAATAACAAAGAGAAATTTCTAATCCTTACAGACAGCAAAAGTGCTTTACTTAAACTGGAAAGTTTGAAGGACATATCAAACTACATACGTATTGACATTATTAAAGCATATGTCGCACTTAAGGCTAAGGGCAAACAAATATAATTTTGTTGGGTAAAAGCTCACTCTAATCTTAAACACAATGAAATAGTAGATACTTTAGCAAAGAAGGCCACCGAAGAAGAAAATAAAAGTGAATATAAATTAACATTAAATGATGTTTACGTAAATATTACCAGTAATAAAACCAAAACCTGGCAGCAATGGTATAACAACTCAACTAAAGGGCTATTCTACAAAAACATAGAATTAAATAGTCCAGCTAAATCTTGGTTTAATTATTACCGCGGCGACAAAATGAAAAGGAGCAGATGTACCAACCGATCATAATATTTTAGTAGGAAAAATAAGACTGAGATTAAAAAGAGTTGCAAGGACGAATAAGCAAACATTTACTTTGATAGAGAAACGATGCTAAATGATGCTGTAAAACAAGAAATAACTAGTATATTAGAACAAAAGATGAAGTTAACAGCAAACAAAGAAGAAAGTACTGAGGAAAACTGGACGAGAATTAAAGACATCTTAAAGACTGTTCAAGAAACAAAATTGAGTGCGCTAAAAGCAAGAAAAAAACAAGGGTGGATGACAGAAGAAATACTGAGACTTATGGATCAAAGAAGAGAAGTCAGAAATAAAGATAAAAACGAATACAAGAGGATCCACGCAATAATCAGGCAGAAGATAAGACACGCGAAAACACAATTTCATAGTAAAGAATGTAATGAAATTCAACAATATGAAAAGAAACACGATACATTTCATCTGCACAAGAAATTGAAAGAGGTCGCTGGAAACAAATGGAAACAAGTATCCAAAAGTTTAAAAGACAGAAACGGACACAGAATATTAGACATCAATGAAAAGTTAAAAGAATGGGAAAACTACATTTCTGAATTATTTGAAGATGAGAGAGTAGAACACTATACACCGATTGCTATATCAGGTACATCTATAACAGAAAGTGAGGTAAGACGTTCAATACAAACGGCAAAAAATGGAAAAGCACTTGGCCCCGATGAAGTAAGTGCTGAAATACTAAAGTTTTTGGGAGAAAATGGAATTAAAGCTCTGTGTAATCTCTTTAACAGAATTTATGACACTGGCATATTACCAACTGATTGGTTAAAGTCGACATTTGTCACAATACCTAAGATACATCGTCCAAAGACATGCGGTGATTATCGGACAATAAGTCTGATGAGTCACGTTTTGAAAATCTTTCTGCGAGTAATACACAGCAGAATTTATACGCTGTTAGAGGACAGAATTAGCAATACTCAATTTGGGTTTAGGAGTGGCTTGGATACAAGAGAAGCCTTGTTTAGTATATAGGTGCTAGTACAGAGATGCAGAGATATAAATCAAAATGTGTATATTTGTGCAATCGATTTTGAAAAAGCTTTTGACAAAGTCCGACATAACAAAATGCTAGAAATATTGGAAACAGCTGGATTGGACGATAAAGATCTACGAATAATTACAAATCTATACTGGCATCAAGTGGCAAGAATAAAGGTTGAACAAGAACTGTCGGATGAAATAAATATAAAAAGAGGAGTGAGACAAGGCTGTATATTGTCGCCTTTACTTTTTAACTTATATTCGGAGGAAATATTTAAGGAAGCCTTAATGGAGACAACCGAAGGTATTATTGTGAATGGAGTAACCGTCAACAATATTAGATATGCCGACGATACCTTAGTCCTTGCCAATTGCGGAGAAGACCTTCAAAATCTAATGAACAAAATAAAACAGACTTGTGATCAGTATGGACTAAAACTCAACGTTAAGAAAACTAAATATATGATAGTTAGCAAACAAAATTATATACATGATGACGGTATAAAAGTCGGAGATGCCACACTGGACAGAGTAGAGAAACTCGTGTATCTCGGCAGTAATATCAATGAGAGCTGGGATCCAACCGCAGAAATTAAAAGCCGAATAGAACAAGCCCGAGCTGCCTTTGTAAAAATGAGAAACGTACTTTGCAGTCATGATCTTAGCATTGACCTTAGAGTTCGTATGATATCTTGCTACATCTTTCCTGACCTGCTGTATGGAGTAGAAGCGTGGACCCTAACTGAGGCTATGCTTAAACGCTTGACAGCCTTTGAGATGTGGGTATACAGACGACTACTGAAAATAAGCTGGGTCGACAGAGTTAGAAATGAGTAGGTCCTTAGACGGCTGAACCAAACAACACAACTGGTCAATATAATAAAGAAACGCAAGCTGGAATACTTCGGTCATATTATGAGACACCCTGAAAAATATGATCTTTTACATCTGATCATTCAGGGAAAGATTTAAGGTAATCGTGGTCCTGGTAGAAGAAGAACATCATGGCTGAAAAATCTAAGGCAATGGTATGGAAAATCAACTACATCGTTATTTAGAGCTGCTGTCAATAAAGTCACGATAGCGAATATGGTAGCCAACATGATATCCAACGATCGATAACGGTCATGGAACTAGAAGAACTAGAAGAAGGCGAAAAAATCGTTGTTTCATACATATGCAGACTTAGATTTGGACACTGCCTAGTTCCAGAACACAAATTTAAAATAGGTCTCAGTGATAGTAATCTTTGTGAATGTGGTGAGTTAGGATCTGCAGAATACATGGTACTAAACTGTAGACTAAAGATAATAGAAATAAATCAATTCATGAATCAAGTATATAGAGAAACCAATATTACAAGACCTTTTAATCTAAAAACCATATTATCAACGAGAGATTCAGTTTATCGCAAAGAGAAGATATTCCATGAGTCATTTTTCACTCACGCCAACGAGAGATTCAGTTTATTGAGAGAAGAAGAAGCTAGTATAATTTGAATGATTCGTGCATTTGAAGGAGATCATTAAGGACGATAAACTTGCAATAATTTGTTGTAAGATTGCTGATTACCTAGGGAGCTGCTAAGAATAGATAGTGTAGCCTACAAGGAACAAGGATTTGGATAAGTCATCATCATAGAGAGATAGTTTTGTTTTTTCTGCAGTTTTTCTTTCATTGATAACACAATTTTTACAATTACTTTGGAAAAGATTTAAATATTTTGATTAGGACAAGAATAATAATTGTGATTTTGAGAGTTTAACTAATATTGTTTGTACCATTAACTTTGAAGGTTCACGTATGTAGAACAAAATTTTGAGAATCATTTTATGAGATACTGTTTATTGAAAACATTTGAGTGTGAAGTTTATTTCATTATTTTTATTTCAATATATAATGTTAGATCCTATATGTTTTTTATTATTCCGGTATTCTTTGGACCTTACCTTTCACATGTAATAGCATAGATATTGAAGCACGAATATAACCCTGAGATAAGAGAATTAAAAGTGTGATAGAATCATAGTCATATCATTTAAATAATTTTAATTAATTAATTAATCAATTAGCTAATTAATTGCTTGGCGCACTAAGACTGTAAATATCACAATAATATAAATATATGTATATATATATATATATATATATATATATATATATATATTTATATATATATATATATATATATATATATATATATATATATATATATATATATATATATATATATCAAATTATTCTCGACCGTACTGTGTTAAATATTATTTGTAGTCTCAGCAATTGGTCTGTGTGAAATAAAACTCTATTTGTTATTTCTCAATATTTCGTCACGATTTTGTGACTTCTTCAGGAGAAAACTGTAAATTTATTATAATTATTATATGTAAACAAAATGAATATTTCAATACTTACAACTTAAGATTAAAAATTTTAAATTTTGATAACATATCCAATTAGATAAATGACATTTTTTGATTTAATTTATTTGGGAGTTATGGTAACCGCAATATTTTATAGAGTGAATTCCCATTGTACAATTTTTAGCGAATAAGTTTTAATAAACAATTACATATTGTGACAGTATTATCCATATAATAAGGTGCAAAAGTAGAATATTGAGAAAGAATCAGGAACATGGTAAATTGATCTATAAAATGTAATTGATGATACGTAGTCAGTTATTGGTCTGATGTTGTTAGATACCGATATGAAGATCTATCATATTATATATTGTCTAGTATATTACAGTAGATATTACTTAAATGGTTGGTGTCTGTCTTATAATTGATAGATTCTGGAGTTTTATTAATGTGCACCATTTCAAGGAAAAGTCGATTTTTATAATTATCAATTTGTTCTAATATTTTTACATTATTAAAGTCAAAGTTATGTCCTGTCTTTAAGTGGTGGTCTACTAAGGCACAAGAGTTTTTTCGTAAGTTACAGTCACTTTTGTGTTGAGTGACACGTTGTTTAAGCCACTGTTGACTTTTACAATTATATCTATGAAAAATCGTGTAACGGCAATCTGTGATCGGAGTTTCCTAGATGTCAATTTAAAGAAACTTTTTGAAATGTTTTTAAACAATGGCTACCCAAAACATATATTAAAAAAACTTATTTATAACACTCACTTTCACAATAGAGCTTTAATAAATAATCCACAACCAGTTTTATACAAAAAAATACCTTACATAACAAATTTAACAGACCAAATTGTCCCACTTTTCAAAACATTTCCGAACATTAAATTAATTAAATACAATCCACTTCTAAATTCAAGGTTGTTCTCAAAAATAAAAGTTAAAACTCCAAATTCACTAATGAGTAATATAATTTATAGAATAAATTGCAGTCAATGTCAAAGTTGTTATATTGGACAAAGTCAACAGTGGCTTAAACAACGTGTCACTCAACACAAAAGTGACTGTAACTTACGAAAAAACTCTTGTGCCTTAGTAGACCACCACTTAAAGACAGGACATAACTTTGACTTTAATAATGTAAAAATATTAGAACAAATTGATAATTATAAAAATCGACTTTTCCTTGAAATGGTGCACATTAATAAAACTCCAGAATCTATCAATTATAAGACAGACACCAACCATTTAAGTAATATCTACTGTAATATACTAGACAATATATAATATGATAGATCTTCATATCGGTATCTAACAACATCAGACCAATAACTGACTACGTATCATCAATTACATTTTATAGATCAATTTACCATGTTCCTGATTCTTTCTCAATATTCTACTTTTGCACCTTATTATATGGATAATACTGTCACAATATGTAATTGTTTATTAAAACTTATTCGCTAAAAATTGTACAATGGGAATTCACTCTATAAAATATTGCGGTTACCATAACTCCCAAATAAATTAAATCAAAAAATGTCATTTATCTAATTGGATATGTTATCAAAATTTAAAATTTTTAATCTTAAGTTGTAAGTATTGAAATATTCATTTTGTTTACATATAATAATTATAATAAATTTACAGTTTTCTCCTGAAGAAGTCACAAAATCGTGACGAAATATTGAGAAATAACAAATAGAGTTTTATTTCACACAGACCAATTGCTGAGACTACAAATAATATATATATATATATATATATATATATATATATATATATATATATATATATATATATATAGTTCTAACTTTTCTACTCGGAAGTGTATATTGGTATAATATAAAGTACCTAAAACAAAAAGGAACTATAGTCTCCGCCAGTTCTGCACCTTATTGTTATTAAATAAGTGTGAAACCATGCGGAGATAATCTCGAGCAGACTGTTCCAGATTTAAAAAGTTCAATAAGACTAGAGACGCGCCAGTCTGTTCAGCAACATTTTATACGGCTCCTTTTGATACATTTCCCCGGTCTTTTATAATTTTCTGAGTCCCTCGTTATGCTTCGGGTAACTTTAATACTAATTTATTTGGCTTCGTTAGAAACGCGAAATTAATGACACCTCAACGATATATGAATGAGTAATACATTTGTGAGAATTGTATCATATTCAGGTTTGTAGTCAACTAAAAATTGTAGTAATTACAACGGTAATCATATTATGAATTATGTAGTCTCAAATATGTCTTTAAACCTACTTCTAAAAGAAAATATAGTTAGTTATATTGCAGTATGCATTTTTTAAGTAATTATATAAAGTATTAAATTTCACATTCGGTTGTCACAAAAGGAGCTTAGGACGTTTTTATATCTGAGAGATATGAGATGTATAAAAAATATATCGTCGTTAGGAATGAAATTTTTCCAATGTAAAAATATCCTAATTTTACAGGAGACACAAAAAACAGTTAAATAACGCTATTTTATATTGTATTAAATTAGTCATTGATTTTTTTGGCCAAACTAAGATTGATATTGATATTAAGGTGAAATTGATTCCTTAAATCAGTAGAAAACATTAAACTAATAAAAAAAATATTACAAACGCGCACATTGGAGAAATTATAAATGATTGAACCGGTACATAGCAGAAATTTCAAATATTGTGTATGGCATGTCATAGTACTATACATCTTGAATTTGGTGTTATTTGGGGAAAAAGAGTCATATAAATAGTAAAAGTGATTTATATTATCTGTATTTTAAATAAACAAACTTCGACATGTAGTATCAGTGTATGATATTTTTGCGAACACCACCGAAAGTATTATTTTTTGTTGATTTTAGGAAGAGTATCGTAAAAGTGATGATGATCTTTTTTAATAACTGATTTGAGGTCTTGCAGATGTTTGAACTTGGCTTCTGATATTTCAGTAGGTGTCCTGAAGAGCGAGTTTTCATAAACCGACAGGTCTTGGCTTTCCCTTCTGTGTGGTAGCAGCTTCCAGTTATCTGAGTAATCAGTGGTGTAGTATACCTCCTATATGTTAATTGTCTTATATCTACAACTTGCGGATCTTTGGCATTTTTTTCCAGGTCTTATTAAACGAAAGTTACTATCAATAGCGTACTTTTTAAAGAACGTAAAATCTTCGTTTTTAATATTATACGGATGTTTTGGCCGAGCAAGACGCATTCTAGCAATGTAATCCATCGGTGAATTAATTGGAGTCTAAAAGTAATGTTCCAAAGTTAAATGAACTGAATCTGCTTCCATTATAGTATGGCCTTTTTCAAGATATAACTGCTGTATTGTAAGGGATTTTGCTCTTGCTGAATCACTTAAAGCACTAGCCAGAGTTCTTTTTCGATTTTGGTAGTTGCATCCATCTGAAATGAATACAACGGTTTGATAGTTAGCAGGAATATTATTTATATAATCTATAAGACAAGATGTAAATTCATTGCTACTGACTCCACTATTTGCTTCATGCCAAACGTACAACTGGACATCTTCATCATTTAGAGAATAAATGGTGAAGTTGTGTACTTGGAGTTTGAGCTTATAATACGATTGGGAAGCTAATACTTTTGGACACGTTAAGAAACTTTGAATATCAACTGTGAGAACCAAATTTTCAGTATTTGCGCTACTTTTTAATAACTCTTTTGCCCGTCTTCCTTCTTTCTGCTTTGACATGTGCTGATCATAATCTTCAGTACTTATTGTCTTCATTTTATGCGCAACACACGTATCACATTGATCTTTCCTTTGCTTATTATGTATGCCAATTTTCTCTGCTTCTAAAACAACTTTAAACAACTTGGTATGAGCAACTGACTGCTTTCTATCATCGCACCATTCTTTATATAGTCTCTACATGTAATTTGTTGTTATGATACTGTTGTCAACATATATTCTGCTAGTAGATGCTCTATAATAGTGTGAAGGAACTTTAGGAATATCTTGCAACCATTCCATAACATTCTTTTCTTTGCAAATTTGTCTTATTTTTCTTAGAATAATCTTGTTGAATGTTGGAATCTTGTAGACTTTCACTAGAAGTATCAATTTCATGAGTGGCTGGCTCCCTTGAGACCCATCGTTTCATTGTGTCTTCTCCTAAATTTAATGTGTTCAAAAACATAACTCGGCATACCTTGAGCTAACTTCCGTCTTTAGAAAGAAAAAAGTCACGAGCACACTTCTTTTTGGACCGTTTGTCTGAATTTTGAGTATATTTTCGGCGCCTTTGCACTGCTCTTGCCCGAACAAGATTTTTAACATAAGTGCTTCTATGTTCCCACGACGTTAATGTCCAAATTTTTTTAAAAATTCGTAATCTATCGTCCTGCGTAATTAAAGAACATCTAAATGAGTTTTCTTTTAAACATTTTGGCGTTATAATATGGTTACATCGCTCCCTAACTTACATGCCATTCCGTCTGGTAATATGTTGTACATCGCCAAAAAACAAATTTTGCCTTTTTGCTGTTCCAATAGAGTAGCTGCAGGCAAACTGAAATAAGAAAAATAATTATTACCTACTTAATTTAAGCAATAATGAGATGAAAGATATCTAACCGTAGTAGTGAATTTGTTTACATACCTGTTTTTGGATTTTTCACTATAAATTTCATTTTCAATAGGAGCAAAAGTTTGGAAAGAATTTTGCCGATCTTCCTTAAGTGAATTTTGTACAACTATTTTAGTTCTTGTCTTGAAAACACTCATTTTGCACTGGTAAATAGCTTATTTGAGAAAATTTGAGGATAGGAATTTGACAGATGAAAGTATGAAATACCTCCAATGTGCAGATATTATAATAGATAATAGCTCCAATGTGTTTTTTAAGCACATTGGATTTATTTCAGTCCAACAATTAATAATATGTTACATTGGAGTAATGCATTTTTATACATTAGGGAAGTTAGGAATCGGTACGCACATTGGATATTTTTCTAGACTGTAGAAACTAACTAACTTCTAAAACTATTCATAGCGATTCAGAATCGTTTAAAATCTGAATCACTAGAAATTTGCACATTGGAGGTATTTCATTCCTAACGACGATATGAGGTTTATACATTAAAAAAATTGTATCACATGGATCATTCCAATGTCAAACTTAATCATACGTAGCAGCAATTTTTTTGCTTCTATTAATTTACCCTTTCAAGTGTTTGATATTGATACATTTTTCATCATATTGATGATATATAATATATATACAGGGCGTTTAAAAAATTTGTCATAAATTAAATTACGCATTCCATGGTGAAAACTAAATTGATTCAATCCAACTTACATTAGTACAAAAGTGTACACAAAAAAAGTTACAGCCCTTTGAAGTTACAAAATATTTTTTTTTGCATTATCTCCTAAACTATTTGACATTTCTTAATAAAAATGTACACGTTACTTTCTTGTTTTAAAACCATTTTTTATACAAAAGAAATAACAAAATGTAAGCGCGTAGAAAAACTTTAAGGGTGTGCAGCTCTAAATCCCACCCAACTTTTGAGTACGTTCAAATCAAATGAATTTTGTGGCATCATTAGTTTAACACAGTATTTTGAAGACTTTTTTCCTCCTATCACTTTTTCGAAAAACTAGTTTTTTTTCTAGTTGGCGACAAAATTACAAATAGTTTCTACAGACACAATAACTACAAACAGTTCCATCAATAATAGTCAATAATTTGAAGCTATTATTTATTGTTTGAATAAGATTAATATTAAAAATTTTGATATTACAATGTCCTATACATTTCAAGAAATGGTAGATATGCATTTTGAGTAAGTTGGATCATATTAAATTATGATTTCAATAAACTATCGGTAATGTCGTAGGTGAATGTCAATGAAATAGTGCAGCAGACAGGTACATTCCAACTGCAAGTTGTTGGCAATAGTGGTCGTCCAATAGTGCATGCAAATGATGAAGACATTTTAGAAATTATTGAAGAAGTCCCTGGAACAACTACAAGGGTAATAGCTGCTTAACTAAATGTTTCTTACGTAAGGGATTGGAGGCGTTTGAAGGATCAGCTGTTTAAACCCTATCACTTAACAACAGTTCAAAAGTTATTGGTTATAGATTATCCTAAAAGAATTGGATTTTGCGTTGTTTTCTGGTGTTCTGTACCTCTTTAATTGTTTTGTGCACATGGAAATCGTCATGTTTGCGTTGTAGTCTTTTACCTTCCATACATTTTTCCGTCAGCCATGCTTCTTTTGCTCCTTATATTTTCTTTAGTATAGTCTTATGTAACTTTTTGTATTCGTTGTCATTTCTACCTTTTAATTTTCTTCGCTCTTTCATTAACTACAATATTTTATCTGTCATCCATTCTTGATTCTTTTCTCTTTTTGATTTTAGATATTCTTTACTACTATATATTATGTCTCCTTGATTTAAAGTCAATAATAACAATCACATATACATATACACCATTGAGCAAAAAAACAAAAGAGGGAATGTAAAGGTAGTGGGGGCAAAAATATTGTTAGACAGGAAGTGCGATCTTTAGAGGCCACATTAAACAAGGAAAGAGAGTCTCTCTCCTCCTTTGACATCAAATTTAGTTGGGTTATGTTATTGTTTGTCCCAAATGTCACATGAAATCTTATTTATATTGAAGTTTTTTAACAATTGTGTCGCATTTTAGACTATTACCGTTAATAATTAATTAAAACTTTCTCGTCTAAGACACATTCTGAAAAATATTATATAGTTACTCTTAATAAGTGTCGGAAAATTTAAATTTGGCGCATTCGCGTTTCCGGATATGTCCGCCATTAGAGGCCACGTTTTTGGTCTCCTTTTCATAACGATTAGATTCCCTCTTTTGTCTTTTTGCTCGATGATATACACACAAATAAACACAAACACACACACAGACTCCCACACACATGCGCAAATATTAGCTACTCTCGTTTTACTGTTGATATTTTAAGTTAATTAGAAAAAAACAAGGAACAAAAAGTTAATATCATAAACGTGCATAATGTATCATTTTAGTTAGAAAAACAGATAGTTATTCAACTTTTATCTTTTATTATTTTCTTTTATAATTTCAGTAAACAGTTTCTACAAGAATTAACATGGCCTAGAATAATAAGCATTTCAGCTTCAACAATGCGACCGAGTTAGCAAGTCTAAATGTTTTTGTTCATTTAAGTTTCACATTTAGACTCCTAAGAAAGATGAATTGGAAGTCGGTTTTTGCTTCATTGTTATCTATTCATTGTTCGTATATATGAGAGTCGCCAGAGGCGGCGAAAGGCAGAATTAAAGTTAGGGAACTTCTTTGTCTTTAATAATGACAGATATTCTATCTGGAGACTTGATTGAGTGAGCCGCGAATAAGATTTGAGATTATAATAAGCAAAGAGAAAAAAAATGAAAGAAGCTTATATTGTAAAATACGTTTTGCAAATTGATAATCGTTTTAAAATGTTAGATGTTTGCCATAAAACAGATCTTTTTAAGTACATAGAGGATATCTAGTGCTACGTAATCTTTATAGCGTAATAAGCGTTTTGGAATCCATATCTCCAAACCTGTCTATTCGTTATTTTATGTCGTTTTAATTTAAAAATCTTTCTGATATTACTGTGTCCGTGTGTTCATGTTAATATTTATTAGATATCCTCTTACTTAAAAGGATAATTTTAAGGATTTTTTGTTAGTTTCTATTGTTCTAAATCTGCATTTTACTGATTTTGAACATTGCGTTGTATAAAATATACAATTTAGTAATTAATATTTTTAACTATGCCACCACTATAAAATGACTTATGTATGAACTTTATATTTATAGATGAAAATATATGTCTAAAGTTAATTTTTTGGTATTTTTTTATTTAAAACTGCTTTTAAGCCCATTTTAAGCCCATTACGACTATTGCTAATAACCACAAGGTTATTAGAATTTTACAGATAACATAAATATAAAAAAACAAAGAACAATTAGATTTTGTTGATTAGTCCTGAGGAAAACAAAAAAAGTATCGAACGATTTTGGTCACTATGTTTACTTAAACTATACTAAAACAATTTTTAATTGAAGGTGATTACTTGGCAACATCGTACTTAACGCAGCCCTTAACGATAACTTTTCAACGAAATCGTATTCAAATTATCAATTTTACAGAGGTGTACCAAAAAAAATTTTAATTATTTATTTAAACACATAAGTAATTACGTAAAAATTAAATCTAAGACCGATTTAATTAGTAAATTATCATGTCTCTTTTAACAGGTATCTTATAGTTGTCTAACAAAGTAAAGTAAAATTTTATTCTTATTAGAGAGTATCTAATACAGAACTTCAAAAAAAAAACTTTGGAAAATACTTTTTTTTTTTCATTAGACTAGAAACAATCTGCAATTTTAATAACACATCATTACACATCATTCTCTATTTATAGAATTGCTGTGTGCTGTAAACGTTATATTTGTTTTTTTTTTAACTTAATTTGAAAGTTTCCTTGTGTTTATTTGTTTATATAAATATGAAAATGTATTAAGAAGTTTATATAAATTAAAATGAAGTAAGCTAAACTACTATTAGGTGAATGCTAGTGAATGTTTATATAGTAGTGCATTTATTTAATTCAGTAAATTCACGACTCATGTGGTTTATTTGCCGCCGAGATTATATAAGAAAGTTTCTGATGTAGAACACATTGATCTTCTTCTTCTTCTTCTTCCTTCTAGTATGTAGGATTTAAAGCCTGTTTCTTCTTTAATATTAGCCTTCTAAATTGTTTGAATTATCCTTCTAAGCTAGCCTTCTAAGTTGTTAGTTTATTGATTTTGTTGGTTAGGACTTTTGTGGTAAGCTTAAGTAAGGTATATTTATACCTCTATAATTGTTGGGGTCTTCTTTATCTCCTTTCTTGAACAATTGTATTATTATGCTCTTTCTCCATGTGTCTGGTATCTTGCAGTCAGTCCAATATTAGTTTTTGTATAAGCTTTGTCATCTGTAGGGTCATACTTTCTCCTCCGTATTTTAGAAGCTCGTTGGTTATTCCGTCTGGTCCTGGTGACTTTCTATTTTTGAGTGAATTTATGACTATTTCTACTTCCTGAAAACTGATTTCTATTTCGTGTCTTAATTCAGGTACGTTATTGCGTTGATTATTATTTTCCTTTGCTTTACACAGTTCCATCGGGTATCTTTCCCATTCGTTTGCTCGTATATTATTGTATTCCTTGAAGACATTGATGATAATATTATTTGTGAAGAATCAATAAAATCGGATATTGCAGGTACATATAAAATACAAGTGATTGGGAATTCTGACGATTCTGATTATGATATTCCTCTGAAAAACAGATAAAACGACCAAAGAAAAAACAAGACAAAAAGAGTAAATCCAAATTTATCTCAAGTTGTAATAACGGATATTCATTCGTGCTCAGTAGTAATTCAACATCAGTCTGATTTATATTTAGACAATATAAAAGCCAACCATGTCGGAAAGTCATATATTGAAGTTTTTTTACTCTTTTTGATAAAAAAGTAATTGAGAATAACCGTCACAATTTTGAAATCAATAACATAGATTTAAATAAAATTATTAGCATATGTATATTATCTGGTTTACACTTCGCTTTAAGTTGATATGCATTGATCAAAGGATGAGGATAAAGAAGTGCATATTATAAGAGAAAGCATGAGCCGATATAGATTTATAATTTTAATTTATAATAGTGAAGAAACCGCTACATTAGTGTCAGTACATGGACGTCAATCTAAATTTGCTTTAGCAGATGAAACCAGATTCGACAATATTGGCCACATTACAAAAAGAGACGATAGTGCAAAAATCTAGGATGTACAAAAGTAATACTATTTATTTATGTAAAAAGTTTAGAATGCATCTACACCCCGAATGTTTCGAAAATTTTCACCTCAAAATTTAATTTTCGTTTAAGGTACAATGTGTTCCTTTATTAAAAATTGTACTGCTTTCCTTGAGAATGAGAAAAAAAATTTTTGGTTGTGAATCAGTCCTAATTTATGTGTTTTTAATCGAATCTAATAAATTAATTGTCAAAATTCTCTTTGTATATTGAGCGTCCGTTAAGGGTTTAGTTGTATATAAAGAATAAACTTGCCTCGAATTTACTTTGCTTACCTTAAAACTATTTTAGAGTTAATAATAAAGTCTATTTAATAAATATATTCCCAATAACACACTACGCTTATGCACAAATGTTTATAATCTGGAAGGAATAAACTAAGATATCATATTTCTCTCATTAACATTCTTTCTAAGAACGTAAATATATCGATACATTTTTGGCAAAGTAACGTAATCACAAAAACGATTTGTAGAAAAAACAATTTTTTAATTCAACCTGGTTAAACTTATTTAAATTATGACTAAAAAAAACTTGTCCTACTTGTCCTAAAAAAGGTTTAAAGTAATTCTAGGCTTACTACACTTTTTCAATACCTTTTTAATAGTAATTGCATTAGTTTAATTGAAAAACATTATTTTCGCCAAAAATGTCACTTACGTTACTTTGCCAAAAATGTATCGATATATAGACCAGCAAAATATTGATAACTTCGCCGATGTTTCAAACTATTCGTTGAACTTGTCTCACTATACACTCGTGAATCGCATTAATTTATATTGTTACGGGGGCAAATTTATCTTACATGGGTTACAAATTTACATACTTACATGGGCGAAGCATACACAATAAAAATGACCCCGGTAAGAATTTACTAATGAAATTTTACATGGTTGCTTCTACCGTTTAGTTCCATTTGTAGATTAGTCACCTTTAATTAAAAATTGTTCGACTATAGAATGTCTTTTATTGATGTAGGTAACTGTTCATGTTGTCTTTTATTGTCACGAAGTGATGTACTGCTAGTACATCATGTTACTTTATGCGTGTGTTAGATCATTATCACTCGCATAAAGTTTGGGTTGTCTCTGGGACATCGCATTCTGGGACGTCCGAGTGGTATTTTACCTGTGGGAATCTCCTCGCATACCAGTTTTACAAGTCTCTCATTATGCAGTCTGTGCACGTGGCCTCCCCATCTTAGTCGCTGTGATTTAATTTCTTGGATCATATCTGCGTCATTGTAGAGTGCTTTTAATTTGATATTGGTTCTGATCTTATACTGGTTTGTGGTTATATCATGGTGAGGTCCGAAAATTTTTCATTTAAAGCGTCTGAGCTTTTCTTTGTTTGCTTTGGTCATGGTCCACGTTTCGCATCCGTATGCTATTACAGGTCTGACGATGGATTTATAGATTTTGGTCTTTGAACTTCTTAAAAGATTTTTTGATTTTATAAGCTTACCCAGTGCAAATAAACAGCGGTTTGCAAATTGGATTCTGTCTATTATTTCTTCAGTAACGTCGTTGTCAGCTGTGATTACGGCCCCCAGATACTTAAAATGTACTGTTTTGAAATAAAAGGTGTTGAGCGTCACATTGTATCCTATTCTGTCTCTCCGTGTCGTTCTATTTATACACATATATTTCGTCTTCTCTTCATTAATCTTCAGCCCTACTTCACTTGTTGCTCCTTCCACCTTGTTGAAGATTTCTTTCATGGATAGGATTGAGTAATCTTGGTGTGTCCTAATCGTAGCCTGATATCTTGATCTCTTGTTGTCATAGATAGTCTCTATCGTAGAACAGTTTGTTTTATGAATCTAATGTTAGAATTTAAAACATCTCATATTTTCTGCCATTTAAGAATAATAATAATAATAATAATAATAATAATAATCCTTTATTTCCTTTTTGACAAATACAATTTGTATTGTATCAGTCACAGTTTAGAAAACAAAATTACTAAATATAAATGTAAATCTAAAATTACGCTAAACCTAAGGGTACAAACACAAATAGAAAATGTAAAATTACTAGCATATACTTAAAATAATGTCAACTACTAAAATATTCATCAACAGAATAAAACGTATTCTGCAATAAAAAATCTTTTAAAGTTAATTTAAATATTTTTATATTCTTACATTTTTTTATTGGCTCTGGTAACTTATTATATATTCTTTGACCTATTATTGCAGGTGAGTAAAAATGCATATTTCCTTTAGAAAAAGGCACATGGAATTTTTGATTCTGCCTTGTATTTTTATTGTGAATTTGACTATTGGTTTTAAATTTATCAAGATTTAAATGAATAAAAACACAGACTTTAAAAATATATAAGCACGGCACACTTAAAAGTTTCTATCTAGTAAAATAACTATTACAGCTAGTTATTCAAGAAATACCAGCAATACAAGCACTATTATTTTTTGAGATTTCAGTCTTTTTTGAGAAAGTCTTCACGGAATTTACAAGACGTACCCCAAAATACTATGCCATACCGCAAACGCGACTCCATCTTAGCATAATACAGCATAATTAGCTGTTTTTCACTTAGCGTATCTTTGAGGTTTCGAAGTAGGTAGCATGCTGAGTTTATTTAGGAAATAATATCATCACATTGCCTTTTCCAATTGAGACACTCATCAACATACAAACCCAAAAACTTTATCCATTGAACTTTTTCAATTTGTGTAGAATATATTGATAGTTCGATATCTAACAGATATTTCTGTCTATTGTGGAAGTGAATAGCATGCGTTTTATCCGCATTAAGATGTAAGTAATTTGAGGAAAACCAATAACTAAGATCACACAAAAGTTCGTTACATTTATTTTCAAGAGATATTTGTGATTTATCTGATATAAGTATTGAAGTATCATCTGCATAAAGTGTAAACTGTACAGCAGAATTTACTGAGACAATATCATTTAAGTAAATAAGAAATAATATTGGGCCAATTACAGAACCTTCCGGAACACCCATATGAATGTAAATATAATCTGATTTGCAAACATTTTCTGAGTGCTGGGATAAATCTGTTAAGGAGACGTACTGACGACGTTCTGATAGGTAGGATTCTATCCATTTTAGAGAGAGATCTTTTATTCCAATATTTTCTAATTAATTAATGAGTAAGGTATGATCGACACAGTCAAATGCCCTACTGAGATCACAAAAAATTCCAACAGGGCATTCATCCGCATCAATATAGTTAGTTAAATTCTCATAAAATGAATGAACTGCTGTGTTTTTAGACTTACCTGCCTGAAAGCCATGCTGACATTTATTAATAATACCGTTCTCCAATAAATAAGAGTTTAATCTGTTAAGATAACAGTATTCGAATATTTTCGAAAATACTGAAGGGACAGTTATTGGACGATAATTAATTACTAATATCCTTTGGATCACCTTTCTTATGTACAGGAACGACTTTTCCCACCTTTAGATAATCCGGGAAAATACCATTGCAAAAAGTCAAGTTTATTAGAAATGCTAAAGGTGATAGTATGAATGAATTATTATGTAATAGTATGAATTATTTCCAATAATTCTGATTTCTTAAGACGATCTAGTTCTTTGTATATAAATTTGTTAGTCGCCATCTTGGTTCTCAAATGATGTTCACGATGTTCTTTTTAAAATATTGTTTACATCAAGGTGTTGATAAGTAGACATTGATAATGAAATTGGTTTCTCAGTTGCTTATTTTGCAACGTTGTCAGCTCTTTAATTTCCTTTTATTCCACATGAGAAGGGGTCAAAAAACTGAACAGTTCGATGATTGATTTGGCATATCATGAGTTCCGACTTAACTAAACTTAAAATAGGATGTTTAGTAGTTAAACTTAAAATAGTTTTTTCGCTGGTTCTTACCGACTTCATTTTTAAATTTTGACGCATCAGTATAAAAATATGGATGGACTTTTGATAACTATTTAACTTCTCTAAGGCTTTGTATGAGATTTTTAAAATGATGTTAGACTGATATCGCACTTTGGGAGAATTATTGTCCATCGTGTAGGATTATCAGAATTTACAGTGACATCTAGGTTATTTAGAATTGTGCTGATACGATCATAGAATGGTGGATCTAATCTTCTTATTCACTGAAATGTCGAGAATAATCTGTCAGCAAAAGTGTTTCTGAAAATAAGAATAGTTGGATTTGCCGCCCCCTTGTAGCATATGAAAGTCTTTAATATTTCCTTCTAAGTGAAAGCTCCCCAGATTTACAGTACATGTTCTTAATGGGGCTTATGTAATGTGCCCCCAATGCTATCCTAATTGCGCAATTATGAACTGGATCGAAAATTTTTAGTATTGAAGTTTTGCCGAGTTGTACCCAACTGCTACATAATTAGTCATTAGGTTTTGAATGAATTAGGGATCTGTATAAAGTCATTATTGTTTAAAAGTTCGCTTTCCATTTCTTGTGAGCTATACTTCTTAATAAATTTAGTCCATTTTGTGTAGATTGTCGAAGAAAGTGCACATATTCTTTCCAAGTTAAACGATTAACTAATTTCATGCCATGAAAATAAATAGATTTTCGCATATTCAATAGAATTATTATAATACTAAGTTTGGAGGTATTAAACTAGTTCTTAAACGTTTGCTGAAAAGCATAGCTCTTGTTTTATTGGAAGAGAACCTCAGACTAGTAGTATTAGACTAGTTCTCTAGTTTGCTTTTGGCTCCTTGAATATAATGTAATATTGATGACAAATTTTTAACTCTTAAGTAGATGAAAAGTTCATAGACAGACTTTAACTAGAGTTGAAAGTAATTTGGCAATATTATTAATTGCAATAAGAAATAAAGTATCACTAAGAGTGGACCTTTGAGGAATACCGTTTGATGGGTTTTTAGTATCAGAATAATTACTGTCTACTTAAACTTGAAACTTTCGCTTCAAGAGAAAGTATTAAATAAAATGCAAGATGTTTCCTTGGATTGACCAGCTTGACAAGGTATTTAAAATATCTTGTCTCCAAATTGTGTCATAGGCGTAAGTTATATCGAAGAAAATAGTTACACAGTTTTGCTCACAGCCAAATGATTCATGTACTACAGACTCTATGTCTACTATTAGTAGTAGACCTAGATTTTATAAAGTCGCTTTGAACTAAGCCAAGAAGTTTATTTTCCTCTAGGTGCCACAGTTATCTATTACTCACCATTTACCTGAGTAGAAAGCTTGTTTGGAATCTTTTGTTTCTTTATTACATGTAGCATTCCACCAGGGGCTTGGGTTATAATTTTTTTGGAGAAGTACAAAGCCAATAGATTTATGTGCAGTAAAAGTTATGCATTGTACAAAACTCGATACTTTTAAGTCAATTCCCCCCTCTTTATCAAAAGGAAATATCAAGTTCAATATAGATTCTAAAATTTAAGAAGAGTAAAGGGACCAATTGATCTAACGAATAGGAAAATGATCGCTTCCATATAAATAAGACATAACTTCCGAAGAAAATAATGGCTGTACAGAAGGATCACACAGAGATAAATCAAGTGGAGATCCATTACCTATAGAAGTATTTAATCTGGTTATGCGTCCATCACTGAGAATATTTATATTAAATTCTGATAAAATTTGTTCGATTTTACGGCCTAGAGAGTCCATTTTTTAGCTCCCCGTAAAAAACTATAATCGTTAAAATTACCTACTATTATTCGAGGTTGAGCAATCTATTCAAAAAGATTAACTAAGTCATTTTTAGTGGATTAAGTTAACTTCTAATGATTTATGGATATAGATAGCTACACCTCCACTAGTACGGCATTCAGTCGTTCTATTCTTAAAACATGATGTATAGTCATTAAGATTGTGGCACGAATTTCCTTTGAAATGTGTTTCTTGCAAACATAGGATAAATAAATAAAATTTATTTATTAAAATCTTAAGATCTTTTAAATGGGTATGGTACTCATTTAGGTTCCATTGAATAATAAAATTGAAAATTGTTTAATTTCATTTAATAAATCTTTGAAGAGAGACCGCTAGAATTATCGATAGAACTGTTACTTGAAATTTGTTTTGTAATTTTATTTTTAATTCTAAAACAACGGGATTTAAGATATTTTGGACTTAACATAAATGTGTTTTCTTTATAAAGTCTACTCAATCATTCAATATACTCCAAGTAAGTTCTGGCAACACCGAGAGAATCTGAAGACCCATGCGCATTTTCAACGAAGTTCATAAGTTCTTCCTGTGTTAACTATCCATTGTTGGAATTTTCTTTGAAAAATTGACTGGTGCATTTGTTAAGATCTTCTACTAGGTTTCTGTTGTTTTCTTGTTGAGATTTTGGTTTTTTGTTTCATGGCTACGGTTTAACAGAGGCAGTTTTGTTATCTCTTATTGGACGGGATATTATTTCAGATACGTTTCGTTAAGGATGCTGGGATCCGGATGTATCTTGATCTAAGATATCCATTTGAGTCTCATTGGGTAGAATGCAGTTTATCCGAGTATGCTTATTTCATTAAGAGGTAATGATTTTTCTAAACATTTTAGCCTTAGTAAAAGAGGATTTTGTAGAGAAATTTATAGACAAAGTAGTACTGTAGTACTTGTTGTACTGTACTTTTAGTATCAATAGAAGAGGATTGTGTAGATGAAATTGTCGAAAGGGAGCTGATTGGTGTACTTCCTGTAGAGAGTTTAGATGAACAGTATTTTGGGTGTTGTTTGAAGGAGTTTGATTATTTTATTGGGACACTGAGATGAAAAAAGTCCTTGCTGCTTGCATAAGTAGCAAGATTGCTTTTCGATGCGAAAGATAATTTGATAGTTGTTATCCTCATGGTTAATTAACATAAAATCGGCTAATTTATCTAAGTTGGCACTATAAAAGTATATCGTCCGAAGTCAAGATATGCTTGAATGCTGGATTTGAAGTCCCTATTCTGAGAAAGTCAATTGGAGTTATTAGATGTATACTTAAGTTTTTCAGTTGTTCTTCTCTTTTCTTCTTTAGGCTTGAATACGTTCTTGATTAATTAGTACGTTGTCGTTTACTATAAAATCATCGACTGGCTACTTACTGGTAAAAACGATACAAATACGATCGTTTATAATTTTAGAAAATAAATGTATTTTTCTGGGATTCACCTCACAAGGTACTGCATTAAGGTAAAATGTTTTTGAAAAAATTTGTTTAAAAATTTATTTAAGTTAATTAATAGCTTTAGAATATAACTTTGATGGTTGGTTTACAAGTAGATTGCCAGAACTTTTCATGGTGGAAGATCCTGCTGCTGAATCAATTTCCATGCTTGGGCTGAGTAACCTGAACAGGGCCCTGGTGCTTATAATGGATAATTACCGAAAGAACTCGTAATTAACCTCACAACACATCGTGGAAATAGTTGTTTACCCTTGATTTGGTATAGATGAAGTAGGAAAATCAAACTTACATTTTATATTCCAGAAGAAGTAACACTTTAGCACTGCATTTTGTTTAAATTAGATAAAAACAAAATTCTACATTTGAAACAAAAAAATTCTTTATTTTCCAAACTAAGAAGCTAATATTAAATATCAATTATCGCTAACTTCTAATAATGTTTACTGTTCGGAAGTTTGAACGAGAATTTTTTGGTATTTTTTTATTAGAGTTTCATAAAAAATAGGTAGTTTTACCTTATAATGTAGATGCCGTCAAAAATAGATATTGGCGATTATTTATGCAAATTGATGACTATCCTGTGCTTTTATATTAAGGTTTGAAGGTCTAGTCCTGTAAAATTGCTCGTGTTCTACCTCGCATTTCATAATTTTTGAGCCGTCAGTACAGGTTTGGTAGAATTTGGCAATATCATCAAACAACTCTGTTATATAAAGCTGCCATTCTTTTATTATTTCGTACTCATTTACAATAATTTTGTTATTATTGTCCACAAGTATAGTGAGAACTCTCTTTTTAAATACGTTACTCATTTCTTTTATTTTTTTTGTGCGCATTAAATAAGTCCTGTTTAGGTCATTTATGGCAGACAATGGATTAATTATTGCTAATTAGTTTAGATCATAACTTATGTTAATGTTCTCCATCTCTCAACTTTCCATATTTCTATTTTTAAGTTCTCGACATTTTTGTATTAATATGACGTAGTATATTTTTCTTCGTTACTTCATTCTTTAGTAAGTATACGTCTGGTTTTTTGCACTTTTAATGTTGCTATATCCCTTATTCTAATTTTGTTTTGTTTATTATCTTGTTGAGATTTTACGTGTATCATCTGCAAGCTGGTAGTTTGAAACATGCACTCCTAACAATGATGTCCTGTTCGTGACAAAACTGAAGTTATCTATCGCCACGTTTATTCTGTCGTTTCAGTCCAACTTTGCCTGTTCCCACATTTGCATTGAAATATCTAATTGTTTTGATATCGTTTTGATATTTTAATTTAAAGTTGTTTTGTACGTTGGATTAAGACTTATAAATATCTATAAAATTGTTCAATTTCAGTATTGGGTGTATCGGTTATTGGAGGATAGATGTGTATAATATTAATACTGATTGTTTTTTCCTACAGTTGTATAAGTAATATACAATCTGTGTGATATACCACTTTTTTGTAGCCTGGTTTGTTATGATTTCGATACCAATCCAGTGCTGTTTTTGCTTATTACCTGCGTAACATATTACTTTCTTGTCAATGTTCATTTTTCCTTAATCATGCCTTCTCAACTCGCTTATTTCGAGGATAACAGTATTTAACCTGTTCATTTTTTGGATAGTATTGTGCGTGTCTCAAACATGCTTCTAATATTGTGTCCATCCAAATTATTGATTAAGTTATAGGTTTTGTCACTTTCGGCTTCTATCTCCCTTCGTGGAGACTCGTAGTACTTCCTGATCATCTAGGGTCTGCCGTGAACTGAAGGCCAAATATCTTAATGTACATTGCACAGTTTTAAAAATAGTGCAAAATATTTCTGTCGCTTTATACACCACAGGTTATAGTCTGTTGAATCAGTATTCAATTAGCGACTAAAAATGTTTTATTTTAAACCTGTAAGGATTATTTTCCTCTAATCTAGAGTCAATACTGACATATCTGCTGTCTTATTTCATGTCCTTAGTTGGTACACGGGTGCTTATTTGGTAAAATATTATCAACTATCCTAGATATATGTAGTACATTTCCCTGTCAGCCAGTGAGACGCGCCGTGTCGGAATTGGGGACTCCCTGGACCGTTAATCTTCCATGAAAGAGAGAACAGCCCATACTTAATTCAAATCTTCTCCTCTACGCAAGCTACGACTGATACGGACAATTTTTTGTCGCTCTTTCCTGTATTCTTTGGCTAACCTTATCATATCAAGATTTATTCATTAGGGTGTAGGTACTACTTTTTTTCAGAACTGTATGAATCTTTCATTACCTTAAATAATAGTTAAATAGAAAAGATAACTAATTTCATATATGGCCACCTACTTTACAATTAAAAATTAAATTTATCAATACGTTTTCTATAACTACTCAGAACATATTCGTTTATTTATCGGTTTAGTGAATACTGTTCTGAAAGCTGGTCAAGCCGATAAATATTTAACAATATGCATTTGAATGTACAAAGGTTTTATTTATAATTCAAATTGAAGCATTGACTGTAACCGACATTATAGTTATTGGTTTATTAAGTACGATATTAGATTGTTTCTTCTCAAATATTAATGGGTTTAAGCAACTAACTACCTTTCATGTACTTACCAATCGACCAGCATAAAACAAAATAGTTACTTAGAAATAACGAGGAAAATATTTTTGATGTTTAATTCTGATTGAAATAAGAAAAATTAGATAAAAATTAAGTGGATGAATAATATAATCTACAACTACACGAGGTTTGTACCAAAATTGTTCAATAATAGTTTATTACTACGAAACAAAACGTTCCAGTGTCCTCTGTGTAATATGAGCGTAACAGTATCTCATAACAAACTGCACAAAAACCGCAGTTGCCAACAAAAAAGGTCTAGTTTGTAAATGCATGCTTTTGTGCAGTCTTTTTGTATTATCTATATTAATAAAAACAAATAGCCGAAATGTTTAGGCATCGCTTTAGAACTTCTTCTTTTGGTGCCTATTCGTTTCGAATGTTGGCGATTACTCTAGCAATAATTATTTTATTAACTGATGGTTTAAATAGATTAGTTGTTGTTGTGGAGAACCATTTACTCAGGTTTTTTAACCCTGATATTTTCTTCTTTTAATTCCTCGCTTTCCGAATACTTTGTCTTGAAGGATTATTTTCAGTAATCTGTATTTAGTGCTGTTTCTCATGTGCTCAATATTTTTTCTCCTTTCAATCCTGTTCATCACTTCTCTTTCTTTTCCCATCTCTTCGTAGTACAGTCTCATTGGTTATCTTGTTTGTCCATGATATCCTTAGGATTCTTCTGTATAGCCACATCTTAAAGGCTTCACTTTTTTTCTCCATAGAGTGAGTGCCAGGATTCAACTCCGTATTATAATATCGAGAAGATATAACATCGTAGGAGTCCTACTTTTATATCCAGGTTAAGGTAATGGCTTTTAAAGAGTTTGATCATGTTGTTGAATCCACTGCTAGCCTTATCTACTCTACATTTTACTTCTAATGCGTGATTCCATTGTTCATTTACTATTGTTTCAAGATTGGTAAACTGTTTACTCGGTCCACTGATGTATTCTTGATAAGCAGTTTGACGGCTCTAATTTAAGTTTTGCTGATGACCATAAAGTTAGTTTAACATGTTTACTTGTAGTCAAACTCTTTCAATTACTTCATTTATTTTGTTTATTAGTTGCTGTAAGCTGTTTAAAAAAATTTAAAAAAAAACGGTGTCATCTGCATAGCGGACGTTGTTTAGGCGTTCTCCACTTAAAAGGATTTGATAAATATTTCCTCTGAATATAGGTTGAATAATATAGGTGAAAATATGCATCCTTGTCATACGCCTCTAAAGATTTATTCTTATTGTGGCTGATTGGTTCCAATATAAATTTTGTATTATACGCCGGTCTTTATTATCTATTTGGGCTTTTTTTAGAACAGCCATCATTTTTCGGTATTAAACTGTTGAACTGTGTCAAATGCTTTTTGGTAGTCCACAAAGCAGGTGTAGATATCGCATGTCATATATCTGCATCTTTGGAATATTACCTGTAAACTAAATAGTGCATCCCTCGTATCTACGCTGTTTATTAATTTAAAGTGTATTTTATATTCTAATCTCTCTTCGCATAGCTTATATCAAACATATAACAAAAAAACAAGTATAGCAAACAGATCACCAGTAGATCAACTATTTAAGCTGAGACAACTTCTAGAAAAGGGATGGGAGTATAACAGACCCATACACAATCTTTTCATAGAGTTTCGACAGGCATATGATGCTGTCAGTAGTAGAAAGTAGCCAAGTATGGAATGCCATGGCGAAGTTCTCAATATCAAAGGAGCTCATTCGGATGACCAGAGTTTGTATGGAAGGTGGAATTTTTAAAGTACGTATTAATAATAAACTGTCGGGCAGCTTTTAAATCAACAGTTGACTCAAACAGGGTGATGTGTTATCTCCACTACTTTTTAACCTTGCATTAGAGAAAGCCATGAGGTCGGCCGAAGAAAAACAGAATTGCTATCGGTTCAAGGTCCCAAGCTGTTACTTGTATATGCAGATGACATAGATCTCGTTGGAGACCCCATTCTATCCACGAAAGACATCTTCAACAAGGTGGAAGAAGCAACAAGTAAAGTAGGGCTGAATATTAATAAAGAGAAGACGAAATATATATGTATAAATAGAACAATACGAAGAGACAAAATAGGATAAAATGTGATAGTCAACACATTCATTTTCGAAAGAGTACAACGATTTAAGTATTTGGGGGCAGTAATCACAGCTAACAACGATGTTACTGAAGAAATAAAAGATATATTCCAATCTACAAACCTCTGTCTATTCGCACTGGATAAGCTCATAAAATCAAAAAATTTTACAAGAAGTTTAAAGATGAAAATCTATAAATCCATCGTCAGACCTGTAATAACGGATGCGAAACGTGGACCATGACCAAAGCAAACGAAGGAAAACTTAGACGCTTTGAACAAAAAATACTTAGAAAAATCTTCGGTCCTCACTCTAACATCACCACAAGCCAGTATAAGATCAGAACCAATATCGAACTAAAAGCACTCTACAATGACGCCGATATTGTCTAAAAAATTAAATCACAGCGGCTAAGATCAAGTGGACATTGTCCACTTGTTCCCCTGTATGGTGTCCACATCTGCCCCGTATGCGTAGTTTTTCAAATGTACTGGATATCTGTTTTTAGGAGAGTGAGCTAGAACCAATCGAAAAAAAATCTAGGCTAAAAAAAATCAACTTTTCACTTGTGCTTCTGTCCACATATGCCTCAGCTTTCCTTAAATCTTTACTATTGATATTTTACGTTATAACGATGATATTTATAAGTATTTCTAACAACTTTATTTATAAGTATTATGGATTATAGCGTTCTTTAAATAACAATTTCAATAACCCATTAGCGCCTACAGTTACCATATGGACCCAGCTGTAAAGGTATTGTTTAACACAATAAAACTGCGTTGATGAATACTCATCAGTGTTTTATTAGATTGCACAAGCGAATGAAGTTAGAAAATCGTGTTATAGTAAAAATTGTTTGATAATGGACATCCAATTTATGTAAGTAAATTTTCAATAACTTTTTTTGGGAATCCTAGGATCAAATCAGTTTTACTGATTTTAAAAGATATAACGTAATGTGCATATTTTTATATCAAAATTACAAGAGACAGTTAAAAATTCATGTAATTATTGCTGTACCCATATGGACCCACTAGGCAGTTATATAGTCAAAACATATTCTTTTTATATACAGCCATGTATGTTACCTGAAGTCATATTTAATTTAATACTGAACATCACAGTTTTTTAACAACATGATGTATAATCGTTTACTACTATATGTAATTTAAAGGGTTTTTACCCATGTATTTTGGTGGCTCAGGCATTTAAACCTAGCAATTATAAAATTTAAACCTGATGATGGACGGTTTAGTCTGTTTTTTTTTATGTGGCAACTTTTAAGGATTTTTTAAATAAATATACCCACTTACGAAGACTAACCTCTTTTTTGTTATACGTGGTATACAGTCAGCTACAGGAATTGTTTTCCTTGTGGATTTTTTAATATCTTTTTATAATTTCAGTACAATTACACTACAGGAAGCTTTAGATACCGCATATCAAAACTATGATGTAACAGACATTTCTATTGCGGCGCCTGAATCAAATTTCCTTACGGATGAGGATTCAGGTGACGAAGACGAAGGTGGTGACCCAGATAACTTGAATCCTCGTCAACTTCGTGCAGGTGCTGAAGTTGTATTTGCAGACACTGAACGTCTAGGAGCAGCTAGCAGACCTAGAAGCAAGCTATGATAAGGATTTGCAGAACGTAAATAGTTCTTATGAAATAAAAACTAATACAGAACCTACAACTCATATTGACGCATACCTTCATTATACGCCGCGCAACTTTCCCAAAGTCGATTACAGTAAATACTCAGAGATGAGTTGTGTGCAACTGTTTGAATTATTTATTACTAATGAGTTGCTGGATAGTGTCTTACACAACCAAATATGCTCTACTGATAAATCAACCGAACCCTAACGTGACACTTTCTGAATTGAAAGTATTTATGGCAATTCTCTTAGTAAGCGAATATAATAAGCTACCATCTAAAAGAAGCTATTGAGAGAGAAGCCCTGACATGCAAAATATTCTGGTGTGTGATGCCATGAGACGTGACAGGTTTTTACAAATTTGTCGTTTACTTCATTTTGCAGACAATAATAATATAGATAAAAATGACAAAATGTACAAACTAAGACCACTTACAGATATATACTCCGCCAAAAAAGTATTGCATCACTTATAAAATTACAAATATTTCTGACAGCATTTGGTTAATTTAAATAATTTCTTTCTGGCCTATAAGAATATTAAGGCTAGAATAAATATGAAGAAGAAATTTGTAAATACAGTTTATTGTTTAAGAAAAAAAATGTTAATTGCTATTTTGTCCGGTTTTTATATTATCAGTGTTTATTTTAGTTTTGTAAAAAGTATACAGTTTGCCTTTAATTTAAAATTTCGTATTAAATATTGAGTATGGAAGGTCGCGACAATATAAATTTAAATTTAACGAGAGATCAAGTGGTTAGAATAATTTCCCTCATTGAAGATGGAAGGAGTCAGAGGTATGTGGCAAATTTAGTGAGTGTAAATCAGTCGACAGTATCACGAGTGGTAGTAAGGTACCGAGAGACTGGTCTTTATGAAAGACGAGCTGTATCAGGTCGACCAAGAGCAACTACGCATGTGGACAATAGATTTTTAGTACTTCAGGCTTTACGTCGAAGGCATGTGACTGCGAGTCAACTTCAACATGCTTTAGCCGAGACTCGAAATGTACGTGTGTCTTCAGAAACTGTTAGGCACATCTTAAGAGAGTCTGGAATTAGGGCCAGAGTAGCTGCCACTGTACCGAGACTTACAAGGGAACACCGTATAGCACGTCTAACATTTGCAAGAGAGCACGTAAACTGGAATATCAACGACTGGGGTAACATACTCTTTACGGATGAGTCAAGATTTTGTTTATACACTTCGGATCGAAGAATACCAGTTTATAGACGAGATGGCGAGCGTTATTTTCAATGCAATCTAAGATTGGCGACAAACTTTGGAGGAGGATCTATTATGCTCTGGGGTGGAATATCTCTTAGGGGTCAAACCGAATTGGTACAGCTAGATGGAGGATCCTTAACTGCTGATAGGTACATTAGAGACATTTTAGAGATGCATGTTGTTCCTTACGCCCCATTTATTGGTAATGACTTTGTTTTAATGCATGACAATGCACGCCCACACGTCGCAAGAATCGTTACCGAGTACCTTCAAGAGGTAAATTTACAAGTTTTGAATTGGCCAGCGCACAGCCCAGACTTAAATCCAATAGAACATGTTTGGGACCATCTTTACAGAAGGGTGAGATCTGGTAATGTGACGCCAGCTAATCTTCAGGACCTGCAACGGTTGTTAACCATAGAATGGGACAATATCGATCCAGATTATCTAAGAAGATTAATTGGAAGTATGCCACAACGTTGTTTAGATGTTATAAGAGCTAGAGGAGGCAATACGTCTTACTAAATTATCATTAATTTTGATTTTGATTTTTTATTATTCAATGCTGTTTGTGCGCTTACTTCTAATTTATGAAATAAATTAAATAAAACCTTTATTTTTCGTACATTCTTCATTTTTCTTTTAATACTTGTTATGTACTTAAAAAATAACAAAAAACAACAGTACACAATTCATGTTTTAAATTATTTTTAATCCAAAATTTGCAGTTTCATAGGTGATGCGATACTTTTTTGGCGGAGTGTATTAATTACTATTTATAACTGGGAATAAGCCACAATTAAAGATAAAAATACGTTTATTGACGTTTCAATTTCCAATTCGGAAATCGTTCTCAAAATACAAACAGTAAATTAAACAAATTTTGTTTTTTGTTACATAGTGAAAAAATTCTTCTAATAATTTAATTTTATCTAACTCATTTATATTGACAATTCAGACATACATTATGCATTTTAAAGTAGACGACTTTAAAATGATTTTGCCAATATTGTTGAGTTGCGCTCCTGGGACGACTTTACTTATAAGATAGTTCATTCGATTACATGAAATCAACTTTAACTTGAGAATATCCGTCAGAAAAAATCATAGCATGTAATTCGTCTTTAAAAAGACAAAACACATGACATGATGACAGTAAAATTCTCCTGTTAGTGATTCCATAGTAAATTATGAGGGAAAAACCAGGAAAAAAACCTCATAATACTATCCCGACATTGTAAGTATTTGTTCGTGAATTTAGTTTACCTTCAACAAACATCAAAATTCTGATTTTATATGTTACGTTATTTAAAAAACATAAATGATGTATCCTCTATATGTTACTGACTTACTAATACTGGTATTTTCTTATTAATAACTTCTTCTTTCAATATTGGTAACCAGATCCTACTACATTCTGCCGAGGAATTTGCGACACAATTGACCTCATTTAACATAATTAGAGCCGCTTCTTTGATTTTTCTTTTTTTACCATCCGTTTCTTTTAGGACTATATTTGAATTATTCCATTGAACCCTATGTTCATTATCCCATGCGTGTTTACATATTTGAGATCTATCAAATTCTCTATTTTTAATATAAGATTGATGTTCACTTATTCTAACATTTAATGGCCTTGATGATTCACCTAAATAAAACTGATCGCATTCACAAGGTATTTTATAAATGCAATTCTTTGTCCTTTCTTGTTCATTGTTAGGTTTGGTTTTGGACAAAATAGATCTCAACGTGTTTGTTGTTTTGAATGTTGTTAAAATGTTGAATTTATTTCCTATCCTTTTAAGTTTTTCTGATAATCCTTTTATGTAGGGTATTGTTATTTTCCTCATATTATTCCTTGTGTATGCTATAGGATCTCGTTCTAAGTTGTTCTGTTCTATTCGATCGATTGTTGAAAATTCCTTATTTATAAACGATAAAGGATAATCATTTTTTAATAAAACAGATGTTAACAAATGTTTCTCCTCCAAGAACGAATTTTCGTTAGAGCAAGTAATTTTGGCTCTATCGTATAAGGATTTAATTGTTCCCTTTTTTACATTAATATTATGATTTGATTTGAAATTTAAATATCTATTGGTGTGTGTTGGTTTTCTATACACCTGAGTCTCATATCCAGTATCGTTCTTAGAGATTAAAACATTCAGGAAAGGTAGCGTGTTATTATATTCCTTTTCCATGGTAAATGTTATTGTCTCTTCTTTATCGTTTATATCATTTAGGAATGTGTCCAACAACTCTGATCCATGAGGCCATATTGAGAATACATCATCTACATACCTCCACCATACTGTGGGTTTGAAATTTTGTTTAGAAATAATATTTGTTTCAAAATCTTCCATAAATATATCGGCTAAGAATGGAGATAAACTAGAGCCCATTGCTAGAAAAAAATTTTGTTTATAGAATTCATTATTTAGTTGAAAATATGTATTATCAGTACATAATGTTAATAACTCCATTATAGCCGATATGTTTAGTCTTGTTCTAAAAGAAAAATCAAAGAAGCGACTCTAATTATGCTAAATGAGGCCAATTGTGTCGCAAATTCCTCGCAGAATGTAGTAGGATCTGGTTACCAATATTGAAAGAAGAAGTTATTAATAAGAAAATACCAGTATTAGTAAGTCAGTAACATATAGAGGATACATCATTTATGTTTTTTAAATAACGTAACATATAAAATCAGAATTTTGATGTTTGTTGAAGGTAAACTAAATTCACGAACAAATACTTATAATGTCGGGATAGTATTATGAGGTTTTTTTCCTGGTTTTTCCCTCATAATTTACTATGGAATCACTAACAGGAGAATTTTACTGTCATCATGTCATGTGTTTTGTCTTTTTAAAGACGAATTACATGCTATGATTTTTTCTGACGGATATTCTCAAGTTAAAGTTGATTTCATGTAATCGAATGAACTATCTTATAAGTAAAGTCGTCCCAGGAGCGCAACTCAACAATATTGGCAATATCATTTTAAAGTCGTCTACTTTAAAATGCATAATGTATGTCTGAATTGTCAATATAAATGAGTCAGATAAAATTAAATTATTAGAAGAATTTTTTCACTATGTAACAAAAAACAAAATTTGTTTAATTTACTGTTTGTATTTTGAGAACGATTTCCGAATTGGAAATTGAAACGTCAATAAACGTATTTTTATCTTTAATTGTGGCTTATTCCCAGTTATAAATAGTAATTAATTTACAATGCCACAAGAAAATAGCTTCAGAACAACACTTACAGATATGTTAAAAAAATCGTCCATAGAGCATTTTGTCCCAGAAGAAAATATAGCTTATGATGAATCAATGAAACGCTACTTTGGGCATCATGGATGCAAACAGTTTATCAGAGGAAAGCCTGTTTTTCTATAAGGTGTGGTGTATGAATACACCTAGCGGATATTTGATAAACTTTGAAGTATATCAGGGAAAAAATCCTAGATCTAAAGAAGAATATCAAAAATATTTCGGAAAAGCTGCAGCTCCCATGGTACATATAATCGAAGAATTGGGTGGCAAAGGATTTTTGAGATACAAGTTTTTCGTTGATAATTTATTTACTAGTACAAACTTGTTAAATACTCTAAAAGCTAATGGGTACGAGGTTACAGATACTGTAAGGGATAATAGTATTCCTAAAAATTGTCCACTTGTTTCCAAAAAGACGATGGAAAAGAGGGCACGATGAAAATATTGTTTAACATTAAATAAGGAGACTGGTATTCAATGTGTTCGCTAGAGGGACAACAAAGTTGTAACAGCTGCAAGCACATGTTTTGGTGTTCAGCCGGTCAAAAATGTGGAAAGATATTCCAAAAAGGATAGAAAAACATGACAAGTACCTAGGCTATATCTTCTTTCGTAGTATAATAACAGCATGGGAGGAACTGATCTTATGGACAGTAATATATCTTGGTAAGAACTAAAGAGCAATATTTATATAATTGAAAATATATAGGTATTTTTTTTTAGTTACCGATCCGGCATACGTTTCAAAAAATGACACTGCCCAATATTTACGTACCTCATAGACGCAGGTCTTCAAAAGGTTTAAACGATATGTAGGAAATCAGGGAAAAATATTAGTCTCTTAGAGTTTAGAAGAAGTATTTGTCAGGTAAAAGTATTTTTATATAAAACTCAGAAAATATTTACGATTCATTCAATTTTTCGACCAACTTAACGACATATAAAGTTCCCGCTAAAAGAACTGGAAAAATAGGTAGAGTAGCAGGAAGTGATTTTCGAGTGTCTGACTGCGTCATGTTTGACTACAAGGATCATTGGATTATCTCTTTACCTGAGAGCAAAAGAAAGAGGTGCGCCATGCCAGTTTGCAATTCAAAAGGGCGTACAATGTGTGAAAAATACAACGTTGGGCTTTGTATTTTATGTTTTAAACCATTTTATACAAATGGGACAAATGAATGAATTGTTTCAATATTTGATCTTGCTAAACGTCAGTGGTCCCGTATAAGACCACCTTTTTTTTCCAAAAAAATGAGAATTTTTTTTATTTCGTCTTAAATTTAACAAAATTAAGTTGTTTTTACTTAGTTTTAAATAAAATTATTGCATATAAAAAAAATTTCTTTTCTCGCCGCTAATTGGTTATATTCAACGTTTTATTATTTTCAATAATATTCTTTAATTTTATTCTAGTATTAGATATATAAATAAAAAATAGGATCTTATAGGCATTTGTGGGTTATTTTTATATTATACAAAATTATTTAATGGCGTTTGTCAAAACAAAAGACTCGTTCATATAAATATTTAAACAATCCTGTATTTTTTCTTCTTTATTTAAGAGCTTTAGCAAATAATGTTTTTTATCTTTTCGTTCCATATTTTTATCTTTTGTTTTATTTATAGCACACTTAAAGCCAAATTAAACACGAAATGAGACATCTAGCTTTTTTACACAAAAGCATATACAAGTTTCCACTTTTCAGTGGAAATGGAAACTGCTTCGTTGCTAGCAAAACAAAGGCTAATTAAATACAATTGCCATTGTGTACACAAATTTAGAGCAAAAGAAAACACGAAAATTTACATAAGAATCCCTGATGCTTTATACAAAAATATAATCTAAAAAGATAATAGCGGGAGTCAGGACTGAAATAAAAGAATTAAATTTAGGTCGACAAAGTACCAATTAAGAATATTTACTGAATCTTTTCCCATACTCATAAATAATATTTTTTGTGTAGCTTTTCCTTTATTTCGAGTTCATCCGTAAATTTTAATATTCTAATTATTTTGTTAGTTGGCTCATAATATTAAAATTGCATTAAAAATTTATTTGCAGTTTTACTGTCGAACTTTTCTTAGATTTTTACCTAGTTATGTTTCTCGTTGGACAAATTGGGTTTAAATCCCAGTTTGTTTATACATAGATTGGTCCCAATGACCTTTGTGGACTGTAATTATTCACCAACGCTTTTGTAAAATATCACACCCCATAAAGAGGTGGTAAAAAGTTAATCTAATCCTTTAAATAAGATTAAAATAATAGATGACTTGGTTAAGTACAGGTTTATTTATCCCAAAACAACACACATCTTCTTCTTAAGATGCCCTCTTCATTACTAAAGATTCGCTACAACTACAGCAAATTTGTATCTATCTTGAGCTGCTTTTAATATCCAATATGTATCCTTGTCTGTCCAGTCTCTTACATTTTTCAGCCAGGACCATTTTCTTCGTTCTAAACTTCTTCTTCCTTCCATTTTCCCTTTCATTATCAGTCGTAGGAAGTTTTATTTTTCTCCCGTGTAAATATGTCCTAAATAACTCGTTTTACTAATGTCTACAACATTTACGAGCTCTCTCTCAGTCTTCATTCTTCTCAGCACCTCGTTGTTGGTCACGTGCTCGGTCCAAGATATCTTTAGCATCCTTTGAAAAACCCACATCTCGATGTCTTCTACACGTCTCATACTTGTGATTCCGAGAGTCCATTTTTCCACTTTGTATACCAATATGGAATAAATGAATGTCTTTACAAATTGGGTCTTGGAGATCCAACGATAAGTTAAAGTACGGGGTCTATCTGTTTGTTGTAGATACGAATATGAATTTCGGCATTTAGTGCACGTGTAATGGCTATTACTTTTGTTTTATTTGCGTTTATATTTAGCCCCAAGCTATTTTCCTCTCTGGTTATGACATTCAAAAGTCATTGCAAACCTTCAGCACTGTCCGCAATAATGTATCTCAAATTGTTTACATATTCTCCGTTGATTTTTATTCCTTCTTTAATATTTTCGAGGGCATTTTGGAAGATCTTTTCGGAATGTATTTTAAACAATAGTGAAAAATGTAAACAGCCCTGGCAAACTCCACTTTTTATTGACATTTCTGCTGTCATACGATTGTCTATTTTAATCGACGTCATTTCCCAATATAAGTTTTTAATAAGACCCACCGTGTTATGGTCTATACCATGTTGTGTTAGGGTTTCTATGATTTCTGTGTATTTTAGCTGATCAAACGCTTTTCCTTAGTCAATAAAACAAAAAATTAATATTTTCATTGATCTTGTCATTTTTGTAGTAATACCTGGATGTAAATAATGCCTCCCTTGGACCAAGCCCCATACGAAATCCAAATTGATTGTCGCTCAGATTTATTCCGCATTATCTGTATATACGTTGATGTACAATTTTAAGTAAAATTTTTAGAAAATGGCTCATCAGACAAAATAATTTGAACTCTGAGCATCTATTTGCTTTATTTTTCTTGGTTATGGGTACAAATGTCGATCTAAGACAGTTTTCTGGGAAGATTCCAGAGGTAAATATTTTGTTAAATAGTAGTGTTAAGGACTGAAGATTTTCTTCATTAATAAGTTTTTTTTATCTCTACATATATCTTATCTGGACCTGAGACCTTTCGTGGCTTTGCCGTATTGATTTTTTTGTTACTTCCAATGTTAATATTTCAAGTATTGTGTCGTGAACTATATTCATTTGTGGTTCTCTTCTCTTGTCTCGTATCCCATATATTTCCTACATTTTCTGGGCTAGATACTATTTGGTTATTATTATCTACTAGAGTTGTTGTAGTGAATTTTATCTTCATATTCGTGACTTCCTTAATCTTTTTGTATGCATTGAAGTATGTCATGTTTTTTTAGTAATTCCCTTAGTTTCTCACATCTGCTGTTTCATCCATTCTTCTTTGCCTTTCCTGATTTTGTTTCAGACGGTTCTCTGGGTTTCTTTCCATTTCACTTCATTGCGGTTTTTGTAAGATCTTCTTACGTCCATGAGTTCTAGGATTTCTTCTGTTATCTATGTGTTCTTTGTTTTCCTGTGTAGGCTTGCGGTTTGTTCCATTTATATAGCTGTGATTGTTGTTTTGAAGGTGTGAAAAATATATTATACTTATTCTTCTGTTAGTACGAGTGCTTCACTGAATTTTTCTTTGAGTGTATTATTGAGTATTTTTTTATCTCTGCCTATCTGCTAGATCTTTAAGTTATTCGAGGCTGGGTTTAATTTTTACTCTGCGTTTGATTTTCTTAAGTTCAATTGAGATTTTACCGATAACAGGATTGTGGTCGGCACCGATATCTGTACCGGGATGTGTTAGCTAGTATGTCTACGGCACTCTTTTTTCCTGAGATCGAGAAATCGGTCCCAAATGCGGATGAACCAAGGATGGTCAATGGCGAACGATGCAGAAGGCAACGGGGAACCACTGCATTACAGCCTCATAGAGTACCTCTAGTTAAGTCATTATGGATTATGGTGTACACCAAAAATAATGGAATCCCTTCTGATCATGGGAATAGGATACCAAAATCCGGCAGAGTAAGAAAAACACAAGACTACAAGGCTCACTTGGTCGTAAACATGCGAAATACTTGTACAAGGGCGCAGAAACCAACAACTTTAAGAGCTGCAACGTGGAATGTTAAAAATTTGTTCTCTGCGGGAAAACTGGATAATCTTAAACTAGAAATGAATAGACTAAACATCGATGTTTTAGGAATCAGCGATACCCAATGGCCAGGATCTGGGAAATGTTCAACACAAAATGATGGCGTAACACCCATCTTAACGCAGTTGGAATCATAATTTCAAAGTAATAGAAAAATTACCTGTACTCCTCATTCAGAGAGCTTAGTATTATTACAAATTAAATAAAGACATAACTTAATAAATCTCGTTCAAGTTCATGCACCAACAGTAGATAAAGATAACAATGCAATGGAACAATTCTACAACGATTTCGAAGAAATACTGAAAACAATAAAAAAGCAACACATTAAGATAATAATAGGCTTTCTTCGTAATAACAAAAACCTTTTGCAAATTACCTCCTCGACGGTTATATACATGAACATCTCCACAACATACCAAAAAAAGTGAGAAATCAAATAGACTACATTATGATAGCAAGGGGGTATCGTAATGCTGTTGAATGTACTAAGACGTACCAAGGAGCTGGTATAGCCTCAGATTATAACCCGGTAGTTACTGTGATAGAGGCGAGATCAAAAAAGATTAGAGGACCACATAGAAAAATACTAGATTTAAACAAAATTAGAAACAAAATATACGACAAAAAACACGAGAAGAAATAAATGAAAACCTCCGTTCAGTGCAGCAACAAATTAATGATACAAATAACGTTAACCAAAAATTAAAGTACATAAATAAAGCTATACAAAAAGCAGGAAAGAAACCTCATACAAAAACAACAACAAAGAATAAGGGGTGGATGACACAAGATATACTAGACTTGATGAAACAACGAAGAAAAATGAAGAATTACCCAGACAAATACATAGAAATAAATTCATAAAAAAGAGAATAAAAGAAGCCAAAGAGGCGTGGATTAAAGAACAGTGTGAAGTAATGGAAACCTATGAGAAACAGATACAAAGAGATAACAGGAAGCATAAAAAAATGCCAAATAGATAACCTTAAAGACAAAGATGGAAATCTTATTGTAGGTCTAGAGAATAAAATAAAAAGTTGTACAGAATACCCGAATGAATTATTTGAAGACGACAGAAAGAACTTAACTCAGAAAATCAATGCAAGTGGACCAGATATATTGAAAGAAGAAGTAGAATCATCATCATCATCAGTAGCTCGACAACCCTTTCTGGTCCTGGTTTATTCGAGGATTTTCCGCCATTCTGTTCTGTTCTTTGCTTTGTTTTTCTAGTTGATAATCTTAAATGTTTTCAGATCTTTTTCCACTTGTTCCATGTATCTTAGTTTGGGTCTTCCCTTGGACCTTCTTCCTACTGGTGTTTGCCTCATTATATATTTTGGTGTATTAGTCTCAACTAAAGAAGTAGGATACGCAATAAAAAACGCTAAAAATGGAAAAGCAAATGGACCTGATGAAATTCATACAGAACTGTTAAAGCTTTTGAATGATAAATCCGTAACTATAATATTACATCTGTTCAATAAAATATACAGTACTGGTATAATACCTCAAGAATGGTTCCTGTCTACGTTTGTCACGATACCGAAGAAAACTAAGGCAATGCAATGTTCAGATTATTAAACAATCTCCTTGATGAGTCATCTGCTTAAAATATTTCTTAGAGTCATCCACAACCGAATCTATCAAAAGTTAGATATCGATATTACCGATACACAGATGGGAGTCAGAAAAGGATTAGGTACAAGAGAAGCTCTATTTACCTTAAACTTCCTAACACAGATGTCTAAATGTTAACCAAGAGGTACACGCTTGCTTTGTAGTCTTTGTAAAGGCCTTTGACAAAGTATGCCACAATAATCTCAAAGAAATCCTGAAGGGTACGAAGATCGGCACCAGAGACATACAAATAATATTAAATCTGTACTGGAATCAGCGAGCTAATATAAAAATAGAAGACCAAACATCGGACGAAATAGATATACGTTGAGGAGTACGACAGGGTTGTACATTGACACTGCTCTTGTTTAATACCTACAGCGAACAAATATGCCAAAAAGCTCTCTCACATGCAAGCGAAGGGATAATAGTCAATGGAGAAGTTATCAATAACATTCGATATGCTGACGATACTGTGATAATGGCAAGAACAGCGGAAGATCGACAACATCTAGTTGAAAGTATGAATGAGATATGTAATATCTACGGCATAAGGATGAACGTCAAAAAAACCAAATATATGACCTTCAGTAATAATCCAATACATGACGCTAGTATCGCAATAAACGGTATCCAACTCCAAAAAGTATTTGGGAATGCTTGGCAACTCTCATCAATGAAACAGATGACCAAAATCGCGAGTTAAAAAGACGTATTGAAATTGCCAGGTCTACCTCTATGAGAATGAAAAAAATATTTGTATAATCGTAATATCAGAATTCATCTACGATATAAAATGTTAAATGCTATGTATTCAGTACTTTGCTTCACGGAGGCATGGACTCTTAAATAAAGGAATATTAAAAATCTTGAAAGCTTTGATATGTAGTGCTACCGTTGTATACTAAAAATAAGTTGGGTGGATAAAATTACAAATGAAACGCAGAATAAATAACGATCCAGAAGTTATCATGAATATAAAGAGAAAATTTGAATAGTTAGGCCACCTGATGAGGGGACAAAAGTACACATTCCTAAAAAATATAATGCAAGGAAAATCCAAAAACGCAGAAATCCAGGCAGTAGAAGAATGTCCTGGATGAGAAATTTAGAGAGTGATTTGGCTGTATTACTAAAGAATTATTCAAAACAGCAGTAAATAAAATTAAAATTTCCATAATGATATCCAATCTCCGATATGAGAGGCACTCAAAGAAGAAGAAGAAGTATGAGACAATTTTTTGATCGTTTGACCTATTCATTGTCTAAAGTTACGCAGTCAGGGCAAGTGTTTTCTTCTGACCCAGCGTTTTCTTTGATTTTACCTTTAATGATCAACCAGATTAATCGATATTAAGGTCCTCTCATTATATGACCAAAATATTGCAATTTTCTCAATTTGATGATGTTGACAATTCTCGTTCTTTGTGAATGATTTCTAGCACACGTTTTATAAAAATGTTTTATTTTTTTGTCAAGGTTTCACATCCATAAATCAAAGCGGACCAGACGAAGCACATAAGTACATTTGGATTTATAAGTAATGATAAATATGATCACTAACCAATACATTACTGGTGGTATAAAAAGAGGGTAATAGATCAAACAAAAAGAATAATTAACTAAGGGTTACATGAATCCGAACAACTAGCCAGAACAGAGAAGGATGGAGGGAAGTCGTGAAAAAACTGTAAAGGCCTGATGGTGTCACCACATCCCAAAAGGATTAGGACTATGGAGGAGCAGGAATAGAGGACAGGCCATTTATACCGACGATGGTGACGTGGCTTGGGTGACGGTTGGCGTGGAGAGCAGCGTTGTGATTGGCGCCAAGGATTGGCGCGGGGATTGGTGCGAACATTTCTGATATTACGATTTTAATTAACGGGTAGGGCGGGCGGTATTTCTTTATGAAAGGTCTCCAAGTCGAATGCTGTCATCTCTTTTATTGAGACCAATTTGGCATTTTTTCTATTTCTATGGTCTCTAGGATAAATCTTGGTTTATAGAAACAGATAAGGGCTATGGTTGTGGAGTTTTTAAAGTCACCTTTGTGACCTGTATGGAGATCTTTGGATTTTGATTGAGTCGGACAAGATATTGTAAATATTGTCTTTATTCCTCTGGATTTAAGGATTTCGTCGATTTTGTTAGTAGCACCTTTTATGTGTGGAAGAAAAGCTTACGCATGATCAGTGGCTGAGTCTTTGGGTTGAGACTGAGAGGGAGATTGATGCTTATAGATGCACTCATGGATGTGATTTTTACGGTAATTATGATGAAGGATTATTTTAAAGTAGAGAGCTCAGCGGGTCTACTTGCATCATTGCAAAGTTGTAAAGTTTTAATTAAGTCATCTTTAGACAACATGTCGCAAAAAATTCTTCAACTTTCGTCAAAAATTCTTTTTATTTTATCAAACTTCTTAAATAATACCTCAGACATTCTAGTAACTTTAGACATCATTTTACTAATTAACGAAACACTAGAATGGTTTTATTTCTGATAAAACAACTATATAATATATATATATATATATATATATATATAATATATATATATATATATATATATATATATATCTATATATATTGTTATGATGTGTTGTTGTTGTATGAGCAATGAGTAAATTTGAATAATATTGTAAGTATAGGGTTTTTTATCGCGCTTCTCAAAGAATTAGTTTGTAAGTACTTTTTTAAATTATCTTTATTATAAATATTATGAAACAAACCTATCTATCTAATATAAGCAATATCAATTTAAAACAATCTATCTAAATTTTGAAATTCTTACAATTATTAAATTATTAACAAAATTTGGTACCTTCTTTCACTGCACGCCTAAAGTTTTTTCCAAAATTAAAGTTATTATCACCACTCGATATCTTCTTACTAAGCCTTGGTTATCCAACTATTTAATATGTCCCTTCTTAATTATCTCCACTCACCATATAAATATATATTTAACTCCTTGTAATTTCCATATAATGTACTTTGAAATATACTGGATCTTGCAGTTGTATTATTGAATGCTTATTTCAATGAATTAACTTCAAAACTGTCACTATATTACTGTAGTAATAATTAATCTCCAACTGTATTTCATTTACAATTCATTTAACTTAATCAATGCCTTCTTCTAGCTTGAATAATCTCTTCATAACCTTATAATAACTGTATAAATCTCTTGTAACTAAATTCTTGAATTATAACTTTACTAACTGATAACTGATCATACTGAACTGGTAACTGAACTTAGCTGAACTAAACTGCTAACTCAAACTGACTGACTGACTCTCTGACCAAATTACATGGCCTATATTATATATTTCTTCCTCTTTCCAGAATATTCCAGCAATAAATAATGTTCCAATCACTCTATTTTTTCTACTTGAAAATTCTGGAATGATTTCTTGTCTGTTATGTATTATGTATACAGTCCCATTGACATTTCTAGAGTTTTCTATCTATAACTTACTTGACTTTAGGCTCTCCAGATCAGAACTACACTATTATATGTAACTTAAACATTTATATGAACTATATTTTTACAATTTTACATCCACAATTATATTCTAAATTAACATTCCAAAAATAAATAACTTTTTGACTTTGACACTACAGTGTATGTTTGGTTGCATAGCACATGGCTGAATTAAACATATTAAATATTAAATAAAATTAACAAAAAACTTCTTAAACTTAATTCTTATGCTAAATTCTTAAAAAATACCCTCATATAATTATTTTTTAATAATATTATCTAATATATAACTTACAAATTATGTCTTCAATTACTATCTAAATAAATCTACTAATCAAACACTGTATATCTGGTTGTATATATTTCTAAGTTAATTTATTGTATTTCTGTTTTCATTAATAATATATATATATATATATATATATATATATATATATATATATAATATATATATTATATATATATATACATATATATATATTAGTGTAATAAATTATATTTCCTTATTATTAAGAATGGTTTAAATAAATTTACTTTCCGGAAATATCGAATGTAAGATACATCTGCACACACATGCTTTTCACCAAAGTCATTTGATAAATAAGGTCGCGTGTGATATCATCGAAATACAGAGTTGCTTTCACGTTCAGATAATGCCCATTGGGGTGTGATTAATTGTAAACATGTAGCAGCGTGCGAGACACACACACAACGTATACTTGACCACAGGACAGGATGGGACTTATGAGACTTGCGGTATGGCCAGTCTGCTGGTTGTTGATACTCAAAAGTGATTAAATTTTTTGAGTTTATCAAATTAATAGTTGGGACTTTAAATTAAAATAATGCCAGTCAACGTTGACCAAGTAATTTTGGGACGATTAAGGCAATGTTATATACCAAAATCTTAAATTAATATCTCTGGCCAGCCTGCAAGGCCTCGTATTCGAGTTTAAAGCAAATGTTTACCAGTAGTGTCAAATAGTATTTGGGTATTTATTTATTTTAAGTCAAATTTTGGCTTTCATTTTTAAATATGTACTTATTTTCATACCGCCGCCGCTTCCAAAAATTTTAATTTTTTTGAGGAGGATCCTTGTTTTTCAATAGATTCTTGCTTAATTACTATTTTAATAAGAATAAGCCAGAATTAAATTTTGAAGTAAGTTTATTAACGAGTTAATTTTCACTTCAAAAATCGTTCTCAATATACAAACATTCATAAATTCAACAAATTTTGGTGAAAAATTCTTCTAATAATTTAATTTTATCTAACTCATTTATATGAGCAATTTGCACATATATTATACCAAATAAATTCATTATAGGTCTTATTTTATTTCTTTTCACCTATATATTATACATTTTAAAGTAAATTACTTTAAAATAATATTGCCAATATTGCTGAGTTATCCTTGGAGGATACTTCAATGCAAAACATACGCATTGGGGGTCACGACTGACTACAACCAAAGGGAAAGAACTTTTAGAAGCAATGAAATACATAAAATGCGACGCAGTATCAACGGGAAAACCAACATACTCGCCTACTGACACAAATAAAATTCCAGACCTTATCAACTTCTTTGTAGTTAAAAATATTTCTACAAATTACATAGAGATAGAAGAGGCATTGGATATGACCTCGGACCATTCTCCAATTATTCTCACACTCAGTGACACTGTTATCAAAAAAAAGCCCTCCTAGACTTGTTAACAAAAATACTGATTGGAAAAGTTTCCAGATAGACCTTGAAGAGAAGATTAACCTCTCAGTGCCATTAAGAACCATTGATCAACTAGAAGAAGAAGTAGAATTACTCAATAAAAATATACAACAAGCTGCTTGGAACAACAGCACGAAGAGTGTCGAAAGAATAAAAGGAAATAACTACCCGAAAGAAATCAGAGAAATGATAACCAAAAAAAGAAAACTAAGATGCAAGTGGCATCAGTCTAGAGCACCAGTTGATAAAACTAGATTAAATAATGCCACACAAACATTAAAAAGAGAAATACAAAAAATTAAAAACGAATCGGTTAACATTTACCTAAGTGAACTATCAAATGATAGCGCTACTGATTACTCTTTGTGGAAGGCTACTAAACGATTAAAAAAGCCAACCTTACAGTATCCACCAATTAGAAATACTAATGGTAGCTGGGCAAGAAGCAATATACAAAAGGCCAACAGGTTTGCTGATCACCTAGAAAATACTTTTCAACCAAATGAAGAACAAGAAAGAATAAACTGGGAGCTCCCTGATCAAGACGAAATGGAGATTAGCCTTGTAACTCCAAAAGAAGTATATTTGGAAATAAAATAAAATATAAATCCAAAGAAAGCTCCTGGATTTGATCTAATTACTGGGGAAGTGTTCAAGCAACTTCCAAGGAAAGATATGGAAGGTGGCAGAAATTATAATGACACTAAAACCAGGAAAACCTCCACAAGAAGCTTCTTCATATAGGCCTATTTTACTGTTAACTGTCATGTCTAAATTATACGAAAAATTACTCTTAAAGAGACTAAAACCGATTATAGAGGAAGAATTCCTAATTATCAGTTTGGGTTTAGAGCAAGCCACTCAACGATAGATCAGGTGCATAGAATAACAGATATCATAGAAAAAGCTCTAGAAGAAGGAAAAGTTTGTTCCGCAATTTTCCTCGATGTAGCGCAGGCTTTTGACAAGGTGTGGCATGACGGACTATATCATAAAATGAGATGCTACTTACCAAAACAATATTCTGAACTACTAGAATCATATATATCCGACAGATACTTTCGAGTTAAATATGAGGAAGCATATTCAGAATTAAGAGAAGTTAAAGCTGGAGTTCCACAAGGAAGTGTCCTGGGGCCAGTGCTATACCTGCTCTATACCAGTGATATTCCATCATTAGAACCTAACACAATTGCGACATTTGTAGACGACACATGCATTCTAGCAGTCGCACAAAACCACGAGGATGCAGCTACCATGCTACAGAACTCTGTTGAACAAATTAACATCTGGACCAGCCGATGGCGTATTAAATCGAATGAAACGAAATCTGTTCATGTCAATTTTACTAACTCTTATTAGATAACATATTAGATAACATATTAGATAACAAGATACTCTTATTAGATTTGAACAAAACAGTTTTTAGGTATTAAAAAATATTTGTAGTACAAAAAATCATATATATCAGTGTGACCCAACCTCAGGCACGCGGGACGCATGCGGCCCGAGGCTCACACACTTCAAAAATATTGCCATTGATAACTTTTACCTGTTGCAACCCTGTCTAACTTTCCGTAATCTTTAGAAAGTAGTTAACCTTGAACATCACTCTCGATGAGCGGGCAGTTAGCTTCAGTCAGCTGCACATGTCGTGTTGAATTAACAGTGGCGAATAAATTGAATGTTAATGTCAGAATAAGTAGTGCCAGAAAAACGCAAAATTTTCGAAGATAATTGTACGTTCCAAGGAAAATTGGAAAATCAATATTTCTTCAACGAATTAAAGGGCAAACCTTAGTGCATTATTTGTTGTCAAGTACTCGCGGTATCAAATGAATACAATATTAGTAAGCATTATGAAACCCAGCACGAAACAAAATACGACAAATATCAAGGTGAATAAACAAAAATATATATTTACAAAAACGACAGCTGGTTAATTACCAAGCTTAGCAGCATTATATGAAGTATGTTTAGAGCTTGTCAAAAGTAAAAAAGCACTAAAAGAGTTGATGAGCTGATTACTCATGTATTTAAAAAAAGTCATCACGCAGTTCGTGATTGGTTGTACTACTCCTTAGCTCTGGGCGAATTTGTTAATGTTACTGACAAAAATCCGCTATTAATTTTTGTTAGATGTATCAGTGTAGATTTTTGTGTAATTGAGGAACTTCTAAAACTGCACCACATAGAGGACGGGAGCAAAGGTATAAATATATTCGAAGCACTTAGTGACGCTGTGAAAAATATGGGCGGTTTTCAAAAGTGCTCTTGCGTTTGCACCGACGGAGCAAAAGCAATGACGGGACGCATAATGGGATTGGCTGGACTTTTGCGGGAAAATGGTGTGTCCCCCTACACTTAGAGATACGCTAGTTGAGTGCTATTAAATGTCTTAGAAACTTTTTTTCTTTTAATAAAAGAGATTCTACCCTTTTTTAAAACGGAAATTGTTATTAACACAGACGTATTTATAACAAAGCTTACGAACAAAACATTTCTTTATGAACTGGAATTTCTAACAAACCTTTCACTTGAACACATTAAACCTACAATTTCGGGGAAAAGATAAGAAAGTATCACAGTTGGTTGGTCAAGTTGAGACATTTCGCAAAAAAACTTGATCTTTTCGAGAACTCCATAAAAATAAAATAAAAAAACGACCTCATACATTTTCTTGCGTGTTTCGAAATAAATCCAAAAGAAATCATGGTCGATTTCTCGAGGTATGCAAAAGTTCTTACAGAAATAAAAAGAGAATTTGATAAAATGTTTTCGGAATTTAATGCACTAAAATCCGATCTTGAGCTTTTTAACAATCTCATGGAAGTCAACATCCTAAAGCAATCAGCAAAATACCAATTAGAGCTGTGCAAACTACAGTCCGATTCGTTTTTTCAAGCAAAGAAAAATGTATTTTTGTAAATGTAAAAGTATTTTTTGGAAGTTAGTCTTCAAGGATTGTTTTTCTAAACTTCGTAACTTGTCGTTGAAACTATATTCAATGTTTGGTAGTAGGTATATAATATATGAAAGTACATTTTCTGCTTTGAAGCATTTTTAATATAAATCGCATGGAAAACCATTCTCTGGAAGCGTGTATTAGACTCACTAGCATAGATATAAATGTGCAAAAGTTAGTAGAGGATAAACCCTTGCCCCAAATATCCCATTGATTTTTTTATTTTATGTTTAATTTTGAACAACATGTAAAGTTAAAACCATAATAAAATGCTTATAAATAATATTTAGTTTGTATATTATTTTTTACCTACATATTTCATCTGTTCCTTCTTAGTGGGAACAGATAAAATATGTGACCTAGTCTTGGAAGACGACAAAATCAAAGGCATACAATCCGGCAAATATTTGGGGGTCATTTTCAACAAGAAGGGAAATAGCGCAGATAAAATCAGGGAAAGAATAAACAAGAGCAGAGCAGCGACCTGTGCCTAAAACTCTCTTCTCTGACAAAAAACAATTCGACGAGAAACCAAAAAACACTGGAGAGAGTTAGTAACGAGCAAATAAGAAACGAAATAAAAATGGAGCGAAATATCAATGATGACATAGAAAGAAAACAATTAATCTGGTTCGGACATGTTAAAAGAATGCCAGAGTACAGATGGCCTAGAAAAGTACTGGAATGGATCCCTTCTGAAAGAAGAAAGAGATGACGATTACGGAGAAGTTGGCGCAACGATATTAATGAAGCAATGGCAGCAAGAGACTTAGAAGAGGCAACTGCATATGACAGAAAAAGTTTGAAATATATATATATATATATATATATATATATATATATATATATATATATATATATATATATATATATATAAATATTTATATACACTGTGTCCGTAAAGTATGAAATAAATTATTTTTTAGCTAAACAGAACATTTTGAGAAATAATCCTGAAACAGGTCGATTTTTGATTTTAATTTACCGTATTTTAAAATAATACTCTAATATAAGGGTGAATTACTTTCGAGTAATGACGTCACCGTCATTTTTTTTTAATGGAACACCCCATTTTGTCTCTATTTTCAAATTACACTAGCTGAGCTGATTCCAAAAATGTATCACATGTTAATTCAAATTGAAACAGGGTGGACAAAAATACAATAGTTTTGTGTGTGTTCATAAAGTACCGCGCTAATTAAATTCACAATATTATCAAAAATACTTATTGTCTGGCGGACAGAATATGATGAAATACATGACTTTATAAATGTTCGAACTGCAACCTATGCTGTATTTTACAGTAACCCAAATGTTGTACAAATTCTTGTTGAACCTTGTTTTTTGTCTTGAGAAATATTGTTTATTGCTGTCCGAATTCTCTGTTGTAATTCTTAAATATTTTCTGGTGTCATTTGATATACAACATTCTTCAGATAGTCCCACATAAAATAATGCAAAGGATTGAAATCTGGTGACCTAGCTGGCCATTCAATAGGTCCACGTCTACCAATCCACCTGTTCGAAAAAATTTCATCTAGGTACCTTCTAACATCTACAGCATAATGTGGAGGTGCACCATCCTGTTGCAACCATTAACTTTTATCAAAACCTCCAGGATTACGTCTGCTGGGTAACAAATTACGAAAAGTGGGTACGAGATATCCCCTTACAAACTCAAGGTACGTTGCTCCGTTTAAATTACTTTTGATAAAGTAGGGTCCGATGATTCGATTTCTTACAATTCATTTACCTTTTGCAAGTATTGTGTATACTGCTCACGCATCCAGTGGGCGTTTTCTTTTGTCCAGTATCTACAATTCTGACGGTTAACCTCGCCATTTAACGTGAAAGCGGTCTCATCAGAAAAAAATATGTTTTGTACCAAGTGAGGATCTCGGTGGCAGTTATCCATCATTGCTTTTCAAAATTGCATTCTTTTATTTGGATTATCTTCGTTTAATTCCTGCACAAGTTTGATTTTATGAGGATGCCATTTTTCAACTTTTAATAATTTGTGTACCGTTGTTTTACTAACACCGATATCGCGACTAACTTTACGCACAGAAGTGTTCGCATCTTCATCAAAACTAAGTAAAACATCTTATGCTGTATCAGCATTTGCAGAGGGACGAAATTATTTCCGTGCATTTTCAACCGTACCAGTTTCTCGAAATTTCTGTTCAATCTTACTGTTGAACGCGTTATAGGTCTTTCTGGATATTTATCATAGTTTACCATATTTATCAAAGTTTATGGTTGCAACATAATGGTGCACCTCCACGTTATGCTGTAGATGTTAGGAGGTAGGTAGACGTGTACCTGTTGAATGACCAGCGAGGTCACCAGATTTCAATCCTTTGGATTATTTTATGTGGTGCCATATGAAGAACGTAGTGTATCCAACGAAACCAGCAAATATTCAAGAATTACAACAGAGAATTCGAACAGAAATAAACAATATTCCTCAAGACACAATAATCAAGGTACAACAAGAATTTGTACAACGTTTGGGTTACTGTTTAATACAGAAAGGGTTGGAGTTCGAACATTTATAAAGTCATGTATTTCATCATATTCTGTCCGCTAGACAATAAGTATTTTTGATAATATTGTGAATTTAACTAGCGCGTTACTTTATGAACACACACAAAACTATTGTATTTTTGTCCACCCGGTACCAATTATATTATTATATTATGTTTTTAAATAAACTTTTTTTCAACAAGTCGAGTTCTCTGGTCCTTCATAATAATTTCAAATTTAATACGGTCCGCAACGTCGAAAAGGTTGGACCACACTGATATATTATATCAATAAACGATTAGAGTTTTGAGTATTCTACTGTACGCCAAATGGTTCTATCTCGTTCATGGTTAGAACTATAAATAAGCGTCCATGAATTGATTCGCGTTGCATAGTTGATCAAGCATACAATTCATGTAGTCGTATTCTAAGTTCTAAGTTAATGTTCGTGTCTCATAATAGTCCCTTTATTTATATGAAAGGAAATTGGTTTTATCACTATTTATGCATGTTCAATTTTATTATAGGAAGACTAAGTCTGTCTATAAACTTTTAAGACGTTGAGTTAGAACAATCCTAATTAGTTATTTTTAATATATCTGTTTTTTAAGCTTATTAGACATAAACAGAAATTTAAAGCTGTATATCAAATTAAAATTAACAAAAAGAATTGTTTACTTACAGATTTAATCAGTATTAAGTTTTATAATTGTTCAATTAAGATAATCCTTTGAATCCTAACCTGTACACCTGCTTACTAGTGCTTCTGGTTATCGGGACTTTAAGCAACATTGTGTTTATTATGGGTACACGACACGGTATTCACTACTATTGCATGGTTCTAGGCTATGATTATTTTACTAGATTAATTCACGTAAGGGACAAGCTGTAGTCTCGAACATTGAGATACGTTGACACTTGCGGCTTGCATTAAAAATAGAGTGATTTTTGTTGCGTGTCTACAAGTAATGTTAATAAAATGAAAACAGTAAACATGATATTTTTAAAAGAACAGGGAGTGATGTTTACTATATTTATATATTTTATTTGGTATGATATCTAAATGATAAATTTGTTTATGCAGAATATTATAAATTATTTTTAACTCTAGAGGATATTAATCAGATATTAGTATACCCAACAAGAAGCGAAAGCTTTGTCGGTACCTTTGATGTTCGTAAGACTCAAATTTCGGAGTAACAATGGCAGATAAACTACTTATAGTCCTTTTCCATCATATTGATAGAACATTATGTATGCAAATCTTCAACAGGTCAAAAAACCATAGGCGTCATCCTATACTTGTTTTGAAATAAATAAAAAAAATTAATATTTTAAGATGCCGTCAACAATTCATTATCTTTTAAAAAATCTTCTGTAAAATAAGTGTCCACTAATCTCACTATACCTTTTTTGTGCGTAAAAAACGTCGGTATATACGCCACATTGATGCCACATGATTGCCACATACGATTATTGTTAATTATACACGGGTGAATAACGAGAGAATTCAATGTTTCACGAAATAAATTAATGTAAACAGTAATTCAAAGGTGATTATTTTTTTCTATACAAGTCATCGCTTGACACAAAAAAAATACCATCTTTGAACGATTACCTGGAATTACTGATAAGGCTTCACTAATGATAGTTTAAGTAGTTTTTATGCCACATTACAGCTTAGGCCAATAATATAAATTAGAAATTATTTGCATCTTCCATTTAGTTTGTAGATGTACATTGTTTGTTGTACTTGTTGTACTACTGTTGAACTGTCATGTCTTACCTACCTACGTTTTTGGTGTCGATATTTTGTTATTTGCATTTAAAAATGACGTCGACACCAGGTTTTATCCCCATTGAGTGTAGTCTTAAAGGTGCCTTCAGTATAAGAGAGAAAAATATAATATTAAATGTACACGATGCACTTGTAAATCAACGCCCTTTAACTAATGTTCGTGAAATCGTTTATATGTATTCAAATATGACAGGGGTTGGAGAAGCAACAACTTATAGATTCCTAAAAGAAAGAAAAGGAGAAACTGTTTCATCTCCCAAGAAGAGTGGAGGCAATAAACCCTTGGAAATTAAAGAAATACATAAAAACATAATAAGACGCAGCGTCCACTCATTTTTTTTTAACAAACAATTTTCAACATTGGACAAAATCCAAACATTAATTAGAGAAAACGAAGAGTTACCAATCATAAGCAACAAGAAATTATGGGGACTATTGAGGGATATGGGATTTCGTTGGCTAAAGAATAGAAGAAAATCCGTTTTAATTGAAAAAGATTACATTATATAATGGAGACCAGATTATCTAACAACTATTAAAAAGTACCGAGAAAAAGGGAAACAATTTTTTATTTGGACTAGACTTGGCTAAATAAAGGTCATACTGTACCATATATATGGGTTGATACAAATGTAAAAAGTTCCCGTCAGGCATTAATCAAAGGTGTATCTACTGGAATAAACAATATTCCTGTTGAAAAAGGACGCAGACACATAATAACCCACATTGGAAACGAATACGGTTTTGTCAACGGTGGATTTTTAAGTTTTGCCTTAAAATCAACCAAAGATGATTACCACTAGGAAATGATTGCTGACGTTTTTGAAAAATATTTTGAGCAAATGTTGGATGTAATTCCAAAAAATTCTGTCATAGTCATGCATAATGCTAGTTACCATTCAAGACTAGCAGAAAAAAGGAGAGATAATCGAATGGTTGGATATCTCCTTGTACTCATGCAATTGAGTACAAGGAGAATTCGTCAAAAAAGGAATTATTACCTATTGTAAGGCAATATAAAACAGCTTATAAAAAATATATGATTGATGAAATGGCATTAAACCGTGATGTAATTATTTTACGTTTACCCCCATACCACTGTGATCTGAATCCGATAGAAAATATGGTTTCAAGTAAAGGGTGAAGTCGGAGGCAACAACAAAACTTTTAAATTAGAAGACTTACAACAATTATTAGAATATTCCTTATCAAAACTAACTCTAGAAAATTGGAAAAATGCTGTTACTCATGCTCACAAGGAAGAAAATAAAATATGGAATTTGAATAATATGACTGATGCAATGCTGGAACCGGTAATAATTAACATTGGAGTATATATATATATATATATATATATATATATATATATATATATATATATATATATATATATTTATATTCATACCTTATACCTTCATACTTTATATTAGTTAGATTTTATGAAAACAGTTTATTGTTTTAAAAATTAAATGATTGACTGTAGTTGACATTTGATTGGATCCACAAAGTTGCTAGTTCAAAAATAACGTTACAACTTCTTTCACTTACACTTTCAGCACTACCTTAGAGTATGTTTCTTTAGAAAAATAGAAACAATTGCCTTTTCGTTTACTTTCAATTGAGGCATGTAATTTTTGAAAATACTAATTACAATTTAATGCAGTAGCTGAAACGCATTTGCGTTTGTGGACTTTTCTTTTCTTCTTTTTTTGGTGCCTATCCCCCGTAGATGTTGGCAATCACGTTGGTTCACACAACTGTGTTGACTGCTGCTCTAAATAGTTGTATGGTAGTCATTCCTGCCCACTGTCTGATGTTCTTCAACCACGATGTCCTTCTGCGATCTTGAGTTATTTTAGAGTAACATATATTATCAAAGAGTAGGTAAAAAAAAGATATTTCTTATTTTATGAAATTTTTACTTTAATAAACCATAATATAAAATCTTGTTTATTTTTAGAGTTTTATTTGCCGAAATAACGAAAATGATCATCTTAAACATTCAAGTTTATTTTAGAATTACCTAGAGAGACTCCACTTTACTTAATTAATAACAGTATTTTAAAATTTCCAACGCTAAGTTGAGTCTAAGAAATATCTGATGGGCATAGAGGTGGCAGCGTTTAGTAGCAAAAATACTCTAGAGTTACTAATAAAGACACAAAGGAATGGAATGCAATTATTAAACATGTCAAAATTCACAGATGATTGTAGAGGCGTTGATGAATAGTGGGTAATAAAGTTTTTTCTACTGGTTCCCTCAGGAGCTTAAAGATCCTATCTCTATAAATAACTATTTTACATCTGTTTTTAGCCCTGTAAATTGTTGTCCTGAGACAACCCGATGGTACCAGTCAAGTATTTTCAACCCAGATATTACTTTCTCGTTTAAAATGGCCACTACTGATGAAATTAAATCATTAATATTAGGGTTAAAATCGGAAGCTGTTGGATGTGATAATATTTCTGCAAAGATGCTACAACTCTCCTTTTCTATTACTGCTCCTTATATTACGCACATTATAAATTGTTGTTTAGAGGTAGGTTATTTTTCGAACATTTGGAAATATGCATTGGTAAAACCACTGGTCAAATCAAATAAACGTGAATCACTTAATCATCTTCGCCCAATAAGCATTCTACCAGGACTGTCAAAAATTTTAGAAAAGGTTATTTATAAACAGATATACGAATATATTTTTAGAAATAATGTAGTTACGTATATACAATAAGACTTTAGAAAAGAGTTTAGTGCAACGACCCTGCTTCTTGACTTAACAGATAATATACTTCGATCATTTGATGAAGGAAAAGCAACCTCAGTCATTTTGCTTGATTTTTCTAAAGCCTTCGACACTATTGATCACGCTCTTCTTTGTGCTAAATTGAAATATTTTCAAAAGATCATAATCGATAATAATTTATCAGAATTTGCATCTGTCACTTCAGGGGTGCCTCAAGGATCGGTTCTTGGTCCTCTTCTTTTTACAATATATATTTCCGACCTGTATAACTCTTTAAATAATTTGAAATTGCACTCTTTAGCAGACGACACACAACTGTATTTCTCTTTTGAACCTAACTCTGTAAATCAAGCGTCACAAAAAATAAATCATGATTTGGAATCTATTTGTACTTATTCTACTAGACATAATCTTAAACTAAATGCTAAAAAATGCAAAAAATTCTTTGTTACATTGTTCAAAAAACTACAAAGCCACTGTTCAGGATAACTTAAAACTAATTATAAAATATGAACCTCTAAAAAATGTTAATAGTTGCAGGAACTTAGGAGTCATATATGACTGTACGCTACGATTTCAAGAGCATGTCACCCTTTTAGTAAAAAAGTGCTATTTAGTTATGCGTCAACTGTATAGAAGTAAAGGCATTTTAAACTTTAAATTGCGTAAGTTACTTTGTGAAACTATGGTAATGTCAATTCTTAATTATGGGCTCTTGGTATTTTATCCTTGCTTAGATCAAGTTACGAAATTAAGGTTGCAAAAAATTCAAAATAATTGTTGCAGATTTGTCTTTGGCATAAGAAAATATGATCGTGTATCATGCAAAATAAAAGAACTTTAATGGTTAGTAGATACTCTATACCATTCCTGGTGCACTTTGTGGTGGGAGAAACCGGTTCCAATCAAGGTCGAGGTCGAGGTCAAGGTCGAGGTCGAGGTCGAGGTCAAGGTCGAGGTCAAGGTCAAGGTCAAGGTCAAGGTCAAGGTCAAGGTCGAGGTCGAGGTCAAGGTCAAGATCGATGTCAAGGTCGAGGTCAAGGTCGAGGTCAAGGTCGAGGTCAAGGTCGAGGTCAAGGTCGAGGTCAAGGTCAAGGTCGAGGTCAAGGTCGAGGTCAAGGTCGAGGTCAAGGTCGAGGTCAAGGTCGAGGTCAAGGTCGAGGTCAAGGTCAAGGTCGAGGTCAAGGTCGATGTCAAGGTCGAGGTCAAGGTCGAGGTCAAGGTCGAGGTCGAGGGCAAGGTCAAGGTCGAGGTCAAGGTCAAGGTCAACGTCAAGGTCAACGTCAATGTCAAGGTCAAGGTCAAGGTCAAGTTTAAGGTCAAGGTCAAGGTCACGTTAAAGGTCACGCAAAGGTAAAGTGTAAGGTAACGCAAAAAGGTAAGGTAAAGATAAGGTAAAGCGCAAGGTAACGCAAAAATCAAGTTCAAGGTCACGTGAATGACATTAAAGGTCATGTCATGATCTAGTTCCAAGTCACGGCGACAGCTAATGTTAGGAAAGGTTATTAGTATAATAAAACTCTTAATAAAAAAATAATACCTTCTTAATTATTTATTACACTGTTATACATGTTTTTTAAATTTTCAAGCGCAGACTTACACAAATGACAACTGGATTGTGCCGGTGCTGAACCTTCAAGCTCTGTTCTCCACTCAGGACGATTAAAATGCACAAAACATGGCAGACGAGTCTGAACTTCAAAATCTTGAACAGCTTTTGTGGGTAATTTATACCAAGATCGTAGTAATTCCACCGGTTCCACACATTTTCTAAAGTATGGTAGGATAAAATTTTCTAATTCTGCTTCTGTAAACTTGTACAAAGGTTTTCACGGATGTTGAACCATTAATTTTGCTTTGTCACAACACTCCATTGCTATTAACCTGTTAATGTTCTTAAACATCAAGCAGAGCATATATTTGTTTTACGCTTCCACATTCTTTAACTACCAGTAGGTATATAAACACATACGATTTATTTAATTAGTATGATTTTAATAATATTTGAAATTATATTCTTATAGTTAACTATTTTAAATAAAATTGTGACTTATTTTCCATTTAAGATAGTTAACTATAATATGATTTTAACCAATAAAAACAATTTGCGTAATTTCTACTTAATTAATAAATAAAAAAAGATATAGAAAGATAAATTTTATTTTTAGAAACTTAAAAACTATTATTACTACTAAATATTACTAAAAACTAAAAATAAATTACTATATACATACATAAATTACTTATTTTAGTTCTTTTAAAAAATACATTATTTTTTAAAAGAACTAAAAATTTTAGTCATATCTTCCTTTATATTTTGCATTAATGTTTCCGAATTTGTTTTCTTTTTTTTATTTTCTTTGGCATCGTTCTCAATTTTCTTCTCTTCTTTTAAAATCGCTTCATGCTCCAGTTGGCAGCTTCTAAGTCTTTCTTTCAAAATACTAAAAGACTGAAACTGACCGTAAATAATTGTATATTCATCCTCTAAGCTTTTTGAAAAGTTATTTATTCTATTTACAGTCCAGTCTTCCGTTGTTGAAGCTGCTACTGGAGGCTGCAATACATCAATTGTCTTTAAAATATCATTTAGCATATCGTCTTCTAATGTGAGATCGATCTAAGACAAAAAAGTATATTAGAATAATAATTTATTTAAAAAACAGAATGTTTCCAACAATTTAAACTTTTGAATAGATTTTACAACAACATAATTTTACAAATTTGCAATTTTACTTGCGAAATAATTAATTAGAAAATGGAATCGAAAGATAGAATGTTTAAAACAATTTAATATAGCGTCCGAATAATAACATATAGATTTTAAGTAAGATAAAAAGTAACTTAAAAAAATAAATCCACAATATAGAAAACAGAATGTTTAAACAATTTAGGTTTATTTTATGCGAGTTAAAAAAATAATATCTAATAATAATATATAAAAATAATAAAACACTTACAGCTTTTTTTTGGTGTTGACTCTCCAGCAGTTTTAGTTCTGGCATAACTTTATCTAATTTAGCTTTCTTTACAACGATGTTTTGATGAATTTTTAAATTTTTAGGCATTTTGTTGTTTGTAGTTGTTTTGTAGTATTCAATTTTATTCGAAGACTGATAGTGTAAATGCACCTCTCTTCCAATATATATATATATACACCCAACCAAAGAGAAAAATTGCAAACAAGATCTACTTATTTTTAAAAATAAAATGTACTATAAAGGACGACAAGTACCAAGGTTTAGTAACTTTTACCAAGAATAAAAAATTAAATACGAAATTGCAAACAAGAACTGCTTATTTTTAAAAATAAAATGAACTATAAAGGACGACAAGTACCAAGGTCTAGTAACAAGAATAAAAATTTAATTGAATACACTTTCAGAAAACATTGACTGCAAATAAGAATTCAAAAGAAAAGCAATCCAAAATCAATGCAACTGTTTTATTTTACAGCAATATTTACATCGAAAAGTATATATGTATATTTGAAAAGAAATTGAATTTTTAAGATTCTAGTCAATGACCACTAGTCATCCTTTGTTAAAATCGCAATAGATTTGTATTCGCGTAACTGGCCTGATGCAAATAAATTTAGTTTAAAGCGTTATCTTCAAAGCATAAAACGGCGTTTTAAAAAATATATATAAATTGTAATTAAGAAAAAAAAATCAGCTTTCCATAGACACCTAATACCATATATGTCTTACATAAAATTAAATTTATTAGTGTTAGGTCAATGACTATCAGAAACACATTTTACGTTCAAGACAATCGACCGCATCAACTAAGGAATTCTTGATTTACTCAACCAGGGGACCGATATGCGATGGAAAGGTTAACTTGAAAATATAGGGTGATTTAAATCGAAAATGTATATTAATATCAAATTTAAAAAAAATGAAAAATTCTTAGACTTTCACTGATAGAAATAATAGTTTTTAAAATATACAAGGTAATTAAAATTAAATTTATATATAAATTAATCAAATTAATATCTTCCAGAGTAATGTAAATGAAAGATGTATAATTATGAAAATTTTTTAGGACTTTATTGATACAAATAATAGTTTTTAACATTTACTAGACAATAAAAGTTGAGAGTACCTCTAAGTTATTCAAATTATTATCTTACAGAGTGATTCAAATGAAAGACGTTTATATAAAACTTTTAGGAATGTAAAACAATACTTTTTAAAATATACAAGGCAATTCAATTAATGTTTTTTAGAAATTCTTCTTCTTTTATGTATATATGACTCTATCTGTTTTCAGTGAGCCTTCCGTAAGCCGTATTCGTGGTCTTTTCTTGTCAGGTCATGTTTCTGTCGCACATATCATTATTGGTCTGATGACTGTTTTGTAAATCCTGCTTTTCACATCTTTCCCAATATTTTTATTTCTCCATATTGTTTCGTTCAGACAACCTAAGACTCTGCTCTATTCACTTGTGCTTCCCCTTCCGTAGCTAAATAGTTTGGTGCTTACATAAATGTCTATTCTTATAAGCTATTAAAATATTATCTCGAATAGGGTGATTCATATTAAAAATGTGTAATTAGAAAGATAAGAAAATTTATACAAAAGCAAATAGAGGGAATCTTAGCATAAATGTTGAATGGTGGGGATTGAAAGGTCAAAGTAGTATCGTAATCAAAGTCAACATAAAGGTCAAAGGTAAATGCTAAAGTCAAGGTCAATGTAGAGGTCAATGTAAAGGTCAATATTGAGGTCAAGGTCAATATCCTTGACATGTGTTGTGAGATTTGCTATAAAAGGCTGAATCAACAGCGTTTTAGATTAAGTTGAAAGTCCTCACTGAAAGCATTACATTACGTTAAGTATCTCAGTCAGTAATATTTAAATTTAACTCGGTGTGTTATTTAACGGTAAGTTAAGTGTTTTAAGTGTTAACAGTTTAGTAATTTATGATACGCTTTCAGAAAAAATGGATTTAGAAGCACTAAATGAGTTTCTTCTTTTAGAAGGACAACGCAAACCTATTATAAAGTTAAATAAACTTCAAATAAATACTCCATACAAAATTTCTGAAGCCAAGGTGACTGCATCGAAATTCGGAGATTCTGTTGTTTTGGAACTGGATGATAAGGTTGTATTTTTACCACCTAGATCTACCGAGGTGCTTAAAAATCATATTTTGGAATTGGGAAATGGAAGGTATTCGCTAGTATTTATTGGAGAAAAGGACACAGGCAAAGGCAATCCGGCAGCTTTATTTAAATTTATAAAATCTTAAGGTGAGTGTTAGTTTAAAATGTCAGAAAGGCTTGCTAATGATGTGAACAAACTAGTTAAAAAGTTTTATGAAAAAAATTATGATTTTACTGTTGAGGAAATTGAATCATGGCTTAAACATGTTGATATTGCAATTAGTTTATGTTTTAAAGCATTAAAAACAAAAAATTTTGAAATCGGAAATATCCGCATGTGGCAAACAAAATTAAGTCATTTAACAGTTGTTTATAATAAGCTTAAAGAATTAAAAGATAATAATTATACAATTAAATGGGAAGATTTAGCCACAGTTTATCATGGAAGGATTAAAAGTGGCGTCATAGTAAATTTAAAACATAAAGATGTTTTACAGTTTTTAAATGATGCTATGTCTTTATTTAAAACCAAAATTTTGTTAATTTTATCTAGATTTAACATAATTAAGGTTAACAGTACCTTTTGTGGCAAGTTTATAAAAAAAACAGTAGATGATGAAGAAACGATAGATTTTAAATATTTTCACACACCATATGCAATCATTGATAAATCTACTAATTTAAATGAATGGTTTTATGAATACATAGTTGATTTTATTTTAAACAAATTATCAGAGTTTCAAGAACGTGATTCAGGTTAGGCATTAAGTAAAGTAATTTCTTTAGAAATTAATATTAATAAGTATGAAATTGGAAATGGATCAAGTTATATTCAATTACCTCAACAAATTATTAATAAAAAAGCTTGTGTAAACGTTAGAAATTTTGATGAAGCTTGTTTTTACTGGAGCATAGTCAGTGCATTACATCCAGCAAATCAATCCGTTAATCGGATCAGTTCGTATCCACATTATAGTCAAGTTTTAAATTTGGAAGGACTTGAAATTCCAATTAAATTTAATAAAATAGCAGTGTTTGAAAAATTAAATAATATTTCAATAAATGTTTATGGTTTGGAACTTATTGGAAAAAAATTTAATATAACTCCGTTACGTTTATCTAAAAGTAAATTACAGCAACACGTTAATTTGCTAATGATTCAAAATTTATATTTTCAAAAGTTAAACGATTATGATACTCCTGATCCCTTGACAATGAACAAGTTAATATTACTTATCATTATTGTTGGATTAAAAATTTATCTAAATTATTAAATAGTCAACTAAATAAGGATGGTCATAAAAAAATTATATGTGATAGATGTTTAAATTATTTTACTAATCAAGAACGGCTTAACAAACATTTAATTTTATGTGAAAAAATGAATGACTACAAAATTGTAATTCCCGAAAATAAAATAATTAAATTTAAAAATTTTATTTATAAACAACGAACACCATTTATTATATATGCTGATTTTGAATCAATGCTTGAACCTCTTGATATATCTGTAGAAAGTAAAAAGTATTAAAAGCATACTGCATTTAGTTGCGGATATTTTGTAAAATGTGAATATGACAATAATATTTCATTTTTTAAAAGCTATCGTGGAGTTGATTGTATGGATTGGTTTGCAAATGAAATGTCAAACGTTGCTCAAATAATTCAATCAAAAATAAAAAATATTAATCCCATGAAAATAAAACCTAATACAATATATGCTCAAAAATGTCATATTTGTGAAAATAATTTTAAATATACTGATATCATTGTAAGAGATCATAATCATTTTACTGGTGATTTTAGAGGTTTTGCACATGAAATTTGTAATTTGAATTTTAAAAAACTATTTGTAGTACCTGTGTGCTTTCATAATTTGTCCGGATATGACTCGCATTTCATAATAAGAGATCTTGCAAAAAGAGGCAAAATTACATTACTACCCATAAACAAAGAAAAATATATTTCCTTTACTCAACATTTACCAAATGATATTAAATTTCGTTTTATTGATTCACTTAGATTTCTAGGTGCATCTCTTGATGAATTAGTATCTACAGTAGATATTAAAGAGTTAAAGAATTTAAAGTATGAATTTAAACACCTACCTGACTCTAAATTTCAGTTACTTACACGAAAAGGTGTATTTTGTTACGATTACATTGATAAATGGGAAAAACTCGATGAAACGCAATTACCATCACCAGAACATTTTTATAACAAACTAAATGATGAAGCTTTACCTAATGACAAATATGAACATGCACTTAATGTTTGGAAACAATTCAATATACAAAATTTGGGAGAATATTCAGATTTATATTTAAAAACAGATATATTTTTATTAGCAGATGTGTTTGAAAATTTTAGAGACATAGGTCACAGAACTAGTGGCTTGGATCCAGCATGGTATTATACGATACCCGGATATTCCTTTGACTGTATGCTTTGGTACACAAAATGTGAATTAGAGCTATTAGGTGATGTAGATATGATATTATTTATAGAAAAAGGAATTCGTGGTGGTATTAGTCAATGTTGTTCAAGATATTCAGAGGCTAATAATAAATATATGAAAAACTATGACCCAACCAAACCAAATAAATATCTGTTTTATGTTGATGTTAATAATTTATACGGTTGGGCAATGTCTCAACTACTTCCAATAAGTAATTTCAAGTGGGTTAATACAAATATTGATGTAACTGATATACCTGATGATGCATTTTTTGGATATATACTTGAAGTGGATATAGAATATCCGCAAACACTACATGATTTGCATAAAGATTTTCCATTCTGTTCAGAACATCAAATACCTCCGGGTTCAAAGTTATCAAAATTAATGACAACACTATCAAATAAAAAAAATTATATTATTCACTACCGCGCTTTAAAACAAGCAATAGCGCACGGATTGGTTATTACAAAAATTCATAGAGTTTTACAATTTAAACAATCTGCATGGCTTAAACCTTATATTGATCTTAATACAGAACTTCGAACTAAAGCTAAAAGTAGGTTTGAGCAGAATCATTTTAAGCTTAAAGTCAACAGTATTTACGGCAAAACTATGGAAAATATCCGAAAACATAGAATTGTGAAATTGACTAGACAGTGGCAAGGTCGATATGGTGCAAAAAATTTAATAGCCAGTCCAAAATTTCATAACAGAACAATATTTGACGCGGATTTAATGGCAATTGAAATGAAAAAAACTGAGCTTTTATTTAATAAACCTTTATATATTGGAATGTCTATTTTAGATATTTCAAAAACATGTATGTATGAATTTTACTATAATTATATATTACCAAAGTTAGGAAATAATTGCAAAATTATGTATACAGATACTGATAGTTTTATATTTGAAATTAAATGTAACGACTTGTATAAAGAAATTATATGTACTGATATTCATAGATTTGATACAAGTGACTATGCTTCTAACAATCCATATAATATACCCCTACATAATAAAAAAGTTCCCGGTTTAATGAAAGACGAAGCTAGTGGTAGAATTATAACGCATTTTGTTGGTTTAAGATCTAAAATGTATAGTTATAAATGTGAGGATAATACTGTTGTAAAAAAATCAAAAGGAGTTAAATATTCTGTTATTAACAACAAAATTACGTTTAATGATTACATAGAATGTCTTCAACAAAATTCGGAAAAATCTATTTCTCAATGTTTAATTCGTTCAGATGCTCATAATGTTTTTAGTATAGAGCAAACAAAAATTGGTTTAAGTCCTTTTGATGATAAAAGATTTTTAATGAATAATTCATTTAATACCCTTCCTTGGGGTCACTATAGTTTAAATCTGACATTTTAAACATTAATCATTTGTAACACAATAAAAATAAATATTAATTTAACTGTTCTTGTTGTTTTTCTATTATTCCCACCTCTATCATCCTGCATAAAATGAAACTAAACTGTAAAATCAATTCAGTCATCATGTGTAGTTCAAGAATTTACTTGGGTGAGAGAAGATTTTACTTAAATAAAGCAAATCCTAATGAATATGTTGCTGTAAGTATACTTGGATCATCTTTCGAACCATGCATCAGAATATGTGGAATTACAAATGGCTCTATCATTTTTAATTATGAAGAGTGGAAACAATTTTTATTGAATAAAGAACTAATTGACGTTTATTTTAACTATTCACAAAAATCAGAGAAAATAAAATTTGAAAAGATTTGGCTGCAGTTTGAAAATATTAATAACCTGAGGATGCTAAATATATCAAGGATATAAATACAGTTTGGTTAGGAACAAGCTCTATTTCGGAACTCTGGAAAGTATCACCGATATTAAATTGCATTTTGGATGCATATAAAAATATAAATTTCATGATCTCTTTTAAAATTTTGCAATTGGGAGTTAAAAACTGCAGTAATATTACAGATGCTGGTTTAAACGTACTTAAATATATAAAAGATACAAATCCACTAGTATACACCATAGCAGTAGAAATTATTTATAGATATCCTGAGCTACTTAAATGAAAAAAGTTACATTTAACAAGAATAATAAAATGTATATACTACACACTTGGAATTTTGCTTATCAAGATGCTAGAAAAGGAAATTGGGAACAATATGTAGCTGATAGGTATCGATTTCATCGTCGGATCAAAGAAGTGGAAAAATGTATTTCTCCAATTTTAAGTAATAATCACAGAAATAAAATGTATAAAAATTATTATTGTAATGAATAAAACATAATATATTAATGTATAAGTTTTTTATTTAAAAAAATATATAAATTATACAACATTATTTTTATTAATCCAAGACTGTTGTTTCAATCCAAGCCATTTTACAAGAATCTTATTTCCTTTTCGTTTCACCACTTTTTCAATTAAATATACATCTGGATATTTAACTTTTTGTAATTCTTCTCGATAGAATGATCCTTGAATTTCTTCATGTTGTTCATCTTCTAAAACGTATGTTACAGGATGAGTTAAATTAATTTTAACAATTTTAAAAATTTCAGTAGTCCAATTAGGAGTATAGCCTTTGTTGAATGCATGACGAACCTTGCTTATACGCACATAATCTCCTTTCTGAAATTTTGATCTCCTAGAATCTACAATTTTTATATGATTAAATGCAGTAATATATTTCGCATTGCGATCGTTTACCTTACTAGGTATGGCGTTAATAGTAGAGTGTTTTGTATTATTATATTTTGATATAATTTCTGGTAATATATCCAACCATTTGTAATTACCTTGCATACTAAATCGTTTCCAAAGTAACGATTTTAAAGTTCGAATTACTCGTTCGGCCATACTTGCTTTAATGCTAGTAAAAGTACTGTAATGATTAATTCCAAATTTTTTCATTAATGTTTGAAAATCTTTATTGTAAAACTCTGTGCCCTTATCAGTCTGCAAGTTTTGAGGAGTTTTTTTCATTTGAGATAATATGTCTTTCATTGCGTTTGTAATTTCTTTTCCAGTTTTAGTTTTAACAGGTGCAGCCCATACGTATTTACTAAATACGTTGATTACAACTAAAATGTAATTATAACCTTTGTTTTCTTTAGTAAATGAATTCATAATAGCTAAATCTGCTTGTATAAGATCATGCAATCCTTTAACGATTACATGTCTCCGGGGGTAATTAATTCGAGCAGGAGCATGAAGTTCATGAACAACTTGAGCTTTAGACATTTTTTTCTACAGGACACTGTAACAACAGCTCTATACAGATATTATTTGTTTTTCCTATTTTAAATTGTATCACATCACCTTTTTTAATTGTGATACCGGCTAACTCATGAAATTTATATGTTTTTGAACTTATATCAACATCTCCATCTGCTGCATAATGTGCAACACTTTCAATTTTAGCTGTTAAAGGACTTTTAAATCCTGTTCCACCGTTATCGAGTACGTAATAGGTTTTATTTAGACTAGTTTTCTTTTCTCCTTTTAAACGAATTAGACACTTTACATGGAAGTCAAATGAATCACAAATATAAAACGCTGACTTTAATTGTGGTAAAGGTGTTGACACAATATCATCTGATGAGTAGGTAGGTGACAATGTAAGATAATGTTGATTAAACTTGTTTAAAGGCATATTTTTAAAAATAATGCAAACAGTTACTTGACGTAACCTGTTTATATACTAAAGTAGGAGGGATATGTACTATATATATAGAAAAACTCAGACTCACGTTAGTTGTTCAATATGTATACAGAAACGATTTCTATAACAGACATAGATAGTGGTGTTAACAGTTTAAAACAGACATTTCTTAATCTTGAATGGGACGCTCAACATGAACTAGTATATGGAAGAGGATATTTTGATGACAACTATTGTATTTACCAGTCAACGAAATATAAAAAAGGGTATGAGATTTGCGATTTGTTTTTAAAAAAGCAAATTTGTCTACATGGGTTTGTATCCTTGTTAAGAAAAGTAGAACTGGATACTTATTTAAATCGCCTAAAAGATTATCTTCCATCTGTGCTATATGAAACTGATGCTGATAAAGAATCATCAAAATAATTGTATTACACAAAAATAAAAAATAAATTTAAATATATATTGTCTTTTATTTACGTTTTTACTAACGGACAAGATAGTGTCAATTCAACATAAATTTCATTATATGACTTGAACTGAACGAGTGGAAATGATAATACATCATTTTTCGTCAAAACATTGTTATCAACCAAATCTTCTATGATGGTTGATGAACTGTTATACTTCATTTTAAGCGGTTCTGGGAAACATTTAACATTTTTTACTTTTCCAGTTACAGACATAGTATATAGAATGTTTTTGCCATCCAATACAAAATAATCTTTGCTAACATTTAGGTCTTTACGTCCACGAATAGTAATTACACACACACTACAATAATCGGCAGGCTGGCAAATGTAAAATTGAGATTGTAGTGGCTCTGAGACAATTTTATCAACATCACAGGTTTGAGATGTTAGGTAGTGTTGGTTGAACCTGTTAAGAGGCATTTTGGCACTGAATGATATTTAACAAAAGTTGCAATATTTATGTACTTTATGCGATAACCCCACTTTCCCGCAATTCCTCAATTATTGAAATAATTTCATTGTTGTGTCCGTTATTACCCACTGCTTGAGAAGCTACAAGCAATCGTAGTCTATCAATTAACTCATTAAAATCATCAAAATATTTGTACTCAATAGGATTTTTATTGTAGGACATCAACGTCATTTTTCCACCAATTTTGGAAGATTTCAACGTTAATTTTCCACCACGTTTGGAAGACATTCCCCGCGTAAGCACACCTGATGGTATTGAACCAGATCTAGGACGTATGGGTTCAATTAAGTTGGGTTTTACTATGTAGAGCCACTTGTCTTTTATATCATTTGAAAATGTACGAATAGGTAAAGCACTATTATTATTCCTACGGTAAGCATTAGTCCGTTGTATAATATCAACATAGTAGCTTATGTCTTGCTCAGTATATGTAACAGGTTTCTTTAAAAATAACAACTCGTAAAGTCCGAGAGTACCAGGGTAAATCACTCCTTTTATTCCAATAGTAGATCCATCAAAGTAGATCTCTGAATCTCCAATAAAAAACTTTTTTTCTTTAGGATCGTAGAATATACCCAAAATATGATCATATTTACCTGTTACGTCACGCACTATTCCCTCAATAAAATCTCTTGGAAGTGGTGCTGTAAATTGATTAAAATAATCATGCGATACTTCAGGATCGGTCTGATAAAATTGTGAAATAGTATCATCTATAAATTCATTCAATTGCGTTCTGGATTCATAAGGGGTTTCAATCAAATTAATGGGTTCTGTAGGGAGGGTGCTGGATCCTAATTGTGTGCTGCTTAATTGAGGTGGTGGTGTCAAAAAAGCTATTTTTCTAAAGGTGGATGGATCTCTCTTAATAGGACTTAAGTTTTTACTTCCAAGAAGTTCTTTTTCTGATTGTGGTGTAGTGATTTCTTGTTTAACAGATGGTTGTTTTGATTCCAATGCGGTAAGCAATTCTTTGATCGGTTTAGTGATGGGTGTATAGTTTTTTTCCAACTGTATTTGTGAACTAGCCATACCACTTTTTAAACGTTTATATTTTTGCTTCAAAGCTTGCCTACCTTTAATTAGTTGTTTAGCAAGTTGAGGATTCATTATAACTGAGGAAATATAAGTAAATTATTAAGCTTATATACTAATATACGCATCAAAGCCTTTTCTATATCGACCAGATGATAATTGACAATCTTTGTCAATGGTTAGAAAACCAAATTTATCTTTCCAACAGTGAGAACATAAATTTTTAAAATCTTGAAAGGACATATCAATATTTACATGATCATCATATATATGCTTTAAATTTGTCATATCTTGTTTAAAAATTATTAGAAAATTAGCATTATCTCTAATGAGTTGTTTAGGTATTGCTGAATAGGTTTGACATAAATAAAAAACATCTGTGGATCTATGACGACCAAAACAGTAGTAACTTTGAATAATTTTTTGATTGCATGAACCTACATCATCAAATATGATAACAGAATTATTTTTTATATCTTCCGGAGCAATAATGTCGTCTACATTACCATATTCCTCATAACTTATTTCTTTAATCGGACTAATTAAAGTTCGCAAATATGCATATTTTGGTTGATGTAAACTTTTAGAATACACATAGATATTTTCAAATCTTAAACCATTGGGATGATCAATTAAAGATAGCATAGCATTGGTTTTTCCTGAACCACTAGCCCCAACAATAAGACCTCTTTTAGAATCACCTCCAAACAAACAACCATGTTTTCCCGTTTTAAATTCATCGTTATTATCATGATTTTCAATAGGTAAACGATTCTTTTGTTGAATGATCTTCATAACGTTCAAGTGATAACTGATAGTATAAATAGGTTGTAATTTATATATAAGTATCATAATGGTAAAGCGTGCAAAAGTGAAAACACGTCGACAAGGAAAAGGATTAGTGAATAGTCTCATTAACAAACTTCCATTCGAAGCACATATACCTGGATACCGATTTTGTGGTCCTGGAACTCACTTGCAGCAAAGATTAGAGAGAGGGGACGAAGGAATTAATGCATTAGATGCTGCGTGTAAAGCACACGACATTGCGTATTCACAACATAAAAATTTAAGTGAAAGACACGAAGCAGATAAAATCTTGGAAAATAAAGCGTGGGAACGGGTGAAATCAAAAGACGCTAAACTAGGTGAAAAGATTGCAGCTTGGTTTGTAACGACAGCAATGAAAGGTAAACGTAAATTGGGTATGGGATTTTCAAAAAAACCAAAAAAAGGAGGTGCCTTGAAAAAAAAAAGAAACGCATTATTCGAGCTCCCAAGAAAGGTGGTTTTTTACCTTTGTTGTTACCATTGCTCGGAGCTTTAGGAGCTGTTGGGGGAGGTGCAGCTGGAATTGCCAAGGCGGTAAATGATGCCAAAGCTGACCGCGAAAAACTTGCTGAACAACAAAGACATAATTTGGTAATGGAACAAACAGCGAAAAAAGGAGCGGGGTTTTATTTAAGACCATACAAAGGTTACGGAATAAAACATCGCGGCAAAGGTTTCCGTTTAAAACCGTATTCAAGAAACTCCCGATAAAGTACCTAAACGAGCAATGACTGATGTAGATCTTGTTAAATATGCTGGTTTGTTACATATTCCCCATTTTCGTGGAGTTTTTATGCGTGATTCTGTACCTCATGTAATACGAAAACATGAATCAGGTATAGTAAACCACGATACTAAATACGGAAATGGTACACATTGGACTGCATATGCTAAACAAAATACTTTAATTACTTATTTTGATAGTTATGGAAATTTACCTCCTCCTACTGAATTAGTACGATATTTTAAAAGTAATGGAAACGTTACTATAGTATATAACTATGATGTCATTCAAAATTTTAATTCTTTTAATTGTGGTCAAAACTGTTTAAGATTTTTATTTAATTACTATAATTAATCAGTGAGTATCATTTATACTTGAACCATCATGTCAGTCACATTCACCCTTACTGGAGAATCATCAATTCTCAGTGATGATTATAATCCTCCCATTTATCTTGATGAGAATTTCAATTATGAAATTGGTGTTGCAAACTTTGACACTTTTAACAGTATTCCAAATGTCGATATTCATAATAATGTTTTTGTGTGGGGTAAAAACAGCGAGTTTACCTTTAAAATTCCTGTAGGTGCCTACGAAGTTGACGATATTATTAAAATTATTAAAAATGAAATGATTCAAACCGCTAGCATAATTAGTATGAAACCCGATATAAATACAAATAGAATTAGTATTAAAAGTAGTGATTGGATTAATTTTGATGTTGATAATTCTATAGGAAGTTTACTAGGTTTTGAAAGAGTTAAACTTACACCAAATAAACTTCATTTATCCACGAATGTGGTGAATATTTTAAAAGTTAATACTATCTGTATTGATTGTAATATTGCTGTTGGATCTTTCTTAAATGGAAAGGCTGTGCATATTATTCATCAATTTTTTCCTCAAGTTCCTAATGGGTATAAAATAGTTGAACAACCATTAACCATCTTGTATTATCCTGTAAGCAACAAGACGATAAGCAACATAACTGTACGAGTTTTAGATCAACAAGGAAATTTAGTTAATTTTAATAAGGAAACAATTACTGTTCGGCTACATCTTAGAAAAATTGAGTAAAATGGTTTTGCAGTTTCATCGAGGTAATTATAACAAACATTCCTATAAAAGACGTCATCTCATTAAAACAATTAGTAGAAGGATAACATCTAAGCTGTTAACATCTCAAAATCGTAAATTTTTGAAATCTCTTGGTTATCAAGTCTTAATATAATGGAAATGTTACATGTGTTGGGTCAACCTTTTAGCGATACAACCATTGAAGATTATCAGTATCACACTTATCAACCATACACATCAAATTTAAACTATAATGATGAAATTAGAATTCCTATCCAAGATTTAGACGCCTATACTTTACCATGTAACAGTTATATTTACATTGAAGGTCAAATGTTAACCGATAAAAATCAGGTTCCAACAAAATTTCAATTTATTAATAATGGTATTTCATATTTATTTAGAGAATTAAGGTATGAGTTAAACGGTGTTATAATCGATTCTGTACGAAATATTGGTTTAATTTCAACTTTGAAAAATTATTTGTCGCTTAATGAAAATCAGAGTAAACTATTACAAAATGCTGGATGGTTTCCAAAAGGAGATAAACTGGTAATTGATAACCACGGGAATTTTAACGTTTGCATACCGTTAAAAATTTGGTCCGGATTTTTCGAAGATTTTCAAAAAATTATAATAAACATGAGACAAGAATTAGTCTTGATACGAGACAAAGATGATATTGATGCTATTATTGCTACAGATGAAACAGAAAAACCAAAAATTGCAATTAATAAACTATATTGGAATGTACCTCATATTTTACCCAATATTAGCGAACAATTGCGATTAAACAAAATAGTTCGTAGTAACATAGAACTACCTATTAAATTTAGAAGTTGGGAATTGGTCGAGTATCCCACTTTAAATAATTCAACACGTCATACTTGGCCAGTAAAAACAACTACAAAGCTAGAAAGTCCTCGACACATTGTAGTAGCTTTCCATGATGGTCGAAAAGGAAAAATGCTAAAAGATATGAGTAAATTTGATCACTGCAATCTAACAAATATCCGTATGTTTCTAAATTCGGAGCGATATCCTTATCAAGATCTCAACTTAGATTTTGACACTAACCGTTTTGCAACGTTGTATGAAATGTTTGCCAATTTCCAAGAATCTTATTATCATATTCAAACTAATCAACCAATATTCAGTCCAGAAGAATTTAAAAAGAATGCCCCTATAGTACATACTGATTGTTCAAGACAAAAAGAAATAATTCAAAGTGGCTCTGTTGTTTTAAGAATAGAATTTGAAACTAGTAAGTCTGTAGGAAACAATGTTTCCGCTTATTGCTTGATATTGCATGAAAAAGAATTCTCTTATAATCCTTTAACTAAAATTGTGAGACAGCAATAAAAGGTCTGCTTCATAGTCTAAATGTTAGTTGTTAAAATGAATTTGGTAATAGAAGTTCAAGGGTTTAAAATAGAAAATAATAAATTTGTAGTGAAAGAACTTGCTGCTTTTAATGGAACGCAAATTTGTCATTATGTATTTAAGTCTCCGTTTCCTATTAGAATGTTGTCTTCCGATTTACACAGACAGGCAACTTGGTTAACAAAAAATCATCACTGCATTGATTGGAATTTTGGTTTTACACCTCTTTATCATTTTGCAAATATTTTAAAGGATATTACACAAAACGCTGATGCAGTTTACGTCAAAGGTTTGGAAAAGAAAAATTATTTAAAAAAAATACATTGCTGTTCCTTTATACGAATTGGATGAACAACCATCATTAGAAGTTCAGAAACCTGCTTGTTTTTATCATAATAGTGAAAAATGTATTTGTGCTTTATCTAATGTATTTTGGTTGTATAATACTTTTTTAATGCAAAAATAAAAATGTATATTATATTATTTTTGTTTTATTTCTTAGTTATAAATATTGTAAAAGAAACAACTAATTAGTACTAAAATTATTTATTTTAACAAAAATTACATAGTATACGGTTTAAGTTTTCTGCGAAATTTAGTTAAGTGTAGTTTACTAAATGATTTAAACATTATTTGCTTGTCTTCGACTTGTTTTATTTTTTCCTTTAGTTCTTTAATTTTTTTCATAAATTCCTCCAATTCTTGTTTAAACGATATGTTGTGTAGAAATGAAAACTACAAAATAAAATATATTATTTATTTATTGTATTTACATGTATTTACAGTATCTACCCCATCATCTTCAAAACAGGGTTTGGGTAGAACATCTTTGATTTGATGTAAGAAATCAATCAGCCCTAGATTTTTTATTTTTTTAAAAAAGCAAACACATGCAAATTAAATCAGATAAATAATCTTCGCAGATTCTCGCTCCCGTATGGTATATTGCTGATTTTTCGTTACACTCTTCTACCGTATATCTTCTTGTTCTTATGGTAGCTCGTTCGGCTTCGTATTCAAAATCGTATGCTTTTTCATTAAATACCCATTGCAAATTTCGGACAGCTTCAGCTACGTTGAGAGACTTTGTACCATCTAAACACGGATCCATGACTAAATTCTAAAATTAATAATGTTAGCAACAATATTTATTGAAAAATATTTATTACCTTTCTGATCTCACGACGAACAAAATTTTACTAATCTACTGAAAATTATTTACTGTTTAACTTATATTACGATGAACTAAATGTTACTAAACATCACTTTTACAATCCCCAATTTATGTAGTTTACATTTTAAACACTGCGCATGCCTTAGTTGCTGCGTAGAGGTGACCTTGATTTACATAAATAAAAAGTAAGTACATTTGATGTTTAAGAATATTAACAGGTTAATAGCCATGGAGTGTTGTCACAAAGCTAAATTAATGGTTCAACATCCGCGAAAACCTTTGTACAAGTTTACAGAAGCAGAATTAGAAAATTTTACCCTACCATACTTTAGAAAATGTGTGGAACCCGTGGAATTACTACGATCTTGTATAAATTACCCACAAAAGCTGTTCAAGATTTTGAAGTTCAGACTCGTCTGCCATGTTTTGTGCATTTTAATCGTCCTGAGTGGAGAACAGAGCTTGAAGGTTCAGCACCGGCACAATCTAGTTGTCATTTGTGTAAGTCTGCGCTTGAAAATTTAAAAAACATGTATAACAGTGTAATAAATAATTAAGAAGGTATTATTTTTTTATTAAGAGTTTTATTATACTAATAACCTTTCCTAACATTAGCTGTCACCGTGACTTGGAACTAGATCATAACATGACCTTTAATGTCATTCACGTGACCTTGAACTTGATTTTTGCGTTACCTTGCGCTTTACCTTATCTTTACCTTACCTTTTTGCGTTACCTTACACTTTACCTTTGCGTGACCTTTAACTTGACCTTGACCTTGACCTCAAACTTGACCTTGACCTCGACCTTGACCCTGACCTTGACCTTGACCTTGACCTCGACCTTGATCTTGCCCTCGACCTTGACCTTGACCTTGACATCGACCTTGACCTCGACCTTGACCTCGACCTTGACCTCGACCTTGACATCGATCTTGACCTTGACCTCGACCTTGACCTCGAGCTCGACCTTGACCTCGACCTTGACCTCGACCTTGACCTCGACCTTGACCTCAATCTTGACCTCGACCTTGACCTCGACCTCGACCTTGACCTCGACCTTGACCTCGACCTTGACCTCGACCTTGACCTCAACCTTGACCTCGACCTTGACCTCGACCTCGACCTTGATTGGAACCGGTTTCTCCCACCACAAAGTGCACCAGGAATGGTATAGAGTATCTACTATGGTTAACCATAGATAATTTATACAAATATCACCTCGCCTCATTGATATATCGAATTATTTCGTCGTCAAATCCTATTTATTTAAGAAACAAATTAGACTAGCTATTTTCCAGCTATCGTTTACTTAAATTGCTGTTTTTAGTGTTTAATAGTTTACCAATAAATTTAAGAGGTAATTCTCTTGATTTCATAAAGCGGCATTATAAGAAGTTTTTACTACAATCGCAGTAACGTTATTATTATTATTATTATATAGTATATTGTTGTCGTTATTGTTACTATTAGATATTTTCGTTTTTGTTTATCTTTTATATCATATCATATATCACACAAATTAATTTTATTTAATTATTTTTTAAATTATTTTTTTTAATAATTTTTTTTATATATTATTTTTCTAGTAGCCACATGACTATTTTTTTACTTTCAACTATTTTCATTTTCAAATTATTTAAAACTAGTTTTGTAAACTTGATTTTAAGTGGAGTAGCTCTAGCTAGACTTCGCCTCATGTACCTAGTGTTTGTAAAATTTTACAGACTAAATAAAGGCAATTTATTATTATTATTATTATTTTTGACCTATTTGGAATAATTTAATGCATAATATTAATACATAAATTAATAGTTTCTTTTAAAGAATAATTATCAAAGTAAGTACCATCTTATTATTTGTACTCTTTCTGCAGTGGAGTAAACAGTCGGCATATTAAATTTGTAGTAGTAGCTACTTCTTAAATAAGTAAGAACTGGTATTTTATACAGTATCGATGGTACATGGTACATTAACTGTAGATATCTGGTATTAAGAACAAGGACATGAAGAAGACCTGGTCCTTACCAAGAAGCACTGCAAGAATCTTTTAATTGTGAAAAAAATATTTATGGGCCCTTTTTGTGCAAATTAAACGGTTGTCTCAAAAACAGCTCTTAAAAGTTCAGTCGTCAGATATTTACCCCGTTAAAAGCATACGAACAATCTGAATTTGACCAAGAATATCAATTTTGGGACGCCAAAAAGATGCAAAAAAGTTTACTAATTTAATCCCCGGGCTCCCCCTAAAATCCCCCTAAAAAATGTTTATTGACACTTTTTGTGTAGAATGAACTATTCTCTTAGAAACAACGCTTGAAGCGACTGGCGATTTTGAATGTCACTTCCGCGCGCGAAATCAATGTTAAATAAAATTTGTATCAACTCGATAGTAAAAAATCAATATCTTTTGATCAGAGTATCTTATCGAAAAAAATCAAAATTTGAAAGGTAATGCAGCTGTTATCTGCAATTTTTGTGTTATGCACGAAATTTCGTTCCTTAAAATGGTACGGCACGTTTCCAAATTAATTAATAAAGAAAATGGAAAAAACCGACATTTTAAAGCTTTATAACTTAGAAACTAGTAATTTATGAGTCTGGAAATTAACTATTTGTGTCATCAAGACAAAAAACTACTTCTATGCAAACTTTCAGCCAATTTAACTCAAGCCACTGTTACGTAAGAACAGTCTTTTACAAACCTTTATCAAGTCATCCTCAAGTCCTCCATCTCTAACGGAAAATGAAAATAACTAGTCTGATTTAGTTCCGGGAATTCATCGAGCATAAAATAATTAAACTATAAGAAAAATACAAATTAGAGACATTTATTCGTGTACTTATCAAAAAATTGTTTATGAAAGGGTCGCCAAGCAATTTAATTAAAAATATTTCACCATGGTAGACAAATTTTATAAAATACATCTCGCTCAGTGTTTCTATCCGAGAACAACTTAATACAAAAAAAACAGGAAACGAAATAAGTAAGCAAATTTAAATAAAATATCTAAATAATTTGTTATTAGACATTCGATAATACAAAATATGTAAGTATATTTTTAATATACTGGTTGCGGCATTAGTGAGAGGAAGTTGATTTACGCATTTGTCGTAAGAGATACGAAAAAAATAATTTAGGTTAAAGTTGAAGCAAAGACTTTTAAAATATTTTTAAATATACATGGCGACCAATATTGAAGGGATAGGTTAAATTTATTTTATTTGAATGAAACATTCGTTATATTTTTATATTTTTGGTCTCATACTGAAGTTTTTGTTTTTTCAATATGATTTAGCAGTATTATATATTTATTTATTTTATTTTTATTTTTACGCACAACAGGCCGTTAAAGCCTAGGGCCTTTTACACATAATCCTAATATTAACTAATTTCAACTATTTTAAACAAAACTTTAACTTAAATGTGTATATACAACATTCTTAAGTACTCTGAAGGACCTGGTGGACAATGTCTCCATTCGCTTCTATTTTGAGCTTTTCTTTTCCAGTCCCCCACCTTCACGTCTTTAAGGTCTTTCTCCACGTTACCGATCCACCTCGTTCTGGGTCTACTTCTTCTTTTGGGGCCGATTAGTTTTCTGGTTATTACCAGTTTGGTCATTCTGTTTGCTGCCATTCTTTCCACATGTCCCCATCTGATTCTTTGTGACTTGACGAACTTGGTAATGGTAGGTTCTTTGTATAAAGCCAGTAATTCATTGTTGGTTCTTCTCTCCCAACCATCTTCTGTCCTCCGTCTTCTGAATATGCGTCTCAATATTTTCCTTTCCCATCTTTCCAAAGTATCCTCTTCCTTCTTATTGAATATCCATGTCTCACCGGCATATGTTACTGTGGGTCAAATTACTGTTTTATATATTCTGAGTTTACCTTATCTAGCAAAGTATTTTAAGTTTAGTAGGGCTCTTAAACTACCTAATTTTTTATTCCCTTTTGCTATTCTGGCTTCAAGCTCCCATCTCTCTTTTCCATTTTCATCGAAAACTACACCTAAGTATTCAGATTTGTCCATCCTTTTAAAACTATAGCTTTTACCACTTACCGACCTCACACTAAAGTCTTCTTTTTTCCCTTTTGTCCCTCCCATGATCACATATTTGGTTTTATCTTCATTTAGTTCCAATCCGAATTTCTGTGCTTCTTCGATAATTTTCGTCACAACTCTTCTTAATTATTTCTTGGTTTTTGCTAGAATCATTAAATTGTCAGCAAATGTTAAGAGCACTGGTACTCATTTTTCATTATTGTTTCTTCCACCTTCATGTTGCAATTTCTAATTAAAGTTTTTAATGCTGAATAATGTAGTGGATAAAGGATCTCCCTGTTTCAAGCCTTTTGCAACCATAAATTGATCTGATATGTGACCCTGCCAAGCAATTTCACACTTAGAGTTATTTAATGCCATTTTTACTAGCCGGATCAACTTCTGTGGTATACCCAAATGTTCTATTGCTCGATACATTTTGACTCTATCGACTCTATCATATGCTTATCTAAAATCCACAAACAAAACATGCAGGGGAACTTTACCTTCATAACAAGTCGTTTGTATCTTCTTTAATGAAAAGTTCTATTCTACAGTAGATCTGTCTTTTTTAACGCCGACCTGATATTCATGTAGGATTCTTTTCGTGTAGCAATTTAGTCTATTCCTTAATATTCTTGCCAAGATTTTGTATACCGCGTTTAGTAAGGCTATACTTCTATAGTTGCCACACTTCAGTTTGTCTTCTTTTTTATTCAGGGGGCATATGCAGGCCTCATACCACTCCGAAGGCTTTATTTCCTTTTCCCATATTTGTACTAGTAGCAGATATATATATTTTTTTTTGTAGTTGTTCCCCACGAAACTTGATCATTTCTCTGCATATGTCTATTTTACCAGGACTTCTGTTATTTTTTATTTCTGGTATTGCTGTTACCACCTCCTCCTCTGTAGGCTGCCTTTCAACTATCGCATCGTCTCCAACCGTCCAGTTGTCTACTGCTTCGTGGTCCACCTCACAATTTATTAATCCTTCAAAATGTTTTTTCTATTCCGTCATTATTTCTGCCGGATCGCTAATTAAATTTCCGTCTTTATCTTTCATATAACTACAGTGGCTTTGGTAACATTTTCCCATCTTTTTAAATTCTTGATAGAACGACCTAACCTCTTTGTCTTTAAACTTCTCTTCTATCTCTTTTAATTTCAACTCATTGTGGTATCTCTTTTTCCTTCTATACAGAGCTTTCAATCTTCCTCAAATTATTCTATATTCTTATTTTTTATACTCTTTATTATCTGTTAATATTTATTGTCTAATATTTGACTTTTCCTTTGCTATCGCCTGACATTCTTAGTCAAACCAATTTTTGTTTGTACTTCTCTTGGAGTCGCACTTAACTATTTTCTCGTTAGCTTCCCCTACGGCAGATTTAATTTGTTCCCTGGCTTGATATGTCTATAAATTTTGGTCACATTGTTGTAGAATTTTATTTATTTCTTCTGCATATTTATTTTTTATTTCTACTTCCTTAAGTCTATTCAATGGTGTACTTTCTCTTCGTTTTATGGTTCGATACTTACGTTTTTTCATTAATTTCGTAGCAAAATTAACACCCTGTAAACTGATGACGATTTTGCTTCAAAAAATATATTTATGTTTGAAAAAGTTAGTAGATTTTTCTTAAATAGAACATCCTGTATTTTGGTATTGTAATGAAAAGTATCCTTTTTTAGTTCTTAGTTTTTATTATCTAATCCATAATCAGGTTGAACAATAAAATAATCAGAGTATCTCTTTGTTATTATTATTCCTAGAGATATCTCTTTTACCTAAAATAAGTAGATAACCCTTTAATTTTACACGATCAAATACCACCTTATACACACTTTATCAATACAACATTATACAATGAAAATTTGTCTGTCACTGGGATCAATTTTTTTTAATAGTCTCTTTTTGCTAAGGTATTTTATAATAAATTTGAATAATAGTTTTGGGTATCAGTCTCTTTTTTTTGTGAATTTTAAACGATTTGTTGGTGGCCTAAGGTGTGTGTCACGCGGCCTTAAGAATTTATATTGCTTCTACGGTTCCATGTGGTACATACGTTGTGCCATCCCACTGCCTAGTGTTCAAGGACAAAGCAACCGTCTCGAGAATCAAGCGACTCGTGCAATCCAGTCTGTTGTTAGCTTAGATTATGAAAAAGGGCAGAAATGCATCCTACAGTTGTGGGATAAACTAATGTCGAATAAGGAAAGTGATTCTGTCATTATAGCTGATGTTTATGCATCTGCTGATGCTTACCCTCCTAGGTCGTAAGCTTCGAGTGACTTGGAAGATGAAAATGGCGACGTTAGTGCAGTTTTTGTCCCGAAAATACATGAATTATGTCAAGATGTAAATGTTACAATGGATTCCGGAGAATTTTTACGCAAATTAAATAGTTTATCTGCCTTTAATGATGTTGGAGATTTGCTGATTAGCTCACAAACAGGATCACATATTATTCATTTAAATTTACAAAATTTAGACAATTTTATTACGTAATTTCCCAGTACAGAGCTAAAAGTAAGCCAGAAAATAGAAGTAATCATCAAGATGGACAAATTGACTTGAATAACTTACAGTGGAACCCTATTGACGGATCATCTTTTACGAATTTTGACTTTGATGGAAAAGATACAGGAGTTAGAGCTCAAATGTATGAAGAGTATATAATGAGGGATCCCTCTAATTTTTTTTTAAGTTATTTGTTTGTGACGAAGTGATTACTCTGATGGTTAACAAAACCAATCTCTATGGCGGGCAGTGTTTGGCAAAAGAAGGAATGACACAAAAATCACCCATCAAAAAGTGGACTCCAACTAATCATCTGAAAATGTAAAGGTCTATTGGTATCCTATTATGGAGAGGCTTATGTAAGTTGCCCACTACACGATCGTATTGAAAAAAAAAACATTAATATATCAAAATGAAATCAGCCGTCTTATGTCAAGGAACCGTTTTAATTTATTGCATTTTAGCGATAATAATAATAATGGTTTTGCAGACGGAAGACTTTTCAAAATTACTCCTTTTGTTACAGTTCTTTTAAAAAACTTTAAAAAAGTGTTAACGCCTGGTAAAAAAGTGTGCATTAAAAAGACCATGGTACAATTTTGTGGTCGACTACGATTTAGGCAATACATAAAAAATAAAAGGCACAAGCTCTGCACAAAACTATACAGATAGTGTACGGAAGGAGGATACACTTATAATCTTCGGTTTTATTGTGAAGCGGATACCGAAAATGGCGATCAAGCATCTTCGAGTGTAGTGTTTGCTCTAATGGACGATCTTCTGGCTTCTGGTAAAGAACTGTATATGGATAATTATTATAGCATCTCTTTTTCATCAAATTATTAGAACGAAAGGCGCATCTGGTGAGCACCCTCTGTAGCAACCGATAATATAATCCTAAAGAGGTGGTCCAAAAAAATTTAAACCAAAAGAAATATATGCCAGAGAAAGTTATTCCGATATTATATTCATAAAATGGCGTAATAAGAGGGATGTGCTTATGCTCAGCACCCTTCATAGAGATAATACAAAAAAGTATTGCAAAGAGGTGGTGCAGTATAAAAACCCAAAGCAATAATTAATTAAAATGAAGGTAAATCTTACATTGACCTGTCTGAACAAACAAAAGCATATTATCACTGTCTACGTAGAGGAACAAAATGGTACAAAAAGCTTGCCTGGGGTCTGCAGTTGTAAACGCTTTCTTGGTCTACAAGGAAGATACACAAGAAAAATTGTCCACAACCGATTTCAAAGAAAAACTGTGTTATTCATTGTTACGCATTGGAACAAACCTAATAGATGCATATAAGCCCAAAGGTAACAGCAAAAATTATACTTTGGAACAAACTAATTCGAGATTGAGTGTTGTTTGCAACGAAAATTTGAAAAACTCTGATGACCGAAAAGTTGCAACAAATAAAAGTGCGCGAAGTAAATGACAATGTATGGCTCTGTAAAAACATTCTTGTGTTGAATACTTCTTTAATATTTAATTAAAAATCCTTTGTAATAGGTATATTTTAGGTTAGGTCTTTCTTTCTAACAAACATTTCAGTCCTCTTCTTACATTTTTCACACAACTTCCTTAGGGTTTGGTAGCGGACCTCTGGTGATCTCAGCTTTCTGTAGTGGTTCAGTATCCCACCATTCATTCAAAACAACCATAAATTTCTTTCTTACTCAATTTGAACATAGCTTTCTATTAATCTTTCAATTTCAAGTTAAGTCCAGTACACAACGCAGACACATTCAACTTATAACTGGACGGAGTTATGCATCACTAGACCAAGCGCCATTTTCTCAAATTGTGGATTATGGCGCTTTCTGGTGGGAAATAGCATAAACTATATATATAATAAATGCCATTAGTCTAATAGTAACGGTTAACCAGTAATATTTAAAAAGACCAAGCGCCTTTCTACTTATTGTGGATTTCAAATTTTGCATGACTAGACCAAGCGACAAATTTTGTGTATTAGTTTTGCATTAGTAGACCAAGCGCCAAGGCCATGAGTTTCAATGATCGTAAATCGAATATTTTGGCAATATACGTACATCTGCGTTGCTGACAACAACTTGTTGAGGCGTTTAGGTTAAGTAGGGGCAGTTTTTACTTGAATTTTTTTAATATAATTATCGTTAGAAGTACAATTAAATATGGACAATTTTAAATCAAGAACGAGACAAATGATTGCCAGTGCGATGGTATCACATAAACTAGAAGATGTGCAGGTAAGCAAATAAAATAAATATTTATAAATATTATAGTATACTGATCGTATATCTGTTCCAACATTTTATCAGTTTTTTGTGACAAAGTTAGAATTTTCATCTATGTAAATATCTAAATATGTGTTGTTAAATTAAATTTATGTCAGCTACTTAATGTGGATTTATTTTGTAGTACTTTTGCTTAGTTTGTAATACAGTGTTGCCGAAATAACTGCAAATTAGCAAACGGCCACTAATTTGATGAATATTTCTTGATTATAATTTGGTAAATATTTTGATCTAGTTTTATTGTAATGTTTGCATTTTTTTGCAGGCTGAAACACATCCATTAGCACCAGGTGATAGCGTTAACCTTATAGAACTTGTGCCAGTTACTTGGGAATTAGATAATGAGCCATTAAATAATGAGAAAAACTCTGACAATGAAATTTGCCCATTTTGACAATGAAAGAAGTCTCGTAAAAAGAACCCATTAGTAGTTCACAGAAAGAAATAAGAAGATTTCGTTGGAACGAAGAAGTTGGAAAATATGATTACAAACCGTAAATCAGACACAGAAAATAGTAAGGTAAGCTGGCTTAAAACGAGGCAAATTGAAATAAGAACAGATAAACCACTGAGTATATTTATGAAAAGGGATTTTAATATTAGTGAAGTTGAAGTAGATCTGCACAAGAAACTTCAAAGAGGACGGCCCGTTGCAATGCAATCCCTAAGTAACCACTTGATTCCACTTTGGCCCACAGGCAAGCCACTTTCTGTCCCTAAGCTTAACGACTAAAGATCTTTAATGCATCTAATACCAAATGATGCAAAACCTCTGTACCGCTCCCTGTTCAGTAATAATACAGTTGAATATGACATTGACGGATTTTATGGAGAGTTAGACTTTGAGGTGCAAGATGATTAATGTTTACTTAATAATATCACAATATTCGGAAAGTAGTATTGTTAACAGTTAGTTCAAGTTTTTTTATAGTTAAGCTTTTTTATATTTTTGATCAATTTCTTAAGTAATATAAAATGTTCAAAACAACGACTTTTATTGCCATATCCAAAAACAAAAACTATCTTGTGGGCTATTATTCACTTCCTAAAAGTGATATTTCAGTTCCGCATCCCTAGACCAAACGACCTTCATGTCGCTTGGTCTATTGATGCATAACGCAATGACACAATGTGCCGAAAATCGTAAGTCGACCAAACGCCTTTTTTTTTCCCTTTTTCTTTAGCATTAGCAGGTTACTATTTCGTATTTAGAGAAAACATAAAAAACTGTCTAAGAAAACAAAAAATTACGACAATTGAAACATACACTGAATTTTAATACACTGAAAACTTTGAAGTTAAATATCTCAAAATTAATTTTTGGCGCTTGGTCTAGTGATGCATAACGCCGTCCAACTTATTCATCAAATTTTTTCATGTACCTAGTGTTGTCTTATAACAGATAGGGCCTTTTTAAGTTATAATTTGAGTTCTATATGATAAACATAATACATAACCATATCCCAACCTTCAAATTTTGTTTATTTCACACAATAGTTGAACGAACACCTTAAGATCCTCATATTCATTATGAATAATATCAAATCACATAACTTATTCATCTGCAAAGATGACACTACAAAAACTTTTTCGTTTCACTTAATATCAACAAAGCCAACCATACCATCATTACACTTTAAGACAACTTATACCTACAACAAACCTAACTTATAACTTATCCTTTTTATTTCTCTTGTGCCTAGTGTTGCCTTATGACAGATAGGACCTTTCTTAAATTATAAGTAGATTATCACACTTTCAACATACTACATAATCATGTCCCAACCATCAAAAAATCCTTCGTTCATTACATATAATAGCTAATACAATAAAACTTCCACACCTTTTAGTCTGTTACTACCTTGTCAGACATTTATGTTCATGAACTTATAACTCAAAAAAATTTTCACATTTGCCAGGTGCCAAATGTTGCTTCTGACATACAGGGCCTCTATATTTGAGTTAAAAGTTAAATAACACGTGAACATTTACTAAAACAGTTTTATGTTATTCATACAAGAACACTTCCAATTATAAATAAATACATTTAGATCCAACCATTAACATCAATATTTTCTAAAATTCAACCTTCCACATGTGTCTAGTTTATATTTTCTGGGTACCAAATGTTTAAGTAACATAAAGGGCCATATAATAAAAATTTTTTCTATATTACATTGCTACATACATGTATAGTTGGTTGCCTAACTACAACCATACAATTTTTGCTCCCTTATATCATCTTAATTTCATAAATTAAAAACTACAACTTTGATGGTTGATACTGTTATATTAATTTACTTAATTTTCACAATTTTAAATAACGTTGGCTTTTGTCTTAAGTAGAAACATACAGCTACATTGACTGCTCTGTGATTATTTCCGTCATAACTTAACAATATTGTCATCAAATGTCATTGCCAATCAGTTGCACTCATACAGTCCTCGAAGACACACCGTCTCAGGACTAGCAACTTCAACGTGGAGTCATGTTACCTAATCCATCGGTAACTCTATAATCCTAAATCATTATAACATTATTTTAAAACTAAATGTAATTAAACATCTGTTATCGGGTTTTTCCCACATATTTAATCTTGGTGGCTACATTCATGTACTCCTAGTAAGTATTAACCACATTGTTCATTAACCTTAGTCAAAATTTTAACCTATGTTCTTTTTAATTAAGTGGTTAACTATTTTCTAGGACACTGATGATGGAACATGATTTCCGAAAACGCCTAAAATATACCTATTACAAAGGATTTTTAATTAAATTTTTAATACATGGTATACAGCCAACTACAGTAACGTAGATTCCTTGTGAACTTCTTTAATACACACTGATCAAAACCTGTACAAAATATGAAGTACTACACAAGTGCGGCACACCATGTAGGACACCATTCCCAAAATACCTGACTGCATTTAGGCAGAACATATGAGCCAAGCGGTCCGAACAACAAAATTGGGTATGGCACGCGCATTATACCACATGGCACTTAACGTGTTAAGCTCCACAAAACACAAATAAGTTGGTTTATTGTATTCTAATAATTTCTTTTACCCTTGCCTCATTATAAACATAGCGTCGGTGCATGATGTTTCCGACCTAAATCCTTGTCCTTCTGCTAGTAATACAGTGCTTTTCAGATAAAACTATCCACCTTAAATAACTTTTGAACTTTTAATTTTTAGGAAAAACGAAAAAACACGTCAAATAATATTTGAAGGGGGAGACATTATATTGTATTTAAGGTTGCTAAGAAATGCACCCTTTCATCCCCGTATCATCCCTTTATTTTTTTTTAAATTACTTCCCCCTTTTTTATTTGATATTTGGATTCTTCTCTTTGTACCGATTTCAGAAATGTCTAATAATGATGTTTGAAGTGATTATTTTCTGAGAAAAATACATAGAAAAGCAAGAAAATTGGATAGAAAAAAAAATTTAACAATTTTATTACTTACATTTAGAATGAACATTTTACTACTAAAAAGGTTTACAATAATTGTTCAAAATGACTGCTCTTCATCTTTATACAATACTACAATATATTTTAAAATTCTTCCCTGCATGTCTGCATTTAATTGTCGACATTCATCCTCTATTCTGTGTCGTAAATCATCTAGAGATTCTGGTTGAGTACTATAAATCTTTGTTTTTAAATACCCCCATAAGAAGAAGTCTAGGGGTGCTCTATTTGGTGACCTAGGTGGCCAATTCATCATCTGTCGTCTTTTACATATATAAAGACCGGAAACGTTTCGTTTAAAAATTATCGCACAGGTAAAGAAAAGTGTGGAGAAGCTCTGAAATACAACGAAATCTTCGAAAGGTTATCATCATTTTCTACTATTGTTCTAATACGATCAACCACTTGCCTAAAGAATTCAAGATACGATGCCCCATTTAAGTTTCCAGTGATAAAGAAGGGTCCGATAATGTGATCACGTAGAAAACCACATCATACGAGGATGTCGTGTGTGAAATACGCGTACAATATGTGGATCACTCTCATTCCAGTATCGGTAATTATATCTGTTCACCAAACCGTTTATTGAGAATAAGCATTCATCCGAGAAGCAAATATTGTTTAAGAATTGTGGATTGCTAATGATGCATTGTACCAATAATTCGCAAAATTCGGGACGACGATCAAAATCTTCTTCATTTAACTCTTGATCTAATTTAATTTTAGATGGATGAAACTTAAGTTTATGGAGGACTCAGAAGGCTATAGAAAATGAAACACTGATTGCTCTGCTTATTGTTGACAGTGACTGTGATTGTTAAGTCTCTAAGTTAACTTGCCGTAAAACAGCTACTTGGATTGCTTCGTTATTTACAAATCCCTGTCGGTTATGATTTTTATTGCAAACTGACCCTCTTGCTCTAAATTTCTGCATCAGTATAATCACATACTTATTAGTAGCATATCTATTGTGGTGTGTTTCATTAAAACCTCTAGCAGCAGCTCTTGCACAATTATTATTTTTGTAGTATAAACCTACAATTTCAATTCTTTCTTGCAAAGTGTACACCATTTCAGCGATCAAATTGCACACGTATCAAAAAAGGCTGTTACTTACAGTTTATAACAAATTGTCGTTGGCTATTAACCGATTAAAACAAAGGTAAAAATAGTATCGAAAACCTTTGACAAAACATTAATAAAAAGTAAATTTTTTTGTTTCTTGGTTTTTGAAGGTACTACAAGTAGTACGTTTAAATATTTAAAAAGTTTAAATTATGCTACAACCTATTTTGTTACAGTCAATTAAGGTGAGAGAGATACTATTTTGTTAACAGGAAAATTGTCTATCTCATAAACTAATCACTTCAAGCCAAAGATTTTATACATTTTTGAAATCAGTACAAAAAGGAGAATCCAAATATAAAATTAAAAAAAGGGGAAGTAATTTAAAAAAAATAAAGGGTTGATACAGAGGGTGAGAGGGTGCATTTCCCAGCAACCATAATTATGATATATTGTCTCCCCCTTCAAATATTAATTGACGTGTTTTTGCGTTTTTTCAAAAAAAAATAGAGGTTCAAAAGTTAATAAAGGTGGATAGTTTTATCTGAAAAACACTGTATAATTTCATTCAATTTATTTATTACTTGGGTTGTAAATTTTGGTGTTTCGTGCATTAAATTAATTCCTCTGTAATTTTCCGTGTCCAACTTGCCTTCATTTTTGAAAAGAGGTATTGGGATGCTTGATCTCTATTCTTAAGATCTTCTGTTTTGTTCTGTTATTTTTTGGATTAGTTTTAATAGTTATTTGGTCAGTTCTGGTCCTCCGTACTTTGAGAGTTCGTTCAGTATTCTGTACTCTCCTTGTAGCGTTTACGCTACTGACTAGTCCAATTTAAACCCCTCAAGAAATTTTTATTACCCGCCTACGATCGATTTTGAATCGACATTTTCCCCCACACGCGCTGTTATCGCTTTGAAAGGAAGATCGATTTTGTGCTGAAGCGAAGCGGTTAGTTTTGGTCAGAACTCAACGCAGCCACGTCAAACCGGTGAAATTTTTCACCTGGCAAAGTGACGGAATTGGAGCAAGGAAGATAATTTGGGGAAGAATAAAATAGAAATATTTATAATAATAATTAATTTTCTTTAAAATAAGTAATTTGTATAATAAAATCAATATTCATTTATAAGAGTTCCACATAAAAGGAAGATTTTTTTGGCGTGCTGCCGCTCCATATTCCGTCACGTGAAAATATTAATTTCACTTCACTTGAGGATATTCTCTTCAGAATATTCCCTCAAGGTCTCAAGTAACTAAATTTCTTGAATAGTTAGCAAACCGTGGATTTTGCTGTCACCCAGAGACCAGTGACTGGTTGTGGCTTTTGTGACCAGGATTTGTCTTTACAGCCATAAACTGATGTAGCCGCGCCAAGAGGAGTTTTTCCTATGGACTTATAGTGCTGTAAAGATAAGTTGTTTAACTATTTGACTTTTTGTATTACGTATTACTTTCTATTTACTGTTAACTTTTCATATGCATATGATAAGGTAAATACCCTTGTGATAATTTTTTTTTTGATAAAATATTTTTTTTTGATACAATACTATTTTGATTTTGGGAAGGGAAATAAATTTCATGTGGTTTTTTTTTTTAAACATTATATAAAGAGTAGTGAAGACTCACTTTTTGGATATAATATAATAATTGTAACAGAGTTATCATTGTTGATATCTGTACAATACAGTAATTATTTCTCATATTAGTAGAACTATTTTAAGTTAAATTATTACCTTTTTGTGTTAAGACTTTGGCTACAATACGGACTATTCTTGTTGTTTACTGACATTTCATATTTTATTTGGCCAGTGGTAGTGACTATTCGTTTGTTGAGGGGCTATTAGGTCCCATTGTATGTGTACACCATCCACTACCACTGTTATTTGGCTTTGCATTATATGTAAATTGTTTATACGCATATACCTATATACATTTTTATAAATATATTTATTGTTGCTATTTTGAGTTTTATTTCAGTTCTACTAACCAGTATATAACATAGCAAAACAAGATTATTATTTAGTATTTTTGTATTTCAGAGTATTATCTCCAGATTCATTTGTTACTTCAAAATCTCAACTATCGTTGAGTTGGCGCCCTTCTTTTCTCTTCTTTTTGTGGTTTTTCTATAAATTTATTCCTAGTGACCTTCTTCAGTTGTATCACGTTTGATATTACCAGGTCTCATTTCTTTCTTGTCTCATTAGCTCATTATCTCTTGTTATTGTTGTTTATATCTTTAAAGCCACAATCCAGTGCATTGAAGCTAGCCCGAACACTCACTTGAGATTAAGTGTCTCTTTGGCCATTTAACTTTGTTCCTCTGAGCTTAGCCCTATTTTTAGTATTTTCATCACCTCTCTTCCAGTTCTTCTGGAATTTGGAAGTCCTACACTTCCAAAAAAACCCAATACTCCCAGAGTATTGAGCGTTTCATCCTGGTGATTTTTTGTTTTTTAAATTCCTGAATGCTTCCTTAATCTCTTTCCTTTCAATATTTATTTCTTCGTTTGTCGTCACCTTTCGTTTTTGTCCTCTGACCATTCTCCATATTTTTTCTTGTTCCATAGAAGTCGTATTCTATCGACTTTTAAAAAGCTCTACCAGTGTTTTCTTTTTATTTGTCTAACTAAAGTATTTTTTTTAATTTGATTTGTTTTTTCAAGAAAATAAAACCAGGGGGTTTTCCTTTTTGATATGTTAGTGTTTGTTACTGTCCATTCTCCAAGTTATTCTGTTGTCGCGTTAATTATGTTATTTTTGAGTTTTATTCCAGCTTTCTTTGATGTTATCTTTTTCTAATATTTTATTCCAAGTGTAATGTATTAGCCACATACCCAAGAGAAACAACCCCACCTCCAAGCGCAGTCGTTAATCAGTTAGCCCGGTAGTTAGCCTAGAAAAGAGTAATAATAATTCATTAATTATTATATACTCCAAATTAAATAAAGAATAAAAATTCGACATAGTTTAACGTGTATTACACAAGTTTTGATATCAGGCCAACTCCGAATGTTTAAAAATTACGAAACCATAAACCTTCGTTGGAAAATAATACAACGAAGCGACACACTAGCGATAAGAATTGAGCTGAGCTAGCAGAGCACGTCAATTTTAACACGTGGAGCAGACGACCCAATCAGCGAAAACACTAGGTGTAAGGCGCGACGCCTCGGTACTGTGACGGGAAATTGAGGGTATGTGTTCGCGGGACATGAAAACGAAGTTAATTGGTCAACTGAACAGTAGTGTTCGGCGACCGGAGCTAGTGAGTAATCGGCGATCTAAGGGTGTGCTAGCCGATCCGCCGTCTGGTGTGTGTTCAGCTCAGTGAGCGCATTATTATATCCGACGGGAACAGTAGTACCGTATATGTACCGGATATTTCAAAAAAATATATTTTCAAAAAAAAATATTTCAAATCCTTTATAAAAGGTATATAATTTGAAATAAATTTTTTGTGATATATGGTTTACAGCAGCTACAGGAACTTCTAGTGGATTTCCTAGCTAGTTTCCTAGTGGATTTTTACCAGATATTTCGTATCTCGGAAATTCGTAATAGCGTACAGTACTCTCAGCAGACTATTCCTGAGTTTCAGTTGGACTGCAAAGGCGTATTCTTTAGCTAGGGTCTAAATACGCTAAGGTAACTAAACATAAATACTAACCCAGAGGAAATACATATTAATCGTATATTGTCCACACTTTATATTTCTTGCTAAGGTCTCTTCTCGTCTCCTTTCGCAACTGAATAAACAATAATTAGTTTGACTGATATCTTGTTGTCTTAGTTGATGTATACAATTTAATTAATTTTTTATTAAATTATATTATTATTTAATTTATTGTAAGTTCAAAATTGAGTTTATTGGTATTTCCCGGCCCTTTACAGGTAGAGACTAGAAGAGACCACACTTTCGTTTATACATTTCTCCGGCTTTAGACTCACCTTTTTACAGGGCCTGCAATCTGGACGTACTTCATCCCCTTTTCCAAATATTCCCTACCCTCTTGTAAATCCGCGAGGGCGAAATCACGTCCGTTCAGACTAGTCGGACCAGAAAGCCTTGCCTCTGCTCGCAGAGATAAGCATCCCTTAACATTATAGACGTGTATTTTACAGTAGTGACAGCGTTTATTACACAAACAATCTTCTCTGATATTCTTTTTTTTTATATAAGTATTCCATGGATTATGTATTTGGTCCTTCGACTCTGATTTTGGTTTATGTTGGCGCCACTCGCTTCGGTGTCAAGTATTTTATGATGATTCTTATTTTTCATAATATTACGCTATGATAGCTATCTATATCTGCTCAGTTGAGGCATCTTACGTCAATTATTTTTGGTGGATGTATACCTCAGTTGGTTGTAGCATAATCTGTCATAGATCTTTTTCCCCGCGTACTATTTAATGTATTTTTGTGTAGCTCTTTGTGGTCAAAAAATGTAAAAACATTAAAGTTCGTTATGCGTGCAGAAGGTTATCATCAGTTTTAAATTTTTATTATTAACATTCTCATTATGTTTTTGCTTAATTTCAGATATTACTTAATTGTCTATTCGAGCGTTAAAATCTCCCAATATTATAATTATTATTATAATGTACCGATGTTGTAAATAAATTTGTATTGAGCAATTTTTAAAAAATAACTTAATAATAAAAATAATATGTTACCCTTCCTTCCATCCACCTACAAAATAAAAAAAAATTCTTCAAGCATTTCAAAACACTTTTATTGTATATGTACAAAATATAGGAGTAAATTTAATACATATTATCCTTTTATTTAAGAGAAAAACAGCACATTAAGTAAGTTGTGATGTTATATACCTCCACTCTATATTACATTTTCAGGTTCTAACACTCCCGGAGGATTTTTGTTTGAAATTCTTTCTGTGTCATGTTAGTGCCTGTTCACTTCGAAATTAGATTACACGTTACTTTTTGTCCTGTTACTCGAGTGATGACTCTCAAGTCTCGTAAATTAAATTTTGAGATGGAACTAAGTGAACGTTTTCGTTTATTAGGGATTTAAACTGGGACACGAAGCCGATAAGAAAGTAATAAATACTGGCTTTGGCTTAATTATAGAGAAAAAGATCTAAATTTCGATACCTAATATTTGTATTTATGGTATAAAATAAAGCTTTTTTAACTTTAAAAGCTAAACATCGAGATATAGGTTTTAAAACAAGCTCCACATAAAACCAGTTTTTAGCTGTGAAAAATCAACAAATTAATTACATTTTTACTTCTACAGTGATTTTTCTAACCGCATGTATAAGATCTACGAGTACAAATATTTATTTAATTTAAATAATCAACATTTAAGTTAAATCCACGTAAACACGAATAAATTTTTGGTTATAAAGCAACAACTTTTTACGGCTACCGTTTATTAGTTCTGATATCGAGAGGACAGGACCGGACTAGGTTTTTGAGAGTTATCGATGATAATAATTAAAAATGGATAATTTTCCGCCTCTTGGGGCCCCTAAACAAGACCTGGAGCAACGTTCATCAAATACAAATTTGAAACAATCTTTTGCAACTGTCATAAATCAAAATGTACCTAAATTTTTATCCAAAATTCTAGCAATAGTTTTTCCTGCGCTGGAAAATACAAAGTTGAAGACTATCTATTTGCAGTTGGTGATTTAGTGCATCCAAAAAATATTATTTTCTCCTCTAGAATGTCAAATGGTTGAATTTATATAACAAGCGAAACTTTAGTTAACAATTTTCTATAAATTAACAAAGAGATAATAACTGTAAACCACCAAAAAATTCAGGCTCGTAAATTAATGTAACCAAATGAGAAACTATTGATATCAAATTTTTGTCCTTTTATCCCACATTCAATTACTAAAAATGCACTTTTGCACTTTTTGAAAGTGTACTATTTTGGCCTCTTAGACAGGAATATATATTTAGAATAATCCTTTGCGCTTGAATATGTAAGTCCTTATTTACAAATTCCCAATTCATTGGTGTTGGATCTAAAAGAAATATTTTTACTTTTAATTGTTAAAAAAAGTCGATTAAGGGTGAACATTATGACCGAGCATCCCTATACAACTAATTATTAAACTAGATTTAAATAAGAATTTACATACCTAAATCGTCCGTTGGATTGTCGCTAGTATTTCTCATTGGTATCATATTCAAATGGTCGCCAAAAAGCCATCTTTAATGTATTTACAATTTATTTCTACTGTCTTAACTTAAACTTAACTAAAACACAACACCACTGTTTGCACAAAAATATTAAAAATATACGTGAACTTGCTGTCGTACACGACGATACTGAATATATCGTTTAGTATGTGACAAACATGAGAAGGCATTTTTGACCAGATAATGATCAAGTTTGAGCGTAATAACTTCCGAAGAATTTGACTAGTTACATTTCAGTAGTGCCCGATAAGATACGTAGAAAGTAATAAACCACAGCTGCAATGTGGATAATACCGTTAGTGATCAATTACAAATAATGTTTATATTTCTGAATTATTCGGGACTGGACCCTAAAAATTCCTTAACTTTTATTGAAATTTAAAATTGATGATTAAAAGTACTAAAGAATGTAGTTAAGTAGAATTAAAAAATGAGACTACAATTTTACTATAAAAATAAAATAATTATAAGTTTATCACGACGACACTGTTATTGTGTTTATTATATGCTTGCCGCCTTTGAAACATGAGAAGCAATTTTTGCCAGATAACGGCAAAGCCAGATTTGGATTCATTGTATGCACTTCCGAAAAAATTTGACCAATTACATTTCAGTATTACCCAATAAGTTACGTTCAAAGTAATAAGCCACGCCAATATCCATGTGGACTAATAAAGGAGTAATCAATAATTACAGAATTACAAAGATTTATCTTTATTTCTATGTTCGCCGTAGAATTACTGACCGGAACCCAAAAATTGTTGTTTCCCAATTCAAAGTGTTCTTTCTTAATTCATATCGTTTCGACTTTTATCAATTTAATTTTTTTATGAACCTAAGCCCAAGGCTGTTCAATAGAATTTATGATACTGGTTACATTCCGCGAGAATGGCTGCAGTCATCCTTTGTGATGATCCCAAAAACAGCTAATGCCACAAAATGCAATGAACACCGCTTAATCAGTTTAATTCTCTTCCTTAGGATATTACACTCAAGAATGTACAAGATACTAGAAGAACTTAGCGGGTCAACACATTTCGGTTTTAAGGGAGGACTAGGAACAAGAGAGGCAATTTTATGTTTGAACACCTTAATACAAAACTGCTTAGATCAACGAAAAGACGTCTACCTCACCTTCATCGACTACAAGAAGGCATTTGACAATGTTATACATAATATCATGATGGAACTACTACATAGGGCCAACATTGACCAGAAGGAGATCAGAATTATTCAGAATCTATACTGGAACCAAATGGCAAAGGTGAGAATTGATCAAGACCAATATACGGATGAATTTGAAATCCAGAAAGGTGTCCGCCAAGGCTGCATACTCTCTCCGATGCTTTTTAATTTATATGTTGAAAATATATTTGCGGAAGCATTAGAAGATACGGAATTAGGCATTAAGATGAACGGTATACCAATTAGCAACCTACGCTATGCGGACGACACAGTAATTATAACTGATAATTTGGAAGATCAGCAGTTATTACTTGATAGGTTGAATTGCGTAGGTAAAAAATATCGCCTCAAAATCAACATTTTGAAAACGAAATATATGGTCATTAGCAGAAACCCTTCAGAAAACCCGATAATATGCATAGGTGACAATCGTATAAATCGCGTGAAAACTTTTAAATACCTTGGTACCACAATCAATGACCAATCGGATCCACAACACGAGCTTTTGTGAAATTCAGACCGCTCCTATGTAATCAACACCTAAACTTAAATACGCTACAGAATGGTCAAGTGCTACATATGGTCCATCTTGCTTTATGGCATGGAAACGTGGACTTTGAAAAAACATCTATCAACAAACTTGAAGCATTTGAAATGTGGTCATTGAGACGAATGATGCGCATACCTTGGGTGGATAGAGTTCGAAACGATGACGTCCTTAATAGAGCCGGCGTGGAAAGAGAACTCTTTGAATTAATTAAAAAACGCAAGATTGGTTACCTTGGGCACATATTGAGAGGTGCAAAATATGAAATACCACAGTTAATCCTACAAGGGAAGATCGAAGGTAGGAGAGGAGCTGGCCGCCAACAATTATTCTGGTTAAGGAATATTAAAGAATGGACAGGAATACACAATACAGGTGAGCTGTGTCACGCCGCCAAGAACAGAATTCTAGTAATGAGATAGTCGCCTACGCACTTTGGTGTATGGCATGTTAAGAAGAAGCCCAAGAAAATTCACTAATATATATATATATATATATATATAGATATATATATATATATATATATATATATATAATATATATATATATATATATATATATATTGAATAATACATTTACACAAAACTAACAGTAGCAAAGGACAAACAGTTAATTTTTTAAATTTCGAAGTGGATATTCTACATAGCTTATCAATGGTCCTGTACATTCCTTACAATTATTTAATTCTCTATTTATACACTTTAGTAAAAATTAGGCTTGTTTGCATATATTATGTTGTGTATGGAAATAATAAATGCATTTATTTTTGTAGTTAATCAACGAGTTATTATAATTTTTAATTGAGTGGTATCCACAATTCAATAAAAGCTTATTTTATTCCTGTCCCACTTGAAGAAACGTTGTCATCGTTAGTTACTGTTCTCAGTCGGTATTCATAAACTCCATGTCATTAAATGACGCGGTTAATACTTGTGGTAAGCATAGATGACTGGGAAAATCTTTTAATCAAAAACATCATCATTCTGTATTCAAAAGGAATTCTTAGACGGGCCACCAACGGTGATTGACTGCATCTGCCTTACGATTATGCCGGACTATTTTGTTAGGACCTTTCTATAAAGGATGTATTGAATTTTTTATGTTTTTTATGTAACAATTATTATCGTGCATCCACATCTTATCATATTTTAGGCTATTAGAAGAAAACAAAGATATATAAAAGAACTATTATGTGTTTATTTAAATTTATACAAAGTTTTTCGATTCACGTTTAAGACTCGATACGTAGGATTAGCTGATAAAATTAATTTGTTTTAAATTAAAAAACCTTTTTTAAATCAGCCGATAGAATATTCAGATGATTGACAATAACAAGTAAAGCAGTATCAATTACTTCACTTTTTTGGAGCCAATAAAACTGTTCACAGTTTTTGTTATTATTTTGTTTCTCACATAACTCAATATGGATAATAAAACCAAATATCTATTCTTTCGTATCATTAATAGTTTTATCTTAAAATCTATGCCCCGACTGCAGATATAAAACATGACGATGAAGTCGAGAAGTTGTATGATCAGATCCAAGACACCTTACAGAAACTTAATAAACACGAAATTTTATATATTATTGGCGACTTTAATGCAAAAATTGGGGAAGGTCAACGAGGTCAGACTGTAGGTCCTTATGGTTTAGGACAACCTAACGATCGAGGACAGAGATTGTATGAATTCTGTAAAGAAAATGATATGATTATTGTAAACACCTAATATAAATTAGTCAAGCGACGACTTTACTAAATCAAATAGACTGTATACTTGTAAATGAGCGATTTCGAAATGCCGTCAAAAAAGTCACTACATATCCTGGGGCAGATATTGGATCTAATCATCAACCACTCGTAGCAGATATTAAACTAATGTTAAAACGAATTCAGCGACAAACACCAAATACCAATGTATCTACTTAACTTTGACGATATAAACATAAAACATAACAATAACAAAGAATTTAACAATAGAATAAAAAACATCCGATAACAACTTGAAGATCCAGAAGAACTATGGAGTGAATTTAAAAACCAAGTTAACAAAATCTCCACAAACAATGATTATAGAAAAAATTTAATCAATAAAAATAACTGGATGACAGACGACATCTTGAAATTAATGGAACAACGTCGACTGATAAAATCTAATGTAACAAAATATAGACACCTGCAGAGAAGAATAAAAAAGTAGATCAAATTAGCCAAAGAAAAATGGATGAGAGGAAGCTGCGATGAAATGGGGGATGTAATATCTAAACACGACTTATTTAATGTACACAAAAAACTGTAAGAAATGGGTAATATATTTAAAAAACGAGTTCCCTCTGTACTGAATGACACTATTAACAAAATTATTGTTTATGAGCAAGAAATAAGAAAAGAATGGCAGCTGTATATGTCATAGTTGTTTGCAGATGACAGGAATAATATTGCCGAATTCTACCAAAACTGTACTGACGTCCCAGAAAGCATGAAATGCGAAGTAGAACATGCTATAAATAATGCTAAAATTAGAAAAGCTTGTGGTCCAGATGATACACCAACTGAGCAACTGAAACTAATAGAGAATGGTAACATAAAAGTAGTAGTAAAAGTAAATTTCCGTAAATAAAAATTCATTGAAAGTTTAATCCATAATGTATACTCAATATATTTAAGTCCAAAAATGGCCTTTACTTTACGATTCCTTAGCATAATTTATTTAATTAGAAGACTACGAAAGAAAATAATAGAATATCGAATTATCGAAAAGAATCTCAAATACTAAAAATTACGAGTGAACTTGAACAAAGTATCGGGTATTATGCCCTAACAACATCAATAACCGTTTGTATATTTTTTGGAAGAGAAAAGAACAAATTTTGAATAAAAACTTGAGGAATACGTTCATATTTTTTACAAAGCATAATTTGAAGTTCTGAAAAACTTTCTGGCTGGCCTGGAATTCTAAATCTACGATAAAACATATCAGTAAACATTCAGGGAGCCATTGATCAAAATAAGTTCTGTTTGAGCTTTAAATAAGATTCCAGCTCAAACCATGACACCACCACCGCCAAACTTTTTTCTCTGGAACATATAAGCTTGCTATATCTTTCATTTCACCATCTCCAAACCCTTTCTCGGCTATCACCAGAGTTCAAAAAGAACTGAGATTTATCAGTAAAGACAATTGGACTGCAATCTTGTATATCACAGTGTTGATTTTCTCCAGCAAAAATGAATCTATTTTTGCAGTTTCTGGGTTGTAATTTAGGAATAATATCCGACCTTCTTGCTATTAGTTCTCTTTCATTAAGGCGTCTTCTTACCGTTCTCTCACTTACATTTACATCTCGAACTTTCTACAGACAGTTTCTTGCAGCAGTTGCAGTCAAATGGCGATTTCTTTAAAAATTTATCACAACAGAACGAACATTTCTTAGCGAGGTAACTCTTCTGCGACCGGAACGGTAGTTCCAGTACTGTAGTTTCTTTTAGTACTCTAGTTCTTGGAATAACTCAAGTTTCGGATACATAAATTTGACTTTTTCTGTCTTGTAACAATGCAATATTTCGAGAAATATCTACTGTAGATAACACCATATCTTGACTATCCACTTAGTTAAAATCCGCGTTTAAAATGCTAAATTACTGTTTAAATAAATGTTTTCAACTTAGAAGATAAACAGCGACAACAGAAAACAACAACATAAACGTCAAAGCTGCCAAAAACAAGCATACATGATCGCAATAAATATTTAAATTGAGAAGCAATATGAAACAGTACATAAAACTTGATAATGACAAAAAAACTTTTATTTTCAGAAATTTATTGGGTGGCCACTTTTTTTGCCGTTCACTGTAAATTGATTAAATTCAACTTAGCTTAGTACAAAAGTATACGCAAAAAAGTTTCAACCCTTTGAAGTTACAAAATAAAAATTGTTTTTTTGTATTATCTCCTAAAATACTTGACATTTTGTAATATAAATGGACACGTTACTTTCTTGTTTTGAAAGCATTTTTCATAAAAAAGAAACAACAAAATCTAAGCAGACAGAAAAATTTTATAGAGGGTGTGCAGCTCTAAATACCCTCAAGCTTTTGAGAACGTTTAAATTAAATGAATTTTGTGGCATTAATAATTAGTTTAACACATTAATTTTAAAAATTTTTTGCTTTTCACTTAAAAAAAAACAGTTTTTATTGAGTTACGGCCCTTTTCATTAACCTTTAAAAAATGACGTGCAACTAAATAAATGGCTTAAATGATTTAACAAGTACAAAAAATATCTATAACCTCTATAAATATGTTATTGGAATAAATGTTCAAAATGACCCCCATTTTCTTCAATAAACATTCGGTATCGTTTTAACCTTCCGTTACTCGCGCCATCTTTCTGAGATCGAATACTCGCGCACGGTGCAGAATAGGGTCGGTAATATTTTTTAATTCTGTTTTTTTTTTTTTGAAAATTGTGTACAATTATATTATTTAATGAATATATGATCATATAATTTTGTAGATATGCGTCTGTTTCAACATTTAATTAGTTTAATGAAAAGTTAACTAATTTTCATTGTTATCCATTTATATATACAAAAAACATTAAAAATTAAAAAATACATTAAATATTATTAAATTTGTTTACTATTAACTTCGAGAAATTAATTCAATACACAAAAAAATCAAAAATGAAGAGTAATTGCAACAAAAAAAATAAGAAATATTAATTAAAATTTTCATAACATGAATTACACAATGATGTAACATGTTTCAAACACAGATATTTTGTGCATATTTGGCAGTAATTTTTTGTTTTTCTATTTTTCCACCAATGACAAACAGCACAGCGACCTTGAGTTCCAGGTGTTATGACTGGTACTTGTTCAGCTGGTAAGCCACATATCTCCCTAAGCCTCATTCTGATGCTTCTGGGTAAGCTGGTAGATATAGCCCGTACTTTTTGGTAGTCACTGGTTAGTAACATCGAGAGTTTTAGTAAAAATTCTTTACGTGGTATTTTAGATTCTTCATCTAGACTAGTATAAACTACAAAAGAGTTTATTCCTGCTACATTTAACAAACTAAAAAAAGGGACCAAGGGCCATTGTCTTGTGGCAAGGGCTTCGTTTATTATGTAATTATCATCTCAGGTTTACCTGTGGTAGGGTTAATATCATCTCCATGGTGCATTGTAGAGATAAGTAGGACGTTTCGACTTTTTTTGGCATATGCGAAACCAAGGTGATTCCGTCATTAAATCCAAACATTGAAGAGCCAATGCACCTGCCGTTATTTTGTATAAATTCTAATGGCAACTGTTTTTTATTTTTTCGAATAGTACCCACTAAAGATAATTTTTTTGATTTAGGGCTCTCAGCTAGAGGCACACTACAAAACCAATTATCTACAGTAACATTCCTATTACTCCCATAAATGTGTGCACAAAGTCTTTCTACTACGTCTTGCGTCGCTGTACTAACTTGAAAAGGGCCATTTGGTTGTTTTCCGACGTAAACTTCTAAGTAGCTGGTATAGAATTGTTTTGCATCGGAAATGGCAAACATTTTTATACCATATTTATTCGGCTTGCTAGTAATATATTGTCTGAAACTACAATTTCCTCTAAAAGCTTCTAATTTCTCATCTATGGTAACATAACCAGAATGAGAATAGCATTTTTTAATGTTGCTGTTAAATTTTTCTAACAATGTTCGTATTGGAGCCAGTTTATCTACCTGTATTCTTTCATGTCTCGTGTGAATGTTATCAAATCGCAAACATTGCAAAAGAAATTGAAATGGAGGCTTACTCATTACAAGTCGAAAAGTTTAATGCCAGTGCCATCTGTTCTCCAGAGATCCTCTAAATTCATGTGATTTGCTTTTCTAATACCAGCAAGATAAATGAGACCAATTAGGGGTTTGATTTCGACAATGTCGGTAGGTTTCGCATCTCTTTGTCTACTGTAGTCATCTGTAACACTCTGAATTTTTATATTTGTACAGTCAACAACTAGATTTAGCATTTCTTCATCAAAAATGCAATTCCAGAATAGGTGTTGAGTGACTTTTACCAAATTGTTTTATAGCTGGCAATCGTACAAATATATTGGTACTGCGTGTTCTTACATTCTTCGGTGGACAATGTTTCTTTCACTTTGTTAATTTATCTTTACCCATAAAGTACGGCTCCCTTCTAAAACTAACATTTTCTTCCTCTGTTTGATCGGCTTCAAATTCCTGTTCAGTATCACTACATTCAGATCGTTCTTCTACATGGTCAATTTCATTTTGTTGATCATCATCTTCATACGTTTCCTCGTCAGTCGATACTTCCTCAAATAATTTTAATAATTTTTTTTTTCTACTTCTCGTAATACATATTCATGTATCTATAAATATACAAATATATAAACATTGAAAATAATAAAAAGAACTTAGATCACCTTGCAGAGTAAAACTTTCAATGTCTGATCCAAAGCACAAAAATGTGTCCACAATACTCGCACTCGGTGTACCGGACCTTGTTACCTAATAATAAAATTATAATGCTCTTTTTTACACTACACACAGACTTCAACGATAAGTGACCGACGACTGAAGAGATATATGAAGCAGCAATGCCAAATCCCCACTACAATCACAGATACTTGAAATTATTTACAGGGCCGGTCTCATATACCGTGCGCGAGTAACGGAAGGTTAATAAGGACAACCGAATGCGCTGAATAATCATATTTTCTAACGAAATTGATTTGCAGCTTCAATTATTCTACCCCTTAATTGTTGTTCGTCCTCTATGGATACAGAATACACTCTCTCTTTCATAAACTATTAAAAGCAAAAGTCATGGGTTATGGGGTTTAGACCTGGACTTCTAGGTTGCCAAGAAATAGGTGCGTCGCGACCCTTTCCAATCCATCGACCAGGATACTGCCTGCAAAGGTATTCTCGGACTTTATTACTACAATGCGCTATCTTGTAGGAACCACATATTTTGCCTTATTGCAATATACACTTTTTCTAAATACTCTTGTAAATCGTTTGCCAAGAACTGCAAATAATTATCACCATTTAAGTTGTTGGGAAGAAATACTGGACCAATTAGATTGTTATCCACTATTCTTGCCTAAACATTAACTTTGAAAGTACTTTGGTGATGAGTCGTTTTTTTGGCGTGGGGATTTTCGTCGGCCCAAATGTGCTCGTTATGATGGTTTGTTATTCCATTTCTACTGAAGGTAGCCTCCTCGGTAAATAACATATTTCTAATAAAATTAACAGTTTGAGTGTTTTCCATTAACAACCAATTGCAAAATCCAATCCTTTTGTGGAGACTTCTTTAATGATTTCCAAAATATCTTCATCGGTTGTATCCATTATTGGACTATGGCTATTGCCAGCAACTTGCGGATGGAATGTACCCGTTTCCCGTAAACGACGATCAATGTTCAGAAATAATCATTCATCGGGTGTATTTTGATTGGGGTATTTTACTGCATATCGCCTTGCATCTGCTGCACTATTTCCTCGACATGCACCCACGATATTCCCGATAGTTTATTGAAATCACAATTTAATCTGATCCAACTTATCCAAAGTTAAATGCATATCTGCCATTTCCTGAAATGTGTAGGCCATTGTAATATCAAAATTTTGAATATAATATTCCCACAATAAATGATATCTTCAAATTATTGACTATTATTGATGGAACTGTTTGTAATTAAACTTGTTTGTTTCCGTATAAACTAATTGTAATTTTATGGCCAACTAGGCAAAAAGTAGCTATTGGAAAAATGATTTAAAGTGAAGGGGCAAAAAAGTTTAAAAATAATGTGTTAAACTAATGATGCCACAAAATTCATTTGATTTGAACAAACTCAAAGTTTGGGGGGATTTAGGGATGCACACCCTCCTTAAATTTTTTCTGTGCGCTAGATTTTGTTATTATTTCTTTTGTATGAAAAATGCTTCTAGAACAAGAAAGTAACGTGTCCATTTTTATTACAAAATGTCAAGTAGTTTAGGGCATAATGTAAAAAAAATTTATTTTGTAACTTCAAAGGGCTGTAACTTTTTTTGTGTACACTTTTGTACTAAGGTAAGTTGGATTCAATCAATTTATTTTCCTTCTCGGAATGCGTGATTTAATTTATGACATATCTTTTTGAAACACCCTATAGAGTAGTACAATCACATACGGTGTAATGCTAATACTCGTAACCACTTATAATTCAATCAATTTTATAATTAAAAATAATGTCTTTATTTATTACTTAAAAGCCATTTTTATTGCCATTTTAGGTCGCTCTAAAACTAAAATTAATGTTCCTCAGTATCAGAATTTACAGCAAGTGTACGTGTAATATGTTTCTCCTTGTTCTGAAACTCAAATTATTGGCCCATTATTCATTTTGCGCTCGAAGGCGTCTCTTACTAATAACATCCATCAAACTTTGAAAAAGGAAGAAAACCATAAAAATCCTGGCACAGGACAAACTTACGATGGCAAAACAATCAGTAGCAGGTGGCTGTGAAATATAAGAATAGTATTTGCACGTGCGTCACACACAAAAACCCTTTGACTTTGTTCATTTTTCTTTTGTTGGAAATTACGTATCCGAAAAATACGTTGGTTATTCATTATACTGTCAAATGAAGGACTATGCTACAAGCTAAAAATACCTTTAAATTTTTTTATAAAATCACAATATTTCATAATACATACGTACATGGTGAACAAAAAAAAATTTAATATTATGGCGGTCAAAATGTATTATTTACAATAATATAATATAATTTATATTTATATAATAATATCTAGGGATTCCGTTTGAAAAAGATGCAGGATGCAAGTTTTTTCCCCTGATCGCTTTGTGTCATTCTAAACTTATTACGATCTAATGGCTTTTTTTATAAAATGCAATACTGCAATACAAAAATAGTCAAAATAATCTTAGAATATTATCTAAAAGGAAAAGTTGATAGGTTGAGAATTGGTCAATGAAATGCAAGAGGAGAAAGGCTTGTACAGTGTATGATCAACAGGGATGACTATCATGAAGACGATGTTTGAACATCACTACTAATGAGGGTTAGCAACTTGATTATATACTTTAATTGTAACAAGCTAAATTTCTCACCAATTTACTTAATAAAATAAAAACAAATAAAAGAATCAAATAACCTAACACATCACAGACAAGAATACAGTTTAACAAAATATGATTTATGGCCAGCAGTTCAGAGGATGTTCTGCATTGTGTCGTTTATGTTCTTCTGAACAATAAAAGCAATATTTCTGCAAATAATAAAGATTTAATCTTATTCCTAAAGACCCAGTCTACGGCGATATGTCTGTAAGCTTCGCGTATTGTGAACGGGAGATCCGATTGCTTTTAGTAGTAATTAAAATATTTTTTAGGAAACTTATTTTTAAATTCTTCTATATTAAAAATATTATTTAAATTGATTTGAGTTTCATGTAAAATGACTTTACATTTACCTGCACAATTATCTGTGTACTGTAAAAATATGGATTTTTCTTGAAGCTATATAAACTGCACAATAATCTGAAATTTGCTCTTTAGTATATTTATTAAAATTTAGAAAATAATACATAAGATTTTCCTTTTACATATATTGCAACTACTCTTGTTTCTTTTTTACCATATAACAGAAATTAGCTAATGCAGAGCCGGAGATGTTAATTAATTTTTTCGATTGAAATTGAAATTTTTCCATTATGGATAAGTGAGATTTTGCCGGTATACTCCATAACTCAATAGCTTTTTCTTCGTCTTTATAGAGAGGGCGTCTGAAATTTTCAAAAGACATCTCAGTTCAGGACGCTGCCTGACTGACTTTGGTGCAGGATTCGTTCTTCGTACTCCCGGCGATAGTTTCCGTGGTACTTTAAAATGCCCTCTCGTCGCCGAGTCTACACCGAACTCCTACTTGCAAAATCTGACCCTCCTCTGTCATCCAGCGTGGAATGGTCGCTGTAAGGCCGGCATCACTTCTAAAGCAATACCTTTATTAATTTATTCATTCATGCACATCCACACTCCATTAATCAGAATGAAGGCTTCCTGTCTCGTTCTAGGTAGCGCGTAGAAGACCCTCGTCGTTTCTAGTACGGCACCACCCCTAGAGGGGCGTTTCCTTCTTCTTTACAGTCTGACTCACGCATTCTAACTCATACAGTCTGGCCGTCTGGCTCACTTTTCAAGCTTCAACTTCCAGCATCTTTCCCTGTTACCTTTGCCGTTGGTCTAGCTGTTTTTATTCTTCTTCTTTTTTCTTGATCACTGCACGGATAAAGTTTTGTACGCTAGTCCAACCTGCATTATTTTTAATCATTTTTTCAATAATTTCTTGCACTGTAAAAGAACTCACATCTTTCCATTCTATTCCTTTTCACTATGCATTTGTTGCAATCTAACATGGTATATGTCACAGCGTCCAAGTATAGGCATTCATTTGTGTCAGCCTTTTCGAACCTAGGGAGGCTCTAAAACACTCAGGTCCTTTGACCACCTGCGTCAGGAAATAATCCTGTCGTCTGTGGCGACAGTTCACCCATTCTCTTCGGAAATCAGCATTTTCGTCCACGGTGCCACATCCTCCGTGTTGGTCCATTCTTCTTGCCATCTTTCAATTGATCTTGTTCTTTTCTTCTCTTAACCGTAGTAAGGTTTGGGCCTCTTCTCACATAGAGCTCTTTTATTTCCACCGCCAAAACATGAAACGGAACACATCCAGTGATAGTCCACAGCGCTGCCGCAGACACAGTCCGGTAGGCACTGCCACTCAGAACAATGTTGGGCATCACCCTCCCCAACGCAGACGCACTATTCGCAGCATTTCGGGCCACGGAAGGTATATATGTATAACTGCACAGCTGGATCTCATAGGTACAGACCAGTTTGGCTATTGCATTGTATACCAACACAATATTACAAATGGACAACTTCGATGTTGTGCCCGATATACAATGCTGTTTATTTAAACTTAAAATTTCAACTGTTGGCGCTTTCAACTAAGCGATATTTTGCGACAATTCTGTTACGATGATATGTTGTGATTTGGGTTTATTAATCTCTTTATTCACTTCAATGCCCCTAATGTGCATTTGAAGAGACTCGGCAGCTATTTCAGGATTATTATCTGTGACTAACATAGCAGTATCCTCTGCGAATATTGTAGTTATTACATTTTTATTTGTTGTTATGTCGTGCTTAAATATTAAATATAATATAGAACTTAGAACACTACCTTAAGCCAAAAATTTGCTTGAATTTTCAACTTACAGCACAGGAACTCTTCGAATTGACCGTCAAAATAATCCTGCAGAAGTAAAACAAGGGACTTCAGATCGTATAGTGTACATTTTTTATGTATATGATTTATACTGAACATGGTAGTGCCTTACTTCTAAATATGATTTTTGAAAGTAAAAAATTGACTCTGGTACGTTTATTTTTATTTTAAGCATCAACCCTTCATGCCAGACTTTATCAAAAGCCTGACTAATGTCAAGAAATATTGTAGAGCAGTATTTTGTCCTAAAAATCTTTATTGACTATTTTAACGACTCTATGTACTTATTCTATTGTTAAATGCTTTGCTCTGAAACCGAAATGATGATCCGGGAGAAGATTATTCATGACCAGGTTTACCAAGTTTATGGATCATTATTATATAAGACTCAATTATTCATTGAGTTGATACAATTTTAAACCTTAGTAAGGCATTAAAACGTTGTGTTATCATAACTATTGCTTCACCTGGTAACTATTTTAAGGCAGCTCCTGTTATAAGGTCATAACCTGGAGCGTTTTTGGTTTTAAATCTATATTTATTATCACTTTTTATTTCTCTTTTTGATGCTGGTCCAATTTGCTAACCTGACTGTTGGATTGTTGCTGGACTTCCGTAGATAGCTTTAACTTCTTCAGTACTGACAAAAAGTATCTCTGCTTCTTCTTCATCTGTTCTCGCCTATGAGCCTTCTGGGTCACTTAATGCTGGGATGTGTTAACTGGCTTGTCTTAATTTTTTGGTGGCCTTCCAATGTAAAAAATAGGTATCTGGTGATGGTGTTAAATTTACCAGATAATTTTCAACGTAGGAGTTTTTGTGCTATACTACTGTATTTTCTAGGTTTCTTGTGACTCTATTGTAGTTTATTTTATCTTGATGCTGCCTTGTGTTTGCCATATCGACCTTGGTCGCTTCTTTTTTAAGTCGTTGAAAATTCTGTATGGGGACATCCTGTATGAATTTTTATACAGGGTGTCCAGAAACTCTCCGAAAAAATGAAGTCTGGAGATTCTTCAGGTAGTCTTACGACAATTTAACTTAATTCTCCTAATCCGAAAATGCATCCTAAAGGAGCTAGAGCTCTTGGAAAATGTAACCTTAGCATTAGTTTTTTTTAAATACTTCCAGAATTCTTCTAGTTAGAAAAACTAAAATTGGTACGATTATTTATCATTCAGAGTTGAATCGATTCCATCAATTGCGACTTTCTAGTAATGATCATAGGCGTCCGTTTTGGGTAGATCAACGGTTATTTTAATGCATAACTCTTAAGCATTCGTTGTAATAGAATAGATTATTAAATTTTCCGTTATTTTAGTAGTAAAAGGTACTCCCACTTTAAGTCGGTAGAATACACCATTTTATTTTTTTAGAAAAATCGATAAAAATTTTTCGTTTTTTTTGTCATTTAATTTAAATTAATAGGTATCTTAATACATTTTAAAAATTATCTTCTTTCAATATATGCAGGAAACAATTCATAAAAATAGTTTAAAAAAGAAGAAAAAATCAAATTAATTAATAATAATTAATTAAAAATTTAAATTTAAATTTTATTTAAAGGTTTTTAAAAACAGAGTATTTATTACGATGTCTCGATTAGTCTCTACGCTCAAATTTGGCCTTTTGCTTATAGAACGCCGAATCCTTGCAAAAATTCAAAGTTATTTCTAAATTCGTTGCAAGCATCTTGTATCCTTAGCCAGATTTGTGCACAATTTTGTATCGGAACGAAATAAATGAATGCTTTTATGTATCATCCAACAAAATATTCTCAGAGAATAAAATCCGGCGAACTTACTGGCCAAGCAACTAGACCGTCTCCTATAATCTAGTTGTTTTCGCAGTTATTATCAAAAAAGTCTCGTACATCCCTGCCAAAGTGAGCCGGACAATCGTCATGAGAAAACCATAAGTTTTGCCGAATAGTTAAAGGCACATCATTTAATGAATCAGGTAAAACATTTTGCAGGAAATGTAAGTAAACAGAACTGGTAAAACGAGTAGGCAGTTCCACAAGCCCAATTAGATAATCGTTACCTACTCCTATCCAGAAATTTATGCTAAACCTATGCTGATGCTTAAATTCTTGAACAACATGAGGATTGTTACCCACATACAATTATATTGTGCATTATGCACGTAAAAATTCCATTTTTGACGAGCAGGAAAATCTCCTTGTAACAGTAGTTGTACCATTCTGAAATGAAAAGAATATACATTTTATTTGTTTAAGGTATTTCCTAGAGAAGATTTTGAAATTGTGGGATACATGACAGATAGTCTTCAAAAACTAATTTCTGGATTTTCCTTAATTTTCAATAGTAATATCACTAGTGATTCAATTTTCGCGATAAGTCTGTCGATTTACTTCTAAACGAAACTTAGTTGCTTGAGAACACCACGAGTCCGTAGGACGAGTGGCGTTTTCTTTAAGAAACTCAGTTAAGTTTAGAAATAAAAGACAGATTTATAAGCTAAATTAAATCACGAGTGGTATTTTATGGTATTTTATTAGACTATTTCATGAACAAAGTGATAGGTCAAAAATTCAGTAGAATGAGAGGAAGGAGTTTAATAATAATACATTTGATCTAGGTAACCCAAATCTACCCATTTTTTGAATAATTCACAATTAGTCATGATCATGAAATATTTATTATAACTATAAATAATTTGTTATAATTATTTTTTACCTATAACAATAAATAATTTGTACACGAAAAAAATACTTTATTCTCGACTATAATTATTATAAACGGTGCAATTGTAAAAATTTTGAATAGTATGACCGTTATTAGGTGGATACAATGTATTGTTGCTATTATTACTTGATGTACTTGGAGTATTCCTAAAAGTATTTACTATGTTCTGATGATGTTCGGCACTAAGATGTAAATACGGTTTCATCGAGTTCGAACTTCCATGTAAAGTAATTTGCATAGCTTGTTGTTCACTAACGTTAGATTGTAGTTACTGACTAACTGCAGTGGCACGATTAGAGTGATTCGTTATTTTCACTTTTTTAATGTATAATCCTATCTTTTCTGCAGACATTTTTGTCCGTTTGGATATTGTATTAATACCAATAGGACAATTCTTGTACCAATTACTATTATTATATTTATTCCACTTGCCATTCACAGTCAGAAAAGTCTATCATTGGTAATAGTTTCCCTTTTCGATATAAGTTTCCGGTATAGTCTCACAGGACACATTTCAGGATTCTTCAAATTTTGAGTAAGCCATTTATTATCTGCACAGTTTTTATCACCAGCTTGGCGGGTTTTGGAGAATATCGGGTTATATGCAATTCAGTTTGTTAAACTCTTTCAACTAACGTTGTTAGTCTCTTCCTTGAAAAAATGTAACATGGAAAAACTTGCTTCGTTACCTCTCCAAGCTAATTCTACGGCAGTTATATGAAAAAACTTCTTTTGGAGTCCCTCTGGCGTGTCTTTGTCCCATTGTTAGCACATATTTTTATATGTATCCGAAGCCATAGCGACAGAACTCATTTTCCTTTTATCGGGTACAGTTTGCAACAATTTTATGTTACTATCACGAGCCGCTCTCGCTTCCTTGAAGGTTATATCTTTGAAGGGATCAATATGTCTGATACTCACAGAAATATTTTTCTTGTACCAATTTTGCAGTAGGGTTCCATATGTTTTTAATAACACTTTCTTTGTAAACACTACCATCAATTTTTCGCATGTTTAAGGCCCAGTCTTTTAGAATGAATGCTAGTCTTTCGTTGTTATTTTCTGCATCTAATTTATATTTGCGATCCACGCAGAACATCATAAATTGTCTCCATATATAAAATTTAGATTTTCTTTTGTTACTCGATATATTTTCTTCAATGTTTTGGTTTATAACTTCGTTTGAAGTACCACCGAAACGACTCATTTTGACGTTTACAGCTACAATAATTTTTTTGGCAAACGTCAAACTTTGCTTTGCGATCGGTATCCATGGTTACGTCGTTGAAAACACGAAGCTGATAGACTAATCAGAATTAAAAGACAGTTGGTGTTTTCGCGATAACACAAGCTGTCTTTGGTTTGTGATTGGTCAGATTATGTGAAAATTTTAAGATGAGTGAAATAGTCATTAAAATAACATCTTCATATGCTGCTGTTACATATTCATGTCGTTCTCTTTAATTATTTTTTGGAACCACTGAACCTGTTTCTCTTATTCATTAATGAAGAGCTGTAAATATTGAATGGGTGAAATCACGTTTCAGAAATTTTTCAGGGTATCTAGGTTGTGCTGCTCGAGCGTTACACCTCATTTCGCCGTAAATTAAAGGATATGAGTGTATTCTTCAATAGTAAAAATTATTTTTGTTGAACTGAAATTGTTATATTTGAATGCCACAAAGTAAAAATTTCGCCAACCGACCACAATTTGACAACGAAAAACGTAGATTATATTTTCTTGGCAGGTCAAAGCCAACTAGTGCAAACAATATTAATTTAACTTTTATGTCTAAAAAACGAAAAATTTTTTAAATTGATTTTTCTGAACAACGGTGTAGCCTATAGCATATTGAAGACGAACGTATTGAAAGAGTACACCGATTTAAATATCTGGGATATACAGTAAATGACAAGTGGGACCCAGAAGTAGAGATTAAGATCCGAATTGAAATAGCAAGATCCAAATTCATCAAAATGAGAAAGCTCTTAAGCAACCGCAACCTAAGCATTAACCTCCGATGGCGCGCCACGAAATGCTGCGTACTCTTTACGGCGTAGAAGGGTGGACGTTAACAGCAGCAACTATAAAGAAGTTAGCGGCTCTAGAAATGTGGCTGTATCGACGCATACTGAGAATACCTTGGACAGACAGAGTGACCAACACAGAGGTATTAAGACGAATGGGTAAAGAGATGGAATTGTTAACAACTGTTAAAAGGAGGAAAGCGTCATACCTGGGCCATGTGTTCCGTAATGATAAGTACAGTCTGCTACAGCTTATCGTGGAAGGCAAGATTGAAGGTAGAAGAGGTTTGGGCAGAAAGAAGAAATCCTGGCTGAGAAACTTGAGAGAATGGTTTCAAATACCAGAAGCTGCGAACATAATTCATGCGGCACAAAACAGAGAAACCTATCGTATGATGGTCGCCAACCTTCGGTAGAAGACGGCACATAAAGAAGAAGAAGGTGTAGCCTATCTACTTAGAGTAAGAGTACCTGTTAGTAAAAGAATACCCAAAAATTTCTTATTTTAGTATTACTAATGTTTAATAGGTAAAGACAAAAAAGTTGTGCATTAAAATAACCATTGCCTACACCAAAATGGACGCCTATGATCGGTACTAGAAATTAGCAATTTATGGAATTGTTTCAACTCTAGAGGATAAATAATCATACCAGTTCTCGTTTGTCTAAATAGATGCATTCTGGAGGTATTTAAAAAAAACAAATTTTACTACACAACCACATTTAAATCCCTCGTTTATTTCTTTCCACATAGTTGATACAGATCAAATATGTTTTCGCATATTTCTTATAATTCGCGTCCTGCTAGATACAGGCTCCACAGCCAATTTTGTAATCAGATGTTATAGACATACTCGTAGTGGTTGAATTCGTTCTTCGTTTCGTAAATTCTGATTAAAATTCTCGGCGAACCAAATCATAGTGTGGCCTTAGAAATCATTTTCAATTATGTTTTGTAAGCGCGAGTCTCTACGATTCATTCTATATTTTGTTTACATCTTTCGTTACTTCTATGTATACAGACATAAATCTTTTTTACAAATGTTTGGGAAGTCAAAATCAGTAGGCACCTTTTAGTTTTGTCCCAACACCACCAAGCTCGTAAAGGATATTTCTAAGTTGTTGATTTTCTGAAAGCTAACAAGCCGATTTTCTGTTATTCCACCGTTTTTGCAACCCAATCCTTTTTATTTATCTTTTTCTATCGTTTGTATTTGCTACTTATTCGTTATTCTTATCCATATCTTCGTTTGTACGCTAGAGAATCGCTTCAGAAGGCTCCCAAATCTGAAAGAGACATATGTTGCATTCATGGAAGATTTTGTTACTTTTCAACATGTGATGCCGGTTCTAGAATCTGATTTTAAATCGACTATTTCTTATAACTCACACAGTTTTTAAAAAACAAATTTTTATTTCGCTTGTTCTCTCCAAAATTCGTACTAGCTTCGACGCCAATCTATATGACGTTCGAGGTGTGTCGCTAATCGACGCTTTTGATACTGGTTCGTAAAGGGCATCTCGTTCTTTACTTAATTTTCGATATCTTCGTTGTTGTTTTATTTGCGATATAAAGCAAGCGCATCGACAAATTAAAGTAAATAAGGAATTTTGGAACTATAAAAAGGGGTTCTCTGGAGATCGGACTTTTTAAACCTCTCCAAGAGTTTTTACTACGTATCGTTACTTACGGTAAATCTTCATTTTATTTCGCTTAAAAACTCTACAAGAGTAACGCTTACTTTTTAATGCTCGATGGTTTTCCGCTAGGCAGTGGGCCAGCAACTATCTCGATGGACCAACGTCAGAAACACCCTACGAGTGATTCTCTTTGATCTACTCACCATCTGAAGTGAGAACTCGCTTAGCTTTTAAAGCTAATGATCTTAATAAATATCTTTAATTATTTTCAGGCTTTGGGTTAGACATTTCGACATGTTGTTTGTTAACACAAGGAAACTTTTCATTTTTACGGTACTGGGTCTAAAATGGAATCCTACAACTGACCTCATTACTCATTTTTCTCGTCCATTTTACAAACCCTGTACAAAACGGGCTATTTGTTCGTAAATCAGTCATATTTTTGTTGCCATCCTCTTGTTTTTATTATTTTTCCATGGCTTTTTGCTAGTCAAACGTCTTCTACAACCGTTGTGGTACTTCAATGTATCCTGGAATGATGAAACATCTGAACAGATTTATCTGACCTCTGTACTTGTATGTATTACATTTCTGTTGTTATTTCTGTACAAGAACATCTATCGCAGGATCAGAGCTCTTGGCAGCTATACTGCTACCTGATCTAGTAACCTTTGTCAACGAGTCTAGTCCAATTTTTATGCTCGCTCTGTCTCCACAAGATTCAATCTCTTGGCAGCCATATTTCTGGCTGATCTAGTCACCTTTGTCATAGGGTTCTCCTTCTGATCTTCCGATATTTGATCTGACTCTACCATTGCACTGCCTTAAGCTAATTTTTCTATCCATAAATTGTCAATCGTATTAAACACATACAAAAACTAATACCACACTCTATTCGGCATTATATGCCTTCTAGTCAATACCTCTGATTGTATTAGTCGTGTTTTATCACCGACACAATTATTACAATTTTAACCAAACTGGCACTTTCCTACCTTAGATCTCGTCGAAATATCATTACTTCCCGGCTGTCATTGCAGACTTGAAATGCGACACCAAGCCGAGATTTCGACGCTGTTCTTCTTCTTGTTTTTTACACACTCCACGGAATTGATATAGGAAAAGTCTTTCCTAAAAATCACTGAGCTCGCGTTTATCGTCAATATTGTCACTTGCTTATAAAATTCTACGTAATTCCTCTTCAGTATAATATTTACGTCGCGTCGTACAAGCAAAGCAAAGTAAAGACTAACAGTAATCTAAAAATAGAATATTGTTTATGTATTTAGCTGGCCGACGACAGGAATATACGTAGTATATGATTTCAATATGTAGCAGGCCGTGCAGTATAACGGAGGTACCCTAAGTAATTAATTTCAATTTTAGTAGAAAATTAAAATTAAATCTAATAATTTTCATAAACAAATGACTTAATCTAATAATTTTCATAAACAAAGCACTTAGTAATGTATTTTCTAAGATTAACTGTAGGAACAAAAAAAAATAAAAAATATTTTAAAAAGTTATAATAACAAAACCGCATCAAATCTGGGGTACCTAAAATACCCTGCACGGTCACGGCAAGGTTAAGTTTCCATCGTTATAGATTGCTTGTTATAACCTTTTATTTCCATTTTTATGAAAATTACTAGACTTACCTTTGTCATATTTTCAAGGTATAACTAAACGATCTGTAAAATAAGTATAATTAAAACTCGAACTAATCTATATTAGAAATAATATTTTCTTAGGTATATTTTTTATTATTTGTTATTATCTCTTTCTCTCTCTCTTTTTATTAATAAATTTATCTTTTAGGGCCAACAGGAATTTTAATTTTAACAGTTTACTTAACTAAACTCCAACAAATGATTGCTCACAGGCTCAAAGCAAATATCATTTCCAATTGTAGAAACACAAATACACGAAATATTCATCACAACTCTCACTAATTCTAGTATCGTGATGCTCGTATATATTATATAGACTCACATTTAAGTATATCTGCGAAACGTTAGCAAATAGTTTATGTTTATGTGTACAACTGCCGTTGAATTCGATTCCTTGATTTAAACGATATCTCTAAGATCTATCTCCCTTCCTTTTCTCTCTTCCCCTCTTTGCCACCCTTTCTCAATGTTATTATTACTTGCAGCTGCTTGCTTAGTTCTGTCAATATTTATTAGTAGGCGATTGATTTCCTAAACTAAGTGTCTACCTATGTATATATTATGTTTTCTGAAACCATTTTCCTGTAGTCTATTTTACACTGTCGATTTTAATAAACAGAATAATTATAACTAAAATAATAAGTATTTCCTGTGATGTTTTTTATTTTTCACAAGGAATCTACGTTCCTGTAGTTGGCTGTATACCATATATTAAAAAAATATTAAAATCCTTTGTAAAAGGTATATATTATTTAAAAATCAAAATGGGCTATGTTAGACAAAACGTTTTCGGAATCCATATACCATCATCAGTGTCTAGGTGTACATGAAAGTAGCCACTATATATGTGGGTAAAAACCCGTTAAAAATTATTTAGTTAAATTTAGTTTACATTATTTTTTTTAACGGGTTTTTATCCACATATTTAGTGGCTACATTCATGTAAACCTAGACATTGATGATATAATATAGATTTGTCTAACATAACGTATTGTCTAACATAGCCCGTTTGGGTTTTTAAGTATATACCTTTTACAAAGGATTTTAATATTTTTTTTATTTTTATTTAGTTTTAAAGTAAAATCTGATTTAAATGGAATGTAATTTTATAAAAAGTAACAAATTATAATTAAATTTTTACCACAAATTATTTTTGAGGTGGCTTTTATATGTGCCTGACCGACCTGATAAACCAATAATATCTTTGTTGGCGACAAGTCCTAATAGTCACTTACTTTTTACATAGATAAATCACAAAAATGCTTTAACATCGTAATTTAAATAGAAATAAAAATATAGCACAAACTACATATAATCATCACTAAAATATGTCGCAAGCACGTAACAGATACTTTATACCCTACACAGTAAGACCAAATGTAAGCTATGCTAATGCAGCGAGTAATAGACAACCTTCTGCTGCTCCTTCAGCTAACCAAGATTCAAACACTATTCTTATGAAGTTTTTAGAAGAATTCAAAGCCATGTTTAATCAAATCTTGCAACAAAACGGCATGGTAATATCCATGCTAAATAAACTCATATGCAAATAAAATTTTTTTCACGAATAGCTGAATGGAACATCAATGGCCTGCTGAATCATAAGGACGAGGTAATAATATTTCTACAACAAACTTTTATACATATATTTTTAATAAGTAAGACACATTTTACAGACAATTCGTATTTTAAAATACCTCATTATCTAACGTACCATACTAACCACCCAGACAAAATACCCATGGTGGTACAGCAATCTTGATCAAACAATCAATTAAACATTTCATGATGGAAAAATATATAACAGACTGTGTCCAAGCTACAGTAATTAAAGTGTGCTCATTACCTTACGAAATAACAATATCAGCAGTATCTTGCCCTCTAAAGCAAAATATTAAAAAAACCGATTTCGAATCATTCTTCTATACTCTAGGTCCAAAATTTATCACAGCTGGTGACTTTAATAGTAAACACACTAACTGGGGATCAAGATTCATAAGAACAAAGGGAAGAGAGCTCTATACATATTTATCAACAGAAACACCAACGTATTGGCCAACGGACCCCAAAAGACGACCAGACCAGTCTTAGATTTTTGCATCATAAAAAGAATATCAAACACCTTTATGGACATATTTCCATATTATGATCTATCTTCAGATCATTCATCAATTATTGCAATAATTAGCACCTGCGTTACTAACAAACAACCTACTTCAAAACTGCATGCACCTAGAACAGATTGGATTCTTTTCCGAAAAATACTGGATGAAAACATTAAACTAAATGTAAGACTAAGAAGCCCTTCAGAAATAGAAGCAGCTACAAACACCCTTATGACATTATTGCAAAACGCTGCCAAAGAAGCGACACCGAACGATGCAGATAAAAATAAAATCTAGAATAGAATAAATATTCTACTAACAATTAATAAGTTCATTGCTGAAAAAAGAATAACAAGAGCCAAATGGCAACAAAGTCGGAACCCAGCGGATAAAACGTTTTACAATCGCTTAACTAATAAAATAAAAACACAACTAAAAATTGCAAGAGAAGTGTCAGTAAAAAAATATGTAACACAACTTAATAGATACGACTATCTAATATGGAAACCAATCAAATCATCCTTAAAACCTCAAGCAAGATCGCCACCAGTAACACCAGTAAGAAAAATCACAGACTCACAGAACCAATGGGCAAGAAGCAATAAAGAAAAATCAGAAATATTTGCTGAATATTTAGCAACAATATTCCAACCACACAACGATACCAAAATTAACAATATCCAAAGAACTTGAAGAAGAAATCTTATGACTAAATATCAAAAAGTCAACAGGAATTGACCTAATAATACCAAAAATGCTAAAAGAATTATCAAAAAAGGGTATAGTAATCCTTAGATATATATTTAACGTAATATTAAGATGTAATTATTGGCCCAACAATCTAAAAATTGCAGAAATACCTTTATTCCCAAAACAGGAAAGGATCTAATTGAAGTCTCATCCTATCGATCTATCAATCTGTTATCAACAATCTCCAAACTACTAGAAAAACTCTTAATAAAATGAATAGATGCAGACTTTACAGGCGCAGGTTGTATACCAAATTATCAGTTTGGCTTTTGACGAGAAGAGGCAACTAGTCAGCAATGCAACCGAATAACCCATAAAATTAATTCCGCATTAGAAGAAAAGGAATATTGCCCAATGGTATCACTAGATGTACGTCAAGCTTTTAATAAGGCTTGGCATAAAGGACTTCTTTATAAAATTAAACAAATATTACCACCATTCTTTCGAATACTTACATCATACTTGGAAAACCGACAGTTTAGAACAAAAGTAAATGGAGAAATATCTAAAATGCATTCCATTAAGGCGGGAATTTTACAGGGCAGCGTCCTAAAACCTTTATTATATATATTATATACGTCTGATCTACCAACTTCACATAATGTAATAATTGGCACATTTGCAGACGACACAGTAGCACTTACAAGTCACAAACACGGTAACATACCTACACAACAACTCCAAGACTATTTGTATGAGCTTGAAAACTGGCTAAAACAATGGAAAATAAAACTAAATGAAAAAAAGTCATCCAACTTAACTTTCACTTTACGACGAGAAACACTACCACCAATATATCAACAATGAGGAAATACCCAGGACTAAAACAACCAAATACCTAGGGCTACACCTGGAGCAAACCCTATGTTGGAAATAACACATCACCAAAAAAAAAAAAAAGAAAACAAATACAACTAAGACAAAAAGAAATCAATTGGTTAATTGGAAAAAACTCCATGCTGTCAATAAATAATAAAATTCTAATTTATAAAACAGTTATCAAACCAATATGTAATAATATAATAGTAAATCTAATACTAATTGCTATTATGAAAAGATGCCAATCGAAAATCTTAAGAGCAATTAATGATGCACCCTGGTACGTAACCAACCAAAGAATTTATAGGGATCTTAATAGCTCAATAGTGAAAGAAGTATACCAGCAAAAGAAATTAGAAAAAGTGAACACACGCTCCAATCCATTAATTTCCACAATACCTCAACATCAGAAGACTAAAGCGACGTTGGCCAACAGACCAGTAACATGGACCCGTGATTCTCTCACTGGCGGGGACCAAATCACGTCAGAACCAAGTGAGAGGAATCTAAAATCATCACATTAACTCTTATAGAATACATTGTTTTATTCTGATTGTTAATTTATTAGTTATAATAAATAAATTATTTATTTAAAAACGAGATAAAGGAAAACAATTATAACAATTATAACAATTTACAAACATTAATACAAATTCTAAATAGTGACTGTTCAAATTATAAATGTACCCAGGCTTATGAAATTCTGCGAAACATTCTAAACACAAACCAACATTACAGTCACTACATGCTGTTTTGGATCTCTTCACATTTGTTTGGGTAGAGCAACCTGCACATAACCTAAACTTGTCCTTTGCTGGTAAATGCATCCCAATATTAATTTTTTAGTAACATTATTGGTAACTAAAGCGTTCTCCAATCTTACGCATTTTATTTTTGCTTGTGGTCATTGGCGCAGGTTCTATGTTTTCTGCCGTAAAATTACTAATTAGTTCATTAACTAGTGTCGATCGCAATTGAATAAAATATGCTCTTTTTATTTCAGTGGTTATTGATGTTTTAACATTATAATACATTTACAATCGCAGAATATACAAAGTATAAGATGGAACAGGAAACAAGATATTGATCAAAAATACAACACCGCCTATTTGTGGACAGGGTACTTTTTTTCTTTCTCTGTTTGTTAGGACAACATCAACTTTCAATGAATGATCATTAAGAGAACTAATTACGACAGCACACTGTTTGCCTCTGTTATGCCATTTGAAAACTGATATTCCACTGTACAAAACCAAATTCGCCCAGTTTCATTTGGTTAACATTTAGCAAAAAAGTCGTTCTATTTATTCTGAAATTATATTCAAATGCAGAACAGTTATTTACTAAATGTATCCTCAATGTGCCCAGTTTCCTTTCATTAATATACTTTAAATAAAAGCATACAACCTGTTCGTTCTCAGGTCATAACCCAAATTTTGAAGCCTTACTTAACACTTTCACTGCTAACTTTAAATTGCGACATTTGCCAGGAGCAGTAATGTTTTTTTAATTTTTTTGATACCACCAACGTAAATATCTTAGCCTCACCATTATGAATAACATTAAAAGAAGTAGAAGAAGTATGTAAGTCTTTAAAAAATAACAAAGCACCAGGACCAGGGAACATACCAGCTGAACTAATAAAATATGGCACAACAAAATTATATGAAAACCTGGCTAAACTCTTTCAAAGATACATCAACGGAGCGGAAATCCCAGAAGAATGGAAGACATCATGGATATCCACCATACATAAAAAAGGCAGACGGGATCAATTCGACAACTACAGAGGCATCGCTGTAACGAACTCGATCAGCCGAATATACGGAAAACTGATTAAAAATAAAATCGAAAACGAATATAAAGATATAGAATCTGAAGAACAGGCAGGATTCCGGGCAGGGAGATCAACGGTAGACCATCTGTTTTGTATTACACAGATTATTGAGAAGAAACTGGCCGTCAACCAGGAGGTCCATTTGTTATATGTGGACTTGAGAAAAGCGTATGATAGCATCCCACAAAACAAACTATGGGAAGCATTAAAGAAAACCAATATAAACGCAAATTTAATAACAGCGACGAAACAATTGTATACCAAAACTGCAGCAAGGGTGAAAGTTGGAAGCGGGCTATCGAGAGGATTCCAAATTAGCAAAGGCCTAAAACAAGGGTGTTGCCTTTCACCGACATTATTTAAGATCTACCTCGAGCAAACTCTAAAATTTTGGAAACACAAATGCAAAAACATGGAATTGCCGATCAACAACAATACAATATACACTTTGTCATTTGCAGACAACCAACTTGTACTAGCGCAAGACTACGATGATATATAATATATGACAAGGAAATTAATAGAGGAGTACAAAAAAGGTGGTTTGGAAATAAACATAAAAAAGACCGAATATATGTGTATCGGTGGGACACAGCAGGACCTTACACTGGGGAATGGCGAAATTATTAAACATTGCGACGCATATAAATACCTGGGTATGACCATCACACAAGAAGGAAACGTAGACCGGACGATAGAAGAAAGAAACAACCAGGAAAGAAAAGCAATTACCCTTCTCCATAGCATACTGTGGGACCAGGCAATATCAAAAAACAACAAACATAGAATATACAATACAATTGTTAAGAGTATAATCACTTACAGCAGTGAAGTATGGCAAATAAAAGAAAGATACAAGAGAAAACTTGAAGCATCAGAAATGGATTTCTGGAGGCGCTCAGCAGGAAAATCAAGATTAGAAAGGGTAACCAACAACAGAATTAGGGAAATAATGAATGTGAAACACACAATAGTAAATGACTTTAGTACCAAACAGCTTAGATGGTATGGACACGTACAAAGAATGTCCGAAGAACGACTCCCGAAACAAATCCTAACGTGGACCCCTCATGGTAGACGAAAAAGAGGAAGACCCCGCCTTAGTTAGAGAGAAGGCATAAATCGAAGTATAAGAGAAAGAGAATTAGATGAAGACCTTTGGATGGACCGAAGTGAATGGCGACTAGGCATCGGAAGACGTAGGAGGACGTTTTAAAACCGATATATTTATATATATATATATATATTATATATATATATATATATATTTATATATATATATATATATATATATATATATATATATTATATATATATATAGTAATGTTTTTTGGTAGTGGTGATTACAGGTTAAACTTTAGACCTCCATTTTTGTGTGTGACAAAAAATATGATGACGCTTATGTGTTTTTAACGATTGACTCCGATCGGTGTCATGCGCATCTTGTTAAAAATTCCTTGCTCAATGCTCAACGACGTCGATCGGAGTCACATATATTTTACCATCTTTAAAGAGAAATATAGGTACTAAGTGCTAAGTATGGTATATTATTATCTGTCCGCTGTTAGATAAAGACAAAACAAACAACAACATAAACAAAATATTTTTATTGTAAAAACAAATACAATATCTCTCCTACAAACTGGAATAATATCATTCGTGTCAGAAAAAAAGTATAAAAACAGAAACAAAACTAACTAATTGCAAATACTATAAACAAAGTAACAAAATCTATTACTCCGCATGGTCACTGTCGAAATATTCTACACAGAATCCTGGTACATTATGACACATTTCGCAATGGTACGTAGTATCTTTTCGTATTTTTTTTGAGAACATACTTTGCAACGTTTCCTCTTAGTTCTTTCGCCGTCACATTTCGAAAGAATTTTTTTCAGTACGTGCCTTTTCTATTTCCTTGGGGGATCTGCTTTTGGTTCTTCTTTTATTAGAAGACTACCCAAAATAATATTCTAAAATCGTATAGAAACATTGTTCGACCAGAGTATTGTTGAAACAATAAATAGGAATTAAGGAGCATCAGCTGCACATAATGGATTCTAAATTTTTTATACCACCTTAAAGTTTCGCGTTGACTAGAATAGTTAGCATTTAACTGATCCACCCAAATTATTGTTATAATAAAAAACTGCAGCCAGCTGTGTTCTTTCTCGCCCCCTATTGTCAACATACTCTACCATTTCTGTGTTATGTTAGTTTTTAATGAATAATACATCCCGTTTATCACTCCATTTTCCAATTTTTACATTTTTATAATGTGACGCGGTGTTTAGACATAAATTTTATTTTGTTAAGCTTAGGTACTTGTGTAGTAAAAGACAAGGCAAGCCTGTCATGATTGATGTAACGGCTGTCAAATGATAATTTCGCTCTCTTGTCATGCAGCAATAAATAGGTAAACACGTCTCCCTAATTAATTAAAGTTTTTTATATTTGTAATAATAAATGGTACAAGCAGGAATATGGTAAATCATCAATGATTAGCCAGAAGTTCATACATATTTAGTTTTTGGTCCAATTCGAGCGGATGGAATGAATATCTGAAGTAAAAACAGCGAAAATTGTCAAATAAAAATAAAAGGTTAAACACGACATTCAGTGCCAGCCCAGCCGATGTCAGTTTGAAAGGTTTATAAGGTTTATATATTATATATTTATAACGTTACGACATTCAGTGCAGAAGCCGATGTCAATTTGAAAAGGTTAAGGTTACGACATTCAGTGCCAAGGAAGCCAATGTTGATTTGAGGTTATAAAACCATATAAGGTAAGTGACTTTGGTTCATTGTATTTTTCATCTGTGCAACAATGGCTGAGCAAGAGTTAAAGAGTTTAAAATCAAAAAGGGGAGTAGTTAAAGGGAAACTTACAAGGTTTAAGAATTATTTTGATAATATTGATAAGGATTATGTGTCTAAAAAGTTAATCACAGAACTAGAGTTAAGGTTAAGCAAGATTTCACCCTTGTATGAAGATTTTCATGAGATTCAAGAAAAAATTGATGAAATAGAGCAGAGTAATGATGATATAAATGAAATTAACACTTTTGAGACTTCCTATTTCGAACTTGTTAGTGATATGCAAACACTTTGCGATAATTTTAAAATAGAAAATAATACTGAGAATGCATCAGTTCATAGTGATTCAAATCAAGGGATTAATAGTAATAGTTTTCAGGCCTTGGTTAAGTTACCACCTATAAAACTGCCTAGTTTTAATGGCCATTATGACTCATGGCTCGAATATAAAGATTGTTTTTTGGCATTGGTTCATAATAATGAATCTTTAACAGATATTCAGAGATTTTATTATTTAAGATCTTCTCTTGAAATGGATCCTCAGCAAATAATAAAATCTATAGAGGTTTCGTCAACAAATTATAAAATAGCTTGGCAGATGTTGACAGAGCGTTATGAGAATAAAAAACTTATTATTCACAACCATTTAAAAGCAATTTTTGATCATCCTAGTATTAATAACGAGTCTTATGTTGAACTAAGAAATTTATTTGATAATGTCACTAAACATTTACGGTCATTAAATAGTTTAGGCTTAGATACAACAAGTTGGGATAGTATAATAATATTTATAATGTGTTCTAAATTTGATGCTACCACCAGAAGGGAATGGGAATGTTTTAAACATGAAAATGATTTACCCAGTATGGGCGATTTAAATAGATTTTTAAAAGAGAAATGTGAAATGTTGGAGATGCTTCAAGTATCTTCCGGTTATACAAATAATAAAGCAAAGGTTCGCAATGTAAGTTCTCGAAGTTTTGCTTCTATTGAAGGATATTCCAATGTCAAATGTTACTTTTGTCAAAAAGATCATCCCATATATAAGTGCGATGTATTTCTAAAATTAAATGTAAATGACAGAATCTCGGCTGCTAAAAGATTAAAGTTGTGTTTAAATTGTTTAAGGAATTCACATCCAACATGGAAATGCAAGCTACAAAAATGTATAAAATGTCAAAAGTTGCATAATTCATTATTGCATTTAAATCATCACATCACAAATAATGTTTCTAGAAATATGGCTACTACTGATTCAATTGATCCGAATCAACATAAAATAGAATCTAATCAAAACATCGAGAACTGTATTGAACGCTCAGACAGCGGTCAGCGTCATCTAAGTTCTGCTCTTCACGTTTCCAACCGCCTTGTCAGCTCTCATGAGATTTCTGAGGTTTTATTATCGACGGTCTTAATTCGCATTGTAAATGGAAATAAATCAATTGTTTGCCGTGGATTACTGGACAGCGGTTCTCAAAGTAATTTTGTTAGTGAGAAAATTTGTAAATTTTTAGATTTAAAATTTCGAAGAGTAGAACATTTGGTCAAGGGTGTTGGAGAGGCGCTAGCAAAAATTAATAATGAAGCTATTGTCACGCTAAGTTCTTGCGAAGGAGATTTTAGTATGGAGACTCATTGTTTGGTTATTCCCAATATTACGGGAAAGTTACCGATTAGGTCTTTTAATAAAAATGATTTAAAAATTCCCTTAGGTTTAAAGTTGGCAGATCCAGATTTTAATGTGTCTAATGATATAGATTTATTGCTAGGATCGAGTATATTTTGGTCTGTTTTGTTATCAGGTAGAAAAACTTTGGGTCCAAATATGCCAATTTTGCAAAATACAGAATTTGGTTGGATAATTGCTGGGAATTTATATCTTAATTCGTTAGAGCCTAAAAATTCTCTTACATTTTTTAATGTGAATACTTATACTAATAATGATTCAATAAATAATCAAGTAATAAAGTTCTGGGAAGTTGAAGAATTGGGTTCGCAAAAGAAAATATATTCAAACGAAGAAATGTTTTGCGAAAATTATTTTAAGGAAACTGTTAAAAAGGATTCTTCAGGAAGATATATAGTTAAAATCCCATTTAAGAATACAATAAATGAATTAGGGGATTCTAAAACTATGGCATTGCATAGATTTGACTTATTGGAAAAACGTTTAAACAAAAATACAGATTTGAAAAATATGTATGTTAATTTTATGAATGAGTATATAGAATTAGGCCATATGTCTGAAACGGATTTTAACAATGATAACGGATATTTTTTACCGCATCATGCTGTGGTAAAACAGTCTAGTTTGACGACTAAATGTCGAGTAGTCTTTGATGGTTCTGCAAAATCAAGTTCAGGTCTGTCTATAAATGATGTGCAGTATATAGGTCCATCTCTTCAACAAGATATATTTTTAATTCTCCTAAGGTTTCGTCTACACAAGTATGTAATAAGCAGTGATATCTCAAAAATGTATCGTCAAGTTATGGTAGACGAAGATGATTGTCAATTTCAAAAAATTATTTGGCGTGCAGACTCACAGGAGGATTTAAAATGTTATAAGTTAAATACTGTTACATACGGTACCGCATCTGCGCCGTATCTGGCTGTTAAAAGTTTGATACAAGCTGCTGAAGATAATAAGCATGATTATCCATTAGCATCAAATATAATTAAGCGAGACTTCTATATGGACGATTTGCTTAGTTCCTCAGATTCAAAAGAGGAAATAATAAAGATACAAAAGGATGTTTCGAAAATTTTGAGTGATTCGGGGTTTGAGTTACGAAAATGGCTTTGCAATGATCCAAATATAGTTAAAGATTTTAACATTAATAATGATTTAGATGTTGCTGTACTCCCATTAGGTGAGCAAAACAAAATGTTAGGGATCTATTGGGATCCACAGAACGATTTTATACGGTATAAAATAAATATTGATTATTCTATTGAACCAGGTCAATGGAATAAACGTAGTATTCTGTCGGTAATTTGTCAGATATACGATCCATTGGGACTATTAGGTCCGATTGTAATAAATGCAAAGCTAATCATGCAAGATTTATGGAAAAGAAAATTTGGATGGGACCAAGAGTTACCGCCAGACTTTATTAAAATTTGGTTAGAATTTTACAGTAACTTAAATTCTTTGAATGCATTAAAAATACCACGTCATGCTAGTATATCAGGTTATATTAATATTGAATTACATGGTTTCAGTGACGCATCTACACGGGCTTATGGTTGTTGTATATATATAAGATGTTTAATGTCATCTGGATCTTACATATGTAATTTGTTATGTGCGAAATCACGGGTTGCACCATTGAAATTGTTAAGTCTTCCTAGATTGGAACTTTGTGCGACAGTTTTACTAGCTAATTTATTGAAAAGGGTTTCGGATTTTATATATATTCCAGTTAATGGTATTTATTGTTGGACTGACTCCACAATTTGTTTGAGTTGGATTAAAGGTGATCCTAGTAAATGGAAACAATTTGTTGCCAATCGAGTGCAAGAGATACAAAATTTGACTAGTATGAATTCCTGGAACCATGTTCGTTCAGAACACAATCCAGCTGATTTGTTGTCACGAGGATTCTCGGCAGACAATTTAAGGAATAATAACTTGTGGTGGTCTGGACCAGAATGGCTTCTTGAAGATAGTAAAGAATGGAATATTTTAAATCCTGAACCGTGCCAGAATGTACCGGAAGCAAAGGTTGTTTCTTGTATTGCTGTAAATAACTTTAATTTGGTTAACTATTTGTTAGAGCGTTTTTCTTCATTGAACAAATTTTTAAGGATTTTAGCATATATTTTACGATTTTCTAATAATTGTAAAGTTGAACTATCGAAGAGAAGGACTGGTATACTGACACCAGAAGAGATTGAAGCAGCTCTAACATTAGCAATCAATTCTGTTCAACAGGAATGTTTTCCCTTAGAATACAAGAATTTAATTAATAATAAAGAAATACCAAATAAAAGTAAAATCATAACATTGAATCCTTTTATTCATGAAAGGTTACTAAAGGTTGGTGGACGTTTAAGAAATAGTAATATTCCGTTTAACAGCAAACACCAAATTATTTTACCAAATAATCATGTTTTAACAAAAAGAATTCTATTAAATGAACATGAACGATTGCTTCATTGTGGTGTTCAACAATTAATTTTTTCATTAAGGCAAAAATATTGGCCTATTTCAGCTCGTAGCTGCTGTAAATATGTAATAAATAAATGTATAGCTTGTTTTAAAACTAAGCCAAAACCTTTAAATTATTTAATGGGTGATTTGCCCCAGAATAGGGTAAATAGTTTTTCAGTTTTTCAAAATGTAGGTACTGACTATGGTGGTCCGTTCCTTATCAAGGATCGAAAAACTAGAGGTGCTAAATTAATCAAGGCTTATATTTGCATTTTTATTTGTATGTGTACTAAGGCTGTACACATTGAGTTAGTGTCAGACCTTACCACTGATGCGTTTTTAGCGAGTTTCAAAAGATTTATTAGTAGAAGAGGAAGACCTTCTAATATTTACTCTGATAATGGTTCAAATTATATAGGCGCAAACAAGGAAATAAATGCTGTTTATGAGTTTTTAGAAAATTCATCTGACTCCATTTCTCAAAGTCTATTACATGAAAAAATAAAATGGCATTTTATACCTGCAAATTCTCCTACGTTTGGGGGTTTATGGGAAGCGGGAATAAAAAGTATCAAGTCTCATTTAAAAAGAGTAATGGGTTGTCGGTCTATGACTTTTGAAGAATTTAGTACATTGTTGCATCAGGTGGAAGGTATATTGAATTCTAGGCCACTTTGTCCTATTTCCGGCGATCCTGATGATAGCACTGCCTTAACGCCAGCACACTTTATAATTGGACGTACTTTAACTATGTTGCCAGAGTGTGATATTACTCATGTTCCTGAGAACCGTCTTGATAAATGGCAATCTATACAAGTAATGGTTCAACAGCTGTGGTCGAGATGGCAACTGGAATACTTGAACGAGCTACAAATGCGCCAGAAATGGAAATATAATTGCCACCAAATGTTAAAGCTAGGTTCTTTGGTGCTGATTAAAGACGACAGGACTCCTCCACTTCAATGGCCTCTTGGACGAGTGACAGAAATGCATCCAGGTCCAGATGGAGTTACTAGAGTTGTAACTGTTAAAGTGCGTGGTAGTGAAACAAAAAGAGCACTCAATCGTATATGTGTTTTGCCAATAGACTGTTAATTTTAGTTGTTCAATTCATAATGTTTTGTATGTTAATTTCAATTTAAGTAATGAGAATTGACAATTTTTAACTGTATTGTTAACCATTTCTTTTAATTCATTAATCATTGTTTTTATTTTGTTAGTTCTGTAGGTTTTGAAAGAAACTGCGTCCTTTCAAGGGGGCCGACATGTTTAGACATAATTTTATTTTGTTAAGCTTAGGTACTTGTGTAGTAAAAGACAAGGCAAGCCTGTCATGATTGATGTAACGGCTGTCAAATGATAATTTCGCTCTCTTGTCATGCAGCAATAAATAGGTAAACACGTCTCCCTAATTAATTAAAGTTTTTTATATTTGTAATAATAAATGGTACAAGCAGGAATATGGTAAATCATCAATGATTAGCCAGAAGTTCATACACGCGGTAAACTCTCCTTTAAAACAAATTTTTTTTAAACATATACTGGATTAGGCCTTCTTTTACATTCAGGGTACCTCTACAATATGTTCAACGAATCGTTAGATGCCGAGTCAATTTGAATGAATTAATCCATATAAATTGAATGGCCTGAGTCAAGACAATTTTTTAATAATTCTAAAAAAACTTTGGTCTTATTACTCACGTTAAAACTAAATTTTTAAATTTTACCCTCATCTCTAACTTTCATAATTACCCGACAAGACACGGAGGTTGATAAGCGTATGTAAACACTCCACAACTCTCTTTGAATCTAGTCCTGATTTTGCAAGATCTAAATTTTACAATTGTTTGACACCTAATATTGTTCTGAAGCTATTTTCTTGTGGCATTTTAAATTAATTACTATTTAACTGGGAATAAGCTGCAATTAAAGATAAAAATACGTTTATTGACGTTTCAATTTCCACTTCGGAAATCGTTATCAAAATACAAACAGTAAATTAAACAAATTTTGTTTTTTGTTACATAGTGAAAATTTTTTTTAATAATTTAATTTTATCTGACTCATTTATATTGACAATTCAGACATACATTATGCATTTTAAAGTCGACGACTTTAAAATGATATTGCCAATATTGTTGAGTTGCGCTCCTGGGACGACTTTACTTATAAGATTCATGAATGAAGACATTCGATTACATCAAATCAACTTTAAGCTGAGAATATCCGTCAGAAAAAAATTATAGCATGTAATTCGTTCAAAATCGATTAGTTGTTTATTTTGTATACAGTCAGAGGCCTTATTTAAGTCAATAAATTAAAATTTGTCTTTTACTTAACCTGTCCTTGTCCATAGTTTTTTATAACATCTCGTATGTACCTATAAGTTCATTAATAAATGAAGAAAAGTAGTGCCCTTTTGGTAGTCGCCTTATTTGTTTTTTAATTGTAATATCCGTTCCTTTTATTAAACGTATCGCACGCTCTAATCTGACTAATAACAAACGAGATAGAATGAAGCAGGAAAGGTATAACATCATTTTTACAGGTACAGCTTTTACTTAATTTTATTTAATTGTTATTTAGTTTTACCTAATTCTGATTAGATTCGCTTTAACTTGATTAAATTTTATTTAGCTGTATTTAATTTTATTTAATTTTATTTAACCATATTTAGTTTTAATTTTATTTTATTTTGGTAAAAGCGTCGACGTTTTATCATATATTGTCAATTATATATATATATATATATATATATATATATAATATATATATTTATATATATATATATATATATATATATAATATATATATATATTGTAGTTTTGAGTTTCTTGAACCGTATTATATTTAATATAAAATTAATGTTTCTTGGGTTTAGGTTCAATAAAAATATGTTACATGTGGAACTAGATTTTATTTTCCATTGCAATCAATCAACGTTTCGGCAGGAAACCCTTGCCTTTGTCAAGGTTTCTTTTTAGGTTGTTTTTAATTTTAGAAATAAGATCACTGGAATCTTTAATATAATAAGGATGATCTTATTTCTAAAATTAAAAACATTTACGTACCGGATAACTATAAATTAATCTCTTTAGATGTCATTTCACTATACACTAACATTCCAATAAAACTTGCCACTGACATCATTAAAAAGAAGTGGAATGACATAAAAGAATACACTAACATCCCATTGCAAGAATTCCAATCATCTGTAGAGTTAACGTTAAACTCAACATACTTTTTATATAAAGACGAAATATACCAACAAATGGATGGATGCGCAATGGGTGCAAGTATCTCTAGTGTCATTGCCCAACTGGTTCTGGAAGACTTAGAAGAATCTGTCATGAGTCACTTAGATTTTAATGTACCTTTCTTCTACCGCTATATCGATGACTGTGTCTGTGCTATTCCAACAAATAAAACAACCGAAATTTTAGATATTTTTAACAGTTACCATCCAAAATTAAAGTTCACTATAGAAATTGAACAAAATAATAAAATAAACTTTCTGGATGTCACCTTACATCGCATTTACAATACAGTTAAAACTATGTGGTTTACAAAAGAAACATGGTCTTCACGATATCTTAACTACAATTCCCATCATCCATTTTCCCATAAGAAGTCTGTAATTATAAGTCTCGCTGATAAATCTATAAAACTAACAGATCCAGAATACAGACCAACTGCAATAAAAAAAGCAAAAAATGCCCTCCTAAAGAATGCATATCCCGAACATCTAATCGAAACTATTTTCAAATCAAGACTCAATAAATTTTATAACAATACAACTAACAACAAACCCAACAGTATCGAAAACCACTTATACAACTCTTCCATATATAAAAGGTTTATCTGAACAACTAACCAATCTTTTAGCCAAACATAACATAACAGTGGCCCACAAAGGCAACAATCTCTTAAATAAATATTTCACAAAACTAAAAACACAAACTCCAAAACTTAAAAAATCACATGTTGTTTACGAGATACCATGTACAAACTGTGAAGGTGTCTATATCGGTCAAACCAGTCAACTGCTTCAATCCAGAATTCGTTCTCACAAATACGACAAGAACAACGTCACTGCGCTCACAAAACATGAAAGCGGGAAGTAGCATAAATTTGATTTTGAAAACATCAGAATTTTAAAAACAGAAAAAAACAAAAAGAAGAGGGAGATATACGAATCAATAGAAATAAAAAGAAACACCAACGCAATAAATGACAAAAAAGATACACAAAACCTAAATAAAATATATTTCAATTGATTTAAACAATAATAATATAACATCATAAAAAGCTCTTAAAGTCATAACATATCTCCACCTTACCTTTTTCGAAAACATCAACGATACGCTCATATAAAAATAATTATATACTAATGACAGTAAACAATGAGATATCAGATATCAACTTTTATATGTCAGTTCGTTAATGCCTGTGTCACGTTTTACGTTTTGGTAAGTCATATATATATATATATATATATATATATATATATATATATATATATATATACATATATATATATATATATATATATATTATATATATATATACATTTTTAAAATATCTGTTTGTCCTTATATATATACACATTTTAGAATCTTGACAAAGGCAAGGGTTTCCTGCCGAAACGTTGATTGATTGCAATGGAAAATGAAATCTAGTTCCACATGGAACATATTTTTATTGAACCTAAACCCAAGAAACATTAATTTTATATTAATATATATATAATATATTATATATATATATATATATATATATATATATATATATATAAATATATATATATATATATATCTGTGCTGTTTGGGAGACATATGTTAACTCCAAAATGTATGTTTTTCAGTAGAGCAATTTTAACATTCCAGAAGGTTTCTTAAATCGAAGGCAACAAAATAAAAAACCAAATATATTTCATTAAATACTTTATTAAGTGCTAAAACAGATGTAACAAACAAAATATGTTTTAACATTTCTGTTTTTGATATATTGGCACATATCATATTTGTATCAAAAATATAGAGATTTAAAAAGTATTTTAATGGAGATAACGGTCAAAGAGGAAAGAACTTAAACTATTATTGGTCAATTTCTTTGTATTGGAAAACAGTGCTGTGAAAATATATGGCTGTACTTGCTCCTAATTGAAACTTAAGCGTCGAAATTTTCATCACTGTCGCTTGTATATTGTGTGGTACTGGTTTGAGTGTGTTTAAGCGAATGGTAAAATCCATGATAGATTGGATCTATAAAGGATAGTAGGTCGAGAATATCTTTATATTTCAAATAATCTATGGGTAGAGGATCACTATAAGCTGGCAGTATCTGAATATTAGACATGGAAGTTGACCTGCCTCTTCTTAGCATGGACATTGAACCAAACGGTTCGTTGGGATCTAATGTGTATTTGAAGCCTATATTACTATCCTTTTTGTAATGTAGCCAAAATACGCTGTTTGAAACAAAAGAATTTTTATCTTTATCAACATTTCTTTTCATAAAATGCGTTGTTAGAATTTTGGAAAATCTGAAAAAGTCAGTTTGTTTCATAAATTTTACATCAAAACGAGGGCTCGTCATTTTAATTACTGATACCCAGTTCTGTGGAACTGAAATTGTGGCGTTTCTTTTTTCACAAATCTCTCCATGGTAGCATGGTCTGTATCACCTTCTAAATGAGTATGATCAGGAACTAGAAACTTATGATGCATTTCTTTAGAGTTTCCTTTCCTTCAAGTGCTTTTAAAAACATAATCAGTAATATATTATTTCAGTTTTGACCGGGGCATGTATCAGAATAAAGGAATACTTTTTCTACCTGTTCTGGCAAGTCTCTAATAAACTGAAATAAGCAAGATGCGATCTCATCAGCTCCTCGTTAAGCTACAATTTCATGCCACATATTACACGATGTCCGTTTTGTGGTGATATTACGGATCGTCAAATTAAAAGTCCATAACTTTCTTTTATAGAAAGCCACACTAGATGTCAAATTAGGTGTAGCCAAATACTTCTGCAAATCAAATGCAACTACTACAAGCTTGTCTAAGCTCCGCATACTTTCTTCTTTGTCGCCTTGTTTTGTTGTATAATGAAGGGAAGCATTATTCTGGTATTGTTGGCTTTAATTTTCTAATCTTTGTTTTTCTTCTTCGGAGGCACAGCTTTTTATCTTCAGAAACAATAAATCACAGGTTTTGCAAGTGTCATTAAATGGCTTCTTAAACATAAATTGAGGTAGAAAATGCTTTTTTTTAACGTACGTAAAGTGATCATCTAACTCGTTTTGAGGGTCTTCGGAATCAGCTTTTCCATATTCACGTTCAGAATCTGATGGTTCTCACAAATTGCTAGATCCAGAACTCAAATTATCACCAGAAGTTACTTCAGAAGCTAATACATTCAGCAGATGAGTATTTTCTCTAAGATTCACTGGTGAAGATAGTGCTGGTTTTAAAACGTGCAAATTGCTTTCTTTACTTCCAGAGGTGCCTGGATATGAAGCTGATTCAACATCAGTCAGTTCTACACTATAAAATTTAATACTTACTTTATTAGAAGACGACTGTTCATTTTCTAATAAACACATCTTTTAATTATTTTTGTAACACGAAAACTTGTATTATATGCCATTACTGTATTATTACCAAATTACTCGATCGCATTTACTGGGTCATTCGCCTTCGAAAGATTTAGACAAACTGACTTTAATACTGACTTACTGACTAAGTGTAACTAACTAGTCATCGATAGACCTTAACACTAACACAATGCAATCGACACGTTCGTGAATACGACCAAATGCTCATGAATAATTATGATAAGTACAAAACAACGAAAAGAAAAGTTTGATATATTCATATTATTTGCCACTTACATAAAAAACTTACAGAAAATGCCACTTAAATATAATATTTATTTGAATCAAAGATGTTAAGTGGGACATAGCATAAAATTACCGAAATAATTTGCATATTATTTGATATAACTATGATAAGTACCAATTATCACATATGGACCAAAATGTTTTACCAAAAGAATGTGCATATTATTTGATCTAGACATGATAAGTACCAATTATCAGCTATGAATCAAAACGTTTTTGTTTAGTTTTGTTTTCGGGTACATGATATAATATTTTAACAGGACTATACCAAACAAAATTTGAATAATAGGGACTTATCAATATTATACCAAGCCGTGGCTCATTTTCTAGACGCGATAGACATACCATAGTCAGATCAAACGAAAATAGATCAAAAACAAAATGCAGTGCAGGACTTAACAAAAATTTCGCAATTTTGGAGTTATCATGTTTCTCCCAAACACCACAGATATATATATATATATATATAATATATATATATATGAATATATATATATATATATATGATATATATATATATATATATATATATATATATATATATATATATATATATAGATATTCTCGAGATAATAAAGATTTTGCTCTTGTTAAAACCATTAAATGTCAATATTCGCGCTATGTTATTCTCAAACGATATGTTTAGCACACAGTTATTCCTATCTACTTTGTTCGAATAGTGGTTTTATGTAGCAAACTGCATCACACTATTATCCGTGACGGATATCTGAGATTATGTCTTGGTAATTATGTATCTAGCTTAATTAGATATTCCGCTTCATGGCAGTATTCTGCATTCATATGTATGATACGTGTCATTATTCGAAGTTCATCAGAATTCGAATAAACTTTGAATTTATAATCAACGAAATGAATGCTTCAGTAGATACATTTGCAAAAGCGTGCAATGAGGAATATTTGCAGAAAAACTGTAGGTTTTTCAAAAACTAACAAATGACATGAAATATTTTTTTTATTTTTAATATTATTAATGTAAATTGAAGTAAATATCTATTTTTTTTTTTTGAAATTAACGTGTCTCGACATTCATAGCCATTGACACGGGTACAAAAAGGTGTGGAGTATTACATTATATATATATATATATATATATAATATATATATATATATATATATATAATGTAATACATTATATAAGATAAATACAGTAAGTTACTTTAGTTTTTACAAATTTAGTGTTAAGCAAAGCATCAAACCGACTAAAAGTCTTATCTGCATTTCTAATGCACCAAACCTTTTTTATTCTATTCTATATATTTTTCCAAGATGAAATGTTTTTTTTTTAAATTTTTTACAAGTGGGCCGGCAATTGTTATTAACAAATAACTTATACAAAAAGGCAGTTTCACCGAATTGTTTCGGAATTAATTTTTTTAGGTGTATCTCATCAAAATAAACACTTTTCTCTCTTGAGAATTTTTCGAAAAATGCTTCCTTTTTGAGTTATTTGCATTTTATTGTTGAAAAAAATGCCTTAATTAGGGATTTTTGTGATTTTTTTTCTAAAAAACTACTGAATGAATTTCAATTTTACAAATAGCTTTATACAATATCTTTAAACCGTCGAGTACAAGTTAGAATATTTTGACAAGGATAATTTTTTTTATCTTGCTGAAAACGTGGACCCAAATATTTCGAATATGCCTTTCGAGCAGTCTACCGCTAAGTGTGTATAGCGGTTGCGGCGATACAGGCGTGCTGCGCTTAGAATATTTGTTTAAATTAAAAAAAATTAATTCAATACAAATATTACATACAATTTATTAAAAAAAAAGATATTTCTAATTATTTTTATGTAGACATATTATAATTAAAACAATTAAAATTAATTTTCTACAATGCTATAATAATGTAATTTTTCTTTTAGTATACGTGGTGACTATATTATTAAATGTTTTATTACAGTGAAATACATTAAGCAATATATAATTAATTTAATCAATTAATCAATTATCACATATTTTTCATATATATATTACATTATTAAAAAAGTCGAAAAGATTCGAGCGCCTACAGCACCTCAACCGCTGTATAGCGGGATACTCTCGAAAGGCATATTCGAAATATTTGGGTCCACGTTTTTAGCTAGATAGAAACCATTTATCCTTGTCAAAATATTCTAAATTGTAACTCGACGGTTTAAAGATTATAAAGCTATTTGTAAAATTGCAATTCATTCAGTAGTGTTTTAGAAAAAAATCACAAAAATCACTAATTAAGGCATTTTTTCAACAAAAAAATGCAAATAACTCAAAAAGGAAGCATTTTTTAAAAATTATCAGGAAAGAAAAAGTGTTTTTTTTTAATGAGATACACCTAAAAAATTAATTCCAAAACAATTCGGTGAAATTGCCTTTTTGTATAAGTTATTTGTTAATAACAATTGCCGGCCCACTTGTAAAAATTTAAAAAAAAAATACATTTCATCTTGGAAAAATATATAGAATCGAATAAAAAAGGTTTGGTGCATTAGAACAGCAAAAAGAATTTTAGTCGGTTGATGCTCTGCTTATAGGGGTAAACCGCTTGCTTAAGTGGGATTGATTATGTACAGTTTTGTGTTTGGTCCATTCCAATAATTTTGCCATGTTTTACGAGTGTTTTGTTTTATGGTTACTGCTAGATCTTGAGAAAATTGAATTTTTTCTAGGCATAGATCATAATAACTTGCTTATCTTGCTGCGATATCTGCAGACTCATTTCCACTTATTCCCACATGAGATGAGGTTCAAAGAATGGTTGGTAATATTCCTCTGCTGTGGTTTTGATGACAGATGTGTTGAATTTTTTAAACTATGGGATTTAACGAGTATATGTTGGCAATGGACTGAATTGTAGAAAGAGAATCCGTGGATATAGCTAGAGATTTTGTATTAGGAGAGGTCCTTTCAAGAGCTTTAAGGAGCTTTATAATTCTGCAGTGTAAATACTATACGTGGTTGGTAGTCGGTGTAGAGCTAAGGTTATGTTTTCGGTACAGATAGCACAGAAAGTATTCTTTTCTTCTATAGATGCGTCGGTATACTTGATTGTACTGTTTTGCATTAATTGCTTCTTGAAATAAGTGTCTAAGGAGGTGGTTAGGAGTACCTATCTTCATTTTTATGTCAAGCTAGTGTAGTATTGAAAGCAGGTAGTTTTTTGGTTTATGGTGGAATATTGGAAGTACTGATGGTGTAGTTATATTCAGGTCTATAGCTGCTAGCAGAGGATTCAATAATTGTGGAAGGAGATAAACAGATCTGTCTCCATTTTCAGCAGCGTGGTGAATGTTGGTGAGATTAATTACTAGGTTTTTTGAATTGGCGAAAACTCTAGTGGAATAAGAAGAGAGTAAAAGCCGACGTCGTATAAAAAGAGGAGGTTTCAAAGCTTTAATGCATATGCTTTCGGCAGGACTAGATCGATCGAAATGCACCTAGACATATATATATATATATATATATATATATATATATATATATATATATATATATATATATATATATATATATATATATCGGAAAAAGGAGTACGACCGTCAATCCAATATATATATATAATATATATATATATATATATATATATATTATAATATATATATATAATATATAAAGGATCACTCAGACGAGTGGTGGGTTCTTATATCGGTTATATCGGTCTCTAGGTGGAGAAATAAAAGACAAAGTTGATAGGCTACTTTATCTATTTTGAAGACGTTTCGCTTTCTAGTGTTTTGAAAGCATCATCAGTTCATCTAAAAAGTACAATATGAGAACCACACAATCATGGAAACGATGTTAATTGTTACCTTAAAAAGACATGTAACAGTCAAAGTTATTAACAATAATGTGAATGAAACCTAAGTAAATGGACATAGTACGCTGATCTTGTATAAACAATCAAGTAACTAACAACATATATGAACTTATAAAAATTAGCACAGCAAATGAGCATGTGGTCTAACGTAAATGAAATGTTATTTAATATTAATTAGTGAAAAAGAACCAAGAAAATCATAGACAATTTTCAACTGTTTTATGATTATTAAGCTTTGATTTTAACTTTAGGTAGCATTATAAGTGATATTAATAAAAATTAAAAAAGTAGGGTAAATGAAGTTACCGATCAAAGCCCTAGAGCAGTCGCCGGAAAAATGGCGTTAGATGAACCGGAACGAACTAAACCGCGAAAAGACAGCCAACCTTGAGGTTAAAATACTTTTGATAGATCAGCAAGGTGGAGGTACCAACCCAAATAATTGGGCGGTCAATTTAAAAGTTTTAATGAGTTTGGATGACTAACCCGGTTGCAAAAGACAAACCAGTGAAAGAAATTGGTATTGTAATAGCAACTCCTCTCATTAATGATTAACGTCATTACTTATATATGAGGTTGAATGAAAATCTCCTGTTTGTAAATCTAGACTGATTAATGATCCGTAATCCATATTAAATAATTTTTTTTTTTTTTTTTTTTTGTATTTAATATGTTAAGCAGTAGTTTTATATAAAAAATTAATTTTATTTGGTGAGTTAACAAAAAAAAAATTTTATTTCTAGTTCAACTTTGTCAGATATTTTGTATTTTTAGAAACTCTTGATAAAAATTGTAATCACAATTGAAAGCTCGAGTAAAAAATAGTCAACAAATAGCCCCTTTTATTGACTCCAAATCATCAAAAACAGTGTTTTATTATATATATATATATATATATAATATATATATATATATATATATATATATATATATGAAACCTAGAGCTAAGATTAATATTATTACTAAAATTAATATCAAACTCACCAATCTTCCGGGTTGAACTGCGTCGGTATCCATTTTGCCGAGCTTTCGGCATCCTCTCTGATGCCTTCCTCAGGGCTTCCGAGGTCTCAGTCTCCCGAGCCCCCAGACACTACTACACTGTTCACTATTCACTGCACTGTCACTACTGCAGTGCTTCCGAGGTCTCAGTCTCCCATCAAGTTTTATTGAGTATAATCTGACAAGCGAGAGCTGGCGGGTTGCGCGTAGAACAAATTAAAAAGGAGGAATTACTCATTTCTATTGAAGTCGGCTAGGAGTTCACATCGTGTATAACCGTTTAAGTACCTATACTATATACATATAATCGCGATTAAGTACCTCTCCTATCTCTCTTAGAATAATTCCTTTTCTATTTTCGCGCAGCTCACCCGCCAGCTCTCGCTTGTCGGATTATACAACCCATCCAAAACAGTTATATATATATATATATATATATATATATTATATATATATATATATATATATATATATATATTTACGGCATAAAGTGAACTCCGCCCATGTTAAAATTCAGGTTCAAGTGAGCTCCGTGGTCAAGTGGACACCGATATACGGAGCTCACATGACCATTCCATAATATTGGCTCTGTCGATTCGTTAAGATGTATAGTTTCATAATTCTTAATAAAATTTTGGAGCTCATAAGTACCCCTGTATCATAAATGTATTTCGCTTAGTTCACGTGTATATATTATAGGGGTCGTTCAGATCTTTTTCACTGTATATTGGAACCATAGGAATATCGGTTTAAGTAAGCTCTGATAGTTTGGCAACTTTGCAATTAAACCGTAGAGCTCCAGCGTTCTTGATATATACATTTTATATATTTTAAACGGTTCATACGGACTCCTGATTTTTTTTATCATTCATACACATTACAATATGTAATAGATATGTATACTACCAAATACCTGTTTTTGGTAGGTACGTGCTATTCTAAAAATAGATTTATAAATACAAAAGTATTTCATTACCAAATTGGATGTGTTTTTTCATATGCTGAAATTTCCTAATGTATTATGTTAACATGAGTATGTCTTTATACGATTTATTTAAGAATACGATTAATAGGAACGTCTTTTATTTCATTTATTGTTTTACGAGATCTTGTATACAGTTTTTTTATTATTTTATTTCTGGTTTTATCTGAGTACTACATATAATTCTGGATGGGTTATCTTTAAATAAATATTTAAATGCTAAAATTGATATTCTTATGTAAAAATGGGTAGTAGTGCACAAAAAAGGGAAGAATGCTTAATTTATCTAACAATAATATACCACTTAACCAATATTAGATACTTCTGAATGTCTTATCTTCTAATTAGGGGTATATGTAATCAATATAAGTGGAGTTAGTGTCAAATTTGCGATAATCTTTATAAGCAATAGCTTACTGACTGTACTTTATATATTCAATGCAATTAATTAAACCTTGTCACTTCAGAAAAGAGCGATTTGAATGGCAAGTCAACTAAGAAGGTGTGATGAATCTTGTACTGCCCCACAGTCGCACAGGTTAACCGGCATTTGCAGGCAAGAGTCCTCCTGGCAGATTTTAGAAAGATAACTACCATAAGGAAATTCCTCTCGAGGGTTCAGATGGCGAGGAGTAGCTTATCTTTTTTTATATCTTGCTGTGTGTATATGTGTTGATCTGGTCAGTGTTTTCTCGATTTTAGGCATAAATTGGTCTGGTATTCGTTGAGTGGATGTTGCGATTCTAGACTTTGTAACTTTTATTCTATCGATACTTATATTCGGATATGAGGTCCATTGATAGCTACGATATTGTAGAGCTTATGTATGGATGTGTGTGTCTTAATATCCGCTGAATTTGGCTGACTAATTTATAGCTAAATCTACGTGTTAAGTATGTGTTGGTTTCATCCATACTTGCAAGGTATATTCGGCAGCAGAAGCACAGAGTACAAGCGTCTACGTTTTAAGGATGGAAGTATGCGCTTCTTAGCAATTTAGCTGACAAGTTTGCAGAGATTATTTTTCTGGTCCTCAGTTTACCTCTTAGTTTTAACAAAGTTCTGTGAATGACAAAGTGTCTTTCAAACTATCTTCAAGGTATTTATAGCAAGTCCAGAGTTTAAAAATTTCATGATACTATTGGATGTTTAGATTTGTGAAAGCGTCTCTTTTAGGGACATTGAAGGAGCACAGCCGACATTTTCTGAAATTTGGCTTAAAATTGATTCGTAGTCTATATTTATTGTGTTTAAGGTTTGAATTAGATTTTTCTCTACTTCAGCAACACAAGTTTTTTGTTGTGCAACAATATAGATGTATCTTCTACCTAATAAAAGTTCTAGTATCTACTGATATCTTCTTCTTAAAGTGCCTATCCGTTCCGGATGTTGGCGATCATCACGGCTATCTTTACTTTGTTCACTGCAGCGCGGAACAGCTCAGTGGTAATCGTGTTTATACCACTTTCGTAAATTTTGAAGCCAGGAAATGCGTCTTCTTCCTGATCGTCTCTTACCATTTACCTTCCCTTGGAGAATCAGCTTGAGAAGGCCGTAACGTATTGACTGGTATGGGTTGTGTAGATAATAAACAGTGTAGGTGCCATTACGCTACCCCAAAGGAGACCGTTCTTCTGCGTTCTCCATCTGTTATTTTTACCATTAAGTAATACGAAAAATCTTCTGTTGTGTAGGCATACGCGGATAATACAAGTGAGTTTATTACCTAAGGAGATATCACATCAATTTTAAAAATGCCCTCTAATTTAAGGTGCCGTAAGCGGCATTTAGATTGCCAAATACCACTCCTCATAGTCCTCATACCTAATATCTTTCGTACCCGTCTTTGCTGTGTTGTTCAAGATTTAGTATTTGTAAAGTACGTGATCTTCCCTGACTATAACCACTTTAGTCTTTTAATTTGAGGTTTTCTTCTATTATCAATAAAATTATATTGAGGATCACGTGCAGAAGTATTTTTTATAACTGACAAAATAAATAGATATATTGGCCGATAGCTTCTGTGGTCGTTGGAGTTTTTTCCAGATTTAAGTAAGGCAATAACTTTGTCTTTACTTTGCTTATCTACAGACTTTGGATTCAGCCATTGTTTTTTTGTATTTTTGATCCAAATTTTAGAATTAGTTTTGTGCTTATATCCTTAGTCAGGAGCCGTAATATTGTTCATTTTATACGTAGATAGCAGATCCAAGCTCAACACCGTTGAAAGATTCCCTCAGCAGACTGGTTTTGTCCCCTCATTTTAAGTTTTTCTTTACGTCTTTGCTAGCATTTATTATGTGATTTTCAGCAATCAGCTTAATACCAAATACCCTATGTTTGGCCTTCAATGTGTTTCCTGCTCTAGAAATACATCACATTTGTTAAGCGCATTATGTCTGATAAAGTTAAGTAAAGTAAAGTGTCTTTATCTCTAGATATTCCCTTAATATTTATAGACATAATAAGGATAGTTGGCCTTAAAAGGGCCGATTTGGCTGATCTTTAAACCCTATAAAAATGGCTAATCTTTTACTATTCATTAAAAATTTAAATTTTACATACTGTTACTTTTAGACAATATTTAGATCAGATTTGTATAATAACTGTAGTTAATATAGAGTCTCTTTGTAAAAAATAAATGAGTATAACATCGGTCACAACTCATATATGGATAATAACGAAATAAGCGGTTAAAATAGATGTACAAAATTTTAACTACATATATCGCCGTCATTGTTCAGGAGTTGGGTTTATCTCAGATATCAAAGGTTATGTTACATGCATATTCCAGGTTCTATTTACGTATTTTCATTCCTAAAAAAGTATATTTATTAATTAGCAAATTAAAAATTAAAGACATAATTCTGAATGGCCAACTTGAGACAAATAATTATCCCCTCCTCTACTTATTTAGTTACAAACTATAACGTGTTAAACGCATACCTCTTTTATTATTAGATAAAATGAATTTTCATGAACTGACGGTCGAATCCATCACTTACTAATGAATAGAAAAAGACATTGTTATGCTTTAGAGTACGACTACTTTACTAAAAAGTACCCTTTGCTTTTGCCAATTGTTTTTTCATTTTATCAGCGATGGGTCTGCCTTTTCCTCATCAAAAGTTCTCCCTCGTTATAGTAATTCTAAGAAATACAGATTTCACTATATGCTCTACATTTGATTTTATCTCCTATAAATTTTAAAACTATGACGAAATTTTTATAATATTTTATGCATTAATATTAAACTGGTGTAGAGTACTTTGTAGATAATATTTATTTGTTTTGAGTAAAAGAATAAATATTTTGTGTGCTCCATATTTAGATTACACATTTATTAAGAATGTCCAATCTCTGAATTAAAGATTTTATCTCAAAATGTGACTGTACTTTATACAGATATTATTCTTTTCTGAGATACCGCTATAAATATGAATTTTGAATTTTCCAATGATTTTTTAAAACTCTTAGAGAATAATGCTGGGAATAAGGTTCAATGCGATTTTATATTTTATTTGACGTTTTAATATTTAAATCTGAGTTCATTTTTCGAAAAACTATAAACTTGTGACACAAGTTGCTAAATAAATTGCTATATAACAGTACGAGGCAATAATCTTGTGCTGTGAAACAATCATCATATTTGCTTTACATTGCCGTTTTTGCTGCCGTATCATATTTTAGCAAAGTATTCTGATTTATTTTATAGACAGTACGACAGAGCGATAGTGGATATGCAAAACTCGTCTAATAATATTGTTTTAAAAACAGCTGTACTTCTATGCTCATTCGTTCACCTTTTGTAAAGTAACCTGAGTTATGAATAACTACTTTTTTGTATTTTTAGGAGGCATACTTCTACCGGGTATATTTTAATGTGTGAATATTAGGGATTTATATAATCTTTTTGTGTATATAATTTGTTTATTGATTTTACTTTTTAGCTAAAATTTCATAATTATAGTTCTCTTGCTTTTATTTTCTATGGTAATACATAAACAAACCCAATTTGAAAGGGAGAAAACAAGCGAGTTCTAGATTGAACATATACATTTTTCTCTCTTTGTCCCTATATGTCATTATAAAGGTCATCGTCATCATATAGTCAGAAGGCAACAAGGTTCTATTGCTTTTTCTTCTTTTTGTCTCCTCATTACTATTAAAAACTCGTCACGTAAATGACGTTTTAAAAATTTATGTTGCTATTTCTGAAGTGCCTTTCCTAAGATAACTTTTTTTAAGCCTAGTTCATTTGATTACATGTAATTGATTTGATAATTCCTAACAAATAAGTTGTTGATTGTAGGTAGGATAGCAGGTGGTTGAACAGGCATATGTTGATAAAATGTAGATAGTCTCATTATTCCTAAATCTGACCATATGTTACTTCCCCCCTTCACTCGTGGACGTCCTGAGGCCATTTTTTCTCTCGGAGCATCCTCCCAATTTAACTTGACAATGCAGTTATTACAGAGTCTTTGGATATATCCAGCGCAACTTTGGCGTTGACACTTAGTTTCTTGTACGACGTTGCTATCTTTGTATATGTGTTTGACATTGGCATTAGTTCCGTTTGGTACTGGTTAGTACTCGGACCTTTATAATTACTACCTGAGTTTTACTTACATTTTGTTTTGTCAGTGTTCTCGTTACATATCCACACAGTAGCACTGGTTTAATCATCGACTTATATATCCTGATTTTAGAGATTCGTATTAGACTTCTGGTTTAAAAGTGTTATAAGGGTTATATATACATCAGTTAGCTACCTGAATATTTCCTTTTATTTCTTATGTGACAACGGTATCTACGATATCTAAAACGCTACAATCTTTTAAAATTATATGGGTTTATTGTTACGTTATGCCCTACTCTACATAATCTTTTTTGCATGTTAAAGAACATTTATTTAATTTTTACTGATTATTAGACAATTTTTTTGGTGCTAATAGCATTATTTTATAGCATTCCAATATTTATTCTATAGATTAAATCTGTAAATAAAAATTTACAAATCGTACAGTACAAAAACTTAAAACATACAAAACTATTGATAATTCTAAGACTATTGCAAACAGTATGAAACCCATAAAATATTTTATTACTAATAAACTTTTAATAACTATTAATAATAACACCGATATTAAATTTTGAACAACTAAATTTTTTTTTTTTGAAAATGCTTCTGGATCTCCAGATAAATTGAGTCTAACACTTATACAGAAGACACAATAGGCTTAATTAATTTATTATACCAAAAAACCCACATTATATAAAAAAAAGTAAAATCGCGATGTACTAAAATAATTAATTCAAATACTAGAAAACTAAAACATCAGCTCGATAGCGACTCCTCCATAGAACCTTCTGCATAAGCTCATATTGAAGTCTATTTTACAGTGGAATTTGAACTGATATTATACCGATTTAGAAATGTTACAATTAATAATGGCTCAAAATTCTTCTTCTATAATTTGTCTACAAGTAATCATTTTAAAAACAACAAAATTCATAATTTAAGAAATTATACAAGCGTATCTAAAATTAGGCAAAATCAAAAAAATGCCAGTGGTGGAGTTTCAATTTTTTATCGAGAATTCCTATGAATATTGCAGTATTCCTCTAATAACAAACTAGAAGCTGTGGCGGTGTGCTTAGTAGGTCCACTAAAAGTTAAAATCTGCAGTCTTTACATCGCTCCTAATTGTGATCCAAGTATAGCAGACATTTCTAATCTTGTATCAAAAAAATTGACCAAAATGGGAAAAAAAACAGAAACTTTCCTAAATATTCTCAATTTAAAACTACTTATGACGGCAGGAATACTCGATATAATGCAGCAACAAGAGAGTTTTCAGCAATTGAGTTGTCAATTTGTGAACCAACCTGGCAACCTAGTTTATCGTGGGACGTTTTACCTGATCTATATGGAAGTGATCACTTTTATATCTTAGTTAACAATCTGTTGTACCATAAGCACAACACACACATCACCAAATGGCCCTTAAATAAAGCCAACTGGACACTGTTCTCAACGTTGATTTCTTTATCAGCTATGAATCTTAGTCTTAGAAAAATGTTAGACTCAGAACAAGATATTAACAAGAAAACATCCTTTTTCAATAAAGTCATCATCTTAAAATCATTTGTAATTTAAAAGAATAAGAGCTAAATGCAAATTTATTATTAAAAAAAGCAAGCAAGAGTCATGGCAAAAGTTTGTTTCAGAAATCAATAGATCTACTCCAGTTGGTCAAATCTGGAACATGTTTAGAAATATATCTGGGAAAAATTCACAACACTCTCTAAAATAATTAATAAAATACATCAGACATTTACGTCCTAATGTAATATATCTGAAATAATGGCAAATCAATATTGTACCGCTTCTAGTGATGAAAGCTATTCAATAGAATTCTTACATAAGAAACGATTTAAAGAAAATAAAGGAATACCAATAATAAATGACCCTTAACCAATAATCAAGTCTATAAGCTTGAGTGAACTTATTGAAACTCTTAACTCCGTTAGAAATACTAGTCCAGGACCAGATAATATACTTGTGCTTTTTCTACAGAACCTACCACCAGTAAATCAAGAACTATTATTGCAACTATTCAATTTTATATGGACCAATAAAGTATTGCCACACATATGGTACTCGTCAATCATAGTTCTAATACACAAACCAGGTAAACGTAAATTTGAAGCAGAATCCTATAGACAAATCTCTCTCATGAATGCAATGTGTAAGTTGCTAGAAAAGATCACTGCCAATTGATTCATGTGGTATACTGAACGTAAACATCTTATTATACCCGAACAAAGTGGATTTACTAAAAATAGACCAACATTAGATAACTTAATATCAGTGGAATCAGAAATTCACGAAGCATTTATATGCAATCAAAAATGTTTAGCCATATTCTTTGATCATGAATTGGAAGATTCACGCTAACATGGATTTAGGAGAAATAGATTAATATTAGATAACTTAATATTATTGAAATCAAAAATTCACGCAGCATTTGTAAGCAATCAAGAATGTTTAGCCATATTCTTTGATGTAAAAAAGGCTTTTGATGCAGTATGCTAGTATGCTATGAAATTTTAACGTAATAATCTCTCCATAATGATCACTCCATAATCGAAAGATTCACGGTAACATGTTTGCTTTTATTTCAAAATTTTTACGGAAACGATATTTCCAAGTTCGAATCAATAACCACTTGACTGAATCTAAATTACAGAAAAATGGGATTTCATAGTACTCGAAAATAAGCGTAGCGCTATTTTTAATTGCATTATTAACAATGTTGTATCATACTGTAATGACACAATTAAAACTTTTTTGTATGCTGATGATCTGGTAATTCTAACATATGGTAATATAAGCAGATAATAAAAACATATATTATTATCTGCTCATGATCGTGTTGCTGCAGCTCTTCAGTCGATAGAATCGTGGTCTAACAATATTGGGCTCCAGTTTTCCACCACAAAAACAAAAGCTATACATTTTTCACGAACATTAAATCCACAAATGCTCCCAAATCTATTTTTATACAATTCTCCTATAGAATATACAAAATAAATGAAATTCCTAGAGATGCAACTAGACTCAAAATTAAGTTAGACAAGTCATATATACTCGCTAAGACTATCGTGCCAAGCTGGACTAAACATTATCAAATCTGTATCACATAAAAATTGGGAAGCAGATTTTCCAAGTCCAATAAATGTATATGTGTATAACACTGCAAATCAAACATTGCTCAAAACTTTGGATACTCTTCCGAGTTCAGCCGTTAGACTTGCTCTGGGAGCATATTGCTCCAGTCCTTTGGATAGTCTACTCTGTGAAGCTGAAGAACCACCCTTAAACCTAGGAAGTAAATGCTTAAATCTTTTGTATGTCTCGAATATAAAATCTAACCCAAAAAATCCAGCTCTTTATCATGCTGTTGCTAACAGGTTCTAGGAGGTCTATCAAAAAAGAAATAGGGGTCCTGTACCTCTCTATGAACGAGCCAATAGATACTTATTAGATTTTAATTTTGAACTACCTCCCATTTATCCTACCTGTAAAATAAATTTATGTTTTTCTTGGGTTGTTCCCTCTCCGCTTTGTAACCTTTAAACTTACAGCATATAAAAAAAATAACGTGATACCAATTTTTTTAAACCTCACTTTCACCATGTTCTTACATAGCACAAAAATTACCATTTTATATATATGGACGCACCTAAGACCATAAATCGAGTAGGAGCATGCTTTGTAATATCACATGAATATTTCATCTATAAATTATCTCCTAAGACAAATATTTTTATAGCAGAACTATTTGCCATCAATAAGGCCCTAATCTTTTTTCTAGAAAAAAACTTCCCAAATCTCTTATAATATCTTATTCACTTAGTTGTCTGACATCAATTTCTCAGATTTATCCCTCTCATCCAACATTACAGCAGATTAAGTTAATTTTATACCATATATCCTAAAACAATTTGACAGTAGAGTTGCTCTGGGTACCGTCACACGTTTGAATAGATGGTAACGAAAAGGCAGATAGTCTAGCTAGGTTTGCACTAACTAATTCAGTCGCATCAGTCGAAAATCTAACGGTGCATTTAGATTTAAGACCTTATTTAAAATCAAAATTGCACGATGTTTGGCAAAAACAATGGAATAGAATAGAAGCATCACTAAATTGATAAAAATAAATTCTTCCATTCTTCCATGGAACTTCTAGCCTTCAAAGCGGCAACATCAAGTCCTAATAACACGTCTCAGATTAGGACACACTTCTACAACACATGAATATTTGTTGAAGAGATAAGAGGAATCAGTGTGTTTTGTCTGTGAATGTAAAGTGACAGTAAAGCACATTTTGATTGACTGTCCAATATACTTAGTTGAAAGACTATATCACCACATTCCAAAAATATTAAAAGAACTTCTAGGAGAATTTAAATACGTAGCTGACTTAAAGGTCATTGTCAGAGCCAACGTGCTAAATGTATGTAAAATAAAACTGTTTAAGGTAGATATGTTACAAATATACCCAAAACTAAAAACAATCGATGTTTATATGAAAGATGAAACCGTGCGACACCTACACATTATCACATAATAATTGTGAACGGTATATTGTACTAATACTAAGAAATTTATCATTTTAATCTAAGAATAAGATTTATAATTTACGAGAGATTTAATGTATTTAAAATTTTACAGGATCCGGTATCGTAAAAAGAAGTAAAATTTCACTTCCAGGCCATTGAAATGTGTTAAATTTTACTTTAGATATTCTTTTTATAAATATAATAAGTAAAATTCATCTTCATATTGTGCCGTATTCTAATAAAGGTTGGTGATTACTTCTTTAAACACTCTCCATAAATTATTATTGTTTAAATTTAACTACTTTATAAAACAAATATTGCACGTCGTAAACTGCAGTAATTGAAAAACTATAATGATCTGTTTTCAGAGTTCTAATTTTATGTGGTTTATCATAATCCTACCGAAAGGCTTGTACTTTCTTAAACTATTACAAGATAACTCTGTTCGATATTCGTACAGTTAGAGACTAAATGTTTAAGTGCCCATGCATTTTAACAAAAAATCATAATATATTAAATGGAAACTAACATTTTTCAAGTTTATAATAGATACTTTTTTAAATTTGAGAAAAATTAAAGTAATTAAGTTCCAAAATGTACCGGCTATAAAATTTGAAAATATACTACTAATACAATTATTGGCAACATCGCAGGAGTTTAAAAGTGTACGCGAAAAGTTATATACGGGCCCCAAAAATGTTTTATCCTATTACGGAGTCCACTTGATCCGACGTGTTGGTCGGAGTCTACATAAAGCGCTACTTAGATAATAATATACACGGCGTATATTCTCCTGGAGTTCGTATAATACCCTTTTAGTACGGAGCCTACATTAACCGCTAGAAGTATATATATATATATATATATATGGTCGTTTGTATTAAATTTAGAGATTTAAGATAAGTATTACAGGCGGTCATGTAGAGCATGCATCCATATAGAGCGAATAAGAGATCTATAGATTCTCAATACCATATTTTCTTCATCTCATCAATAATGATGTGCAAGTGTTATCAATATGTTTAGTTCACCAGCACAGTTATGCTTAAGGTTTTTTAAGTGTATTTTCCAATTTAACTTATGATCAAATATTAGCCCTAAGATTTTGTGACGATTTACGCTAGATTAAGAAACATCGTTTGGAGATATTTCTGGGTTTTGAACACTTTGCTTGTTAAAACAGAGCCACCATTAAGTTATTTGAGAATATTTGATTAATGACCGTTTATTGCAACTTTAAATTTACGCTGATTTAAAAAGTTACCTATTAACGTGTAAATATTGTCTCTAATATTATTATTGATAAGTTTCTGTAATATTACATTCTTTGGAATAGTATCGAAGGCGCTTTCAATATCGAAGGCTGCCACAACTGTGTCATGTTGCTTATTGAAATTCTCGGTTATATGGTTTTGTAATAATACTAAATTGTCCATTGCGCTTTGATGTGGTCTGAGTCCCTATTGAACGGAGCTACTTCTATTGTGCTTTTCAGAAAACCAGTTTAGTCTATTATTGATTAGTTTCTCCATTAATTTGCACACGCAACACGTTAATGGGATTGGTCTATGAGAGAATGGCTCTATTGAAGGTTTGTCGGGTTTTTTTATGGGAAGAATGATTCATTGTCTCCATAGGTTAGTACAGTATAGTATAGTATAGTAATATAGTATAGTAATTTTGTGAGTCCATTTTTTAGGCAGATACAGCAAAGGAAAGCTCTTAACCCTTAACTGGTATGGTGATTTAAAATTACACTTAAAGTATGGCGGGGTCAGATTTGACCCTGTGCCTTTTTTTGCATGCAGCAAATAGAAAACAGAAAAATTTTCATTCAGATCGAATATAAATCCTTTTTATTATAAATAATAATGTTTACATATACTTTTTAATAATATCTGGCCTACTTCTGGCTAAACTTATAAAAATTAACATGGCTTTTCTTATCTGTAAAAAAAAATAGAGAAAAAATTAAAAATAATTTTAAACGGAATTGTTTTAATCAAAACAAACCTAAACCTAGGGAAAAATACTTAAAAACATGAAAAAACATAATAAACAAAAATTCTGACAACTACATTTTGCGCAGTATTTTATTGTTCGGAGCAATTTGTACACATGTTGGACGTTTTGCAATGGTCTTTGCAAATATGCCTGCTACACTCGTCACATACAATTGGATGTTTGTTGTCACTGTAAGGGCATAAGAAGCATCTGGCACGCTTAGGTTGTCGACGTTGAGGGTTATCTATGCTTCGTGGGGCCTCATCTGGGATATTGCTGATTCGCCTTATGGTTACCTTCAATTCCCGAGGAATGTTTTTCATTTGACTTCTTCGAACTAAGTGTTCGTTGATCATTTCTCTCCCTAAATCAATAAGGAAACGGTTACGAACCATCTCATTATTTGGATTAGCAGCATTATAAATTATGCCTGCATTTGCGGCGGAGATGTCCATCATTCGGTACCACAAAGTTAGAGGCCAACGCCGAGTACGTCTTCCTACTTTGTAATTGGCACAAATTTGGTCCAGTACATCAACGCCAACTTTCGTTAGGTTATAAAAGGAGATGATGTCTGGTAATTTCTTTGCTCCTTCTTCGACCATGTTATTATGGTGCATTGTAGACATCATGCAAACTGAGCGATTTCTTTTTGGAACGTATGACGCAATTGTTATATCCTTAGTAAATCCAAAAAGCGAGGAAAGTGGTTCACGTTGCTTACTAGCTAGGAACTCTTTAGGTAACTCCCTTTTATTCCGTCTAATAGTACCTACGTATGTCAAGTTTTGGCGTTGCAATTCTTCAACCAGCTCTAGTGACGTGAACCAATTGTCCCCTGTAATATTACGGTTCGAATTTGCTATTGGTTCAATCAAAGTTAGCACAGTTTGGGTTGGAATAGATAGCTTCTTTGGATTTGCCCTATTTTCATCTTTGCCCGTATATACAAAAGCATTGATCAAATAATGTGTACGAGCGTCACACAAACACAATATTTTTAGTCCGTATTTCACAGGCTTGCTTTTTATAAACATACGGAACCTACACTTTCCCCGAAATCCAACCAACATTTCGTCCACGGTTACGTATTCCCCACAAGAATAGTTTATCTCCGTCTTCAATACGTTGTCGTCTAGTGGCTGGATTGTCAAATCTTAAGGCTGTTAGCAGGAAACTGAATCTCTTTAGAGTCATTGTTGCACGAAAAATGTCACGACCTGTTCCATCTGTTGCAAAAAGCGAATTTATGTCCTCGTGACTCGACTTGAACACTCCAGCTAGATAGAGAAGACCGAGAAATGCTCGCATTTCTACTTCATCGACATGATTAATAAACTGACATGACAAGGCCTGATCGCCATAGGTTGCCTGCAGTTCAGTTATTTTCTCATTCGTTCTTGCGATAACTTCATTTATAATGTATCCATCGAGAAAAAAACTAAGCGCCTGCAAGGGTGTAGTTGGCTTATTGGTCCGACATGGTCCCGAAAGGCCAGGAATATGCGACACTATGTTGGTGACGCGAGTACGGCTAGACGCAGGTGGCGTTTTCGCCCACTTTTTTCTATTTTTTCCGTAGAAATAGCCACTTTCATCCCCAACAATTTCACTTTCAACAGATAAGCTAACTTCTTCGACAGAGTGCCTATCACTGCCATCAACAGCTTCATCTTCACTCTCACTATCAGCATTGTAGTCACTATCCGTATCGTGATCACTAACAATCGTCTCTGCATCGGAAAGGTCGTTGTCGGTATCCCATAAAGTTTCAGCAATATGTTCAATTTCCTTTTGTGTCAAAGGCGCCCTTTTGTCACGCACGTTCGACATATTATACTTCGATCACAACTCTAAATTGAAAGAACAAACAAAATTGTATTTTTTTCTGGAAAAATAACAGTATTGTGCTTCTTACCCGAAAACGAGAAATTATCCTTTAACGGTATGGCAGGGTCAAATCTGACCCAATTCACAATATTCACGTGGAGCCACTAATTGCTTGCGGGCGACTGATAGCGGAACTGAAGCAGTTGCACGCCTTGAAAGAATACCTCAAATGGTATGTTGCCATATCGCCTAGTTTTTCCGAAAATTACAAAAGAATTTCCAATAGGGTCAAATTTGACCCTGCCATACCAGTTAAGGGTTAAAAAGTAAAAGGTGCGTTTAAATCGAGAATGTCTTCTGAGATATCTGTAGTAGAAGAGAGATCTCTATGGTGAGTCAGGTTATTTGTGTAGTTGTCGTTTTTGCTTTTATGAAAATGAGTTGCCATAATTTAAGCAATTTGATCATCTTCAGTTAGTATTGAATTATAATAACTGAGCGCTGAAATTGACAAGTGTGTTGTTTTCCCGTGCATTTGTTCCAAATTTTCTTCCAAACTTGACTGGAAGGGGCGTCAATAGATATGGAAGATATGTATTTATTCCAACAGTCTTTTTTACTTTGTTTTATCACTCTTTGCGCCATATTATAAAACTGTAATTAGGTATAAAACTTTAATTATAAATTATATAATTATAAAATGGTAACATTGAGTTGTTTGAATTTAATCAAGTTTGACTTAGTTCCGGTTCTACGATATTTATTTATTGATGTTTTGCTTTCTCAGATAGCGTTCTTATATTCAGTATTCTACCAGGGTACAGTTGTATGAACAGACGATATTGTGCATGTTTCAACATGCGTTTGGGCAGCAAGCATGATTAAACTCACTGGAGAATCTAGTGCTACATCAGAATCTTCTGGTAGTTGTAGCTGGTTGATCTCGTTTTTAATGAAGTCTGAAAAGTTCTTCCAGTTATCTTGAGATAATTTCTATTTTTAAATTGTGGCTCTGGGTTTGCTGATAGAATTAGAAATCAAGATAGAAAATTGATTTTTGTCATAAAGGCAATCCATTGTAGTCCAAGTTAGAAGTGGTGTTACCCTTGGGTCACAAAATCTAAGGTCAATTGAGAAGAAAGTGCCACTAGAAATGTTAAAGTATGTTTTCAATCCGGTATTCAATATACAGATGTTAGAGGAGTTTAAAACATATCAATGAATTTAAGGATGTTATGTTTTTGAAGTGGTTGCCTTGTCAGGGAGATGGTCTTTTTCGAAATTGTCTTGTAACGATACCGAGATTATGCTTTCTGCGTCTAAATTATTAGAGCCCAGTTTCGATTAAATTATTTTACTAATTCTAGTTAGTCAATTATTAAGAGATCTCTCAGTTAGTGATTTGTAAATCTTGGATATGTTTGAGAGGAGATCTTCTATATTTTTTGTAAACAGCAGTGCTTCGCTCAGTGGCTGGTTCTACCGTAGCAATTCTCTAAAGAAGTCTTTTTGGTAGTGTTCTCTGATTGGATTCTTAGATTCTAGCGATATTCTGCTGCCATCTTGAATAGAAGAGTCCGTTTTGGATGTTTTTTTGTTTGAATGAGTTCGGTGTTTTATTTCTGATGAGTCAGTTGACTTTTATTTTTTTTTACCTTTTGAATTATATGTTTCCTAATTATCGTCTTGTGGAACTGCTTATAGTGTATTTAGAGTTGCAGCTTGGGAAATATCAAAGGAATGGGGCAATGTTTTGTTCGAATTTTCTGATTGATTGTATTCAGAAGTGAGACAATTTGATGCTATGCGACCAGGTTTTTTACAGTGTAAACAAATTATTTTATCTGTGGTTAAAAATATTCTATGGCATAGATGGCATAAAATATACTTGCCTGCGGAGGGACAAGATATGGTTGTATTTATCTCCTAGAATGCTAGATCGTAGGAATGCTATTGGAGAGATTAGCTTAAGTCCCAAGCTTTCATGGAGGCCTCTATTATTTCATTGGGTATTGAAGGACATATGCTATACATCATTAGTCGTTTTGCTGGTGTTAATAATCTTTAGACTGAAAGGATATGGTTTCTGATGATAATAGTAGGGTTTGTAGCAATAGACTGCTCCACTAGATCTGTTTTGGTTAAATAAATACATATTCTGCTCTTTGAGTTCCTTGAGATAAAGCATATATTGGGTCCGATAATATCTCCTATGGATTTGACTGTATGTCATATAACTTTAAGTTTGCTTCTGAATGGATCACTATGGCTTGCTCTTTCTTTGGAAAGGAGTATTTCGGCGCAGATTTAACTGCTGCTCTGTAAGAAATAGAAGGCTGTGAGATGTTTGTTGAAGTAGATTGCCTTGACATGTTTGACGTTGTGGGATTATTTTAAGGCAAAGGTTTTAAAGCAAACCTGAAAATCTTGTAAGTCTTGTCTCCCATTAATGAATATTACGTTTAGCAACCAGTAATTACACATCATAACTCTGGCTACCCATTCGACAGGTATTTGTTCTAATAATAGGTTTATGATTATGGTACCGTACCAATTATCAATAAGAGGAGCAAAAAGTCGTTTATTAAATGATGTGTTGTGAATGTTTTTATGCCAGTAAATGAAAGTAAAATTAAATTTTACTTACCGAAATATTACTGGCAGATGCAAAACATAATAACTGTACTCCACTATGATTCTTATGAATGAATATCAACTATTTTGCTATTTAGACACCAAAATATTAAAGAACCTCTTTAATATTTTATGTCCTATTTGAACATACACGTTCTAGCTCGATTAGACCAGTTCTTAAATTTAAAGTAAAAGTAAATATTAATTGTGTAACAATAAAACACTAAAAACTTTGTTTTCAAACTTCCACAAAATTTATTTTAAATCTTATCACTACAGCTGTTTCGGCTGATTGCCTTTCTGAAGTGATCTATTTTTGGCTTGGGTTTACAAATTTATAGTCTCTAATAAAATAGGTTGAGGAGGGGAGAACTGTTTGTCTCAAGTTGGTCATTCAGAATTATATCTGTGTTTTTTAATTTGTTGATTTCCATAGATTCTAACAAAGATAGCTTAAGGCCTTTATTTTGAATGTGAAGAATTTTTAATTTTTCATTAAAAGAATGATTATGATCTAGAAGGTGAAGTGCGTATGTCCAATCTGTTTTTCTATTCTTGAAAGCCATTTTATGTCTGCTATTCGTTTATCAAAGTTTCTACCAGTTTGGACGATGTAAGTTTTTGGGCAGTCGCCACATTGAAGTTTGTACACACCACTATTTAAGTGTTTTATATTTTGGCTCTTGTTATTTTTAATATATTTGCCTAGGTTGTTATTTGTTCGGAAAGCTGGTGTTATTTCTTTCTTATTTATGTGTTTGGCAATTTTTGTTGTTATTTTGCCTGTATATGTAATGGAGCAGAAGGTACTGGGTTTTTTCTCTGGTGGTGGAAATACTAATTTTAAGGCTTTCTTGTGTAGTTTTTGATTTAACATTTTATTAATTGTTTGTTCGTTGTATCCGTTGTTTACTGCTATTTGCTTAATTATATTTAATTCTGTCTAAAAGTTGTATTTAGACATAGGAATTTCTGTAAATCTATGTAACATACTATGATAAGCTGCCAGTTTATGTTGTGTTGGATGGGATGATGAATTGTGTATAGTCGTGTCAGTATGGGTAGGTTTATGAAATATGGAGAAGTCATGTTGGCTTTGAAGTCTGCTACTTTTTAAATATAAAAAATTTATGGATTGATTTTGTTCTGTTTCTATTGTAAATTCAATATGACTATGAAGTGAATTAATATACGATAAAAATTGGTCGAGTTGCCTGTTAGTTCCTGCGAAACATACCAGTACGTCGTCTACGTATCTCCACCAATATAAAAACTGTTTGAATACGGGATGTTTTGAAATCTTATTCTCTAGATGATCCATAAAAATATCTGATAGCAATGGGCTTAGAGGATTACCCATTATAAATCGTGCACTGTTATTTGTATACATTTTATTATTAAATTCAAATAACAGTAATTTATATACAAATAACAGTGCAGGACTTATAATGGGTAATCCTCTAAGCCCATTGCTATCAGATATTTTTATGGATCATCTAGAGACAAAGATTTCAAAACATCCCGTATTCAAACAGTTTTTATATTGGTGGAAATAAGTAGACGACGTACTGGTATGTTTCGCAGGAAGTAACAAGCAACTCGACCAATTTTTATCATATATTAATTCACTTCATAGTCATATTGAATCTACAAGAGAAACAGAACAAAATCAATCCATAAATTTTTTAGATTTAAAAATTAGCAGACTTATCATAGCTTATCATAGTATGTTACATAGATTAACAGAAATTCCTATGTCTAAATACTACTTTTAGACAGAATTAAATATAATTAAGCAAATAGCAGTAAACAACGGATACAACGAACAAACAATTAATAAAATGTTAAATCAAAAACTACACAAGAAAGCCCTAAAATTAGTATTTCCACCACCAGAGAAAAAACCCAGTACCTTCTGCTCGATTACATATACAGGCAAAATAACAACAAAAATTGCCAAACACATAAAAAAGAAAGGAATGACACCAGCTTTCCGAACAAATAACAACCTAGGCAAATATATTAAAAATAACAAGAGCCAAAATAAACACACTTAAATAGTGGTGTGTACAAACTTCAATGTGGCGACTGCCCAAAAACTTACATCGGCTAAACTGGTAGAAACTTTGATAAACGAATAGCAAAACATAAAAGGGCTTTCAAGAATAGAAAAACAGATTCGACATACGCACTTCACCTTCTAGATCATAATCATTCTTTTAATGACAAATTTAAAATTCTTCACATTCAAAATAAAGGCCTTAAGCTGTCTTTGTTAGAATCTATGGAAATCAACAAATTAAAAAACACAGATATAATTCTGAATGACCAACTTGAGACAAACAGTTCTCCCCTCCTCAACCTATTTCATTAGAGACTATAAATTTGTAAACCCAAGCCAAAAATAGATCACTTGAGAAAGGCAATCAGCCGAAAAAGCTGTAGTGATAACATTTAAAATAAATTTTGTGGAAGTTTAAAAACAAAGTTTTCAGTGTTTTATTGTTACATAAAATGAATTTCCATCAAGTAACGGTCGAATCCATCAATTAAATATTAATTATGCATATTTTTATTGATGCAATGTTGATGCATAAAATTCATTAATTTTAAATATTAAAAATGTATTTATTGAAATAGAATCGTAAGTAAGATGTAGGTCAAAATTCGACATAATTTTATAATTTTGCAGAAAATATAGAATTGGATTTTGACAAGGACAAAAAACAATTAGTGTCCTTTGCATTACGGCCCTTTTCAGACCTAATACTGTTTTTAATGGACCAAACGTAATACAATCCATCACTAGCCCCAAAACAAGGGACACAGAAAATCGTCACAGTGAATTTTTTAATGAAGATTACCTGTCAACCCTTCGAGTGGGGCCGTCAATACAAATGGTGTAGGTGCCGTGTATACGGGGTCTAAATAATGTTGTCTAAACAAACTTTCCGCTGGTAGGAATTAATCTGGCTTGAACATTATGAGGCAGTGGCAGACTAGAAGATTTGTCAAAAGGGCGAGTCGATTTGTCAACCAGGTTTTATTTGATTAAATTTTAACCGCGGCATGACTCTCTTTCATGGAATTAATTAATTACGGACTTTAGCTCGAGGCTCCTCAATCGTGAAAGATAGAATTAAAAATTTTTGTAATAAAGTTGAAGTATTTCACCCATTTAAGTTGATTACATCGGGGTTCACAGAACAAATGAACTTGTTAATCAGGACACATATGATCAAAAAACTACATTTTTGGTGCAATTTTTTACCGAGGTCTTAAATACTTTACGAATAAAAATAAAATCACAGAAAAAACTCAATAAGATTTATTACTTAAAAATACGTAAATATAATTTTTTAAACAATACATTTTTTTATTTACAAGCAATAGACATTCTAATCGCCTGGGTTATTAGACTCATTAGCGACATTAGTTATTACAATATAATAAAATATGTAAAAGGTACGTTTAAGAAAGCTAATTAAAAACACACAGAGGTTAAAACACTTCACATTTGTATTGTGGTATAAAAAACAAATAGTTAAAACTTTTTAAAAAAGTGTCGTCAAAATTTATTTACTATTATAACGTTTACGATCTGAACAGATCATCCTCAGTGCCTTGTGTAATTAAAGCCAACAATAAAGTTATCGCTGAGACCTTCATATATGGGTTTACATCATCCCAAATTTATTTTGTTTTAATAATAACTAATATCTTATTAATGATCCTGTAGTTAATATTAAATTTGTTTAAATGATAAATTTATTCTTAGTGGAAGAAATGAAAATTAATAATTGGAAGAAGTCTTGATCAAGAGGAAGAAGTCTTTCTGTCTTGATCAAGACTTCTTCCAATTTATCCAAAAAATATACAAACAACCGACAGGTTTAGCAATGGGTTCTCCATTATCACCTTTTTTAGCTGATATTTTTTTGGACAGCTTAGAACAGAAATTTGTTAACAACAACAACAAAATAATTTTTTGGTCAAGGTACGTTGATGATACAGCTCTGATACAAGGATCCCAAGATGATGCTTTACAGATTCTGGAAGATCTTAATAACCTTCATCCTAACATCTCTTTTACTTTGGAACCAGAATCTGACAATAAGTTGAACTTCTTGGACATGACTATATCTCGCAATAAAGATTCTCTTGAGTACAATATTTACAGAAAGCCCACCCAAACAGATCATGTTATACATGAGACATCTAACCATCTAACCCAACATAAAATGGCTGCTTTCAATAGTTATATTCACAGATTACTTAAATTTCCACTTTCATATGATAACTTTAATGTAGAACTCAACACTCTCGAACAAATTGCTTTAAATAATGGTTATGATCCCAACATTATCCATAAGCTTCTAAATAGAGCTAAACTCAAAATTACAGAAAAGCTTGCATATTCATCACAAAGTCCTCTCCAAAAAAATACTTCTAACAACATCAGATATTTCTCTTTTACTTATATTAGTAACATTTCTAATAAAATAGCTAAACTTTTTACTTCTACAGTTGAAAACATCAAAATTTCCTTTAAGTCACACAACACTGCAGGTTCCTTTTTAATTAACACCAAAGACAGGCTGAACACACTTGACAAAAGTGGTATTTACGAATTAAAGTGTGATGATTGTGATGCCTCTTATGTAGGCAGAACCGTTAGAAAGCTATCTGCTAGAATATCAGAACATTTAAAAAGACCAAACTCTTCAAGTTTTGGTCAACATTTAGAGTCTACCAAACACAATTTCAACATCAATACTGGGTCGTCTATTTTGCATGACATCAGTAGAAAGAAAAACTATTTGGAGTTGGATCTATTGGAAGATTTGGAGATCACAAAGGAAACGAATGGAAACTCTCATTGTCTTAATACTCAAATTAATTTAAACTGTACTAAATTTAAACATATTTTTAAAAACTTTATTACAGCTTCACCTCGTAGTGGACCCAGCTCGGCTGTCTAAACTTCCTACACTGAGTCTATACATTAAGAATCTACCAATTTCAAGCTCTGTTCAGCATTACTATTGTATTTAACAATTTACACAACTAGCTTGCTCAGATTCAATTGATCCACAGTTGGAGTTGATTTCACTTTTCATATCTCTGCATAATCTACATATACTAATTCCACAGCTTTATATTTAAACACCTGTTGGTCAGTTGGTCTTTAGTAATGCTATTACATATTAGTTTTATAGTTCCCCCATTGGCTTGAGGTTTAACTGAACTACTTGAACTATACCCATTTACACACTGCTTTCAATTCTGATCTAATTTTAATATTTCAATGTCATAGTCAATTTTCTTCTCGTTTTGCAGTATTGACAGTGCCTGGTAGACCATTTTATTGTAGTCAACTACCCACTGTCCAATAGATTGTTTGGTCTATTTCTTTCATTCACACTTTATGTACACTTCATTTAGCCTCAAACCTATAACCTTATTATTACAGACGGGTGTGAGTGTGAGATCTGGATTATGCAATCTAGTTTAAATCAAAATATTCTATATGTCATACTTCATCAGCTGATTTTTCAGTAGTAGTTCTAGTTGGACCTTTGGCCAATGACAACTTATACAGAATTTTAATATTTGCTGATCACAGATCCATAACTTTGACTGCCTATCAAAGTTGTCATATGTCACATGTCACCGTATCATTTCCGCTTAGATCATTATCCTTCCAGATACTGACAGAGAATGTAGCGTAGAAGTAATTTTAAACTGTTTGTCCTCGTTTTAGTGTAGTGTTTTGTACAATTTATGTTATTTTAAATGTTTCCACATTCTACGCTTGCCGGATAGTTCATATTTTGACGAAGTAAGTCTAAAACGTTAATCTCAAAAACCCTTTTTTTTCATCCATTAACTTCGAGTTTTTTATCGAAGTTAACTAATTTACTTCATCTAAAAAACGTTTTCTTGGCTTATTTCAGATGCCCCTGAAGATGCTATTTTAAGCGAAAGTACTTGGGCTAGATTTAATTAACTTGGGCTCGATAATAGCCTTATTTTCAAAGTTCATTTATTCGAGCATTCAACCTCATTTTATTTATTATTGACTATGGCAGTCCTGGTTGATTCTTACAGAAGACTATCCTGCAAGAGAATGATCACATTCTTGAACATTTGGTTCGTTAGGTAGTGCATTTTACATCAAGTCACTCCTACTTTTGCCAAGGTTAAAACATCAAGAAACGTACCTGACAAGGAAAGACAGATTTTGGAGAAAATGATCCTGAAAAGAGAACTTAAGAAGCACTATACAAAACTTCATTATATTAATATAAATCTTAAGATTACTTATGACCAAATTTTACAACAATATCCTTGGTTTCTTGTCAATGACTCCTTCAACAACATAGAAGATGAGGTCTCCCGTCTACAATCCACTAAGAAGAAATGTCTCAACAACAAACTAAACCGTTTGATTTTGCAAAAACAACAAAGAAATAACTCAACACCTATGCATAAGTATTCAGATCATCAATTTCATCCTAGAGTCTTAAATCTAAGTAACACCAACTTTTCACAGGAGGAATTGTATTTTTTAGGATTAGGCCTTAAGTTTTCTTGTCAGAATTTTAGGTTAAATGACTCAGTGCTGGGAGGATTTGCAGTGGAGCTAGACACTCTAATAGAAGGTATGACAAACAATGCTGATATTAAACAATATTTGAGAAATTCTTGCATTAGCTTACTTCAACAACAACAATGTAAGTACAAACGTAATTTTCATAGAAATCATCATTCTTTTAAAAAACATAAGGATTTGCTAAAATCAATTAAACAAAAAATCGATAGAGATTCTCTAGTCCTTAGCAAAGCTGATAAGGGAAATTGTGTTGTAATTTTGGAACAAACTCAATACATCGAAAAAGTAGAATCTTTTCTGCCAGATAATAATTTTGTAGTTTTAGAAAAAAATCCACTTAACACCTTTATTAATAAAACAAAAGCAATGGTTAAATTGTTTAATGATACTATCTCTAAATATAACAACAGAAAGTTAATTGTATCTAATCCTATAACACCTAGGTTATATGGACTTCCTAAAATTCACAAACACAATTGTCCCATTAGGCCTGTTGTAAGTTTTTGCAACACTCCAGTTTCTATATTGTCAGAGTTTGTTTATAACACAATCCAATCTATTACTAATTTTAAACCTAAGTTCTCCATTACAAATTCTTTAGATCTAATAGAACGTTTAAATAATATCAAAATAGAAGAGAGTTTTTATTTGGTTTTCTTTGATGTTTCCAATTTGTTTACTTGTGTACCAAGAGATGAAACATTACCTTTAGTACACAACCTTTGAAACAATTGCAACATACCGGCTAAAGACAAAGATGCTATCTCAACTATGCTCAAATTCTGTCTTGATCAAGACTTCTTCCAATTTAACAAAAAAATATACAAACAACTGACAGGTTTAGCAATGGGTTCTCCATTATCACCCTTATTAGCTGATATTTTTTAGGACAGCTTAGAACAGAAATTTGTTAACAACAACAACAAAATAATTTTTTGGTCAAGGTACGTTGATGATTGTATAGCTCTGATACAAGGATCCCAAGATGATGCTATACAGATTCTGGAAGATCTTAATAACCTCATCCTAACATCTCTTTTACTTTGGAACTAGAATCTGACAATAAGTTGAACTTCTTGGACATGACTATATCTCGCAATAAAGATTCTCTTGAGTACAATATTTACAGAAAGCCCACCCAAACAGATCATGTTATACATGAGACATCTAACCATCCAACCCAACATAAAATGGCTGCTTTCAATCTTCTTGGGCTCCGTTTTCGAATAGGGTTAAAACTTCTTATCTCTTTGTATCTCTGGTAGATTGTGCAATTTTGTCCACGTCATCCGCAAACGCCTATAGTATTTTTGATCCTTGGGTGGCAAATCTGTTTATCAGTAGCTGTGTTTGAGCTTTTCTTATCGCATGTTCCAGTGCAAAATTAAAAAAGCAGGGTAGCGAGAGAATCTTCTTGTTTAAGCCCGGTGTCAATGAGGAATTCATCCGACGTGGTGCTGCCAATTCTGATCAATGAGGAATCGTTCTTTGTGCATACCTGTGCTAATCGGACCAGCTTTCCAGGTACTCTCATTTCTACCATGATCTCCCACAATGCTTCTCTGCTAACAGAATCGTAAGCTTGTTTAAATTCCACGAATATTTAGTGTACATTGCGGTTGAATTCCGATTTCCCGCGGTTGATTTCTTTAAATGTCTCTATTTAATTTGCTACAAAATATTAAATGTATAAGTTTCTTATGCATAAGCTGATTTAATATACATACGATACAAACGAACACTATATTTTTACCCACATTATATGATAAAACCTATAGTTGCAGTAGTTAACATTGTCATTATCTAACAACAACGGTTAATGAGTTCAAATATTAACAAACTTTTCGAAAATTGCACTTCGGTGGCATCACAAACGGACTACTATTTCAAAAGGATGATTTTGATTAAATTCCGTCCATAGTCGAATTCAAATTTGAATACATTCGTAATTATTAATGAATAGATAGTTAGTGTCAGTCGAAATTACCGTACCGATTATTCAAATATAGTTCGAGCTCGAATCGTATTATGTGATAAATTGAATGATTTGAATTCGAATTGCTATCAACTTATGTCTGATGCAAGTGCTTAATGGATTTAATTAGGTGAGATACCGCAATTACCGGTTACTCTTTTAACACTTTATTTAATTATATCCATTATAATTTAACGGTAGGGTGTTTATAGAATTGGTAAATCAATTTAGATATAGGTTATAAGAGACATGCGTGATACAATGGATAATATAATATTATATATATATATATATATATTATATATATAATATAAGGATCACTCAGACGAGTGGTGGGTTCTTATATCGGTCTCTAGGAGACATGGAGAAATAAAGACAAAGTTGATAGGCTACTTTATCTATTTTGAAGACGTTTCGCTTTCGAGTTTTGAAAGCAACATGGAAACGATGTTAATTGTTACCTTAAAAAGACATGAAGCAGTAAATGTTATTAACAATAATGTGAATGAAATGGACATAATACGCTGATTTTGTATAAATAGTTAAGTAACTAACAACATATATGAACTTATAAAAATTAGCACAGTAAATGACCATGTGGTCTAAAGTAAATTCAATGTTATTTAATGTTAATTAGTGAGCAAGAACCAAGAAAATCATAGATAACTTCCAACTATTTAATGAATATTAAGCTTTGATTTTAACTTTAGGTAGCATTATAAGTGATATTAATAAAATTTTAAAAAGTAGTATAAATGAAGTTACTGATCAAAGCCCTATGAATGTCGCCGGGAAAATGGCGCTAAATGAAACAGGAACGAACTAAACCGCGAAAAGACAGCCAACCATGAGGTCAAAAATACTTTCGACAGATCAACAAGGTGTAGGTACCAACCCAAATTTTGGGCGGTCAATTTAAGTTTAAATGAGTTTGGATGATTACCCGGTTGCAAAAGACAACACAGTAAAAAAAGTTGGTAGTGTAATAGCAACTCCCCTCACTAATCAGTCCAGATTTACAATCAGGAGATTTTCATTCAACCTCATAAGTATGTAATAACGTTAATCATTATGGCTAGTTAAACAGCCACAGGTGGTTAACGATTCGTTAATTTCCAAACAGCCCAAGGTTCAATATGGAAATTAACGAATCGTTTAGTTTCATTCACATTATTGTTAATAACATTGACTGCTTCATGTCTTTTTAAGGTAACAATTAACATCGTTTCCATGATTGTGTGTTTCTCATATTGTAAAATTTTTTAAATGAACTGATGATGCTTTCAAAACTCGAAAGCGAAACGTCTTCAAAATAGATAAAGTAGCCTATCAACTTTGTCTTTTATTTCTCCACCTAGAGACCGATATAAGAACCCACCACTCGTCTGAGTGATCCTTATATATATATATATATATATATATATATATATATATTATATATATATATATATATATATATATATATTATATATATATATATATGTATATATATATAATATATAATTTATTGTGTTGGAATATCGGGTATGCGGTCTGTTATTATTAAAAAAAAAACTCTTTTTTCTTTTAATCCTCTATATTTCGCTGATTTTTTGTCAGCTTCATCAGGAGACAACTAAAAATTTGAATAAAAGTTATATAAAAATCAGTTTAAATAAAAAGTGACTCACTTACAGATTTAGAGTGGAAAGTATTTAAACAAGTTGTTGAACATGTTTAATTGTATTTTTGATTTTAATAAAATAGCTGTGTAACGATGAGTCCAAGCCATCACCGTTAAACCAGCGTGCGCGCGAACCAACCCATGAAGTAGGAGTGTATCGACAGTAGAAAGGGCAAAACTTTGCTATATAAACCGCATTATTTCCTCATAGAGGCAGAATCGTCAGGTGTTGACTGAAGGTTCTATTCTCCCCTACCCCGACTTGTGGACGTGTTGAGTTCACAAGTTGTTTCCTTTCCATACCGCCAGCCGGAGAGCGTGTTGAGCTCTCCATTACCCGTACTCCGAAGCAGTCGTGTTGAGACTGTCGAGGAGTGTCCTATTAACCCGAATCACTTAAGGGACGTGTTGAGTTCCTTTCTTTTCTTTGTACCTATCGTCCGCTGTTATTAAATCGACACATCGTTCACGTAAAATTCCGAAAACACACTCGATTGCCGATAAAACTTCATACGACAAGGTCAAACTTAATTTGAATAAATAGGCCAGGTACTGAGAAGACTAAACTAAATTGTAAATATGTACATAAGATTTTTGTCAATTTAATTTAAGGAAGACAATAAAGTTTTATTTTTATTTTGAACTCTGTCTCTGACTGACTCCTACGAGAGGACGTCACAGCTGTTACACCATGTCCATCTGCATGATCTGATATAAAGCAATTGTAACCTTTAAAATGATAATAGTATTTTGATATAAAGCAGGTTTCTGAGAGCAATGCCATGGAAATTTTATTTTGATGAGGCACATATTCTAGATTTACTTTAACGTTATTAAATACGGCTGAACGACAGTTCCATTGCAGAAAATTTATATTGAAGACAAGGTATGGTTTAAGTATTTACTAATTAATTGTAATTAATTAGTTAATTGTAATATTATCTACAATATTCAGAATTATAATACTTCTACAACCAAACCTATTCTTAAACTTAATTCGGCACATGCGTTTACCGCTATGTAAAGGCGCGTAAAAATCTGGCGAATTTGGCGCAATCTGGAGTCATTTGACCGAATTCATTTGATGTTTTGGGCGTTCGAAGGAAAATTTGGTATTTTGTCCACCATACAGCTTGCGGATTCGTTTGCCGTTATTCGTTCAGTTTTGCGGGTATTTTTGGTATTTTTGTAATATTTTAGTGTCTTTTTTATCATTCTTTCTCTATACGTGAACTAACTTTTTCACTTTGATATGTTTCGTATTTCTCTTTTATTTGTTGTTTCTCTGCCTTGGTGCCATTTTTTTTGGAATTTGCAGTCTTTCAGTCTTTTTTAGAAACAAAAATGATTTGTTGAAATCTTAAGTAAATACAAGGTTCTTCTTCTTAGAATGCCTGTCCGTTCCCAACTTTGGCGATCATTCTGCCTATTATGACTTTGTTGGTTGCTATACGAAATAGCTGTGTTGAGGTCTTTCTATACCATGCTCTCAGGTTAGCAAGCCAGGATATTCTTCTTCATCCTGGGGCCCTTTTTCCTTTAATTTTACCTTGTAAAATGCATTGAAATAGCTCGTATTTGCCTTGATTTCTCATTATATGGCCCAAGTACTGCAGCTTACGGCCCTTCACGATGTTGACCAAATCCGCAGTAGTGTTAATTCTCCGCAGTACTTCTTCATTGGTGACTTTGTCTGTCCATGGTATCTTCAAGATCCTTTAAGAACAAATATAAGGTAGAACATCAAATATGTGGCAAAAAGTACATTTAGTGATTTACATTTTGTAACATAGTCTCTGTGTAGGTCGGTAATTGCTTTGCAGCCATTAATGTAATACCTTTTTGAGTTGGCTCTTATGTAATGAGATTCAATTTTTAGTATTGAGTCTATAAATGTTTTAACGCCATTTTTAATGCTTGCTTTCATCTTTCTTATATCTATTTTTATGGCATTCTCGATTATTTTTCATTGCTGAAATGTTACTGTCTCTACTTTTCTACTTTAAGACCGTCTCAATAGGTCAGTTATTAATTGCTAGAATCTTCTTAAAAAATAGTCTATACAATCTAGTCTTTACACTAGCAACAGTTAAAAAGAAAGAGTTGTTACTGTTACGAAAAGGTGCAACGTTCCCGTCAGCATCTATTTTACCGTAACGATATTTTGGCAAGACTGCTTCAACATTGTTTGCGATAAATGACCATTGTTTTTCGATGTTTCCTAAATCCCAGTATTCTTTAACTAATTGCAAACGTCACTTTTCTGTGATATTTACCGACATTTCAAAGCACTCTGCAAGGTGGTTTTATTGCACGTTCTGGAATGGTTTTCTTTGCCTTTATTTCTTAGTTTCTTTACTACATTTTTTTGCCAATTATCTTCTTGTCTCCGTCTTTTTTTTCTATTTTATTTGGACTACAATCTGGATTTGTTAACTTCTGTTGAGGGGCGCTCATATTTTCCTTATCAGACGGTTCACTTTGTATTGGTATAAGGTTATTTAGTATCATTTCATAGTCTTCCCTGGGTAACCATATTCACACTTTTACATAAAATATTGTCTTGATTTATTGTGCTAACAGGTAAATCTTCTTTGTCAAAACATGAAGCATTTTTTCGATTACGATGTCTTAGTTCTATATCTTCATAGTCTGGGTCCTTTACGAGGTATCTGTAAAGAAAATTATGATTAGAATATTATCAGAATTAGGTGAAAAAATGAAATGCTTTTGATTACTTTTTTCTATTTAATTAGATGGTTTTGATAAAGATCAATAAGCCAGTTTGATTACATTAGATAGAATACTACTAGAATTACGTCAAAGCTTGAAATGCTTTTGAATACAATAAAATAAACATTATTTGAATACATAAAATTACCTTCACTGAAAGAGCTACTACTTGTTGAGCTAGTTACCGAATCACTAGACGAACTACTGCTGGCCGAATTACAACGATTACGATTTGGAACTGTTAAGTCAACTTTTTCTTCTGTTAACATTGAGTCCTCTATGTTTGAAGTTCCATTCTGTATGTTTAATGTTGTGCCATTATCTAAAAACGGTACGTCAAATTTAATAATATTAGATATTAGGAGATAAGAAACGTTTTCACAAATGAAAAAGGGGAAGGCCACAAATGCGATGGTCAGATGACCTGAAAAAACACGCCTGGTCAAAATGGATGCAAATTGCCCAAGATAGAGAGGCATGGAAGAAGGAGGAGGAGGCCTATATCCAAGGATGGATGTTAAGGGCTGTATAGATAGATAGATAGGAGATAAGAATAAAGCAGAAGATAATAGTAATAAAAGTCATATACGCAAACCTATTAGGTATACCCTGCCTAACACAGATATTTAAATTTTACACAAGCTATTGGTCAATTTTAGCCAGAGTCGGCGATGAATGACAGCAAAACCTATCGTTTAATGGGTGCCTAAATACTTCGTAGATAACTAAAACTTACATACCTGTACTAAACATTAGAACGGGAATGTTCGATTTCTCGGTTGCCATCGCAAGTACAACGATCCTCTTAGATCGCGATTCCATCTAAAAAAATAAGTACATACTAGTTATTTATTTTAGTCTGAACAATGTAATATACAAACATATTTCCCATAAAAAATTTTTTTTTTTGGAAAAACGAAACATCAGTATGTAACTTAAACTTTTTTTTGTACTGGAAAAACTTTTATCATACACGTGGTATCCTTAGATAAAACAAAGCAAAGTTTATATATTTTCATCAACAGTATGACACGAAGATATATACCAATTCACACTCCACGGACATTTTTTAAAAAACGCTGTTTTAAAATAGACATATCACACTAAAGAATAAAAAAATAATATTGAATGAATAGATACCTTTGCAAGCACAATGTAGTATCGTCACAGTATAAAGAGGTTCCACAGTAAAAAGAGGTTCCACAGTAAAATCGCTCGTCTGTTGGCGCTTTGATCTCAGGAAGTAATACCGGCAAAGTACGAAATTGGTAATTCACCAGTGGTCGTTGCGGGCGGAGGCCGCATCCAACACCGTTAACCTTACAGAGCCGTATTAAAACTTTCTGAGCCTACTACTATTAATTTATTTGAATAAAAAATGCGGCTTCCCACATTTAACTGTCCAGATGTTTATATTTTTCACCGGTACTTAAAATATCAACGGTATTGCGCTAGTTTTAAAATCCCAATGGTTTTTAATATATTTTACACGTCATATGAACGTTAAATAAAAAGGAGGTTAATTTCGAAGCTCTCACGGCATTACTATACTCTTTTTTTAAACCAGGAGGAGTAATTCAAATTTACCGCGTCATAACGCTTGTTTGTAATTCGTCCAACGGCAGACAAGTTTACTCCACTGAGACGAATCGTCTAGTTCATCGTACTCTCTCTCATATGCTTCACAGATTTGACAAACTTGTTTCCTATGACACTTTATATAAATACAATACAGGCAAATAACCGCATATATATCTTGTGAAGTTTTGCTGTAATTTATTTGAAGTTTAATATTTTTGGTCATCCAAAGTGTTTTCAGGAACCAAAGCAGTGGTTTCGGGCAGATAATCGTCGGTACATATAAAGGTTAAATTTAACAAAATATGGCCTGCATCTCTTTCGCAATTTTTTGTACCGGAATGCATCATCTCTAAACCAAAATATCTTTTGAATGCTGCGGTAAATTGTACCGGAGTAGGGTTAACACAATTGTCACCTTGCTGGTTGATTGAACCAAATAAGGTTTCTAAACAATCTTGATTTATCCGCCTTGTTAAAAAATAATCCATTCCATGTGACTGTAGTAGATTCCACAAATGAATCACTCCATTAATGGTTACTTTCCAACCATTAACACATTTTATTCTTGGTGTTACATTTTCAACTTTAAAATTAATTACCTGTAAATTATTAAACAATCGGAAATACGTACTAAGAAATTCTTGCTGAGCATCGGTTCCTCTATACGGTCTTTGGTACTCAGTTGCTCCTCTTAATGAAGAAGAATTTAGCATATCAAATAAATTATTATTGTTCCTAATACATATTTCGCTTGTTGTTGCTTCCTCGACGAATACATTAAATCTAATATACAGATGCAGACCGGCAGCTACAGTGTTACTAAATATCTGAGAAGCATATTTCACTTTCATATTTTCAAAATTGTTAGGAGATATATGTGATTTGGTTAATTTTGGCGCTGTACGTATAGGATATTGATTATCATGTTCGTAAAATTTTTTAATAAATTCCCAAGAAGCGATAATATCATCAATAAAAATTTGTTCTTTAGGAAGTTATCACGGAGTGCTTTTAATAAATGAGGTTTATCAAAAGAAAAGACAATATTATTATTTTCATGACAAAATATGGTCTATCGGCAGATATATTTAACAAATTTGAAAGTTTAAGATTATTAATACCACTTTGAATTTTACTCATGGTAAATTTCATAATACTAACAATTATTCACAAAACTAACTCAGTTTAAGCAAAATACGGCACTGTGAACCCGTACGTTTCTACGTGACTAGTAACGGAAGAATGGCACAGTCGCCCTGCGCATTGGCAGATTTGTTTTCCAATTTTTCGGAGAGTGGTTCTACTGTGGAACCTCTTTGTACTGTGGTATCGTCTTGATATCACATTTTTGTCAAAAACTAGTGCACATTCCTCTTCGGGTGCGGAGTGACAACTGTCTTGTCTCTTTGTTAAAACAAAGCACTCCGAAGAAAGAGATAGCGTGATCATCGCAATGTATCACTGTTCCGCTGTCTCTTTTCCTTATACATTTGCTATTACTCACTGAATAGATACCGCGTTTTTGAGAAAAATAAAGTTTGACACGACGGTTTCAATTATCAAATAAAAAAAGGCGATTTGTCGAAGGCGTTTGGTCGGAAGGCTTCGGCCACATGCATTCACCAAATGTGTACACACCTTAATACCCTACCTAGCGGGATTTGTAGCCCATCGCCATTACTTACGACTGGGATCAGCACAACACACTTTCCAGTTGTCTCATCTTTCTTGAACTACTATTTTTTTTATGTACTATGAGTAACAATATTCACTGTCGGGTTTAAAATAATGGTTACTCCCACCACTATTTAATATAGTCTTACACAAGTCTTTATAGGAGTATTTATAGAAGTTGCAGAGTCAAAAAGAAGCAAGATTTCGAAAATGATAACGAAGTATTTAAATATGTGAGAGTTTTAAGTTATTAATTATTGAATATTAACTAATAAACTGTTTATATAGACCAAATCGAAAATTTTAGAGCTTCTACGTTAAAATTTAAATTAATACGGTCAGTATTTTAAATTGACACAGGTAGTGTAATTTACATTTGTACCATCGTTTCTCTGTAATTTTATCACGCATACAAACTTAATTAAGTAACTTTGTCGACGTCGAATGGGTTGCAGCTTCAAACAAATGTTATTTTCATGTCTATTTGCTCTTCTTTACAGTCACTTGGCACGAGCGACTCAAAGCTTTCCATATTTAAACATTTGAATGCCACTAATAAAAATTTTAGAGGATTCGATTGGACGAACTCTAACATTGTGGTTTGTTGACAGGCTATAGAGGGTACATCCCAGTGGGCACAGAATTAACTGTCATTGTTCCAGATCGGAGATAACGTACGCTGTTTTAGGTGAGTAGTAAATATTTGTACTAGTTTGAAAACAGTTTGCGGTTTCAATATAGGTTTTGATCGATGACCGAATGTTCCAGAGTCGCATTATAACTATTTCATCTTGTTCGTCAAAGTATTGCAACAAGTATAGAATATTATTTTGTTTTAATTGGATCTAACAAATCGGTAAGGATAAACATTATATATGCTCGTACAGAAGTTATAGAAATAGGCTAATATTCTATATCTCGGCTAGATAAATTCGCTTTTTCTTGTTCTCCCTAGCAGGCCTGGCTTGTTTTATTAATTTTATAAATATATTTTTCTTTTTTTGTATTGAATTCTTCAGATAATTGATCTTCTTTATCCCTTCCTTTTTCAATTGTTGTGTTTTTAGACTAAATCTATTTCCACAGAATTATCTGCTTTCGATATTTTTTTTTATTTATTTATGCCTCAACCCCAAAGAGTCATTGGCGTACTACACTTAAAAGTGATCGCGGTATGGCTTATTCTCAGACGAGATAGGACGGATTGACGTAAACGCTTGATGGGTTGATTTCAAAGGTAATATAGAATGTTTTACTTCTCGAAGTTTGAATATTGAATGATTTCAATTGGTCTGCCAAGCATTAATTACTAATTTTTATATGTGAAGAAATTGGTACAACGTTGACATTTATGTTTATAATTTTAAGTTGGTTTAATTCTGATTTAAGTAGAGGTAAAGACCCCAGCCGACATTTTAACTATAGTCGCAGAAGACCAACCACAATTCCAACCCAAGCCCGCTTGACATAAGTGACACTATTCTAGTGCCAAGAATACACAGAAAATTGTCAATGGACAATTTTCTACACGTTATTATATTTTCTTTAACCCATGTTGACGTGCCACAGTTGTCACGTAATTGGTGACGTACCGTCAAATTGACACCGCCGTCAAATTTATATTAAGAAATCGCGAATGTTTTTTTTTTATTACTAACGATTAAATACACCTTGTAAAATGACATTATCTTAAAAGAATTGTTGCAGCTGATTTAAGTATTTATTTAGATAAGCCATAGTATAGCGTAAGATTTTTAGCAGAGGGTGCTAAAAATCCCTGGGTTTTAGAAGATTGCCAGAAAAAACGAAAACAAGCAACGAAACTGGATATTGCGACTTATAATGTCAGATCACTGATGAGAGACGAAAAGCTAGCCGAACTGGAAAGAAGAAGTAAAAAGATGAAATGGGATATATTAGGATTAAGTGAGATAAAAAGAAAAGGGGAAGCCTGTATGAAGTTGGAATCCGGAAATGTACTATACTATAAAGAACTGAAGAAGAATCATAACTGGTGTCGGTTTTCTTATTTCTAATCAGCATGTCCATAAGATTAGACAATATATTGGAATTTCAGAAAGGATTGCGGCTCTAATAATGGACATAAATAAAAATATAAGTTTAAAGATCATACAAATTTACGCCCCTACATCATCACATACGGATGAAGAAGTGGATATATTCTACGAATCATTGACACAAACAGTGAACAAATACAAAAGCACCTACACAATCATTATAGGCGACTTCAATGCCAAATTAGGGAGAAAACTAGAAGAATCAGAAAATAAAATCGGCAACTTTGGATATGGAACACGAAACGAAAGAGGAGAAACATTAATGAACTATATGGAAACGAACGGTCTATATGCGATGAATACCTTTTTCAATAAAAAACCACAGAGAAAATGGACGTGGGTCGCGCCCAATGGTTTAACAAAAAATGAGATTGATTACATCCTATCCAAAGAAAAGAGCATAGTACAAGACGTTACGGTCATAAACATGATTTCCGTAGGAAGTGATCACAGAATTGTTAGAGCCAAAATCAAAATTAACTCCACAACAGACAGACAAAAATTTAAACCATCTAAAAAAGAGATAGATACAGAACTTCTTAAAGAACGCAAAGAACAATACATAAACCAGCTAAAAAGAAGTGACATATCACAGCTAAAGGGTCTGCAACTAGACGAATTAAACGATAAAATAACAACAGAACTACTAGAAGCAGGCCTGAAGATTGCTAATAAACAAAAGCGAAAACAACAAAAAATTAGCGCTAAATCACAAGATATGCTAAAAAAACGACGACAACTACTGAATGATAACAAAAGAAATACAGTGGAGTATACCGAACTGAATAAAACCATAAGAAAACAGATAAAGGAAGATTTAAAGAAATACCAAGAAGACCGCATTAAGAAAATCATAGAGAAGAACAAAAGTTTAAAAACAATGAAGACAAATATAGGAAAAAGAAAACTAATCATGCTTAAAGCTGAGAACAATGAAGAAAGAGATCTAGGAGAAATAGTAAAAATCACAGAAAGATATTACACAGACCTATACAGTTCTAAAAATGACCCACCACTATCATCTAAACAGAATCTCACGAGGAAAATACAAAATGTTGGCTCAGAGGTATTACCAGAAATAACTGAAGATGAAATCGAAAAATCCATAAACGACATGAAAAGAAATAAAGCGGCCGGTGAGGACAAAATACTGGCGGAACTGCTAAAAGAAGGAGGAGACACGATAAAAAAAATGCTAAAAATACTGTTCAACAAATGTCTGTTTGAAGGTAAAATACCCAAACAATGGAGAAATGCCAACACAATCTTAATACATAAGAAAGGAGACCGAACAGACCTAAACAACTACCGTCCTATTTCCCTTTTGTCACAACTATATAAAACCTTCACAAGAATAATAAACAACCGACTAACCTATAAACTTGATAACTACCAACCAGTGGAACAGGCCGGATTCAGAAAAGGATACAGCACAATCGACCATCTACATACGCTTAAAATCTTAATTGAGAAAACCAATGAATACAACCTTCCGCTGTACTTAGCATTCGTAGATTATGAAAAGGCTTTCGACAGCATTGAACACTGGGCGGTTGAAGAAGCTCTGGTCAATAGTAGAATAGATTCAAGATACCGACAATTGATACATGATATTTACCAAAACGCAACCATGACCGTAATTCTGGACGACAAATTAATAACGGATAATATAAAAGTTAAACGAGGAGTCCGACAAGGCGATATAATTTCACCTAAACTGTTTACCTTGACCCTCGAAGACATAATAAAATCAACAGATTGGGAAAACAGAGGAATATGTATTAACGGAAAATACCTAAATCACCTTAGATATGCGGATGATATACTCCTGATCTCCTCGGAACGACAAGAACTGGAATTAATGCTGAATGAACTTCATGAAAAATCACTGCAAAAAGGCCTAAAAATTAACTTCAACAAAACAAAAGTAATGACAAACACGGAAGACCAAGAGGCAATAAAAATAAAAACAGAAAAAATAGAACAGGTAAATGAGTATATCTATCTAGGACAAGCAATCAGAGCTAATAGAGAAAATCAAACAGCCGAAATATCGAGACGAGTAAGAATGGGATGGGCAGCGTTCGGCAAACTTTCTTACGTTCTAAAAAATCAAACAATCCCTCTATACTTACGAAGCAAGGTATATAACTCCTGTATCATACCGGTGCTCACCTACGGAGCACAGACATGGACATTTACACAGGCCAATTTGGATAGGATAAGGAAGGCACAAAGAGCGATGGAGAGACAAATGTTGGGTGTATCACTTAGAGATAGAAAACGTAACCAGTGGATCAGAACCAGAACAAAGACAGTAGACGCGATAGAACAAGCAGCAAAACTGAAATGGAAATGGGCTGGACACAATGAACGTCTCCAAGACGGACGATGGAACAATGCCATCGGAAAGTGGCGTCCATACAATGCAAAGAGATCAAGAGGCAGACCACAGATGAGGTGGAAAGATGACATCAGGAAACAAGGAGGTCCCACATGGCAGAGAACAGCTCAAGATAGGGAAAGATGGAGAGAACTGGGGGAGACCTATATCCAACAATGGAAGGATAGAGAATAGGTTAAAAAAAAAATAGCGTAAGAAAAAAAAACAAAAGATTGGCTAATTAAAACATTTTAACTAAAATTTTTCTCAAAAAACAATAAATTTCATTACAAAACATTCAAAAGGATAGTTCATTTACCACGCTTATTAACAAAATAAATCACTTCCTTGCTTTACTTAAAAAAATTCAATGGGTAAACTTGGGCAAAAATAGGTATAGAATAAATAAAAGCATACGAAACTTAGCCGTAGCAAGTATTACAATTTTTTTAAACAGTCCAAACAAGTTGGTCTCTTGCATTCAACACACGCATAAGCTTTTTTTTAACCTTGGCGGACAGATAAGGCAGGTTTTTCTATTTGACAACTTCTCGTTCACTGTTTTGACAACCGGAACTAAAACCTGAAGTATCCTACTAGTAATCATTCGAATTTCTCTAGGAATTCGTGTGTTGGCTAGTGTTCTGGTAAGCAGTGGTGTTACTAAATAATGTGCTAAACATTTGATAAATTGCAATCGAGTTATTTTCTCTTTAGAATTTGCCGCCCAATACAGAATATATGCATTTGTAGAAGCTATTTCGACAACTCTGTAAAATATTGACATTGGCCATCTACTTGTACGGCGACTGCTCGAATATTTGCTGCATTTTTCATCCAGAGCATCTACTCCACCCTTTGTCGTGTTATAAAATGCAATAATTTTAGGCTTTTTCAAAGTCACTGTCAATACTTCTACTGTGGTGCATCGATGAAACAAATATAACCGCCTTGTTTCGACTTTGGCATATGAGAAAGAAGCGTTAGTTCTTTAGTAAACCCATAAAAGATTCGTCATTTTTATCTGGAAACCATTTTTTTTAACTTAATCTTCCTGTTTCTGTTCTTATAAAATACGGCTTGCATAATCCGAGATAATCGGAGAACAGATTGAGTTGGAACTTTTATTTTTTTTCTTAATCGTCTAGGCGTACTCCATCGCTATTTTTTCCTCCATATATATAGGCATTGAACAAATAACTGGTTCGCGCATCACTTAGAGACATTACTTTAATTCCATATTTTGCAGGCTTTTGTGGCATGTAGATCTTGAATTTACATCTCCCTCTAAATCCAATAAGCATTTCATCGATGTATCCAGTGGTATCAATAAAGTATCCCTCGTTGCAGTTCTGTATAAACATGTAAAAAACATCAGAAATAGCAACACATGGATCAGTCTTCTTTTTTTCATCCGCGTAAGAGAATTGTCAAATCTCAGAGCCCTTAACATGGTCAAGAATATTGTCTTCGACATTACGGAACGAAAGCTATCTTGGCCAGTTCCGTCTGTAGCAAAGAATACAATATTACTAAAATCTGCATCAGTCACTTTTATTTTCTTGTGTGAACTGGCCATGTTTATATTGCACAATTTATTAAAATAGTTACGTGTGTTGTGATGTGCCGTCAATTTGACATGTTGTGATTTTCTACACGTAGTAATTCAAAATATATCGCTCGAAAACGCAACAAATTTCTGCTATGTACTTTCGATGGCTAAAATGAAAGGTACTAGAGTGTCGACCGTACAAATTTAGAGTAAGTGGAGATCCCGAATTAAGGCGCAGTTGCGATAAGTCATTTTGACGGCACGTCACCATTTAAGGGTTAATAATATGTATTTTGCTAAATATTGGCAGACAATTTGCTTATTGTAATTATATTACAGATTGTAAATATATTGGGAGACTAAGTTTTTTATTAATTTTATTGCTTTACCTAAGCTCAAAAGTAAACTAAAAAGAAGTATTACATATAATTAAATTTTCTTTAATTGTGTATGTACGACTAAAAATTATAATAAAGGATAACTTATATTTTGGTTGTCTTGTTTGAAAGTGAAGAACCATCCAAAAGAAGAAAGGTTTATTCGGGGCCTACTTGAGATTGATTAAAATATATTTATTAAAAATTTAGGCACAGTATAAAGAGGTTCCACCTCTGTATACTGTAAAAAATAATCAGTCAGATAGTCAAGCGGGGTAGGCGGTCGAGTTTTATTTCGCCTAACTGTCCAAATTCTCTAGTGGAAGTGCGTTTGAATTCCGGCTTCAGTGTACAGAAAAGTAAAAATGCTAACGTACAAAAAATTAAAATTTTAGATTATGAATAAAATTTTATCAAAAAAAGGAAAACCCTATTAAAAATGTTTATATTTTCTAGTAGTTTAATAAAAATGTTTAACAACCTCTGTGGCTCAGTGGTAAGAGCGCGTACCTTTGAACCTTAAGTGCGTGAGTTGGAATCTCACCTGAGTGGAGAAATTTTCGTTTATTAAAAATTAATAAACGAAGATAATTTCTATCCTTGTGCGATCGGTACTCACCGGAGGGACCGCAGACATTCGGATACAATTAGCGTCTCTTAGCAAAGACAATGACGTCGACTTTGCTAAGTATCAAGACAATTACTCTACACAAACACTACACTAGGTACCTGACTGTAAAAATTCATTGTACCATGCCAATAACCATTAGTTGTCGACGCGTTAAACTCAATAAAAAAAAAATAAAAAATTTTAAAGGAGAATTAGAGATTAATATAGATTATATGATGTAGTGTATTTATTTTGTATAATGGTAGAATGCGTTATATTGTTGTTTTAATTGATTTTAATCCAATCCATTTGTGTCCTTAAATAATTTAGGAGGATTCTATTTGAAAGGGTTGTATTATTGGCATATATGGAATTTTTTATTTATTTATTGGCTTTTGGCCATGATATGTAGGCAGCGATGCACAGAGAAATGTATGATAACCATCTGCTCAGATTATAAAATATACATAATATAAGCTAAAGCACACAATTACGGAGACCTTTTGTATTAAGTTTCAATATGGGTTTTGTTCCTTTGTTAAAAATCAATTTTTTATCTAGATCGTTTAACAAAGAACCTTATCAAATATTAAAATCTTGTAAAGTTATATAAAATATATAACATGATTCACTAAATATCATTGGAAGGTAGGGTCATTAATTTAATACCGTATACTGGGGTAACTTTGCGCTACTCGTGAAAGTTATTAAAGAGAATTGCGAGAAAAGTATATAAAATAACTACCATAATTATGTTTTTTATAGTTTTAATTTTTATAAAGCGTCTATCTATATAAAAGGCTGTGAGGACAGGTCACACCGTTTGCCCAGTAAGGTAACGGCGCCATCTAGGAGAGAAATATGAACTACTATATTTCAATCATATTTTGTTCTTAAACGATACGATTAATACGGCGTTAATTATATATTAATATAATTAATAATTAATTTTAATAATATTTTTAAACCTTTATGTTAGTTTAGCAACAAAAGCAACAAACATAAAAAGCAACCTCAAATATCGGAACACCGCATTTTATATTCTGGAACAGACAACGGCAAATATGAATTAGGTGTCGGCATTATAATGACAAAAGAGGTGGCAAAATCTGTTAACAACTTTATCTCATATATATATAATATATATATATAATTATATATATAGATATATATATAATATATAAATATATAATATATATATATATAAAGGAGAATGATCACAGCTGTCCCAATTATTAATTAGTATAAATGGTAAGGTTATATTGGGTTAGCAAGCTGAATAATGAAAGCCAAAGTGTGCTCTTTTCAACGAACTTACGTTAGATTTCGTTAAATTTCTTTAACATCTTCAGACGAATGCTACAATATGTTCTAAAAATGGTGAAATTGGTGTTTTTTACATAAGATGGTAGTGAAACCACTTACTTGGTGTGAGGTTGCAGGCATAAGTGGCATTTGAAAGTTCCATGTTGAAAAACTTTTTTGAAGAATTTTTTTATAAAGCAAAAAAAAATATAAAGTTGTATGTGATTAATATGGTGGCTTGAAAACTCAAACAATAAAAGTGCATTTTTGTTATTATTTCTCCAGTGTGATAGTACAATACAAATATTAAAAAACATTGAACATTAAGAAACAAATAAACATAAAATACACTAAAACTACATAATCTTTATCACTATTTTGTCACCCATTTTTGGACCAGTCTATTCACTATGCTACAAGGAGGTGAAAAATTCTAGGTGTGTACCTCAAGTTAAAGTGATCTTGTCAGCTAACATATTAGTAGATTCAGCCAGAAAACTAAAGCTGTGTTCAGTTCATGTGTAAAGTTACATTAATTGAAAAATTATGTTATGTTAATTTAATGACAAATTAAATTCTGTTGTTAATAAAATATATAGAATTTATTTATTTCCATTTGTGATTATTTCTTTAAAGTTATTTTAATGTTGTTATTACTCTAAGAATTTTATTTCCTGGAAAAATGCAACAATGCAATAATATAAAGATTAGGTTACTAACTTCAATTGGATGGTCAGAAGAGTTTTAAATAGACAATATTTATACTATTCAGAATATTCCAGTTCGTTGACTTGATTATTTTTGTTTCCAACTGTAGTAGAAAGGAATAAATTTCACTAAGGTGTTGTATATCTGATTTTGTGTGTTTATATAATATCTGTTGTTGCTATGTGGGTCATTTCTAAAAAAAGTCCTTCTCGTATAAGCTGTTTCTTTTTCGAGAGATTTTGACATCTGCAAAATTCTATTCTGTGGTTCTGGGTGTGAACGGGTTGGCTAGGGTGCATCTTACTTCGTGGGTATAGTCTACAAGTCCTTTTGTGAGTGGTAACAACGGTCTTAAGACGTCTAGAGGTTTTGGCCGATATACTTGCCATTGCAGTCTACAAGGAATACTGATAAACAACATTAAGATATTTGGTCATGCGAGTACGATCTTTCATTTTTGAGAAAATAGAGTTTTACTGTTAAAACTGTTTTAAACAGTTTTAAACAGTAAACAGTAACAGTTTTAACAAAATAGCCAATAAAACAGTTTTAACCATAACGCATGACCAAATATCTAATGTTGTTTACAGTATTCCTTGTATGGACTGCAATGGCAAGTATAACGGCCCAAACCTCAAGACGTCTTAAAGACCGTGTTACCACTCACAAAGTGACTGTAGACTTTACCCAGATAGATGCACCCTAGCCAACCACGTTCACACCCAGAACCACAGAATGAATTTTGCAGATGTCAAAATCCTCGAAAAAGAAACAGCTTATAAGAGAAGACTTTTTTTAGAAATGACCCACATAGCAACAACAGATAAGACAATCAACACCAAATCAGATATACAACACCTTAGTGAAATTATTCCTTTCTACTAAGTTGGAAACAAAAATAATCAAGTCAACGAACTGGAATATTCTGAATAGTATAATATTGTCTATTAAAACTCTTCTGACCATCCAATAGAAGTAGTAACCTAATCATTATTATTGCAATTGTTGCATTTTTTCCAGGAAATAAAATTCTTAAGAGTAATAACAACAATTAAAATAACTTTAAAAGAAATAATCACAAAGAAATAAATAAATTCTATATATATTTATTAACAACAGAATTTAATTGTCTTAAATTAACATAACATAATTTTCAATTAAATGTAAACTTTACACATGAACTGAACACAGCTTTAGTTTTCTGGCTGACATCTACTAATATGATAGCTGACAAGCACTTTAACCTTGAGGTACACACTAATTTTCACCTCCTTGTGCATAGGTGAATAGACTGGTCCAAAAAATGACAATGTGATATGTAGTTGTGTTTTAACTGTTTTGTTTCTTAAATGTTCAATGTTTTTTAATATTTGTATTGTACTATCACACTGGAGAAAAATAACAAAAATGCACTTTTATTGTTTGAGTTTTCAAGCCACCATATAACACATACAACTTATATTTTTTTTGCTTTATAAAAAAATCTTCAAAAAAGTTTTTCAACATGGAACTTTCAAATACCACTTATGCCTGCAACCTCACACAAGTAAGTGTTTCACTACATCTTATGTAAAATACACAATTTCACCATTTTGTAACATATTGTAGCATTCGTCTGAAGATGTTAAAGAAATTTAACGAAATATAAACGAAGTCGTTGAAAGGGCACACTTTGGCTTTCATTATTCAGCTGCCAACCCAATTAACCTTACCATTATACTATATATAAAAATATAATATATTATATATATAAAATATATATATATATATATATATATGTATATATATATATATATATAAATATATATATATAATAGATATATATATATATAGAGATCTATAATATATATATATATATCTAAATATAAAACCTAGAGCTAAGATTAATATTATTACTAAAATTAATATCAAACTCACCAGCTTCCGGGTTGAACCGCGTCGATATTCATTTTGCCGAGCTTTCGGCTTCCTCTCTGATGCCTTCCTCAGGGCTTTCGAGTCTCAGTCTCCCGAGCCCCTAGACACTACTACACTGTTCACTGATCACTACGCTATCACTACTGGTGTACTACAGTCACAGATTTATCAGCAAGATTTCCACACATAAATAAAATTGACAATAAAATATCATTACTGGCTAATGATATATGTACATCCAATAAATGCATGTTAAAGTTTAAATAGCTTTGAAGCACGTTCGTTAACGATAAATATAGATGAAAAAAGTAAAATTTATTTTAAAATGCAAAAATAACAATGTTAGAAAACATTAAAGGAGTATTATTTCTTTAAATAATCATTAAGGCTAGTTAGTATGATTAATCATTAAGGATTGTGTAGTTTTAAATTTTGTTCAATATATTGCAATATATGTTGCTTATTTGCCCCGTGTCTGTTTTATAATTTAAAGTTTGTTTTTTTTTTTGATGGGGTACATCTCCAAAAATAACCTAATTTTTTTGATTTTCAGTCTGTGCAAAAATACGAGCATTGTTGTAGTCTAACAGATGAGCGGTGTTTTCATTAGTGCTCGACTATTGCACAAATATTTTTTCCTAAGCGGCAATCACTTTTATGCTATGTGTGATACGTTATTTTAGCCACTGCGATGTATGGCCAATGTAGCTTTTTTCATATCCTAGACACGATATTCCATATACCACACACAAACACACACACACACACACACACACACACACACACACACACACACACACACACACACACCCACACACACACACACATATATATATATATATATATATATATATATATATATATATATTGTATATGTACGTCTATTTGAAATCCACTACATTTAAGAAATTATATTACAAAATTATGCATAAAAAATATTTTAATTTTACATAGAATTCAATAAAAACTTTATATTAAGATATTAAGATAAAATTATTAATTATTTTGTAATAATTTTCAGTTTACAAAGTCTTTAACTTAAGTTAATGTACCAAGAAACCAAAATTAATTCTTAAAAACCCAGAAGGCGATTTAGAAACAACGTACTCACCAAAAAATAAAATCTTTGATGTTCAGCGATTAGCTCTGAGGTGAGGAAGATTATACGAACCTTTAGTGAAAACATCAAAAGAAAATATTTGCTTTGCTTACAATAGTCTTTGTTTACTCGTGCCTTGCCTCATAAAAATTGGAGAATTTTAAATAGACCAGCTCCGTAAAGTTAAGAACAATACCCTCTTCGGTTCATTTTAAAGTATTCGCGTTGTATAAAGTCCTACCGAGAGTTGTTTAAGAATACGTATGTTTACCTCGTTCAGATTTTCTACCCTACCCTTTTTCATTAAAAAATTATCAAAGGAAATGAGTTTTCTTTACTAATCCAAGTTAAGAATATAACACAGGACTGGGTTAAATTTACGTAGCTGCTCTATTATTTATATACTTTACAGAATTTCCTGAAAATATCCTTAATTTACGGCTATATATATATATATATATATATATATATATATATATACTTATATATAGTTATAAGTATATATTTTATATATACTTCTTATATTATATATATATAATATATATATATATATATATATATATATATATATATATATCAATAATGTCTTTTATTTCTCAATATAAAAAAAATACAATACAATACTTTTAGTGACATTTTTTGGCAAACAAATATTTCCTAATTAATATACAAAAAATTACACAAAGGCTTATTCTATCTAACAAGGCCATTAAAATAAATTAAAAAAAATTATATAAATACTAAACTAAATGTATATATCTTACTAAGTAACACTTCGCACTAGACTTAACAGTAATAGCAATGTATAATAGTGAGGTATAAATTACAATTGAAAAGATTAAATATCCCTTTGAGAGAGTGAAAGCGGCAAATATAACAATAATAATAGTAACAATAATAATAACAATATTAGTCAAGATAGACTAGATAGATAAAAAGATAATAGATATAAGCAAACAAATTATTAATCCTAATTTTAATATAACACCACGCTAATAGATTTAGTAGTTAAATAGGCTCACTAACTCATACCTATATACCCATGCCTCCCTACAATAACCTGATAACTCAGCCTTGCCCTGTCTCATCATAGTAACTACTTCCACTCTACTAAGTTCATGTCTACCCAACCACTTTAACCTAATATGTCTCAACACCGAACATTTTCCCAAAAAATGTATCACATCTTCCATTCCCTTTGTGTTACACATTGAGCAAAATCTTCTTTCATCATTTCTGCCAGGTCGATCATTCAAATATAGAACCCCACATCTTAATTTAAAGAGCCATCGAATATCCCCAAAATTTTTCATTTCCAGTAGGTAATGCATGTTTACTCCTTCTTCCCGCAATTCTTTGTAGTGTCCACAAAAATTTGATTCGAGTGCCCTATTCTCAGCCTGACGCTGTATCTACTTCTTCTTTTCTATCATATTCTTAAACATACTAGGTCAGCTATCTCTTCATTCCCATTTACACCTAACCTCAATACCAAATTTTTCTCCCATGCTCATCCAATCTTTCCACCATCCACAACGTGCTCTCATAATTTCCTTCAAAAAAAATTTTGGCAACCTATCATTCGTTATCCTAGTATTTTTTTAACATAGTTTTTATGTAAGTTTATCGTATATAGGCTGACTCAAGCAATACCTGTCTCCAAATCTAACATAAAGTTAGGACAATACCTTGGACAAGAAAACATTTTTTTTATATAAAATCTTCTGATTATTTCCACCTCATCGTACTCAAAAATACCCCATACCTCAGACCCATAAGTCAAAATCGATCTTACCACTGACTCATACACTGTTACTTTAGCCAAAAAGGGTATTTCAGCCTTACACACTAAACTACTCTAAGCTGTGTGAATCGCCGCTTTTGCCAAACTCTGGCGCTTTTTTAGACGAGCTTTATACAACTACTCGGGTGTTAATATCTTTCCTAAATAATTATAGTTATTCACTACCTCTCATACTCGATCATTGAGTTTCCAAGATTCCCTGATCACATTACCTCCTCTTCTGAACACAAGAATTTTGGATTTATCTAGTTCTTTCTTATCTCTAAACCAGTATTTTTCTAGTTCATTAATCATCCGCTGTAGCACCTTCGAATTGATTGCCATTAAAACCGAATCATCTGCATATAATAAAAGTCTTATAATTAAACCATTTATTTCCAAACCGCCTTCCAATGCTTCATGGAGGTCATTTAAGAAAAACGCAAACAGCAATGGACTTAAAAGACATCCCTGTCTCACTCCTACATTACAGTCAAACCAGTCAGATAGACCTTCTCTTGACCAGACTGCCGATTTTGTATTCACAAACATACTTTTTAACAAATTCAGCACTTTAGTAGATAATCCTAAATAACTCAACTTGTAAAAAAGTGCCCGCCGATCAACTGTATCAAAAGCAGCACTAAAGTCCACAAAAAATGTATATACATTTTTTACTCCACGTGCATGTTGGATTTTTACTATACTTGTAAGATTAAAAATGTTGTCTATAGTTGAATAGCCAGTTCTATATCCTGCCTGGAACTCGTTTAAAATGTTATTATTTTGTACCCACGAGGTAAGTCTAGTTAAAGTCAATGCCGAAATGAGTTTGGTTACTGCATTTAAGAAGCTAATACCTCGGTAACTTTCTGCATTCTCCATGTTTCCTTTCTTATAAAGAGGAAAAATTATTGCATTATAAAAACCCTGAGGAAAGTCTGGTTTGTCAAAAAAATTCTGGTGCTTTATTTGGTTTTAAAGAATCCAATGCTATTTGAAGTTGGTGCTATCCAAAGCACTCCTGGTGCTTTATTTGGTTTTAAAGAATCCAATGCTATTTGAAGTTCTTTCATACTAAACGGCCGGTCTAAATGTTCATGGCGACTATGAGACTACGCAGTCTAAACGCATGCCAAAAATAGATCACTTGAGAAAGGCAATTAGCCGAAACAGCTGTAGTGATAAGAAGTTAAAATAAATTTTGTGGAAGTTTAAAGACAAAGTTTTCATTGTTTTATTGTTATATAGACAAAAAGTAAATTTAAATTAAACGCCGTTCAAAGTTGAGCCTTCACTGTAATTGCCATGATTATTTTCTTCTCCGATGAGTAACTGTAGGTATTATTATTATTATTTCTAACAAAAGCTTTTAATTTTATTGACTTTACTCATTTTGCAGCTATTTTTAGGTTGCTAAGTAGCACTTGTGCCCATTTACTTCTAAGAAATGCAACATAAAGATAAAAATGGAAATTAATAATTTTTTCAATCAATCAAGTTTTTATACAAATTTATATTTCATCATAACACTAATACATAGTCGATGATTCGTCAATGTCAATCTCGTAATGTTGATCCAAATTGTCATTTTCGATTTTTGCTTCTTCTGAGTTTGCTAGTTCTTCAGCTTGTTGACTATCATGTCGCAGATTTGTAAAGAACTCATGGTAAATTGTAGGTACGTAGTTAAGTAACTGTTGAAGATATAAATATTTAGCTTGCTTAATGAGAGGCCTTAAGAAGCTTAATAAAGAGATCTGGCAGAATAGAATTTTTGCCAGCTCGAGTGGGTCTCATAAATAGCTCACTAAACTCTTCTATGCTACCTCCAGCTGTTCTTTTAAAACTGGTTGAAAGATTTGTCCTGCTGAAAATGTAACTATTGCATACTCTGTATCCCGTTTACGCTCTATTTGAAGGATGGCAAAGTCTAAAAAATCGTCATTTTTATCTATATTGTAAAGAACTTTCTACTCGTAGAAAGTGACCAGCTCCATCCAGGTCGTTTTTGGTTCTTTTTTTTAACTCTATCAAACCAAAGTTTTGATTACACTCATTATAAGAATGGCCACTTAAACAAGCGATGATTTACTGTTTGAATATTAGTGTTTCTTACAATGTAGAGTTAATATTTGAGTGTCAGATGTTTCTTGTTGTGACCTATACAATTATTATTGTTCTGAAGCTATTTTCTTGTGGCATTGTAAATTAATTACTATTTATAACTGAGAATAAGCCACATTAAAGATAAAAATACATTTATTGACGTTTCAATTTCCAATTCGGAAATCGTTCTCAAAATACAAATAGTAAATTTACTATTTGTATTTTGAGAACGATTTCCGAATTGGAAATTGAAACGTCAATAAATGTATTTTTATCTTTTATGTGGCTTATTCCCAGTTATAAATAGTAATTAATATACAATTATTGTCACTAAATGCAAAACCGATGCAGCACCAAGTGGTGTCTACATTGTTAACTCCTCAAGTCTTTATTAGTTAGGAGTTGGGAATTATTGAGCTGGGTCCTCTTAAGTTAAAGAGGTAGGACGCGTCTTACTTTTAACGTTTTGACGCTGGGCCTAAACTAAGGGACGGGATACCAAGGTTTGCGATATAGCGCCTATTTCACTCAGTGCAGCGTACTGAACACGATGTCGGATATTTTAAACGTCTTGGTTGTGCTCAATATCTTAAAAATGGTATTCAGAAAGTCGAAGTTGAAGCCAGTATCGGATGGGTAGCACTGGAATTTAGCGGGTCCTACTCCATTAGAAAAAGCTAAATATTTAGCTTTTGGCGGCGTATGCCGAAGTTGCGGTAACCTAATAGGTTTTTTTACCCTATTAGTTGCATCATTATGTTTAAACTTTACACGTAGGGTCCAGGATTGACGTCTGAAGCAGCTTTTTGTACTGCATCAACTAACGCATCTACACAGGGAATTTCCTCATGGAGGTTGTGCAGATGGTCATCGCCGTTTTTGCTTAGAAGGGCGAGGGTACCATAGTAGTACAGATGGGGGAGGCTTCTATATATTTTAGGAGACAACATGATATTTCCTGACATATACATGACGCCTGACCTTTGTGCCATATAAAATAATGGGTCGTTTCATTTGAACATGATCCCAATTTTACTAGCATCCTTTAGGTCATGACAATCATCTTTTGCTCTTCGTATGACTTTCGCCTTACGCAAGCATAAGTCTTTTTCCTCTAAGAAACCGTGATTTATTTTTATCTGAAATTTGTCACAGGGTTCTGTACTTGGCTTTTTGCCAATAAGGTTGAACTAAGTATTAACAATATTCCTGTAAAAGCTTTCCTTTACTGGTTCTTCCCATTTTTCCTCTTTATAGAAATCACAATAAAGTTTGTATATTATTTTCAAATTGACACGCCTGAGGAAAATACCTCCTATTCGGAGTCTTATTTCTAGTGTAGTGGCTTGTATAACTAGGGAATTTACTAATATACTCTTTTAGGATTTTAATTGCAGTTTCAGAAATTTTGTTCGGTTCTGATTTCTTTCGTCTTTTATCTATGCATGCCACGCCCAAGGGAACTTTCTGTTTAACTTACGTTCAGTTTTTAAGTTACATACATTCATATACTTTAAAGTTTATAAAACGAACTCTTCTTAAAAACACTGCAGTTTAATAAAAACAAATTAATATTGCTTTACAGAAGCTATAATATTACTACCCATCCAAAATGATAACAAACTCAACTAACAGTCTGGCACATTGGAACAGGAGTACAAGTGCACTTGTACCTCTTCTTTTCGAAGCCCTACTCGTAGTTGACTTGGAGGTTGAGTAATTTGCCGCTATAACGCATCACCTGTTAAACTTATCGCTTAGATTTCTTTACCTCCCAATGGAATAAAAGACATCGCCAGTTTGGCGATGCAATTATCTTAATATTTACAAAAATATCACTTATACCCCTTTACTTCTAGGGTCCTCATATAAAACTACGCTTGTATGGGTTAAACACAATAAAAAGGGGCTCTTAGAGAACTATTTTTTATTACTCAAATAAAATTAGGTTGGTTAACGAATTTATTGCAAAACGTATTTAGAATAAGTTTGTTTGTTTTAGAAAAAAGGTATATCTCTATGCGGTAAAATTTGTAAGTTTTAGTATCTCCAACTCCTAGAGTTTGTAAATGGATGACATGTAAGTTTTTTTTGTATTTTTGTATTTTGCAACTATTAAGGTAATATTTTTGTATTGTTTCTTTTGAGTATTCTTGTATTCTCTATGTTTTGTGACTGTTTGTGGTAAGACATAATAAATGTTACATTTTGTTTTCTTAACATTTTGTTTATTTTTTTAACAAACCTTTTTTTTGAGTTTCATTTGAAAAAGATATGCTTTTTATGTTTAATAATTAGTTCCCTAGTTACAACTAGTGGTTGTAATAGGTATAATTAGGCACCTCAAAGTGGCGCCCTACATTAAACTACTAGAGGTGTTTCCTGTTTCTTTTTGTTTTGTTTGTCCCAAGAAATTCATGACCCTGTATGTCATTTTTTTGCAGTTGCCCCAATCCAACTTCCTTGCCATTTACTTATCCACGACCTCAGATCTCCTAACAAACCCTGAGTGCCGTTCGCACAAATAGCGTTTATTTTGCTTGCCCTATCTTAACCTCCATAATCTTACCCTGAGGTAGGCAAAATATTTTCGTTACAATGTTTGTTTCGTCCCTTTTTAACTGTTTTCTGTGTGTCCCGAATTGTCCTTAATTGTTTTAATTTTAATAATTTTATATACTGGACTTTACAATCATTTGTCATATGTAAGTCTCAATAGAACTGTATCAAAGAAATTTGATAATTACAAGTTGAAAGAATTGCAGACCCACACAATTTGTACATCTAATTTCATTCATTGTCATATAACTGTAACCTTCATAAAATCTCAATAAATAACACACATTTCATAAATATATCCCTTGAATAAATATAAATAACTTTTAAATAAAAAGAGAAATTATACGATTTCTACCTGGCAAAATCGAATTCAAATATCAGCCACCGTGCTTCCTAAGACTTGCGAAGCAAACAGCTTGATGAATAAATCGGCAAGGGAATCTAAAATTGCATTCCAAAAGCCGTTCCTCATGGCCAATATTCCTAATGAATTCTATTTCTGGTACTTCAAACGAAGTAAAGAAATAAAACACAATGACGGTATTAGATTTTGATTCGATACAGAGCAGCGACAAGCCGCATATACGTATTTCGACCTCTTTAGATCTCCTCAGTACGGTATAGCCACTACTCCGTACGGAACCAAAATATTTTCCCGTCGTAGACCATAGTTAATAAAAATAACTATGTACAGACGTAACTACGCCATCTAAAAACAAAAAGAGAAATCATGCGATATCTACCTGGCGAATTCGAATTTAAATATCAACCAGCGTGCTTTCTAAAACTTGCGAAGCAGACAGCTTGATGAATAAATCGGTAAGAGAATCTAAAATTGCATTCCAAATGCCGTTCATCATGGCCAATATTTGTAGTGAATTCGATTTCTGGTACTAAAAACGAACTAAAGAAATAAAACACAATAACGGTATTAGATTTTAATTCGATAGAGAGCAGCGACAAGCCGCATATACGTATTTAGCCACTCCTTAGTACGATATAGCCACTACTCTACTACTACGACATTGTGTGTCATTGTGTTTTAACTTTTAAATAATTCAATAATATAGAACATCACATCACTTTCATTTAACAAACAATTCCATTACACCTATCTCTACTTCATTGGATAAAATCTATCCCCTCAAGAACTTCCCTGTTTATTGTCAAACAATTACAATATTAAACTTAAGTTCTTCGTTTAACAATACAGGATAGTTTGAACCATGTTCTTCCAACCATTTATTAATCCGAAAACGTTTTGCAATGTGTTTGTGATAACCCGTTTGGGGCATTTTTATATACCTTTTATAAAGGATTTTAAACAAAATTTTTTTGTGATATATGGTATACAGCCAGCTACAGGAACTTAGTTTCCTCGTGGAATTTTATATTTGACGGTATGGTCAACTTGGCTCTTCAATACATGCGCTTAGCCACTAGAAGGTGGACGTTGAAGCTGGATATTTGGTTCATATCCCAGTGTATTAACAACCAGATCTCTCCTACATTTTGTAAAATCAAAACTCCAGGAAATGTTCCAGTAAACTTAAAGAACACGTTTTAACTTGAAATATTAAAAAAGAAGATCTGTAAAGTAAAATTCAGGACAGATTGGACAATGTAACTTCTACCACATTTAACAAACTTAAATCAAAATTAAACAATCTCATTAAAAATAAACCTAATTCATCAAATCATAACAGTAACAACACCAAATTTTCTAATTTTTCTTTTTATCCAAGATTAAGAAATCTCTTTTCAGTTACCTTTGACAATAATGAACTCTACCTACTTATTCTAGGCCTCAAATACTCCATTCCTAGTAAGGTTTCGGAAAAGGACCTTTAGAGTCTCTCCATTGAGCTAGACATCATCATTTAAAACCTCTCTATTCCTTTAAATCAGAAAACTTCAATTAGAAACTCCTGTTTTAATACTATTAACAAATTTAAAAATAAAAATTCTTCATCTAACTCTTCAACAGTCTTTAATACCAACACTTCTTCATCTATCAACTTTCCTTCCACCCATCATAATAGCCATTTAACATCTAACTTTTCCAAATTTTCTCATAATAAACACAATGAACATTTAAAAACCCTCAGATCAATCATAATTAAAATCAAATCAAACAACCTAATCATCAGTAAAGCTGACAAAGGTAACTGTCTAGTGATCTTAGATCAATCTTCATACAATGATAAAGTTTCTACTTTCCTTAATAATAATAACTTCACTCTACTCACAACAGATCCCTCAAAAAAGTTTATAATTAAATTAAAAGACAACATCAAACATTTCACAGATTTCTTCTCCGAACATTTCGCACCATATTACAAACTTACAAGTAACCCTTTAACACCCAGACTGTATGGTTTACCTAAGATACACAAGGAGGGCATTCCTATTCGTCCAGTTGTTAGTTTCATAAACACTCCAGTTTCCATCTTATCAAAATTCATATTGAATCTTATCAGCAACTTGACAAACTTTACCCCTCGATTATCAGTCAAAAATACTAGTCATCTAGTCAACAACTTACAACACATCAATCTTCACTCCAACATTACTATGCTATGATTTGATGTCAGCAATCTATTTACCTCTGTCCCCAAACAAGAAACAATTAATCTGGTTCACCCTCTTCTGAGAAACAATTCCATCACCCAGTCTACTACGAACTCCATTATCCAATTATTACAACTTTGTTTAGACCAAGACTTTTTTGTTTTTAACAACAAATATTATAGACAACTTGATGGCTTAGCCATGGGTAGCTGTCTCTCCCCCCTATTAGCTGATGTATTTATGGATCATTTAGAATCCACACAGATTATGACAAATCCTGAAATACTCCATTGGTTTCGTTATGTTGATGACTGTTTAGTCTTCATTTCAGGTAACTCCAATTCAGCTGAACTATTACTTTCTAAAATTAATCAAATTCACCCCAATATCAAGTTCACCATGGAACTAGAATCTTCCAAGTCAACTAATTTTCTTGATCTCACCATTACCAGATTAAATGACCACTTCGACTTCAGTATCTTTAGGAAACCTACACAGACTGACCATGTAATACCCTTCTCATCCAACCACCCCATGTCTCATAAATATGCTGCTTTTCACAGTTACATCCATCGCCTGGAAACCATCCCACTTTCTCATTCAAACTACACAAAAGAACTAAATATTATCAGACAAATAGCAGTCAACAACGGTTACGATCATAACATTCTCAATAAACTCATTTACAGAAAACGTCGTAGGAACTTTGCAGAAGACAAACCACAGTGATGTATTATTGGCATAATTACTGTAATTAATATCATTTATCTTTGTTTACCTTTATCCATACCTATTATGGGTTTTATTATTTCAGCATTTAATTAACATTGTATCGAGACCTGAAGATGCTTTGCATATTGTACAAAGCGAAACCGGTCATCTAGATAGTTCAATTAAACTGATCGTGAGAAAGTCTTATTTATTATTTCTTTTACCTATTTTAGATTTATATATTTAGCTATCGATTTGTTGACCTATATAGTAATTATTTTAAAATTATTGTATGATTTTGATAATATGAACATTAACAGTTATATGAAACATTTTGTTTGTTCTAACGAGTTTATAACAGTGCTTCATAGTTTTGCCGTTCTCGTCTACCGTTTTAATTTAAAATGAAAAACAATAATTGTCATAACCGGGCGAGGAGCACAACCTCATAATCCTCGACGTTCGACGAGCATTCCTACTTCGAGATATGTGATCCAATTATTTAAATGTTCAGTTTGAAAACCATTAACTGCTTTAAATCGCTCAATATAAGGAACTCACACTCTCACACGTATTATCTATCACTATTCAAATTACGCTGACATAGTCGGTTCTTATGGCACTATATCTTCCCAACCCAACCCCATCTAGATGGTAGTTGGCGTTTCCTTTTAGTTGACTACACGGGTCGTCACTTGATTAATATACTGGCCTTTCATTCCGGATGTCTACTAGGCCAGATGTCCTACTTCGCGGCGATTTATGAAGGTCCTGTGGATAATTTTAAGATGTACTTTTAAGAATAATGTTGCTCATAAATTAGTCAATTTTTATGTAGATTGTAGGTAATTTAACCAGGTAATCTTATAGTATAACGCTGGACACGAGACGAAATTTTCAAAGATATTACACATGTCTTGTTAAACATGTCCAAAGTTTTTTTAACTTTATATTAACTAATGTATATTACTATAAGAATTAATAAACAAAATAATCAAAATTATCTTATATTTAACTTTTAGATTTACACCTCGGGAATTCTTAGACACAAACATACATACATAATTTTTCCTCTTCTACCTTTAGGCGTTTACGGACATTTTGTTTTGTTACTTAAAGATAAAAACAAATGGGGGAGAAATAACAATGATGACGGGGCTCCTCAGGTCGTTAACCAACGAAATCCCTGCGTACAAAAAATAAAAAATTCAACTTTTAAAATAGCTACATATAATGTTAGAAGCATGTACGAGCCTGGTAAACTAGGAAATATAAAACAAGAAATGATGCGACTTAAGATCGACATATTGGGACTAAGTGACACAAGATGACTCGACTCCGGCGAATTAAGTACAACCAATGGTCAACTTTTCTACTCTAGTAGTACCGATGGCCAACATCGATATGGAGTAGCAATTAATGTCAGTAAAAAAATTGCAAAATCACTTGGAGGCTTTATACCAATATCGGAAAGAACTATGCTAATACAAATGATGACATCTTCTTCTTTGGGTGCCGTGTCCGTATTCAGACGTTGGCCGTCATCATGTTTACAATTTCCTAAAACCTTTCTCTGTCGGCTGCTGCGCGAAATAATTCTTCTACTGTGAAACCACACCATTGTCTAATATTACGCAGCCATGAAAGTTTCTTTCGACCAATCCTTCTCTTTCCTTCCACTTTTCCTTGTATTATAAGGCGAAGTAAATGGTATTTGGGTCCTCTAATTATATGGCCGAAGTATTCTGTTTTTCTCCTCTTTATGATGTTTATGAGCAGACGTTCTGAGTTGATCATTTGAAGAACATCTTCATTGGAAGTGTGTGAAACCCACGATATCTTTAGGATTCGTCTATAGCACCACATTTCGAATGCTTCTAACTTGTTTAGCATTGTGGTTTTTAACGTCCATGTCTCACAACCATACAATAGGATCGACCACACATAACATTTCAGGACTTTCTTACGAATGTTCATTGACAGGTTTCTGTTGCATAAAACTGTTTCCAGGTCATAAAAACCTTACGTGATATTTCGATCCTGGATATTATCTCTTCATCAGAGTCACAATTTACATTTAACCAGCTGCCAAGGTATTTGAAATGATTTACCCTTTCTATCTCTTCTCCATTAAGAGAAAGCAGACCTTGATCTATATGGATCTTTCCAACTGCCATCCACTTTATCTTTGAAATGTTGATTTTTAGGCCTCTCCGAAAACTTGCTTCACTGACTAGATTTAGTAATGTTTGGAGATCTTGTAAACTTTCTGCAAGAATGGCTGTATCGTCAGCGTATCTAATATTGTTGATTACTTCTCCACCTAGTCTTACTCCCTCTTGTCTGTCATCCAAAGCCTCCCTAAAGATTTCTTCAGAGTACAGATTAAAAAGAGTGGGTGACAAAACACAACCCTGCTGTACTCCACGTTTGATGGGTATTTTTTTAGTGGGACTCTCTCCAATTTGGATAGAGGCTACTTGATTGTAATATAAGTATTTCAGCAGTCTTATATCATAGTGGTCAAGTCCTGCTGCCCGTAGGCAGTCGAAAAGTGTATTGTGTTGGACTCTGTCGAACGCCTTCTCGAAGTCGATGAAACAAACATAAACATTCTTTCGGAATTCACAACTTTTTTGTAATAGAACGCGCATACAGAATAGTGCCTCTCTAGTTCCTAGACCGTTTCTAAATCCAAATTGCTTATCACCCATCTTACTTTCGCATAGAAGGAATACTCGGTTTTGTATAATTCGTAAGAGTATCTTCAGTGTGTAACTCATCAAACTGATTAGTCTAAAATCGCTGCATTTGGTGGGCCTGCTTTTCTTTGGTAATGTATAAACAGTGACTCTAACCAATCATCTGGTATTTTTCCTTCGTTGTAAATTTTGTTGAAGAAAGTGGTTAAGCAGGCAATGCTTTCCTCATCCAAAAGTTTAAGTATTTCGGCAGGGATTTGATCGGGTCCAGGTGCTTTATTGTTTTTGGCTTGCTGTATTGCCTCTTCGACTTCCGAATTCAGTATATTGGGACCACTGTCCAACTGGTTGTCATAGGCAGTATTTGGAGCATTTTCCCTAGAAGCATCGTCAAAAAGGTCAGTGATGTATCTCTCCCATTCTTTGCACTGTTGTTCGTGATCACAAATTTTTCCGTCCGCGCTTTTAAGTATATGAGCATTTTTCTGTTTTCTAATTCCGGCAGTATATTTAAGTTTCTTATGCAGGTTGAAGCTGTCATGCTTTTTTTGGAGGTCTTCTATTTCTTTACATAAATTCTCAAGCCAGGATTCTTTGGCTTGCTTAATTTTTCTTTTTATGCGTTTATTAATTTCACGATATTCGATAATATTTCTATTTTTGTGTTGCCATCGAACTTCCATCAGATCTAGAATTTCTTGTGTCATCCACTCATTTTTTGCCAACATGGTAGGTGTTTTCAAAGACTCTTGTACGTTCTCTAAAATCGAGTTTTGAATGGCATACCAGCATTCGTTAATGGTTCTGTTTTTGTTTGGTATATTTGATATTCTGTGTATTTTACTATTTATTTGCTGTGTTATGTGTTCGCGCGTTTGAGGGTTTTTCAGGGGGTCGAGATATATCTTACAAGGCTTAGTTGACTTTGTTAATTTCTTCAATTTAATTTGTATTTTGGAGCAGAGTAAATTGTGATTTGAGTTTATGGCAGCGCCGGGGTAAGTTTTTACATCTTTAATATTGTTTCGAAATCGGTGGTTTATTAGGATGTAGTCTATTTGATTCCGTACTATTCTGCCTTGATATCCATCTTGAGGGGATTTCCACGTGTAAAGACGCCTTTCTGGAAGTTGAAACCAGGTATTTGTAATGGCGAAGTCATTTTCTTGGCAGAATTCTATTAGCCGTTCACCTCTTTGATTTCTCTCTCCCAAGCCAAACTTTCCGGTGATGCCCTTCGTCATCTTCTGTCCAACTTTAGCGTTAAAGTCACCCATAATTATTATTGCTTCGTGTTTCTTTGTTTTATTTTAGCATTTCTTCTATTTGATGGTAAAATTCTTCAATATTCTGCTCATCTGCGTCAGCAGTGGGAGCATAAACTTGGATGATATTTATATTTACAGGTTTAGCATTCAGCTGTATTAAAATTACTCTGTCTGATATTGGAATGAAGTTAGTGACATACTTATTAATATGCTGTTTGATAATTATTGCTACTCCATTTCGATGCATATGGTCTTGATTTCCAGACAAATAAACGGCGTAACCATTTGCACTGAAATTCCCTTTGTTTGGCCATCTTGTTTCACTCGCCCCCATGATAGTAATGTTTAATCTGTCCATTTCAGAGAGTAGATTTCTCAACTTACCGGCTTCATATAAGGTTGTTACATTCCATGTAGCCACTTTGTATGGATTCCTTATTTTCATCGTTCATGTGTTGTCATCATCAAATGATGACAACACATGGAAAATTAAACCTTATTCAGATTTATGCGCCAACCGCCGATAAAACAGAGGAAGAAATTGAAAGATTTTACGATGACCTTCAAAAAACCCTACAAAATACAACATCTAGAGATATAACAGTAGTCATTGACAGTACAGAGCATTAGTGATTTTCACGCCAAAGTTGAAGAAGGAAGATGAGAGTCTACTGTAGGACCATATGGACTCGGTGTTCGAAATGAGAGAGTAGAACGCCTTATAGAATTTTGCCTAGAACTTAATCTTGCGGTAATTAATACTTTCTTCAAACTGCCTAAACTATGCCTTTACACTTGAAAATCGCCAGCTGACAAGGTCGATAGAATCTTTAGAATCCAAATTGACTATATTTTACTAAACCACAGATACCGAAACGCAATACAATCGGTGAAAGCGTACCCAGGTGCAGACGTGGCGTCGGACCACAATCCTCTTGTAGTAAAATTCCACATTCATTTAAATAAGTTACAAAAAAGCTATAAACGTAATAAACTAAACATACAAAAATTAAAATCAGAAGACGTCAAAGAAAAACTGAAACAAGAAATTAATGCAAACCTAGAATCCACACCAGAATCAATTTATGCTGATGTAGAACAACAGTGGTAATTCATTGAAAATCTGGGAAATGATGGAGGACATAAAAAGACAAAAGTTTCAAAAAAAAGTCAAAAAATATTTGTATTTGACTTACACAGGTTTTTACTACACCTTACTTACAAACTTGACGTAGATCACGCAACAATAGAAAGATTTAAAAAATGCTCGTTTCCTATCCATGTACCTAGAGATTGGTATAACTGACTAAGATCTTCAGGAACAAAACGTACTACTACCGCTTAATAAAAACAGAAAACAGAGGAAACAAACCAAACAAACAAAAATAAGTTTACGGTAGTGAAAATGACCCCAAATCTTTTTTTAATTTTAAAAATGTATTCAAAGGAATGTTAATAAAGAGAAAGAATACAGACAATAATACTGAAATTTGCTGGAGAAATATGAAATTTCTTTCTTGTTGTGTTAATGCCATATCCAGAAAAAAAATTCTTTGCTATATTGTGGTTGCCCGTTGTAAGTAGAAATAACTGCAGTTAACACTACAGTGCACATATAATGTTAGCCAAGTTACTACCGAGCATAAGGGTATAAATCTACATAAAACCCTTTACTAAGATGATTTTATGTCCATTTCAACTATTACTTGACTTATCTCCTTATGCTTTCTTGAAATAATTAAAAATAATAATAAATATCCTAAAATATTTTTTTAATTTATCAAAATATTGGGCACATAGATATTAATTTAAGAAAAACGACTTAAATGTATCTAACAGAATGTAAGTCGGATCTAGAAATATACAAACGTTACTAATATTACGTCTATAAGGTAACAAAAAGACCATTTGAACTAAAAATGTCTATACTGAAAAACTTCCAAATGAGAGTTATCCCCTTTTGCCTTCTAGCCACAGAAATACGATAACATTAATCTCCATAAGAAAGTTAAGGAATTAGCTGGGGTAGCAAAACAAAAAACCTCTAGCATACTATTAGACAAACAGGGTAACATTTTATTGGAGACAACAAAAATTGGGAAGATGAAAAGAATATATAGAGGAATTAGTCCATGACCAGAGACAGGAAAAAATATATGAAAATAATCAGAGTAAAGATCTTTACTCATACACAAAAAACATAGGTCTTTTAGTCCAACTACTAAACACAATATATTTCACAAGAATCATTCCACGTGAAATGCTTATATTAATATTTATTTGTCTAAAGAAAGTAAATGTCAAAGAATGTAGTGATTATCGACCGATCAGTCTAATGTCACATACCTTAAAAACTCTGCTAAAGATCATCTATATTAGAATACCTACACGCTAAGCTGGTGATGAATATTAGTGCTTCCCAGTTTGGATTTCGGAATGGAGTGGGCACAAGAGAGGCACTATTTTCTTTTAACGTGTTGAATCAAAGATGTTTGGATGTTAATCGAGATCTTTATGTATGATTTATAGACTACAACAAGGCATTCGATAAAGGAAAACATGGCCGACAACAATAATATCAAATTTATACTACAGCCAACGATCAAATGTGAAAATTGGAAGGAACGTGTCAGAAGAAGTGAAGATAAGGAGAGGGATTAGACAAGGTTGCATAATGTCGCCGTTATTGTTTAATGATTATTCTGAAGAAATCATAGAAGAAGCTTTGGTAAACGGGACTGTCGGCATAAAAGTAAACGAAAGTTTAATTTACATCATTAGGTATGCCGACGATACAGTCGTAATATCCGACAACTTGGAAGACTTAGAAAGAATAATGAACAAAATATTAAGATATAGTGGATAATACGGACTCTCTCTAACATCAAAAAAACCCAATTCATGAAAATGAGCAAGAACAACAATACAAATTAAATATTAACGGTAGGCAGCCAGCAGATTTAGAGAGTAAAAATATATACTTACTTGGGAACGATAATCACCGAAAATAACGATTATACTGCAGAGATAAAGAGTCAGAGTTGAAAAAGCACGTGCCAACTTTGTGAAAATGAAAAAAATTTTATGCAGCAAAGACCTGACATTGGCCCTCAGAATAACGCTAATGAAATGCTATGTACACAGTGTACTCTACTATGGAGCTCAATCATGGACATTAAACCGAAATAGAATAAATCAACTTAACGCGTTTGAAATGTGGACATTTAGAAGATTGTTAAAGAATTCATGGGTAGATAAAGTCGCGAATGCAGTTACTCTGCCTGTAACAAAAATATCAGCGCCGGCATTACATCATATATCCGTTATGTAAGAAAGTAAGTAAGTAAGATAGAACAAAGAAACAAGGCAACTACCAAAAGGTTACTACATCTTTTCTTCGTTATTAATAAACATATAGTAATCTACGAGATATAAACATAGGAATATGGATGATCATAGAGACACTTTATGGTAAATTTGCTATATTAACCTAAAAAAGGCCTCTGACTAAGTACAGGATATACAACTGTTCGAATTTTAACTTACAATATACCAAATTAAAGAAGAGGATATAAGGCATGTGACGGGTAGCTTTTTTTCAGCAGACTTAGTAAAACATAATGCAGAATGCAGAACTGAGGGAAAATATGCTGCAACCTCGATACAGGTATCTTTGACGACGACAGTGATTCTGAATATGTATATTTATAGACTGACTTAATAAATGAAGACAAATAACCTGCAACAAAAAGGTTCAGAGCTGACAGTGAAGTCGAATAAATGAACCAAATTTTAACTTTTAAACCAATGTATATAAAGAAAATAAATAAAGTAAAGTTTAACAAACATTACAAAATTTAATAAGACATAATTAATAAAAAATCTACTTAAATCAATTATAATTAATGTTAATTATAAATTATGTTAATGTTATTAAATTAATATATATATATATATATATATATATATATATATATATATATATATATATATATATATATATATTACAGGATCCAATTTGTAAATAGAATACATCTTGGAGACGGCTATCGCCGTATTCCCGTCCTCCTCCGCCAATCCTCTCGGTCCAAGGCATGCTCCTCCTCCAAACCTCTCGATTCCATTGCTCTTCTAATACCTTCATTCCATGAGCGTCGAGGTCTACCTCTTTTTCTTCTACCAGGGGGCTTCCATCTGTGAAGTTTTTGGGGCCAACGTTCGTCAGGCATTCTTAACAGGTGTCCAAACCATTTTAAACCTCTTCTTTCTATTCTGTCTATGACCGTATCTGTAGCATTCATCTGATTTCTTATAGATTCGTTGGTTTTCCTTTCCAGCCTTGATGTTCTAGCACTTCTTCTCAAATAATCCATTTCAACTGCCAACAATCTTCTTTTCAGGTCTGCATTAATTGTCCATACTTCAGAGCCATAACAAAGAACTGATTCAACCATCGTTTGCCCTATTCTTTTTTTGTTCCTTTTGGAAATGTTGCGATCCCACCATAAGGAGTTCAAACATCCTACAATTTTACGTCCCTGATTAATTCGGTGTTTAATTTCGGTTTCACCCAAGCCGTTCTTATCAATGAATGCACCTAAATATTTAAATTTTTCCACTTGTGTGATTTCCACGTCCTCGTCTATCAACACTTCAAACCTTGCATCTGAATTGATAACTAGATATTCCGTTTTCTTCATGCTGACTTTTAACCCCCATTTTACATATTCTCTGTATAGACGCTTTATCATAAATTCTAGATCATAAGAATCTTGAGCTAGAACGACTTGGTCATCCGCAAAGTTCAGGGAGAACAGTACGTCATTTCCTATTGGGATTCCCATTCCCTGGCAGTGGTTTTTCCAATTTTGAAGGGCTGCCTCAATATATAAATTAAACAGTAAAGGTGACATACTGCATCCTTGTCTCAGTCCTTTAGTTACTTTTATCGGCTCTGATAGTCTATTTCCGATTTTTAGGTAAGTGGTGTTATCCCTGTATACTTCTGTGATTATTCCTAAAAGGTGTGGACTAATGCCGAGTTGTTGTAAAGCTTGCCACAATTTAGGCCTTGGTACTGTATCATACGCTTTTTCTAGATCGATGAAGGCTAGATGTACTTCGTTACCAACCGCTATTCTTTTTTCTATTAATTGTTGGAGTATAAACAAGTTATCAGTGCAAGATCTACCAGGCGTAAATCCGCTTTGGTCTTCGCTAATTAGATGTCCTACATCATCTTGTATTTTTCTATTTATTATCTTTCCAAACAATCTGCCGAAAGTAGGTAGGACACTCAATCCTCTGTAGCAGTTAGGATCTTTTCGATTACCCTTTTTAAAGATGGACACTTGGTGAGCGGTTTTCCATTCAGATGGTATTTTAATTTGTTGGCAGCATTGATTCATTAGAAAAGTTATTCGTTCGATTAGGAGTGGACCTCCTGCTTTAAGTAGCTCTACAGCTATATTGCCAGGTCCTGAAGATCGCCCGTTTTTCATTTTAATTAGCGCAGTACGGACCTCGTTGCTGGTAGTATTAATGTTACTATTTGTTTGTCTCTCCATACTGTATTCTTCTCCCATATATTCCAATCTGGACTCTTGGAGTAAATTTTTATAGTGATTTTCCCATTTTTCTATAGAAATTAAGTTGCTTAATGAGTTATGGGTGTTCTTCTTTAGATTAGTGATAGTTCTCCATGCTTCCGTTGTCTGAGAACCACCCATTAAATTTTCAACTTGGACACATTTTTGTTCCCAGAAATTGTTTTTTGCTTCTTTTATTTGCTGGCGTACTTCTCCGTTTTTCATTTGATATGATACTCTATTGCTAGATGTTTTATTTGTTAGCCATTTTTTATATAATTTGTTCTTTTCTTGTATCATTTCTTTTACGTTTTCTGTCATCCATGGTGGTTCGTGGTGTTTTTTGTCGTTGTTCTCTGTTCCTAATACTTCATAAGCAATTTTTTTTATTATCATTTTGAGGTTATTGTATTCTTGTTCTACATCCATATTTCTTTCCATCTCATTTAGTTCCCTTTCTAATCTACATTGAAAAAGATGTTTAATACTTGGTTGGAATAAAAGATGCAATTTATATCTCTCCGTTTTGTACTGCGTAGTATTGTTTCTCTGACTTTCGGTGTTATGTTTGTTGTTTTGTTTAAAGGGGCACAAAATATTAGCTAAAAGAAAGTAATGGTCTGTCCCACAGTTAGACCCTCTTTTTACTCTGCAGTCTTGGCACTTAAATTTTGAGTTCTGTCTCATTATTATATAGTCTATGATCGACTTCTGTTGGAGTGAAGGTCGTTCCCAAGTGTATTTATGAATATCTTTATGTGGGAATTGGGTGTTCATTATTTTTAAACCAAAAAGTTGACAGAACTCAATTAAACTGTCCCCTGAACTATTTTTAATCATTTCTCCGTATCGTCCCACCACTTCATCGTCTATTTGAGAACCTACTCTGGCATTTAGGTCTCCTAACAATATTATTTCTTGATGGCTTTTTATTTTTATCACAGATGTTTGATAACTCTTCATAAAAGGAATCTTTAACTTGTTGATTTGAATCGTCTGTTGGCGCATAGACACCAACAACTATTGTTTCGATGCCGTACAATTTGACAGTTATTGTGAGAATTCTTTCAGATATGTACTCACAGTCTTTTATATATTTTTTTAATGATTTTTTTATAAGAATTGAGACCCCTGATTTAGCGTGTATATGTTTCTCTACTCCTGACCATAGATGAACGTAGTCTTTAATCTGTTCATTTCCCTGTCCTTTCTTTTTGGTTTCAGAGAGTACTATGATGTCCAATTTTCAAAGTCTTTTTCTTTGCCAGGTGTCGTCGTCGTAAGTTTCCATCCATATTTCGAGGCTCGGCGTTAGAATTTTTAGTCAAAAGAGTTTTTTTCCAGATGATGAGGGACTGGCCCATCGCTCCAACCCCCAAGCTTGGAGGACCAGGATTTTCTGTTGGGGTTTCTTCCCTTAGTCGACATGTTCCAGTTTTAAGGCGCCAGAAACTCGCCTTACACCCTCTCTCGGCTGCTATATAACGCACATCCATTGTACGCCATATACCCAGTGGTTACGCGACATATATGCCTTCGAGGACGTGAGAGTAGGATTTACTGGCAGAGCCGAGTTCTGTTTCCAGAACCCCCAACCCTTTCGTTGGGAAACGGGTGGACATTTCTCAGAGTTTTATTGCAATATAAGAGTCGACATCTCATATTACCTCTGAGGTCCATACCAGCCTTTAACCACCGTTATTAAATTAATAACTTATGTAGATATAAAAGTACAAAAAATTATAATTAATATAAGGAATATAATAATATATTGTGTAAAAAATTACCTGAAATGTAATTTATAAAATATATAAGTATTATTACATCATCGATATACAATCAAAAAAAATATATGTTGATTTTCCGGGATTTTCCGAGATTTACGGGGGTAAAAATTACGTCATCATTATTAATACTGTGACAGACTATTCCGGAGAAATTAAAAAAATATATTAAGTTTTTACGGTGAATTTAAAATGTACTCAATTTTTCCGAGGTTTCTCATATTTTCCGGCCAGTGAAAACTATGTATTTATTCATATTTCGACGAGCTACCCCAGAATAAAAAAAGAGGCCTCTAGCTGTAATGAAAGATGTGAAAATTAAACTTTTTCCTACGTGTTTCAATTTGAAGTTCCGATGTCGAAAAAAAAAACGGAGCTGAAACAGTTATCTCCTCCACTTTCCTATGTCGATCTTTCGAAAGTACCTTCGTTTCGAAGGGCTGTAAGTTTCAAAAAATTGGATGAATTTTATAGCTATAAGTTTCAATATAAACTCATTTAAAATTTGTGCAAATTTTACTTCTTAATGTTTATAAACAATGGAGATATGATCTTTTAAAAATAGTCGCTAACTGTGTTCGTATTGGTAATAGGTTTTTTTTATTTTTTAATGTTACTTTTCCTACCAGCTATCAAATGGTGTACGCACAAGTGTGTAGCTTGAAAAATATAGAAGCTATTACAATTGTTTATAAGTAAAAAACATATCCCTTTTTCAAACGTTTGTTTTGTAAATAATTTCGATGAAAACGCAATAAACATTTAACTTTTAAGATAGTTTAAGTCTTAAAGAATCCTATGAAATTTGCTAAATGTGTCTAGCATCATTCATAGTAAAAGTTCAATAGTTTAAATAATTAGCCTGAGGGATAAACAAATTACATAATTTTTAAACTATTTGACCGATCCGGGGTAAATTTCGCACAAATTTAAAAGACGGTAATTCCTCGATGTATAAATGTATTAATAACATTTTATTTTGTTAATAAAAAAATTAATAAAATTTATAAATTAGTACAAAAAAACTGTTTTTTTGCAAATATCTTCGTAAATTATTTATTAATTTTAATTGAAAAAACGATAAAATCAAGATATTCTTGATATAAAAAAAAGATATAAATATGGTTTATTTAAAATATAAGAGAAAAAACTTATATAAATAGATATAATAGAAAAAAAAAATATAACAGATAAAAAACTCAAATTGTGACCATACATTAGTATTTAAAAAAACGCAAGGAAAAAATAGGAGTATATTTTCATCTATTCGTCATTTAGTAACCCCCACCTATGTCTGACAAGCTTCAGATATCTGCGAAACATTTTTCCATCTTTTTTTTTAACCAGACTGTGTTATTTTGCACAGGTCTACTTTAGTGTAATTTATGATTATATAATTTTTTAATAAATGTATTATTTTATTAGTAAAATCGCTTAAATGGTATGTAATTAAAATATATTTGCCCAATATAGTGTAAAATCTCATAAAAAATCCAATACCTTCTTAGCTACTACAAAACAATGCGTTTATTGAACTCTTGACCTACATATCTCTTTTGATAAAAATATCCAAAATGATGGACTACTTCCTACTTTATTATCATCCGGGTTCTGTTAGGTCCACTTTGTCCAATCAAATCGAGAATCCGAGTCGTATCGAAAGAAAATTATAACACATAAATAATAAACCCTATCTTCTATTATCATCCTTTCTCTAGCTTTTCGAACATCAGCAACTTTGGTTTCGCCTGATAAAAATTTATATGTATGGATTTTGAACGTTCAATGGTCTGCTGAATGACTTTTTATATTTTTAAAGAAAATTAACTGGACGTGTTCTTCCAGTGTCATTTTTGTATCTTTAAAATCAAGCTGCCTGTCTTTAATAATTGATAAATAAAAATAATTGTATGTCATTGTAGTAATATATATATATATATATATATATATATATATATATATATATATATATATATCAAATTATTCTCGACCGTACTGTGTTATTATTTGTAGTCTCAGCAATTGGTCTATATGAAATAAAGCTCTATTTGTTATTTCTCAATATTTCGTCACGATTTTGTGACTTCTTCAGGAGAAAACTGTAAATTTATTATAATTATTATATGTAAACAAAATGAATATTTCAATACTTACAACTTAAGATTAAAAATTTTAAATTTTGATAACATATCCAATTAGATAAATGACATTTTTTTTTTTTTTGATTTTTAATTTATTGGGAGTTATGGTAACCGCAATATTTTATAGAGTGAATTCCCATTGTACAATTTTTAGCGAATAAGTTTTAATAAACAAGTACATATTGTGACAGTATTATCCATATAATAAGGTGCAAAAGTAGAATATTGAGAAAGAATCAGGAACATGATTAATTGATCTATAAAATGTAATTGATGGTACGTAGTCAGTTATTGGTCTGATGTTGTTAGATACTGATATTAAGATCTATCATTTATTATTCTCAATTTACCATGTTCCTGATTCTTTCTCAATATTCTACTTTTGCACCTTATTATATGGATAATACTGTCACAATATGTACCTGTTTATTAAAACTTATTTGCTAAAAATTGTACAATGGGAATTCACTCTATAAAATATTGCGGTTACCATAACTCCCAAATAAATTAAAATCAAAAAAAAAAAAATGTCATTTATCTAATTGGATATGTTATCAAAATTTAAAATTTTTAATCTTAAGTTGTAAGTATTGAAATATTCATTTTGTTTACATATAATAATTATAATAAATTTACAGTTTTCTCCTGAAGAAGTCACAAAATCGTGACGAAATATTGAGAAATAACAAATAGAGCTATATATGTATATATATATATATATATATATATATATATATATATATATATGTATATATATATATTATATATATATATATATATATTATATATATATATATATATATATATAACTAGGATAATCTTATTACACTATTTTACCTAGGAGTACACTGCTAAAAAGCATTGGGAACACTCGATGAAAATTAAGAAAAAGATCGAGAAAATCAGTTTTCGTTACATGAAAAAAATCTTTAACAGTCACCATAACATTGGAAATGTAAAGTTCTTCTTCTTCTTCTTCGTCTTTCTAACCAAAACTACTTGTTGATTGGTGGATAAATACCTCTATTTAAAATCGTCTTTTCATCTTGTGAGCAGGTCGTCAGATACTTATTCTACCGATTAGTGACGATATTGTTCTTCTCCATTTTGCTTATGTGGTTATTCCTTTTTTTTTCTATTTAGTACCAATTCGTTTATATACTGTACGTTTCATTTTCTTGTAAAGTCATCACGTCTCGTTTGATCTTTTAGCGTATTTACTGTATTTTTTCTTAGTACTATCATCTCTGCTGTTTTCAGTAACCTTTGTGCTGTGGCTGTGTCTTGTTTATGAGGCATATGTCATTATTGGTCTTACACTGGCTTTATAGGTTTTTAACTTTGTGTGTTTATGTGTCTGTTTGGCCATATTGTGTTATTAAGGCATCCTGCTAGTCTATTTGCATTTTGTATTTCATCTCCACCTTCTTTGTTCAGATCTCCATAGCTAGACAGTGTAATTCCAGGTATTTTATTTCTATTACTTGTTTAATACTGATGCCACCAATTTCTATTTTATATCTGGTTGGTTTCTTGCTGACTCCTACTGTTTTAGTTTTTTGAGATGAGATTGACATGAAATTATTTTGCACTTATGTTAAATATGTGGTCCAGTGCAGATCAGTGCAGAATTTTTGATCTTGGACTATCAATATTGCGTTCGACTGCGTAACAGATGATTTTTCATTCCCTATTCTTTCTCTTCGTTATAGTTAATATACTAATAGTTTTTATATTATTTAGGGCAACTCTCTATTATACAGAAAATGGATTACATATGAGATGGGATGAGATTGTAGTATTCAATTCTTTTGCTCTTCTGTTAAATATGTGGACCAGTTAAGACCTTCCTCTTCTTTATTACGTACCATCTTCACGACGAGGTTTGGTAATAATCACGACAATTCTGATCTTAGATGCTGCCGCTCTAAATAGTTGGATTGATATGTATCCGTACCATTTCCTGAAGTTACGCAACCTTTAGATTCGTCTCCTTCCTAAACTTCTCTTACCCTGGATTTTCCCTTGTATAATTAATTGAAGTATGTTGTATTTTTTATTACGCGTAACATGCCCAAGTATTGCAGCTTTCTTGTCTTGATGGTTTCCAATATTTCCATTCTTTAGTTGACTCTTCTCGTGACTTCGTTGTTTGTTACATGCTCGGTCCATAATATCTTTAGGATTCTTCTATACACCCACAGTTAAAATGCTTCTAACTTTTTAGTAGTCGACGTCTTAAGAATCCATGCTTCTATCCAGTAAAGCAGAGTCGAGAAAATATAACACCTTATCAGCCTAACCCTCAAGACTAATTTCAGTTCTCTTGCACAAAGTACCTGTCTCATTTTATTGAAGTTTGTTCGTGCTTTCTCTATTCGAACTTTTATTTCTTTGGAGTAATCGTTTGTGTGATTAAGTATTATGCCAATATAATCGTAGTTTTTAACTTGTTCTAGTTACCAAGTTTTACCGTTAATTGTCAGGCTTTCAACATTATTTTGGGTTTTTGATATCCTTATAAATTTAGTTTTTTTATGCGTTGCAAAAATATCGGAGTTTTATACATTTCCGTTTTCCTTTTTTCAGTGATTTAGTATCATGGTCTGTTTGTAACTATTCTGCATCTGAGTCCACACGACTTGTGACAGAATCATTTTCCTTGTTCCATTTTTGCAAAATTTTCTCAAAATTTATTTCACCAAATTTAACCATCTTTGAAGGTTCAGGATGATTTCCAGAGTCCATTTCTTTATTTTTTTCCTAAAAAAAAATATTATAAACAGTTCACATTTTACCCATACAAGACTAATTAAAAATACTTACTTAAAAACAGACCTCCGGTAAATTTTACCGGTTAAGATTTTTGATGTGACGGTACGAAATAAAAAAATTCACAGTACACGCTGAGAGCTTTGATTAGCACTGTTATACAAACTGCCCGAGAGGTACTGAGATGCATGAAATTGTAACCACGAAATCCGAGTTTTCGAACCCTCACCGGTAAGAAATACCGCAGTCATGTAGTTAAGGGTTAAAAAGCTTTAAGAGGACATCCATGTACTCATTTTTTATTATTTTGAGGATATCAATAGGCAGCTGATCTGGACCGGGACTTTTCCGTTTCTTTAGTACATACAATATTTCTTTCTTTGTAATTTGTATACTTGTTTTTCTGTCTTCGAAAGATATGTCTTGTAGGTTTCCTCTTTCGTCGTCGAAGAGGTTTTCATATAGTCTTTCCATCGTTTTACCTTTTCGTCAGCCGTTATCATAGTATTTTCATTTTTATCTAAAAGAGTTGTATTGTGGTTTCTTTTTTGCAGCCCTGCTGTTTTTTTTAACCTTTTTATGTAAATTGAGTAGGTCGTATGTGTTCTGAAGATCTTCTATCTCTTTACATTTTTCCTTATAGTAAGTTTGTTTTGCATCTGTTATTATTTTTCTGATTTCATTGTTAATGATTTTGTAATTGTAACTGTCTTTGTTCTTGGATTGTCTTCTTTGGTCCATCCTGCCAAGTATTTTGTCGGCCATCCAGTTGGCTCTCTTTCTTATCGATTTTTTTAATATCTTTTTGCATGGAACAAGAAAGCAGTTTTTTAATGTTTCCCATTGTTGGCTTGTATTATAGGTGTCATTGTATTGTAGTATCTAATTTATTAAAGTTTTCGTATTTTTTTTGTTTGAGTTTCTGTTTTTTTTATATTAGCTTCTTTTAGTTTTCTAACATCTAATTTTAGAGTTCTTTGGGGGTTTCTAATACGTTTAAGCTTAGGTAAGCATGGCATAAGCTATTAGTGGGTTGTGGTCCGATGTGACGTCTGCTCCTGGATTTGTTTTAACTGGATTTGTGTTAATGTTTGTCATTTTCAGTGAATTTTTTCAGTACCAACAATTTGTTGATAGAACGTTTTTACTACATCTTCTGTTGTATCCTTCGTTTTCAAATATTTTTTTTTCGTCTTTATAGAGGGGGGGTCTGGAATCTTCAACAGACATCTCAGTCCAGGTCGCAACTCAAAAAGTGTGACCCACTGTTCTAACTTCACTTTTCAGCGTCATTCACTCTACCTTTGCCATTGGTCCAGCTGTCTTTCTTCTTCTTTCTTTTTCTTGATCACTGCACGGATATAACTGTGTATGTTAATCAAACCTAATTTATTTTCAATCATTCTCTCAATCATTTCTCACTGTAACAAAATTCACAGAACATTAACAATTCAAGCTCTTATGTTCGGGATCAGCAATTTCGTCCACTATGCCACATCCTCCGTATTGTTCCATTCTTCTTGCCATCTTTCAACTGACCTTTCCCTTACCTGTATCCTCTCAGAGCCACAATAAGGTTTGGGCCTCTTCTCTCATAAAGCTCTTTTCTTTCCACCGCCAAAACATACAACGGAACACAGTGATGGTCAGTGATGATCTATAAGGCTGCCGCACACACAGTCCTGTAGGAGCATGCCACTCGCAATAGACTTGTTCTGTCTACTCGTTTCATAAGACTCCTATAGGCCGTTACCTCTACCGCCTCGCTCCAGACTGGTGCCGCGTAGAGGACGATATACTGTACAACACCGTGTAAGACCCTCCTCCTTTCGGATTTGGGTCCTCCAATGTTCGGCATCACTCTCCCCAACGCAGCCGCACTATTCGCAGCCTTTCGGACCACCTCCCGAACGTGCTCCCCCCATTTTCCATTCTGGTGCAATGTCACTCCTAGATACTTACTTGTTTCTTGGGTGTATGACATACTCCCGCACATTTTAATTCAACATCTTGCCTGTTCCTTGTCCCCTTTAGAATGATGGCTTCTGTTTTCTCTGTCGCAAGTTTTAGTCCTTGCTGCGTCATCCATTTCTTTACGACGCCACCTGCGTTCCGAACCCGGTATTTGAGATCTGGCTCATCCCGGGCTACTACCAGTAAAGCGAGGTCATCCGCGAATGCGAAGGGGGTTGTACCCATAATCCTTCTCTCGAACAGATACTCTGCCACAACATTCATCAATTGCCTCCGAGATAAACCACCTGACCTCTCAATCATGTCGTCTATGCGTACTCGCAGCATCCTTTCATATAGCTTACTGATGCATGGAAGAAGACAGATGGGGCGATACTTTTTCCTAGCTTTGGGAAGCAGTATTAACCTCGATGTCCTCCAAGGCTCAGGAAAGATTTTTTTTTCGCATATACTTAAATCAAATTTAGTTTTGTTTGAGATATCCTTATTTGTAGCAGCATCATTCTTTCTGAGATTGGGACAAAACCCAAACTCTATTGACTTGTTGACCTTTCTATCGACAATATTGCTACTCCACGTCCAGTCTAATTGTCATTGTTTACCGAGTAATGTAAAGTACCGGTTTCTGTCAAAAGGCATCCTAAGATAGGCAACGATGTTTCGCTTACAGCTTATATGTTTATATTCATTCTTCTTATTCTAGAAGAATGTTATACATTTTGCGAAGCTGATACATGCTTTTGACGTTTACGTACCTTTTTTTGTGTTTAATAATTTTTCTTTGTCTTGCTTGTTTAAATGTTTGACAAGGGTGTCGCCGGTTAACGACCTGGAGTCCTTGTCTGTTCCTCTTCTGTCGGACCTTGAGCTCCGATTCCCATGATCAGTTTTTTTTTTTCGTTTAGTACTCATTACCATGATGATTGTACTCGAGATATCCAATGTGTTCATTAATGCAGTGGTTTCTCCTTGCCTTTTGCATCCTTATGCCGTTGACCATTTACTTAATTTATTTGCTTTTGGTGCCAATCCAGGACATATGATTGCCCTTCCACTTACCAACTCCCCCGAAGCCGTTAATCAGTAAGTGTGGAATTGCTTATAGCAGCAATCGCTGGTAGAATTTTCGCCATATGTGGGTACCCTCACTTAGTTTAGTCTGCAGACCCATGCAGTTGCCCAATGAGTGGCATGTGGAGCCATAAGTGAGAATTAGTTGTCTTATGAGGACCAGTTATCAAGAACCATCTCCCGTCTATGAAGCTCAATGTGGCCGTTTCGATAAAAGGTGCTACCTCTATAACACAACTCTACACTCCAAAGCAGATCAGTGCAGACTATCTTTATCTTAAGGTATCAATATTGTGTCGCTTGTCATTATCATCATCATCATCATCAGTAGCTCGACAACCCATACTGGGTCCTGGCTTGTTCTAGGATTTTCCGCCATTCTGTTTTGTTCTTTGCTTTGTTTTTCCAGTTGGTTATCTTAATTGTACCGCCTGTAACAGAGTATTTTTACATCTTTGTTCTCCATTCTATATCCTCTTCTTTTGTTAAGATCTTAAAGTATTTGTCATTTCTAACATACTAAGGAGCACCTACAATATTACCTTGTATTCGGTTGTGGAGCGTTTCTAAATTTTTATAATTGCTTTTTATGGCACAGCCCCATAATTGTAGCCATAGCTTCATACTGGTTTTTCAATATCTGTTTTTAAATCAGTACTGTATTTTGGATGAAAAATTGAGAGTATCCACATATCATTTTGTATGTTATCTTCAACTGTTCAGTTTTTCTTTTAACATGCTCCTTTCATTTGAGTTTGGCGTCTAGATTTAAACCCAGGTACTTCACTATTTGCTAAGGAATAATGCTGCTGTTTAAGATAATAATTGGTAGATAATTGATTTTCTTGTTAATAAAGTGATTTTTCTTTAATAAACTTTATACGACAGTTTTTTGCACTTTTTTTTCCCAATTATTGCTATTTTTTAAACAGTAAAATTTAAATTTTTAATTTTTTGATAATAAAATAATATGTAAAATTGAAAAATTAAACATTTAGCTTTTGTAACTTTTACTCTCTTTTTTTTATACAAGCAACACCTTATACTATATATAGTTATAGGCTAAAATAAACAGCAAAAATTCTCGATTTTTTTAGATTTAGTTAAATAAAAATTTAGCACCGGCTTTAAGACTGGTGCATATTGTGACTATTGATACAAGATAAAATTTAAAGTCACTCCAATAAAAAATAAACCCTTATGGAAAATGTTTAATTGAAGACAGATCCCGCCTGGACTATAGTATCATTTCTTAATTATTTGTTTGCTTATCGTTTGCTCTGGCGTGTTTCCGACTCACATTATTGTTGTATATATTGTCAATTTATTGTTTAAAATTTTACATTATTACACAAAAAAAAATCTATGAGAATTATATTTTAAAGCTTTGAAAAATCGTTTTTAAAACCGTTAACTTACATTTTCTACATATTCCCAAAATTCTACGTCAACCTCCAAAATGTGATATATATCTCTAGCCGTTCGGAATTTATACACTAACAAAAACCGTATGGTGGGTCGAGAGTTTGGGAACGGGGTGGTATCTAGTGTTTCCTCTGGTATCCGGCAGAAGCCGTCCGCATTCCTTGGCTTGGACCAGGAATATTCCTGCGAATTCCGGCCCGCGACATCTGCTTCTGTCTACTGGGTTATTGACTATCTTATCCTCGACATTGTAGTATCCAAGAATTTATAACTAAGGTAGTATTTGTATTACGAATTTTTGGCAACATTTTCAGGTAATAAGCACGTAAATTAAAGGCCATGCTTAATATTTAAAGTATTTAGCAAAATAACGTATTTAGCAAACTATATTTGGAATTAAATGGCTCATTGTGAAATATTGACAAGCCTTAAAAAGGTAAAAGTGGGATTTTTGTCTTTGAATGTTAAAAATAATATTAGTAAATCCAATAATAACTTTTACTGTTTTCATAGCAAAGCTGAATTAATATATTTGGCTGTATATCATGAATCACAAAAATAAGAGACACTTCTCAAAAATATTTCGTCTAAGGGCTAGCAACCCCAGTGAGGTCCTACGTTGCCATGAAGCTAATTTCGTTTATAACTTAAACGTTCTAATTTTTTAATATTTGTTGTTGTTGTTCGTTTGTGTTTAAATGACTGCGGACACTAAATCCATTCGCCAATCTTACAATTTGAGGTGTAGTGTGTGTGTTTGTGTAGAGTAATTGTCTTGATACTTAGCAAAGTCGACGTCATTGTCTTTGCTAAGAGACGCTAATTGTATCCGAACGTCTGCGGTCCCTCCGGTGTGTACCGATCACACAAGGATAGAAATTATTTTCATTTATTAATTTTTTTTGAATAAACAAAAATTTCCACCCAGGTGGGATTCGAACTCACGACCTTTAGGTTTAAAGGCAGGCGCTCTTACCACTGAGCCACAGAGTGGCTTATTTTTTAATATTAAAAATGTAATTTAAAGTTAATTCAGATATATTTAAATAATTTCTACCCATTTATTTCGTGACTTTAAGCATGTAAATTTAGATAGCACTGATGATGGAATAGTTATTCCGAAAACGTTCTGTGATGTTGTCTGACAGGGTTGTTATATTAATATACCACAAGGAATCTAAGTTTCTGTAGCTCACTGTATCCTATGTATCACAAAAATTTATTAAAAAATCCTTTGTAAAAGGTATATAATTAAAACACCCTATCGGGCTACATCACAGAACGTTTTCGGAATTAATATTCCATCATCAGTGTTATCTGGATGTATTGTACATGTTTTGACATTTTTAAATAACCGCAATATTTATTACACTGGAGGAGACAAAACTGATCATCGATACGGAGTAGCTTTCATCATAAGCAACACTATTATAAAATCAGTGCTAGGTGTGATTCAAATCTCAGAAAGATTAATAATGCTAAAAATTCAATCACTGAGCTGTATTAATATTTTGATCCAAGTCTATGCTCCCACAGCTGATAAGACCGAAGATGAGATCGGAAAGTTTTATTCAGAATTGCACAATAGAATCAAGTTAAACAAATCTAAAAATATTACTTACATTTTAGTAAACTTTAATGCAAAAATTGGAGTAGGTACAGTTGAACAAATAGTTAGACAGTTCGGACTAGAAACTAGAAACGAGAGAGGAGAAAGGCTTACAGAATTCTGTCAAGAGAAGAATATGGTAATTGCCAATACTAGATTCGAGCTTCCTAAGAGAAGACTATATATATGTACGACTCCTTCACATACAGAAAACCACATTGTCAGAAACCAGATAGACTCTATACTCGTAAATAGCAGATATAAAAACTTTATAACCTCAGCTAAAACTTATGCTAGAGCTGATGTTAACTCAGACCACAATCCGTTAGTTGCTGACTCGAAAATTAAATTACAAAGAATTGACCGCAGAAAACAACAACCAAAAATTAATGGAAGAATGCTACAAAAAGAAGAAATAAAAAACGAATTAAAAAATAATGTGAATGTTAATATGCAAAAAACACTAACTGACAACAAACAAATCATGGATGTAAATAAAACGTAGTGTAATATAAAAAAATACTTTACTGAAACCAGCTCAAGAAAGTTTGATACAACATAGGTCAGAGGCTAAAAAACAGTGGATGAAGGAAGAAATACTACTACAGATGGAAAAAAGAAGGAAATATAAAGAAAAAGATAAACAGAAGTGTAGAAAAATACAATGAATAATTAAGGAAAAAACCAAAACAGCTAAGGAAATGTATTTGATAAAACAATGTAAAGAGATGAAGAACTAGAAACAAAATATCATATGAGAAATATGCACAAAAAATAAGAGAAGTGACTGTAATGGGTCGAAATAGACAGCAAGCACACATAAAAGACAAAAAAGAAGTACTACTTATAAATTTACCATAGAAATTAAGACGATGGGAGGTGTACGTTAGAGAACTTTTCCAAGAGATATAATCTTTTGGTTGATGGAACATAATAAGTGTTATTGGATACAAAGTACTTTTTCACCTCTTTCTTTTTTAATTTGGTACGAAGTTTCTAATAAAGTAACATTAACTTTTTTTTTTAAATGTTTGATCGGCACTAGAATTTTAACATTATTTTAGTGCCTCTTTTTTTTATTGAACCAAATACATTTTTTCGCAAGTAAGTAAGTAAAGTTGTTTAATTTGTGTTAGCTAGAGTTATTTATACACAATATTATGCAGTTTTCTCGGTTGTTTGACATTAATAAGTACGATTTCTATCAAAGCATTTTGATGTGGTTATTTCAATTTAATTTTTTCTGTTTTAAGTATTATGCCGTACGTTGTTAGTGGTGAGTACAGTGGATGGATATATGGATAACAGATATACATTTTTTAAAAAATAATAACATACTTTTTACGCAATGTTCAGCTGTAGTCTTACAATTTACAGCTTAAAACAGCCAAAACATGCCATCGTAACATTTATTCCCTATTTTCACAAATAATCATTTCTAAAAAATATTTTTAACAATCTGCCTTTCGATTGCTGCAGTAAATGCCACAGCTAATATCAACTTCGCAAATGATCCTATTGGATGTCGACATAACGTCAAAATAACCAGCTTTATTTTTGTTGAAACATTTGTTTTATGCGAATTGGCCCATTTGACATCGTAGACAACATGTCGATAACAATAAAATTGAAATTCTATTTGATACTGTCACTATGAACATGTTCGCAAAACTGAATTTATTGTGTCAATTCTGTTGTTTGTTTGTATTACAAAATCAGTTAAACTCGTGGTTTATTTGGCAAAATATGACTGCGTTACATGGGGCTTATTTTACGAGTTATCCCTGTTACTGTACAGGTTTTTAAAATGTAATTTTTTTAACTTCTTATTATTTAGTTTAAGCATGAAATTTTTTATAACGATATAGAGAATATGATACGCAGTTTTGTATATATGTATATATATATATATATATATAAGAGTAAGAAAAAAGAAAGTACTTGTGACTCGTTTGGAAAAAATATAACACTGTTTTTGATGGTTGACTCCAACCCATCAAAAACAGTGTTATATATATATTATATATATATATATATAAATATATATATATATATATATACATATATATATATATTTATATATATATATATATATATAATATATATATAGTATATATGTATATATATATAGTATATATGTATATATAATATATATATATATATAATATATATATATATATATATAGTATATAATATATATATATATATATATATATATATATATATATATAATATATATATATCGTCGTTAGGAATGAAATACCTCCAATGTGCAAATTTCTAGTAATTCAGATTTTAAACGATTCTGAATCGCTATGAATAGTTTTACAGTCTAGAAAAATATCCAATGTGCGTACCGATTCCTAACTTCCCTAATGTATAAAAATGCATTACTCCAATGTAACATATTATTAATTGTTGGACTGAAATAAATCCAATGTGCTTAAAAAACACATTGGAGCTATTATCTATTATAATATCTGCACATTGGAGGTATTTCATACTTTCATCTGTCAAATTCCTATCCTCAAATTTTCTCAAATAAGCTATTTACCAGTGCAAAATGAGTGTTTTCAAGACAAGAACTAAAATAGTTGTACAAAATTCACTTAAGGAAGATCGGCAAAATTCTATCCAAACTTTTGCTCCTATTGAAAATGAAATTTATAATGAAAAATCCAAAAACAGGTATGTAAACAAATTCACTACTACGGTTAGATATCTTTCATCTCATTATTGCTTAAATTAAGTAGGTAATAATTATTTTTCTTATTTCAGTTTGCCTGCAGCTACTATATTGGAACAGGAAAAAGGCAAAATTTGTTTTTTGGCGATGTACAACATATTACCAGACGGAATGGCATGTCAGTTAAGGAGCGATGTAACCATATTATAACGCCAAAATGTTTAAAAGAACACTCATTTAGATGTTCTTTAATTACGCAGGACGATAGACTACGAATTTTTAAAAAAATTTGGACATTTACGTCGTGGGAACATAGAAGCACTTATGTTAAAAATCTTGTTCGGGCAAGAGCAGTGCAAAGGCGCCGAAAAGATACTCAAAATTCAGACAAACGGTCCAAAAAGAAGAGTGCTCGTGACTTTTTTTGTTTCTAAAGACGGAAGTTACCTCAAGGTATGCCGAGTTATGTTTTTGAACACATTAAATTTAGGAGAAGACACAATGAAACGATGGGTCTCAAGGGAGCCAGCCACTCATGAAATTGATACTTCTAGTGAAAGTCTACAAGATTCCAACATTCAACAAGATTACTCCAAGAAAAATGAGACAAATTTGCAAAGAAAAAATGTTATGGAATGGTTGCAAGATATTCCTAAAGTTCCTTCACACTATTGTAGAGCATCTACTAGCAGAATATATGTTGACAACAGTATCATAACAACAAATTACATGTACAGACTATATAAAGAATGGTGCGATGATAGAAAGCAGTCAGTTGCTCATATCAAGTTGTTTAAAGTTGTTTTAGAAGCAGAGAAAATTGGCATACATAATAAGCAAAGGAAAGATCAATGTGATACGTGTGTTGCACATAAAATGAAGACAATAAGTACTGAAGATTATGATCAGCACATGTCAAAGCAGAAAGAAGGAAGACGGGCAAAAGAGTTATTAAAAAGTAGCGCAAATTCTGAAAAATTGGTTCTCACAGTTGATATTCAAAGTTTCTTAACGTGTCCAAAAGTATTAGCTTTCCAATCGTATTATAAGCTCAAACTCCAAGTACACAACTTCACCATTTATTCTCTAAATGATGAAGATGTCCAGTTGTACGTTTGGCATGAAGCAAATGGTGGAGTCAGTAGCAATGAATTTACATCTTGTCTTATAGATTATATAAATAATATTCCTGCTAACTATCAAACTCTTGTATTCATCTCAGATGGATGCAACTACCAAAATCGAAAAAGAACTCTGGCTAGTGCTTTAAGTGATTCAGCAAGAGCAAAATCCCTTACAATACAGCAGTTATATCTTGAAAAAGGCCATACTATGATGGAAGCAGATTCAGTTCATTTAACTTTGGAACATTACTTTCAGACTCCAATTAATTCACCGATGGATTACATTGCTAGAATGCGTCTTGCTCGGCCAAAACATCCGTATAATATTAAAAACGTAGATTTTACGTTCTTTAAAAAGTACGCTATTGATAGTAACTTTCGTTCAATAAGACCTGGAAAAAAATGCCAAAGATCCGCAAGTTGTAGATATAAGACAATTAAAATATAGTCCCAATGGAGAGGTATACTACACCACTGATTACTCAGATAACTGGAAGCTACTACCACACAGAAGAGAAAGCCAAGACCTGTCGGTTTATGAAAACTCGCTCTTCAAGACACCTCCTGAAATATCAGAAGACAAGTTCAAACATCTGCAAGACCTCAAATCAGTTATTGAAAAAGATCATCATCACTTTTACGATACTCTTCCTAAAATCAACAAAAAATAATACTTTCGGTGGTGTTCGTAAAAATATCATACACTGATACTACATGTCGAAGTTTGTTTATTTAAAATAAAGATAATACAAATCACTTTACTGTTTATATGACTCTTTTTCCCCTAATAACACCAAATTCAAGGTGTATAGTACTATGACATGCCATACACAATATTTGAAATTCCTGCTATGTACCGGTTCAATCATTTATAATTTCTCCAATGTGCGCGTTTGTAATATTTTTTTTATTAGTTTAATGTTTTGTACTGATTTAAGGAATCAATTTCACCTTAATATCAATATCAATCTTAGTTTGGCCAAAAAAATCAATTACTAATTTAATACAATATAAAATAGCGTTATTTAACTGTTTTTTGTGTCTCCTGTAAAATTAGGATATTTTTACATTGGAGATATTTCATTCCTAACGACGATATATATATATATGTATATATATAATATATATATATATATATATATATAGATATATATATATATATATATAATATATATATATATATATAGTATTTTTCAATATCAAAAACCACTTATACAACTCTTCCATATATAAAAGGTTTATCTGAGCAACTAACAAATCTTTTAGCCAAACATAATATAACAGTGGCCCACAAAGGCAACAATCTCTTAAACAAATATTTCACAAAACTAAAAACACAAACTCCAAAACTTAAAAAATCACATGTTGTTTACGAGATACCATGTACTAATCTGTGAAGGTGTCTATATCGGTCAAACCAGTCAACTGCTTCAATCCAGAATTCGTTCTCACAAATACGACAAGAACAACGTCACTGCGCTCACAAAACATGAAAGCGGGAAGAAGCATAAATTTGATTTTGAAAACATCAGAATTTTAAAAACAGAAAAAAACAAAAAGAAGAGGGAGATATAGAATATCGAATCAATAGAAATAAAAAGAAACACCAACGCAATAAATGACAAAAAAGATACACAAAACCTAAATAAAATATATTTCAATCTGATTTAAACAATAATAATATAACATCATAAAAAGCTCTTAAAGTCATAACATATCTCCACCTTACCTTTTTCGAAAACATCAACGATACGCCCATATAAAAATAATTATATACTAATGACAGTAAACAATGAGATATCAGATATCAACTTTTATGTCAGTTCGTTAATGTCTGTGTCACGTTTTACGTGTTGGTAAGTCATATATATATATATATATATATATATATATATATATATATATCTATATATATATACATATTTTAAAATATCTGTTTGTCCTTATATATATACACATTTTAGAATCTTGACAAAGGCAAGGGTTTCCTGCCGAAACGTTGATTGATTGCAATGGAAAATAAAATCTAGTTCCACATGTAACATATCTCTATTGAACCTAAACCCAAGAAACATTAATTTTATATATATATATATAATATATATATATATATATTTATATATATATATATATATATTTATCAAATTATTCTCGACCGTACTGTGTTTAAATATTATTTGTAGTCTCAGCAATTGGTCTGTGTGAAATAAAACTCTATTGTTATTTCTCAATATTTCGTCACGATTTTTGTGACTTCTTCAGAATTTTCTTTTCTTTTCCTTGAAATGGTACACATTAATAAAACTCCAGAATCTATCAATTATAAGACAATTTTTTTTATAACAGGAATTTCTTTTCTTTCCTTGAAATGGTACACATTAATAAAACTCCAGAATCTATCAATTATAAGACAACACCAACCATTTAAGTAATATCTACTGTAATATACTAAACAATATATAATATGATAGATCTTCATATCTTCATATCTAACAACATCAGACCAATAACTGACTACGTACCATCAATTACATTTTATAGATCAATTTACCATGTTCCTGATTCTTTCTCAATATTCTACTTTTGCACCTTATTATATGGATAATACTGTCACAATATGTAATTGTTTATTAAAACTTATTCGCTAAAAATTGTACAATGGAATTCACTCTATAAAATATTGCGGTTACCATAACTCCCAAATATAATTAAATCAAAAAAATGTCATTTATCTAATTGGATATGTTATCAAAATTTAAAATTTTTAATCTTAAGTTGTAAGTATTGAAATATTCATTTTGTTTACATATAATAATTATAATAAATTTACAGTTTTCTCCTGAAGAAGTCACAAAATCGTGACGAAATATTGAGAAATAACAAATAGAGTTTTATTTCACACAGACCAATTGCTGAGACTACAAATAATATATATATATATATATATATATATATATATATATATATATATATATATATATATAATATATATGTATATATATATATATGTAATATATATATATATATTGTTATGCTATTTAAATTGTATTCTATTGCTTATTTTAGAAAAGATCCTGTCTATATTTATTTAATGATCTAATCTCCAATTAATCACAATAAATCAGCATTAATTAATTACAATCTCAGGCTATTTAACTTGTACTATTTACCTTTGATCGTGGATTCAAAATATTTTCCAATTGGCTTCCTAATTGGGATAGGTAATATGACCTGAATAAAATACACAGAATTTTAACTGAAGTATATGTGAGATGTCCTTTATTTTATTGAAATTTTATATAACAATCAATCCTGTAATATTTGCAATACAATACTTTAAATAATATGAGAAGTTGTTTTCTATCATGGACCCAAATGTTATTTTACATTGATTTTTAATATGTGTTATAACTAAGCTCTCTTTATAATTTTTTTCTTTAAATGATCGCAAAATTAACTGTCTCTATTATTTATTCAATTTATTTAATTAATAAATGAAAACCACACTCCTGCTCTAATGAAAAATTGACTGACCTTTCGTTATCTGCCGTTGCAATTCTATGGCCACGCCATAAAAAAAAAACCTTTCTCTGCTTCTGCTCCTATTTTGGTCCAGAAGACGTACACCTTTCTCCTATCTGTCCTTGTATCTGCAACCCAACAACTCGTGTAATTCTATGCAGCCTCCTTTTGAACCAATCTCCGCGCCTGTTCAAACAGCGCGGAGATTGTCAAAGACTTTCAAATGTTTCCGGCTTCGTCTGATATTAATATTCTTATACCCTTTGGTTTTTCTATCTCTCTGTACCCCGTTCCTCACACATGATCAGCTTTTTTACACAGCAAATAAACACACCCGGTAAATTACGTCTTCGGGACTTCAAACAAACACAAACCACAAAGCTCCTTCCTTCTTGGGCGACGAAAACTGACTAACTCCTTTCCTCTCTCCTATCTCATAGCTAAAACCACTCCCTCCTTGCATTCAAAAATTGACCAATAAAAATCTTCTACCTCTGTCACGTATATTGTTACCAACCAACTCTCTCTATAAAACGTCATTTCGGGTAATTCCAGAAAACAACATTCTTTAATTATTCTAGCTAAATCTATCTGCTTTACAAATATTTCTTACTAATAGCTACAAACGATACCTTGTTTCTCAATTCAATGTCTTTTGTTAATAAACTTTTACCGATATAATCTTTCGGGGGAAAAACCACCGCACATCCCTTTCTATTGTTTAAACACTTTCTATATACACTTTTATTACGGGTAAATCCATTCCACAATAAACCGACTTATTTAAATTTCTTATCGATAATATTTGAAAGTCTTGTCTCTGAGGCCTAATGAACAATTCTTTGAACAACTTAACATACATATTTTGTCTTATACAGGATGTTTGAAAATTTATATGCCCGTGTCATTATGAAATATCAATAATTTTAATTTTTATTTAAGTAATAAAATTTGTATATCGGTTTTTTTATTGCTAATGGACATTCAAAATATACAACAAATCCCCGCCTTTGTAATCGATAAAATTTATCAATCTATGCAACTAAATTTTCTCGAGACAAACTAAAACGCACTTCCTGTATGCTAGCTGTACTTATGCTACGTATTTGTGGCCACTCGGTTTTCCTTATTTATCAGCGTTTCATAGTCTCTTAAAATTTTACGCAAATCATTTTCTTTGCCTTCTCCACATATCCATTTTGTGTCTCTCCCATCAAATTCTTCGCACATATTCACCGTGTACTCCGTGTCTTTTTCAAAAACCCCTGTCTCCATTGTGTCCCTTCATTTTCCTTTGTTTTTTTTTTCTGTTGGGCACGTCTCTTCTTTTGAGGAATCCCATATGTTCTTTTCACTGAATCCTTTCCTTTTCTTTCATTTCCTTTGTTTCTTCTTCTGTTGGGCTCGTCTCTTCTTTTGAGGAATCCCAAGTTTTGCTTTCATTTCTTGTCAAAATCTTCCATCTTCTTCTCCTGAGCTCGTCTCATCTTTTGAGGAATCCCAGGTTTTTTTTTCTTTGATCTTTTTCTGACCTTTTCCCCTCTTTCTTCCTTTTTCCTTTGTTTCGTCACCAGGTTCATTTCCACCGTTTGTTCTTTCTCTGATTCGTCCGTAATTTGTTTCTCTTGTTCCTTATCCTGTTCTTCTTCTTTTTCCTTTGTTATTTTTCATCGTATTGGTTTTGAAGTCGATCACTACATGTTTTTCCGTTAATTTCGTCAACGCCTACAATCATGTCATGTGACATATTCGGCATTATTACACATTGAAGTGCATACATATTATTTTTTCAATCGTACCATTACTCGTATACCTTCATTTATGTTGCCAATGTCCGTTTATTTGCGCCCACTAAATTCACCCTAGGTATTTTATAAATTAGACTTGTTAAATTTACTTCTTCGATTAATTTTCTGTTGACCAGTGTTATTTCAGAGCCTGTGTCTATCATAATTTTAATTGGTTTCTCATTTATAAATCCATTCACAAATTTTAAATTAACTCCATTTCTCTTTTCATTGTTTCCTGCCAGTTTAATAAATTCCTTGGGTGACAAAAAATTCCTGTTTGTTTCTTCGTTTTTAGTGAGCGCCTTCTTGAAAACACGCCTGTTGTTCTTCTGTGTTTTCTCGCCCGTCATCTTCTCCTCTCATATTATTTTCTTCTCTTTGCATATTATTTATTTCTCTTCTGTTCTCTTTTGGTCTATCATTCCCGTATCGGTTACCGCGAGATTCCTGTTCATTCGATGGTTAATTGTATCTGTTTCCTTGGCATGGGCGGTTATTTCTACTCTGATTTTCCCGATCCCTGTTTTCATTCCATCTCTGAATTCTGGGTTCATAATTCTCTCTTCCGTTCGGTCTATTTTCGTATCCCCGTCTAGTATGAATTCTCGTCTTGTATAATCTCTTCTAAAATTTTTACCTCTATCTCTATATTCTTGGTTTTCTCTTTGTCTATAATTTTCTTGCGGTCTTCTTTCTCTTCTTTCATGCCTACGTGATTCTCTCATTTGCAAAAATTGACATAAGCTGTCAATGTCCTTGTAATTTTGGAGATTTATGTGGTCTTCTAAGGTATCTTCAAAGTGTCGCGATATCAACTCTACCAATTGTTCTGATGAATAATTATATTGCAAATGTTTTGCATTATTATAGAGTTGTAATGCGTACATCTTTTCTGATACGCCCCATCCTCTCATGGTATTTTCCATTTTGTAACTCTTTATTTACTTGTAGTTGCTGGATTTTTCCCCAGAAATAATTTAAGAATCTTCTCTCAAATTCTTGCCAATTGTCAAATTCTTCTTCCTTGCTGACAAACCAAAGATTTGCCTCTTCTTTGAGATGGTTTCGGATGGTTTCCTTTGCTGTTGCAAACGGTCCTACGTATGTGACTTTTTTCTTTAGGTTATTTATAAAAGGCACTGGGTGTAGTTTCCTTATATCCCCGCCAAATCGTACTTTTACGTCTTCTGTGCTATGTACGATAACTTCCTTTCTTTCTACTCCTCTTATCTCCATCTCTGCAATTTGTTTTTCATTTTGCTTATAGTTCCTTTCCATTTCTTTCCTGTCTTCTAGTAACGCCATTTCAAATTTTTCTTCTAACTGTTCCAGTTCCTTTTTATGGACAGCCTTCATATCCTTCATTTTAGTTTCCATTTCTTCTCTCTGCATCTCTAGTTTTTTCTCTGTTTCACTAACTTTTTCTAAACAGACTTTTACTTCATTTTCATATTTGTCCAAACGCTTTTCCATTTTTCTATCAATTTCTTCTAATTTCTGTTCTATTGCTTGTCTTGTTTTCCGTGGTTTTCTTCGAGTTTAGGATGTTTCCTTTTGGTTCTCTTGTATTGTTGTGTCTGTAATTGCATCATTGCTAATAATTTTTCTAACATCCCTGTTTCTTTTCTTTCCTCTATTATTGTAACATTTCCTTCATTATCCGATCCTTCTTCAAACATTGTTTCCTCTTTTCTGTTACCCTCCTTCCTTTCTTGCATTTTGCTTTGACTCTTTGTGGTCGACATGTTGTTTCTTTTCGTTACTGTTTTGTCCCCGCCAAATATAAAATTCTACTGTCTGTTGCAACAAACGGGACTTTTCTTGTTCAAATGTAATAACTCTTGAGTACGAGTATCAAATTTCAATATCCCACAAATAAATCAAATGGTAAAATATCAAATGTCAAATCAATCAAATAAATCAAGTATGGTAAAATTATCAAATGTAAATATCACACAAATAAATCAATTATGGTAACCTATAAATTGTCAATATCACGAATAAATCAATTATGGTAAATTGTATCTTAAAAAAAATATAAATCTTCATGTCCTCAAATTTTACATAATATTTCACTTTATCCACGGCATATAAACTTTCAAATATCTGCTCGTCTACTCCTATCCTTTCAAATTTGCCAACTAGAAATATTTTTCAAAGCTTACACGTTGGGGCTATTTTGTTATGCTATTTAAATTGTATTCTATTGCTTATTTAGAAAAGATCCTGTCTATATTTATTAAATGATCTAATCTCCAATTAATCACAATAAATCAGCATTAATTAATTACAATCTCAGGCTATTTAACTTGTACTATTTACCTTTGATCGTGGATTCAAAATATTTTCCAATTGGCTTCCTAATTGGGATAGGTAATATGACCTGAATAAAATACACAGAATTTTAACTGAAGTATATGTGAGATGTCCTTTATTTTATTGAAATTTTATATAACAATCAATCCTGTAATATTTGCAATACAATACTTTAAATATATGAGAAGTTTGTTTTCTATCATGGACCCAAATGTTATTTTACATTGATTTTTAATATGTGTTATAACTAAGCTCTCTTATAATTTTTTTCTTTAAATGATCGCAAAATTAACTGTCTCTATTATTTATTCAATTTATTTAATTAATAAATGAAAACCACACTCCTGCTCTAATGAAAATTGACGGACCTTTCGTTATCTGCCGTTGCAATTCTATGGCCCACGCCATAAAAAAAAAAACCTTTCTCTGCTTCTGCTCCTATTTTGGTCCAGAAGACGTACACCTTTCTCCTATCTGTCCTTGTATCTACAACCCAACAAGTCGTGTAATTCTATGCAGCATCCTTTTGAACCAATCTCCGCGCCTGTTTTATAACTTCAAATGTTTCCAGCTTCGTCTGATATTAATATTCTTATACCCTTTGGTTTTTCTATCTCTCTGTACCCCGTTCCTCACACTGATCAGCTTTTTACACAGCAAATAAACACACCCGTAAATTACGTCTTCGGGACTTCAAACAAACACAAACCACAAAGCTCCTTCCTTCTTGGGCGAACGAAAACTGACTAACTCCTTTCCTCTCTCCTATCTCATAGCTAAAACCACTCCCTCCTTGCATTCAAAAATTGACCAATAAAAATCTTCTACCTCTGTCACGTATATCGTTACCAACCAACTCTCTCTATAAAACGTCATTCGGGTAATTCCAGAAAACAACATTCTTTAATTATTCTAGCTAAATCTATCTGCTTTACAAATATTTCTTACTAATAGCTACAAACGATACCTGTTTCTCAATTCATGTCTTTTGTTAATAAACTTTTACCGATATAATCTTTCGGGGGAAAAACCCACCGCACATCCCTTTCTATTGTTTTAAACACTTTCTATAATACACTTGTATTACGGTAAATCCATTCCACAATAACCGACTTATTTAAATTTCTTATCGATAATATTTGAAAGTCTTGTCTCTGAGGCCTAATGAACAATTCTTTGAACAACTTAACATACATATTTTGTCTTATACAGGATGTTTGAAAATTTATATGCCCGTGTCATTATGAAATATCAATAATTTTAATTTTTATTTAAGTAATAAAATTTGTATATCGTTTTTATTGCTAATGGACATTCAAAAATACAACAATATATATATGTATATATATATATAAGAAATACTGGATATTATTGACTGTCGATATAAACAAATAAAACAGTTTATTAGGGTTGCAGTCAGAATATTGGCCGGGATGTTAAAAAAACACTCTTTTGACTTTTTTGTCGAGCTTTCGGAATGGTTTTATTCCTTTTTCAAGACACTGCAATAAGACAAAAATGTAAATATTTAAAAAATATCACAATTCTTCAGTGTAACTTACTAGTCGTTGAGATTATTTATATAAGCATTTACACTCAACATTTATAACACACATTAAAACATTAAAATATACAATTATGGACACAATACATTATAAAATTTTTAAAATTTATTGTAAAAATAGTAGGTAAAACTTAGTTGATAGCATGTTTTACTTGTGTATATTAACTCATGCAGAGAATGGAAAGTAAACACTGTAATTAATATGTAATTAGGTGTAATTGATGTTATCTTTCTTTTTAGGTGAACTATGCTTTTAACCTGTCTTAATGGTATGCAACATATTATACATAGAGGTGTAATTTATGTACAGGTAAATTTTTATTTTATTTTTGGTGTTTTTCTAGTAAATAACAATAAATGTTGCTTAATTTGTCTATGTCTGACCTTTTGTTAATGCAAGATGTGCTAGATTTTATGAAACACATTTCCAAAAAAACACGTTTTGAAAGGTTCTTTTCTTTTGCCAAAATACAGGAATCATCGAAATTGAATTCATGTTTCAAAGTTAGTGCATGTTCTGTCAATGCACATGCATTGATTTTTTTGGTTTTTATATCACTACGATGTGATATCACCCTGCTGTGAAAATTACGAGATGATTCTCCTATGTAAATTTTATTACAATTAGTACACGGTATAGAATAAACAACATTCGATGACTCCTGTATTGTGAAAGGATCTTTTGTTTTTGTGTAAAGCTTCGATACTGTTTTCACATTTTTGGTTGTAATTTTTAAGCCACTAATATTTTTAAAGATGTTCATTAGCTTAGGTGTCAAAATGGAATGTAAGGTAGGCAACCATAAGTTATTTTAGATGGTAATATTGATGCGTTATGTGTCAATGTCATTTGTCGGATCTCATTGTTATGAAAATTTTGGTTGACAGAAACTTGTGAAGGAAAAGGAGAACCGAAAATGAGTTTATTTAACAGTCCTATGGGATAAGAATTCTCTTGTAGTATGGATCTCAACTTTTTTAGTCCCTTGTCCCTGAATTCTATGTGTGACAAGTTGATAACCCTCGTTTTTAAAGCCAAAACCAAATTTGTTTTCATCTTAGGCGGATGTTGAGAATAAAAGTTTATGAAACGGTTACTAAAACAAGGTTTACGATACCACTCCGTCCTTAGTATGCCATCATTGCCACGATGGATTAGCATGTCTAAAAAAGGAATCATATTATCAGCCTCTCTCAACCGTAAACTTTAGGTGTTCACATTGGGCGTTAAAAGTGTTTAAAACATCAGTTACCTTGTTTTCAGGGACGTACTCGATCGTCCCTGAAAACAAGGTAACTGATGTTTTAAACACTTTTAACGCCCAATGTGAACACCTAAAGTTTACGGTTGAGAGAGAGGCTGATAATATGATTCCTTTTTTAGACATGCTAATCCATCGTGGCAATGATGGCATACTAAGGACGGAGTGGTATCGTAAACCTTGTTTTAGTAACCGTTTCATAAACTTTTATTCTCAACATCCGCCTAAGATGAAAACAAATTTGGTTTTGGCTTTAAAAACGAGGGTTATCAACTTGTCACACATAGAATTCAGGGACAAGGGACTAAAAAAGTTGAGATCCATACTACAAGAGAATTCTTATCCCATAGGACTGTTAAATAAACTCATTTTCGGTTCTCCTTTTCCTTCACAAGTTTCTGTCAACCAAAATTTTCATAACAATGAGATCCGACAAATGACATTGACACATAACGCATCAATATTACCATCTAAAATAACTTATGGTTGCCTACCTTACATTCCATTTTTGACACCTAAGCTAATGAACATCTTTAAAAATATTAGTGGCTTAAAAATTACAACCAAAAATGTGAAAACAGTATCGAAGCTTTACACAAAAACAAAAGATCCTTTCACAATACAGGAGTCATCGAATGTTGTTTATTCTATACCGTGTACTAATTGTAATAAAATTTACATAGGAGAATCATCTCGTAATTTTCACAGCAGGGTGATATCACATCGTAGTGATATAAAAACCAAAAAAATCAATGCATGTGCATTGACAGAACATGCACTAACTTTGAAACATGAATTCAATTTCGATGATTCCTGTATTTTGGCAAAAGAAAAGAACCTTTCAAAACGTGTTTTTTTGGAAATGTGTTTCATAAAATCTAGCACATCTTGCATTAACAAAAGGTCAGACATAGACAAATTAAGCAACATTTATTGTTATTTACTAGAAAAACACCAAAAATAAAATAAAAATTTACCTGTACATAAATTACACCTCTATGTATAATATGTTGCATACCATTAAGACAGGTTAAAAGCATAGTTCACTAAAAAGAAAGATAACATCAATTACACCTAATTACATATTAATTACAGTGTTTACTTTCCATTCTCTGCATGAGTTAATATACACAAGTAAAACATGCTATCAACTAAGTTTTACCTACTATTTTTACAATAAATTTTAAAAATTTTATAATGTATTGTGTCCATAATTGTATATTTTAATGTTTTAATGTGTGTTATAAATGTTGAGTGTAAATGCTTATATAAATAATCTCAACGACTAGTAAGTTACACTGAAGAATTGTGATATTTTTTAAATATTTACATTTTTGTCTTATTGCAGTGTCTTGAAAAAGGAATAAAACCATTCCGAAAGCTCGACAAAAAAGTCAAAAGAGTGTTTTTTTAACATCCCGGCCAATATTCTGACTGCAACCCTAATAAACTGTTTTTATTTGTATATATATATATATATATATATATATATATATATATAATATAAATATATATATATATATATATATATATATATATGTATATATATATATATATATATGTATATATATATATATATATATATATATATGTATATATATATATTATATATATATATATAACATATATATATAATATATATATATATATATATATATATGTATATATATATATATATATGTATATATATATATTATATATATAATGCGAAATGGATAATGCAAGTGAATCGCAAAACAGAACACCAAAAAAGGTATATCGATGAAAGGCAACCGTATATACGTATTTCTGAGTTAGAAGACCCTGATAATTTCCAGGGCAACAACTAACAATAACCACTAAGGAAGCTACAGCTACCTGGGTAAAGTAATGCCAAACGATGAAACGTTTAAAATAAATGAAAAAGGATAATGCGCGTGAATAATAATAGTAACATGTAATGACATGTCTCGAAAAACAGAAACCCAAACAAGGTATTAATGGAAGGCAACCATATATACGTATTTCTGATTATTGGTCGTCTTCAGTACGGTGCTCTCGTAGAAATGGTGGATTCAAGATAATATTCTTTTATATCTAACTTAGTGGTTTTCCTACGTCTCCGATGCCTAGTCGCCATTCACTTCGGTCCATCCAAAGGTCTTCATCTAATTTTCTTTCTCTCATACTTCGATTTATGCCTTCTCTCCAACTAAGGCGGGGTCTTCCTCTTTTTCGTCTACCATGAGGGGTCCACGTTAGGATTTGTTTCGGGAGTCGTTCTTCGGACATTCTTTGTACGTGTCCATACCATCTAAGCTGTTTGGTACTAATGTCATCTACTATTGTGTGTTTCACATTCATTATTTCCCTAATTCTGTTGTTGGTTACCCTTTCTAATCTTGATTTTCCTGCTGAGCGCCTCCAGAAATCCATTTCTGTTGCTTCAAGTTTTCTCTTGTATCTTTCTTTTATTTGCCATACTTCACTGCTGTAAGTGATTATACTCTTAACAATTGTATTGTATATTCTATGTTTGTTGTTGTTTGATATTGCCTGGTCCCACAGTATGCTATTGAGAAGGGTAATTGCTTTTCTTCCCTGGTTGTTTCTTTCTTCTATCGTCCGGTCTACGTTTCCTTCTTGTGTGATGGTCATACCCAGGTATTTATATGCGTCGCAATGTTTAATAATTTCGCCATTCCCCAGTGTAAGGTCCTGCTGTGTCCCACCGATACACATATATTCGGTCTTTTTTATGTTTATTTCCAAACCACCTTTTTTGTACTCCTCTATTAATTTCCTTGTCATATATTCTATATCATCGTAGTCTTGCGCTAGTACAAGTTGGTCGTCTGCAAATGACAAAGTGTATATTGTATTGTTGTTGATCGGTAATCCCATGTTTTTGCATTTGCGTTTCCAAAGTTTTAGAGTTTGCTCGAGGTAGATCTTAAATAATGTCGGTGAAAGGCAGCACCCTTGTTTTAGGCCTTTGCTAATTTGGAATCCTCTCGATAGCCCGCTTCCAACTTTCACCCTTGCTGCAGTTTTGGTATACAATTGTTTCGTCGCTGTTATTAAATTTGCGCTTATATTGGTTTTCTCTAATGCTTCCCATAGTTTGTTTTGTGGGATGCTATCATACGCTTTTCTCAAGTCCACATATAACAGATGCACCTCCTGGTTGACGGCCAGTTTCTTCTCAATAATCTGTGTAATACAAAACAGATGGTCTACCGTTGATCTCCCTGTCCGGAATCCTGCCTGTTCTTCAACTTCTATATCTTTATATTCGTTTTCGATTTTATTTTTAATCAGTTTTCCGTATATTCGGCTGATCGAGTTCGTTACAGCGATGCCTCTGTAGTTGTCACATTGATCCCGTCTGCCTTTTTTATGTATGGTGGATATCCATGATGTCTTCCATTCTTCTGGGATTTCCGCTCCGTTGATGTATCTTTGAAAGAGTTTAGCCAGGTTTTCATATAATTTTGTTGTGCCATATTTTATTAGTTCAGCTGGTATGTTCCCTGGTCCTGTTGCTTTGTTATTTTTTAAAGACTTACATACTTCTTCTACTTCTTTTGTTGTTATTCGTAATGGTGAGGCTAAGATATTTACGTTGCTGGTATCACTGTTATTTAAAAATTCCGCTCTGTCCTCATTTAGGAGTTTTTTAAAATATTCGTCCCATTGATCCGGTGTGATTGATGATATTATATCTCTTTTCTTTTCCTGTCGTAGCGATTTTAATACTTTCCAACTTTCTGTACTTCTCCGTCCTCCTAAATGTGTGTTAATCATGTTACACTTTTGCTCCCAAGCCTCATTCTTCTTTTGGCATATCATTTTTCACACTTTAGCTTGGGTCCTCTTGTATTCTACCTTATCAGCGTCGGTCCTTGTGTTCAGAAATTTTTTATACTTCTCTCTTTTATTTTTAATCTCTTGTTCTATTTCTTCGTCCCACCAATACGAAGTTTTTCTGTGGTTTTTTACTTGGAGTCCGAGAGCCTCTGTTGCTGCTTCCTGAAGACATGTTTTTATATAATGATAATGCTCTTCATTGCTGGTAAATTGCATGGTTTCTAACTTTTTATCTAGTCTACTCCTGTATAAATCCCTCACGCTTTCTTGTTCTAAGCTGTTTAGGTTGTATTTCTTTTCTGTTAGTTTTTCTATTTCCTCTGCAGCTTCTTTTAAATCTCTTGCTCTATCTATTCCTATTGTGAGCTTTGTTTTTAATAGATGGTGGTCACTGCCGCAAGTGGCTCCTCTATATACCCGCACATCCTGTACAATCAATTTAGTCTTTTGTCTTATGATTGTATAGTCTATGATTGATTTCAGCTCTCGGGTATTTTGTGTCCATGTATATTTATGGGTATCTCGGTGTTGAAAGAATTCATTTGTGATTTTCATATCATTTTGTTCGCATAGGGCTGTTAGTCTAGTACCGTTGTCATTTATAGCCTCTTCACCATATTGGCGTATGACTTTGTTGTGTTGTTTCTTGCCTGTTCTACTGTTTAGGTCTCCCAAGATTATAATTTCTCGTAATCTGCCGATATTTGCAATTTCTGAATGTAGCTTTTCAAAAAAGTCGTCTTTAATATTCACTAGTGCATCATCGTTTACTGCATATACTCCAATAATTGTAATCTTTTTTCCTTTGATAGTTAGATTCATTTTTATGAGCCTTTCGTTGATGGCTTCCCAGGCAGTTATGAATCTCCTTAGTTTCTTGCGTATAAGTATACCTACGCCTTGTTGGGCTCTTTTCTCTTTTGGTACCCCGCTGTAGAAGTAATCATATTCTCCGATATTTTCTGATTCTTGACCTTTTCGTTTTGTTTCGGTAATCACTGCGATGTCTATGTTCAGTCTATTTATTTCATGTATTACTTCATTTATTTTCTGTTTAAACCCTTGTACGTTCCAAGTTCCAATATTCATTATCCTTTTCCGTAGCATGTGTCGTCGTGCTATAATCCATCGATTCCGAGGTGTTTCGCTAGGTTTTTTACCAGTTTGAATTTTTCCGAGTAACGGGGATTTAACCCGATGCCTCAACCCCCGACCTGGAGGACCAGGGTTTGATTTTGGAGTATTCCTTCTCCTAGAGGATTTGCTTTCTCTACAGCTTTAGAACATCCTCCGCCCTACCTGTTGGTCCGCGGGTAGTATTTTATTTCCTACCTATCCGCCAGCACTAGGCTGGTGAGGACATGCCCCTATCCGCCACCTTGGGGACGCGCTCTCTAGGGGTTACAGGTTCCCCCGAGAGTAGAATACAATACATATTACAATAAACTATTTTATGCTTTCTGCACATCATTGTTTAAACTCAAATATATTTATCAATATAAAGATATATATATATATATATATATATATAATATATATATATATATATATATATATATATATATATATATTATAACCTCAAATTAGGTATATCAAGTTTCGGTTGTCCCAGATGTCAACCGTTGTAGCTCCGGTTCACTCAAGTGGAGACGGGAGTGAGTATATCTCAAATCTGGGATGTTAAAAATGTAAAATTTAATTTGTCAGGCGCCAGTCAGATTTATCTGAGCCATAAAGTTTCTTTCCCTAACCTAAATCTGACAAAAGTAGGAAATAAAAAGACAACCTTAACTTACATTCATTTATTTATAAAAATGTGCGAAGAACCACACTTGGTTTCAATATCAAAAGTAAATGTTAAAAACATATGTTTACACGTCGGATAAAATTTAGACCGCAGTATTAATTTTAAAATTTATAGTCAAGTTACAAATTACAACCTTAATCCCCTTTACTATTTAACAAAATTTTGGACTATTTCCCCCAGACTATTTAAAATTATTAAGTAATGATATTAATTATTTAATCACATAAAAATAGTAACAAAAAAACTGAAAATATACCTATGTATGACAATCTGCCATTTTAGCAGATGAATAAAACTTTACTTCAGTACCTCAAATTATAGGCGTTGGATCCAAGGCGAACAACAGATGGGTAAATTAAGTTACAATACTACAGCATAGCTGCTTTAAGTTAAAAAAAAATATGCACAAATATTGTACATAGGCATTTACAAAATGTTTAATCAACTTTAAAGTGACAAATTATTATTTAGTTAATAGATTTAAATGAAAATTGCATCAAGAATTTTATTAATCAATATTTCAAAGCCGCAAAAGTTAAATGTAAGTTAAAAAGTAAGTTAAATAAAACTAAAAACTTATCAAGTCTCCTCCGTTTTTTTTTGGCTCCTCAAGTCATTTTTGAATAATCAAAACAAACTGCTACAGACTTCTACATACGAATCCAAGCTGTACAGTCTCAAATCCTTACCAAACCAGGGATTGGTGTTCTGGATTGTAAAATAAAACCCCAATTACTAAAGATCCAGACACAGAAATCTCCAGATACTGAAAACTGCCCTCAATTTGAGAACGTTTCCAAAATGAATCGACGTTCCAATAATCTTCCAATAAGCTAAACAGCCTGTACACTTCTTCCAAAATGCTGTGACCACAGGTTTAAAACTCCCTTAACAGGTTAAAAAGCATGATATATCACAAATACCACATTTCCAGCAAAATCTTGCGAAACTCCAAAAATATAACTATCAGAGGCTTCTTAAATAATAATAGACGAACTTCTTAATCTCCACAATATGTGATGGTTTCAAATTACCATATATTAAATTAGAATTCGTCACTCACACCTGCTAATCATGCAGACATTTAAACGTCAAAATCAGAAGTGAGGAGTACAAACGACAGACTCCGGAAACTGTCAAATCCTTGGGACACAATAGAACTACAAAACACATCGACCATTGAAGTGATAGCCCCGAACGGCTGGATGACGTCATAAATCGAATCACCAAATAGACTTGAGTACAGTGTCTTTCACATGCTCTAACAATTCCTCATGCTAATCGGAGCGACAAAACTAAGTTGTCATTCGTACAGAACACACCGCTCGTGGAACGACACAGCGGACGTCTCCTGAACTACAGTCTAATAGCTCAATACCTGAGATACACGAAAAATCAAAACAGAAGAAAGAAGAACTGATAACCAAACATATTTTATTATTTATTATGAATGATGAAACGACTTTAATTAATTACAAAAGTGATAGAAAATAGTGTTTAATCGTAATTCTACTGATGAGAATGGGTAAACTCGACATTCTCAGTCCTGTGTAATACCTTACAAGAAAAGTTCTATTATAAACCATCAGATGTTAATAACCAAAATAAAAGGTTACTACTTAGCAAAACAAGATAAATGAATGTTAAATACATTCCTACTAAACACTCTAAACAGGTATGAATCAAACAACTATATACAATCTGTTCTAATTACTATTAATATGTTTTAGAGAATATTATCTCAAGGAATCAAACTTCCTAATAAATTATAGCATTTATCAAGCTGAAATATTTTAGAGGATTTCTCAAGGATATTTTATGCTTTCCATATAAACACCCTAACAAGTTATAGTACCTGTCAGACTGAAGCGGGCTGTTTTTGGACTATCGAGAGACACACAGGTATGTACACACAATAGCCCCACGGTTACTTAAAACTAGAGTAAAAACCACATAGAGAACCCCAATTATACCCAAAATAAGAAACAAAAATAGCTAATACTAAATAACCTTTTTAGCAAATTTTTCAACAAGTGGACGCTAACACAACAACTTGCCTAGCAAACTTTTAGCGATTTGAATGTTTTCGTCAAGATCTTATGACTTAAAGGGATACAGACAGCACTATTTATCCGGACTGATAGTGGCAGAATAATCACAAAAACTCTGGTCTGACAGTAGTCTATCAACAAATTTGTCATGATGGTGAACAAAAATAGATGGTTACAGCACAGTACCCTTAACCGAATGAGGTAGCAAAGTAGACAAAACCTTTGGGCTGACAGTTAAAGCAAAAATGAAACAAAACTCTCAGAAGGACATTTCACTACCTATAAGGAACTATACAATATCTACACTTAGAAATTTCATATACTTTATTATGTAACAATGTTAAATAAATCACATAACAGGTACAAATTTACTTAATATTATATCCAAATTATACTAACAATCCTAGGGTCAAAATAAATCTGTTGCAATATATATATATATATATATATATATATAATATATATATATATATATATATATATATATATATATATAGATATTTTTAAGGATCTGTATTAATACTTTTATTTTAATAGTGTTATAATACTTAAATATTTTGGAATCCTCCATCCATACCTTAATAACAACCAAAATCACTACACGAGAATTTTTAGCCAAACATCGGTCACCAAATTCAATTATATTTTATACCGCCCTAAACAATGGTTTGCGATCGATTTTGTAAAAGCTTTTCCCTATTTCCACAAACCGATTCAAAACAATTTTCCAGACATGCATTTTTACTCTCACCGCAAACTTCAAACTCCACCCCGCATGTAACTGACGAGACCTGAAAATTGTATGAAAAACAAGATAGGTGAAACTCTGATTCAAAGTATTGTAAAAAATGTTGTCACGAGATTTGATTTTTTAAATGAATCGTGAGTTATCACACAGTATTATCTAAAAAAGCCCATATTTTATTTTTATTACTTTTATTTATAAATTTTAGCACTAAATATTTTTTTGTTCCTTTTAGAAATTCGTATTTTTCTTATGGTTTCTTTGTATGAATAAGAAGGAGCTTCTACGAGAATAATAAATGCCTAATACTGCCAACATCACACAAGAACCAAATATACGATGATGTAAATAGGCTGAAAAACTGAAAAGTTACAGTTGGTATAATATATGCAATCAACAAGTAAAGCAAAATAGACCAATGAGCAAAAAAATCGATGTTGCAGCTTTATAACACATGCGTAACATAAAGCCTAAATTTTGGAAAATTTCAAAATTATTGAATATTGAATATCAATTAAAATAAAATTCTTGTTTAAACCACGGATGAACCCAGAGAAGCACAGTAACTGCAGACCTTTTTCTCTGTTGTGTCACTTTTTCAACCTGTACGGGAGATTTATGCTGGAGCAAATAGAAAAAAACGGGTGTGGCAGTCCGGTGGGACTGCCTGTAGAAGTTATGCTTCTATACACGTGTTCGCCGTTACAAATTTATGTGAGAGTCAATCTGCACAGTCATTACATATGTAATGCTACAGGTAAGAGAGAGCAGAAAGAGAAACACGTATAAAAATGTATATTTTTATTTTTGTATGTATATAAAAGGATTTGAATGCCAAAAAATTTTTTTACACATACTCTTTAGTGAAATTCATTGTTTATTTTGTTATGCAATATTCATATGTATTTAAAAATGGCAATATACATAACTTACTTACGCATATGTTTAGTTAACCGTATTAATAATATTATTAAAACAAAAATATTGTTTTATGATACAACTGTCAATTTGTCTGACATTGACAGATAGAAAATTTAGTTGTTGTTTGTTGTGTATATAAGTGCACCTTTGAACTTTCTTGAGATATTTACAAGTTTTAATTTCTAATTTAACATGCCTAACGAGGCTGAAGACAAATCTAAACAGAATGGAAAAATACTAATAATAATATTAATAAATATTAAATATATTTACAAAAGGAACATTTTTATACTCGAGAAAGAAATAGAGAAAAAATATATCTTCTATCTCTCTAGTACCTATATTTTTCATATGAAATGATTTTGCAGATTTATTCCCGTACAAATTTCCAATGTCGAACGCACGTATAGAAGTATAACAAAAAATATTGACTAGCACCTTATTCCACAACAAGGAAGATTCAGACCCGGTAAATCTCATACCGAATAAAGTCACACTGACTCTATTCAAGCAATGAACCAGTTTTTATCAGCTAATGATATAATTTTCACAATTCAACTGAATTTAATTCGCCCTAAGCAGTTAGTCGAACGCCGCGCACGTTCCTCAAAATCATAGAAATGGTTCTCTATGATAACTGTTTGTTAGTTTATGCTGAGCTGTGCGCACTGCAGACCGATAGCCGTGTACGTCGACGGTGTGCGCTGGAATCAACTGCGATTTGATTTGGACGCAAACGTTCAGCTGAGCTCACAGCGTACATATCTATACCGAAATTATAATTGTATTTTTATATAGTTATTATTATTGTAATATTTATGTATATTTAAGTGATGTCTACTAAATTTTCTCACCAGGAAGATGAAAGACTAGTGGATCTAGTATAGGAGAATCCTCCAATATATCAGTCCCAAGTAAATTCCTGGAAAGTCTAAAATATTCTCGAAATTTTTCCGCGTTTTGAAACAATCTATTTTGGATTGTTAATTTAAAAACAACTTTTGTATTATGATAAGAAAAAATTTCGTTGACATTTTTATTTCTTTTATTTAGATTTGACAATATCAACTCTTCTTCCTCCTCCTCTTCTTGAAGTAATAAAATGATTGTGTTAAGTGTGCGAGAATTTATTCTTCTAAACGTAGAAATCTATTTTTTATCTTGTTTTGTGTGTATAGAATATGTGTATGCGAACTAATCTAACAAAGCGACTTACTTAAAACTGCCATGAGTCGAGTACAGCAGATTCTGCTGTAGAAGTAATGGATTTTGATAAGAGCTATGACCTTGAAAATAACAGATAAACTTGTGTCCTCACTCGGCATGATTCATGGCTATTTTTAAAATCCATTATATCTACGTGTATGCCGTGGGCTGCGCACTGTTCTAACAAACGGTTGCTTTAATAACTTTACTTTTAGTCACAGACTTTAATTTTAGTTATTTTATTATTATCCCCGTTTTTTATAGCGTTCTCCGCCTTCCGGTTTCCAGTTTCCAGCTACGTCGGTCACTCCATTCGCCAGGGTGAAGGTTTCTTTCCAACATTGCCTTCTGAATGCTACCCAGCCAGGATTGTTTTGGCCTTCCTCTCTTCCTTCTTTTCCTTGGCGTCCATTTTAAAATTTGGTTTGGCAACCTGTCATCGTCCATTCTTTTCACATGACCATACCAGATCAGTTGTGTCCTTTGAATTTCGTCAATGATGGTTGACTTGACTCCCATTATATTTCTGATATGGTCATTTTGTATTCTATCAAGCCTTGATTGTCTAGCTGATCTTCTCCAGAAGTCCACTTCCAATGCAAGTAGGCGTCGCTTAAGGGATTTAGTAAGTTGCCATATTTCGCATCCATAGAGCATTATACTTTTAAAGATGGAGTTAAAGAGGAGATGCTTTCTTTGATTTGATAGTTCTTTTGATCATAGCATCGGGTTTAGCCACCCTATCACCCTTTTTCCTTTCACGATTCTTTGCTCTATCTCTTTTTCGGTACGCCCACTCTTGTTGATTGTTGTTTCCAAATATATATATATATTCCTCACAGTTCTTGATTGTTTCATATTCGTTGACCATTAGATCTTCTACTTCATTCCCGATGCATAAGTATTGCGTTTTGTTTCTATTTACAGAGAGGCCCCATTCTTCATATGTTTTAAACAACCGTCTCGTCATGAATTCTAAATCTTCTTTGTCTGCTGCCACTACTACTTGGTCGTCCGCAAAATGTAGAGTGTATAATGTTGTATCGTCGTCAAGTTGGATCCCCATTCCTGAACAGGATCTTCTTCAGTGTTTCAGTGCTTCATTTGAATTGATCTTAAATAGTATTGGAGAGAGGCAGCATCCTTGTCGTAAGCCTTTTGTTACTGGGAATTCTTCTGATAACGTGTTGTTTAGTTTTGATTTTTGATGATGCTTTATTGTATAATTTTTTGACTGCAGCTTTATTAAAGGAATCGTAGCATATGCTTTAGTGAGATCCACAAATAAAAAAAGTATTTCCTGGTTTCTTGCAACTTTCTTTTTATTCAGTTGTGTTAGGGTAAATATGTGGTCTACGCAAGATCTTCCAGCTCTAAATCCTGCTTGCTGTTCAATTTCCTGAGGTTCGTATTGTTTCTCAATCATGTTTTTTAAGATTAAACCAAACAGCCTGCTAAAGATACTGGTGACAAAGATACATCTGTAGTTTCCGCAAATATCTTTTGGACCTTTTTTGTAAATTGAAGTAATCTATGCTTCCTTCCAAATATTCGGGATTTCTTCCCCATTTATGTATCTTGTGAATAGCAATTTAAGATATCTTATTAGTTTTGGTGTTCCGTTTTTTAGAAGTTCTGCTGGTATGTTCTTCGGCCCGGATGCTTTGTTATTCTTCATCGATTTAAGCGCTTGTTGTATTTGTTCTTCTTCCACGTATACATATTCACCTTGTACTCGTATTCGTTGAGGTGAGTCAGTATTGTAAATATCTCTATCTTCATTCAGTTCCCTTGCGTAGTGATCTTTCCATGTGTCTGTCTGGATGGGCTGTATTCGACTTTTATTTGATGTGTCGGTTTTCAGGGTTTTTATTAATTTCCATGCCGCTGATGATCGCGCTCCTCTTATGTAACAGTCAACTTCTTTACATTTTGCATCCCATGTTTCATTTTTGTTGTTCCTTGTCATATCTTTAAATATTTTTTGCTGTTTTTTGTATATTTCTTTATCTTCAAGATTCTTAGTGTTCAGTCACCTTTTGTACGCTTCCTGTTTCTTATTTCTTTGCTCTTTAAGCTGTGTATTCCAAGTGATTTTTCCCGCTGATCTGTGGACTGTTCTGGTTTCTTCGCCTAGAGATTTTTAGGCTACGTGGTGAATACAGTCAGTTATATGTTCGTATAGTTTACTTGGTTTCAGCAGTTAGGTATTCCTCGAGTAGTTTTTCATTATTTCTATTTTGGTATAAGATATTGGTGCTATATTCTTGTAGGCTCCTGACATTATATCTCCTTAGATTTATATTAGTTCCTTTTGGGGTGTTGATGCTTTCAACGTGTCGGTTAAATAGAATCAGAGTCTTAGCCGCAACCAAATAATGGTCAGATCCACATTCCTTACCCCTGTACGCCCTAGTGTCCTAGATGTCTATCTTAGTGTTTTATTTTGTAATGACATAGTCGATAATAGATTTTATGTTTCTAGTGTCATGGTGCCAAGTGTATTTATGTATATCTCTAGGTTTGAAATAACCGTTCTATATTCTTAGCTGGTGTTGTTGGCCTAATTCAATTAGTCGTCTATCATTATCATTTTCAGCCTCTTCACCATATCTTCTGATTACAGGATCTTTCTTCCTTTTCCCTACTCTTGTGTTAAAATCCCCCAGAAGTATTATTTCTCTCTGGTTTTCCACTTTTATAAGGATTTCGTTTAGTAGATCATAAAATTGATCTTTTTCTGCTAGATTTGCGTCATCGTTTACACCATATATTCCTATAATTGTTAATTTATGTCCTTTTATCGTAATATTTACTGAGGCTATTCTCTCATTTATTGTTTCCCAGCTAGTAAGACCTTTCTGATATTTTTTATGTATCAATATTTATTTAGTTTAGTTATTACAACAATTATTTAAAACAATTTTATTGCACAATAACCTTATTGGGCTATCGTTTTAGTGACAGCCTAAAATCCACTTTACGCTGTCTTGAGGACCTGTCAATCTTAACAAAATTTTTGCCTAGTCAGTAGGCTGGTTCTAATAGTTGGACACAGTAGTCCTACTTTTCAGTCGAAAAGATGTACGTTCCCTTCATGTGAAATTATATAACATTGATCTGTTGTCATTATAATATTGAAATTTACCATGATTTTCATATAATTCAAATGTTTTTACACCTAATTGTTTAACTTGTTTGTATTTTAAATGTAAGTAGTTTCCACGTTTTGGAATCAACAGTCAAAATTTTGCGTTATGTTTGTGTCAGTTTTAAGTAGAAATATACTTTCAGGTCTTTAACTGATGATGGTCCGACTGAAACGAAAACGTTTTGAAGATTTGTAATTCTTTTGGATAAATTTTAAATAGGTTTAATTAAATATACCCATATACGCCATATAACTTTTCTTTTATGTATTCTAATTAAGAATATGTTTAAGGTATACTGCAAAAAATAAATTTAAACGCATTTCTTGTGAATATACCTTAAAAATAACATGCAATAGAAATTGCAAATTTTTGGGAAAAAAATTTATTTTTTCCCAAATTCTATTGTTTTGAAAAATTTGCATTTTGATAGTAAGTATATATTTCCTGAAATTTTTTTTTTTTTATTAAGTAAACCGCGTCAACCATGAGAGGTTATTGGCGGGAAAGAGTTGTACATGAAATTAGATGTTTGCTTATAACTATCATTTACAATTGATAACTTAAGTCTATTTTTTATATTAGATTGTACAATTTAGTTAGTTTTAGAAACTTAGACACTTTATCATAGTTACTATAGTTCAGAGCACATTTCAGATCACTTGGTAAATCACTTTGAAGTCGTTCCAGATGATAGAGTGGACAACTAACAATAATGTGTTCGATTGTCAGAGGAATATCACAAACATAGCACAGTTTTTGTTGTTCTTTCTTCATTAGGTACTGGTGGGTTAACCTGGTATGTCCTATTCTTAAGCGATGTTGTATGACTTGATCTCGTCGTTTTTGTGGCATTATCCCTTTTGGTAACAAATCTGGGTTGATGCGTTTTAGTTTGTTGTCGTCAAGTTTTTTCCATCTCTCGAGCCATATTCTCATTGAAAATTCTTTGATGGTGTTTTTAATGTCGGAAAGAGGGATTTCTGGGAGCTCTTTATCTTGTTTATTCGTATAGCAGGCTTCTTTAGCTTCCCGATCAGCTTTTTCATTACCTATTATGCCTACATGAGATGGAATCCAAACAAATTCTACCCTTTTATTCTTACTGTAAAGTTCTTCGAGATCAATTTTAATTTGGCATAATATTGGGTGGTTTGGGTAAACCCTTAATATTTCTTGTACTGCACTTAAAGAATCTGTGAAAATGACTGCTTCCAATTTGGGCTGGTTTGATATATGTTGTAAGGCTTTAGATATGGCATACAATTCGACGGAATATATGGAGTACTCCTTAGGTAGCTGGAACTGGTGTTTAATTGTTTCGTCAACGAAAGCTGCGCCTACCGTTTTCATTTCAGAAGTTTTTGACGCATCTGTATATATTTGGTAATATCTTTTGTACTTGTCTTTAATCGCTTGAAACCGTTGTAGAATTATATGTGATGAAGTATCAGATTTAGGAAACAGTAGAAGATTTGTATTACATGTGGGGAGTTTTATGGTCCAAGGAGGGGGGTAGTTTATTTCATTGGGAATAACTTTCGGGAAATTGAAACCTGTAATTCTTTTACTAAATGATGCAGAAAGAAAGGGTTTTTGTTCAAAAATTAAATGAAAATTGTCAGAAAATGTGTGGGAGTAAGCAGGATTATTACAGTTTGCTCCAATTTTAGCTGCATATTGTAGGCTTAGTCTGTGTCTTCTAATTGAAAGTGGTGGTTCATCAGCTTCTACATAAAGACTTTCTACTGGACTGGTTCTGTAGGCTCCAAGTGCAAGCCTTAACGCGGTATTTTGTATGATGTCCAATTGCTTTAGTAAACTATCTTTAGCTGAACTGTAGACTATTGATCCATAATCTAGCTTGCTACGAATCTGTGTTTTATATATATTAAGTAATTGTGAGGTATCTGCTCCCCAATTATGATTGGCTAATACTTTTAGAATGTTCATATTTTGCATGCAAGATTTTTTAAGTTGTTGAATGTGGGTTTTCCAAGTGAGTTTTGAATCTAATACCATTCCCAAAAATCGATGTTCTTGTACATACTGCAAATTTTGATTGTAAAGTGTTAATTTTGGCCAAATTGTTTGTTTGTTTCTTGAAAAACATATTGCTTTTGTTTTGTTTGTAGAAAAACGAAGACCTGTTCTCTCTGACCACTTTTCTAAAGCTTTGATGGACTCTTGCAGAATACTAACAGCTATTCGGCTATTTTTATTGCTTACATAAAGAACAAGGTCATCTGCATATAAACCAATTTGGACAGGAGTATTAATGTTATCAACAACTTCATCCATTGCAATCAAGAAAAGTGTTACACTAAGTGTTGATCCTTGGGGAGTTCCATTATCTTGGGTATACGAAGTTGACAAATGATTATTAAGTTTAACTCTAAAATTTCTATCATAAACAAAATTTTTGATAAAAGCTAGAAGATTTCCGTCCACACCCCATTGTTTTAATCTTTTTAGGACATCATACTTCCACATAGTATCGTAGGCTTTTACTATATCAAAGAAGACAGCCAGTACTTGGCGATTACTTGCAAATGCCTCGTGTATGACCGATTCTAGTTTAATCAAATTGTCCGTTGTACATCTGTTTTTCCTAAATCCGCTTTGTTGTTTGCATATTAAATTATTGGATTCCAGGAAGTATTGCAGACGTTTGTTAAGTATTTTTTCTATTACTTTGCACAAGGTGGATGTTAAAGATATAGGTCGATACGAATTTGGATCCGTCTTTATTTTATTAGGTTTTAAAATAGGAATTACAATTGCTGCTTTCCAAGATTTTGGAAATTGATTCGTATTGAATAAGAGATTATAGATATCTAGAAGGTATTGTTTAGCATTTGCTGGAAGATTTTTAAGGAATGCATAAGATATTTCGTCAGGTCCTGGGCTAGAATTTTTAACGTCCTGAAGTGCTTCATTTAGTTCATTTATACTTAGTGATGAGTTCAGTGGATGATTGTTATTGGTAATGATTATTTTTTGTTCTGAGTTTCTTTTATGTTCCATAAATATAGGGTCATACATAGAGTCATTGCTGTATGTTTGAAACGAAACTGCTAAGGTATTTGTTATTTGTGCTTCATCCGATATTTGATTTCCGTTCATATTAAGAGAGTTTATCTTGTAAGCATATGGAATACCTTTAATTCTGCGGATCTTGTTCCACACTTCAGATGCGGGGGTATCATCGGTAATTGAGGATACGTATTGTTTCCATGACTCACGTTTATTCTTTTTGATTATATATCTTGCCTTAGCTCTATGTTTTTTAAAATTTACTAAGTTCTCTTCATTATGGTGTTTTTTTAATACGTTGAACGCATGTTTACTAAGTTTCAGTGCATCTTGACATTCAGCATTCCACCATGGGACCGTCTGTTTACGTTTTGGCCTGCTTGTTTTACCTATAGTTACTTCTGCAGCTTTTATAATCATTGTAGTGAATTTTTCAACAATGAAATCAATATCAGTTTCCAATGGTCCTAACTGGGGTATAGAGTTTTTGATAAAATTTTGATAGCTTGCCCAGTCTGCATTATTGATTTTCCACTTTTCTGGAAAGGATATTTCAGTATTTTTGTCTGATGCGTAGTTGGTTATTGATATAGGCCAGTGATCGCTATCATAAGTATGTTGTAGTACTTCCCAGTTTAAATTTGGAGCTAGCGAGCTTTCGCATATAGATAGATCGATAGCGGAATGTTTACCAGTAATTGAGTTAAAGCGAGTTTTTTCCCCTGAGTTAAGCAAGACAAAGTCAGTTAAGCTTAAAAATCTTTCTATGGTGTCAACTCTTTTATCTGTAGATAGACATCCCCATGTTGTACTGTGTGCATTAAAGTCTCCTACTATTATTCTGGGTTTTGGAATTTGATCAATTAACATTTCGAGTTGTTTGGCAGTGATTTCCGTATCTGGTGGAATATATACATTGCATATAGAATATTGTGTTGAAGATTTTATTTTAACTGCTACAACCTCTAATTCTGATTGTATAGGGATTTCCTCTGATTCCAAATGTGAATTAACATAAATAGATACGCCGCCACTAGCTTTACCAGTGTTTGTTCTAATTTTATGGTAGGCCTCATATTGTTTTAACGAGTATTTTTTATTTGTTGTGAAATTTGTTTCTTGTAAGCAGATAACTTGTGGATGTGTTTCTTTAATTAAAAGCTGTAGCATTTCTATATGTGTAAATACGGATTGAATATTCCACTGAATAATAGCCATTTTGTTAACTTTTGTTTTTTTTTTATTTATCGTTGGCAGGAGTATTTTCCTGTGATGCGTCAGTATCTTCAGAGGTGTCGTCCTGAATACTAAAATCTTTGCTTATTTTACTAAGTAATTTTTTCTTGATTCTTGTAATTCTAGATTTAATTGCTCTTTCGTTCAATATGGGATATATTTCAGTTAGCATATGTCCCAGCCCGTGTATATCCTGTGTGTATTCTAAGGCCAGTTCTACTGGGGTGGAAGAACCATGAACGTCTTCTAAGAATGCTAGTAATTGGGTGTAATTTAGTACATATGGTGGTGATGCATCTTGGATAAATTGTTTGGCTGGTTGTAATAACGACTCAATATTAGTAGTTTCTGAAGTAGATTGGTCTATTTTGATAATTTTTTTCTTCTTTTTAATTTGCACTGGTTTTGGTTTTGTGAATTCTGTTGGTATAGTTTCTGTAGGAGTGGAGCAAGTTGGGGATGACACTTCCGAGTAAGATCGTTTATTTTTATTATAGGTAGCAGTGCTGACTTGAGCATCCATTTCTTCTCGAGATTCGTCATTTACATTTGTAATTTGATTTTGTTCGGGACTAGTGGATGGTATTTGTGGAAGAAAATTTTCCTCCGTTTGGGGCTTTTGAGTATTTTGTGGATAAGAGGGATTTGAGGAACAGTCCGAGGCAACGTGACCAGCTTGGTGGCATTTGTAACAAGTTAGTTTATCAGAAAGAAAAATTCGGTACGAAATGTTTTCAAAATCAATTAGGACGGAGTCGGGTACAGTAAAATTGTCTGTAGGTGCAAAGTAAACTTGTCTTCGAAAACTAAGAACATGGCTGTATTGCGGGTCTTGTATTCCAGCTCTAAGAAACGAAATCGGAGACATTAATTTAAAACCAAGGTTGATTAAAGACTGTTCGATTATGTGATGGGGTATAGATGGACATACGTTGGATAAAACTAATCTATTAGCGGGTGTAATTAGTTTACGTGCTTTAATTGTATGTTCTCTAATTTTACCATGTTGACTTAGAAAATCATCTACGACTTGTGTGCTTGAAAGGTAGATGCATATTCTTCCGTTTGACATTTTGGATGAGAACAATACATTTTTTGGATGGACTATAGTTCCTACTGCAATGGTGTACTCTTCTGTTCTTATTTCATCTACTGCCGGTAAAATTATGGCCTGGTTTTTTGTTGGGAATTTTGTTAATGGTTGTTGCTTAGTGATAGTAGAATAAGTAATGTTTTGCTGATCGGGATTAATTGATGGACCCCTGTAGTCAGAAGTACCACCTGCCATTTTGTCAAATTTAATTTTATATCTTTATTTTAAATTTAAATTGAACTTTCATTTCAATAATTTTAATTTGGGTAGGTCCGACTCTGTTTATTTAAAAGTAAATAGTTGATCTAGCAATTAGCAAGATAATGCCAAGAGTTGAAACTAGTTTTTTAAATAATTAATGAATACGAAATATAAATAATGTTCTTCGTATGTATATAAAAACAATGTTTGTAATCAAACTACTGCAAATTTGGAAACTGTACTTACAGCTATAAATAGACCACTGTACACTGCTTCTATATATTTCGTTTTAGTATTTAAATTTACACTGTTTCTTCTCAAGTATTTCGATTTGTCTACCTGAAATTTCAGGACCAGTCTCTAATATCGAATTCTATGATTGGTTTTTACAAGTTAAATCACAAAAATTCACGGAGAACTTTTAAAAGATTGTATTTTGATAGTAGGTATATATTTCCTAAAATTAAAACTAACATTAGTGTTAGAATGTGTAGTAAAGACTTTAATATTAGGTTTCCTTAACGTAACCTACATAGGACTCCCTACTTGATTGGAACTTATAGAAATTCAACCCTGGATTTATAAATTATCTCGCTTCCGTGCAAGCTGTGCTAAGAATGTTGAATAGACGCCTTATAAAACTTAGATATTTTCTGTGAGAGCACTTTTAAAATGAGGAGCTACATAATACTCTCAATGTGTGCCCATGATATGGCTTGTGATAGGAAAAGACGTGACATGACTGCAGGAACGGCTTGAGGTGACGCAAATGGGAGTTTGAGATGTAATCGGGCATTTTGATTTTTCGAAATGTAATTGAAAATAAACGTTTCATTTGGGTGTATGCTAAATTTATGCCGGATAAATATATTTTCATTAAAAGGTATCTTAAATTATTTAACAAATATATTGGAAGATTTTAAAATTTCATTTTGGGTTTTTTACCGATGTCGAGTCGAGGTAGGTGTGCTTTTAACTATCACTTATTTTAATATTATGCATTTAAAACATGTGTCATCTAGAGGCGTTACAAAAGCTCCCGCCCATGAAGCTTGCGGGAGGGCCCCAATATACCAGGGCCCCATCTTATCGTATAATATATGTACAAATGTGTTATTTTATATTATTTTACCCATGCAGACACAACGTTTTTTAAGCAGAGCCTGCAAATCTTCTTCTTATTAACGTGCCCTATCAAGTCCCCTTGACGTTGGCGATTAACATGGCGAAACTGTCTCTGTCTTGAGCTATTCTAAAGAGTTGCTCAGCTTTCCTTATTCCTGTCCACTTCCTGATATTCTTCAACCAAGAGGCCTGCTTTCTATCAATTCCTCTGCGTCCTTCAATTTTAACCCATCATAAGAAGTTAAAGAATATTATCTCGGTCTCCTCTTACTACGTGTCCAAAATAGGCCATCTTTCTACATTTGATGTTATCAAGCAGCTCGCGAGCAGCATTTGTTCTCTCAAGGACTGCCACATTTTTCAGCATAGCCGTCCATGGAATTTTTAGTATACATCTGTGCAGCCACATTTCAAAGGCCTCCAGACGATTAACGGTGGATATTTTTAATGTCCATGCTTCGACACCGTATAAGAGGATTGACCAAATGTAGCATTTAACCATGCGCTTTCGAAGTTGAAATTGCAAGTTGTCATTACAGAACAATGACCTCATTTTTAAAAATGTCGTGCGGGCTATCTCGATTCTACATTTTATCCCTTGATCTGGATCTAGTTGTTCAGTAATACGGCAACCAAGATAATTAAAACTAGACACTCTTTGAATTATATGACCATCAACATGTAATCGTGCATCTTGATGTGCTAAACGGTTAAACACCATGTGTTTTTGTTTTTGAACAGTTTATGTTTAGGCCAAACTTTCTTTCTTCTGTATCAATGGCATTTAAAAGGCATTGCAGTCCATTCATGTCATCACTTAAAATAACTGAATCGTCTCCATATCTGATTATATTTATCAGAATTCCATTAACTTTCACGCCTTATTCCAAATTATGCAGCGCTTCTTTAAATATTCTATCTGAATATAAATTAAATAACAGTGGGGATAGTATACAACCCTGTCTGACACCTCTTTTTATTTTACATATTTCTGTTGACTTTCCGTTTATGCAAGCGGTCGCTGTTTGACGCCAGTATAACTTTTCTATGAATCGTATGTCTTGACTATCAACTCCTTTATCTTTTAATATTGTAGTTAATTTGTGATGCTGTACTGGATCAAAGGCCTTTTCATAGTCAATAAATACAGCAAAGACGTCTTTTCTTTGATCTCGACATTTCTGCAGTAATACATTTAGTGCAAAGAGGGCGTCCCGAGTTCCCAGTCCATTTCTGAAGCCAAATTGTGTTTTCATCCTGGTCTTCTTCACATTTATCTATGATTCTACTGTGGATGATGTGTAGAAATATTTTCAAAGTGTGGCTCATAAGGCTTATCATTCTATAATCGTTACAGTTTTTCGGACGTTGTTTTTTTGGTAGTGTTATGAATTCGGACTTTAACCAATCTTCAGGAGTATCACCAGTCGAATAAACATCATTGAAAAGCTTGACCAGTATTTCAATGTTCTCCTCATTTGTAAGCTTTAACATCTCTGTCGGTATGTTATCAGGGCCAATGGCTTTCTTGTTCTTTGCTAACTTTATTGCATGCAGTATTTCTGATTTTAGTATTTCTGGTCCTTCACCTTCAACTCTCTAGTTCTCTCTTCTTCAAGTCTCTAGTTCTTCGGGTCTATCATCATTATACAGTTCACTTATATAATTACACCAGGTTGTTCGAATTTCATGTTCATCATTTTTCCCGACGAATCGGTTATAGTATGTAGAATATTTTTATGATAAAGACCAGCTACTTCTCTAACTTTTTTAAACATATTAAACGTAACATGTTTTTCATTCAACTCCTCTACTTCCTTGCATTTATCCTCCATTTTTCTTTAGCCACCTTTATTTTTTGTTTAATTAGTTTCTGTTTTTCCTTATATTCTGTCTTGTTACCTTTCAGTTTCCTTCTCTGCTCCATTAGTTCCAGGATTTCATCAGTCATCCATTGTTGTTTTTTGTGCCTGTGTAACGTTATTGAATATTTTTCTATTACTTTTAAGGTAAGATCTTTAAATGTGTTCCATATTTCTGTGTTGTTTTCATTTATTGGTTTCTTTAGCTTATTGTTTAAGTCATTTTCTATTAACGTTTTGTTGGATATTGAGATATTTAATTTTTGGTGTTTTGGGGCTTTCTTGGACTTTTTTGAGCTTTATTTTGATGTCAATTATTACAGGGTTATGATCTGAACCGATATCTGCACCAGGATATGTCGTTACTCTGGTGACGCCATTCTTAAATCTCTTGTTTACCAGAATATAGTCTATCTGATTTCTAATCATATATAGTGAATTATCTCCTAGTCCCCTCCATGTGTATAACCTTCTATTGTGTAATTTGAACCATGTATTTGCGATTATCATGTCATGTTCTTGACAGAACTGGTATAATCTATCGCCTCTTTCATTGCTTTCCCCTAGTCCATATTCACCTACCAGGTCAGATCTTCTTGGATTGAGGAACTCTTAAGAGCAGCTGAAGATAGACAAACGTTTGCCACCATAACCGCTAACCTCCATTGATGGAGACGGCACTTGAAGAAGAAGAAGAAGGTCAGATCTTCGGCCTTGGCCAATTTTTGCGTTAAAATCTCAAATGATATATGTGACTTCGTTACTTTTTAGATTTTTAAGTGTCTGTTTTTATTCGCTATAGAATGATTCGACATCGTTGTCGTATTTTTTTCTGCAGTAGGGGCATATTGACATTAAATGGTTTGCTATTTAATTGCAGTATTGCTAGTTTGTCGTTCACTGCTATAAAATTTTTCACATATTTCTTAACTTTAGACGTTATAAATATGCCAACTCCATTCCTATGATGTGTGTCATCTTCTACACTTCCAGAATAGTAGAGTGTGCCTTCATCTTGTTCACATATTCCCGTTCTAGGCCACCGTAGCTCACTGATGCCCATTATATCAATTTTTAAACGTTTAACCTCTTGAACTAAGTTACTGAGCTTACCTGCTACATAGAGGCTTTTAACGTTTCAGGTACCTAATCTGATTGTACTGCTAGACATTTTTAAAGTTTTGATGGTATACAAGGCAACTATCGAACACAGTAATTAATTAAAGCTTGCCCAAGTACTTTCGATCAATAGATCATCTTCAGGGGCATTTCGTCAGTTGTGGCCTATCCAACGTGAGCAGAATGTCATACATGTAAACGGGTGTGTATTGCTGTCCAACGTGTTTGGGTGTTGTTAAAAAGTAACGTTCTTAAAAGGTGTAGAAGAAAACGTACAAGGAGACATACATTTAACGAAGACAGATCTTTAGGATAATTTAATAAAACTTTCCAAACTTTACGTAAACTAATCCTGTTATAGTTATATCCTTGAAGGAATAGAAGACAACATATCCGGCCAATCTAACTTCAGAGAATGCATCAACTCCGAAGAAAAACTTAATAAGTATCACAATAAGTAAATTTACATTGATTTTTTAACATATTGATTTATTTCTTTTTTTAATTACTGATGTTACAATTTTTAAATTGACATTTAAAAAGGCACATAAAGAGTAAGCACTACATTTATCACGAACTTGAAATTTTTAACAAGTCAGAAGTTTATATAATTCAAATCCATGTTGAATTGAGGTGATGACTCAATATGATGTTGGGCAGATTGTATCTGAGACTCAGGAAAGTATTTTGGATAGAGATCCCGTGAATTAAAGTGATGGCGGTGGGCGATGCACCTGATGTCAAAATAAGAACCAGTGGGGGATAGTATTATACCTGAACACCTCACTTCATTCACAACATTGAGTGCCTTCAGTGCTTCTGTTACGTTCTCTATTATTTTCATTCTTAATTTCATTTTCTCCAATTGATTAAGTTGCTTAATAGTTATCAGTAAATTTAAAAAAGATTTAGAATTATTACTTTTTCTTTGATTTTTTTGTTTTAATGTTTGATAAGGTTTGGCGAGTGTAGTAGATCTCTTTGTTTCTACTGAGAACCTCATAATTATTTCATCTTTTTTTTTTGGCGTCTTTTGAGTGCCCTAGATCCCTCTGTTTCTGTTGAGCTCATAGTTAATTCATCGTCTTTTTGAATTTTTTCAACTGCCACTGAAAGACTTGCAGAATGTGGTAAACCATTTTCTTTAACAACTGCTGTAGCAGGCAAATTTACAGAACTATTCTTTGGGCCTAACACTTAGCATGAACGAATTCACAGTAGGCAAATGTGTATCGTCAGTTGTGGATGCAATATGGAACAATTTTTACGAGCGCCATCTGTCTGTTCCTGATCAAAAAGAATTTGAACAAATAGCTGTCGGATTCAACGAATGGTGGAATTTCATTCATGCTTTTGGATTTTGATATTGACGTTGATGGCAAGCACATCCATATTAAATGTCCAAAATAAAGTGGAACTGCTTATTTTAACTATAAAAAGTATTTTCCGGTTGTCCCAAAAGCTGTAGCGGACTACCGCTGACGATTTATTTTTGTAGATATCAGTGGATAAGGAAAGCAACATGACGGGCAAACTACTGCTTCTACTTTGTCTACATTTTTTAAAAAACTGCCATAGTACTTTACCACACCCTTTACTGATCAAGGGAATAGCCACAAATATGCCAGTTGTTATGCTTGGAGATGATGCTTATGCTATAGAATTTATTTTTGGTGTTATGGGATGTAGGTGTACACTAATACGCTAGCAGTGAGATATATACGAAGAAACAAGTCCGGAGACCTCCCTTCCATAGCGAAATAATAGTTGAACCGTAAATTCAAACCGCAAAATAAAAATATAATTTAGATATCTATTAGAAATTACCCAGAATGGACGGTTGCAAACGACGTCTGTTCCATAGTGGGCGGCTGAAAACTAAGCCCTGAAGCGGCATGAAGGAAGGCAACGTGATACCTCCTCCAATATAGTTCCCAAGATAATCACATGAATATATTCAACTCAAAATTATCCGGAGGTATAAATAGTTCCCCAATCGGATCTCCGGGAGGAGCGGTCTTGAATATTTCAAACGTACGAGCAAACTTAAGTAAGACAGAAAAGATATGCTCCTGGAATACACGTAGCTTATTTGAAGCCGGGAAGCTGACTAACCTAACTCAAGAAATGAGCAGATTTGATCTAGATATCCTTGAGATCTCAGAAATCTGGTGGCCAGGATCCGGTAAATGCACTACAGAAAGCGGAACATTCTTTTACTCAGGCAATGATGACCACGATCATAGAAAAGGCGTCGGGATTATGATAACTAAAGGATTGATGAGAGCTGTCACAGAGTTTGTACCATATTCCGACCGCACAGCCTTAGTAAAACTTGAAGCGAAGCCAAATACTCTCAACATCATACAGGTTTATGCACCAACTACAGACGCATCAGACGAAGTAGTGGAAGACTTTTATAGTGAAATCAAAGAACTACTTAAATTGACAAAGAAACATGATGTCAACATAATTATGGGAGATTTTAATTCCAATATAGGGAAGGGGGCAGCTTTGAAGACGTAGCTAGACTCTATGGTCTTGGAACAAGGAACGAAAGGAGTGACCGACTTATACAATTTTGTCAAGAAGAAAACATGAGGGTTACCAACACATGGTTCCAACTCCACCCCCGTCGCCTTTATACTTGGAAATATCTAGCCGATAGAGCTCGGAACATAATAAGAAATCAAATAGACTTTATTTCTTATCAACGGTAGATTCAGCACAACTGTCAAAAGAGCTTGCACATACCCTAGAGCAGATGTCCCTTCTGACCACGTACTATTAGTGGCCGTCATAAAGATCGCTCCTTTATGCAAGAATAAGCCTGAAACTCAACAACAGATAGCACTGGACAAACTGTAGGACCCAATGATACAAGCAGAAATAAGCAATAAAATAAACGCACAAATTCAAATATTGACGACAAACATTCCCGAAGATCTAACACCAACATGGAATAAGATTACAAGTGCTGTAACAGACATCATGAAAAACAACTTACTGTACAAACGAAGTAACAAGAGGCAAAAATGGATGACAGAAGAAATACTATTACTAATGGAAGAATGACGAAGACACAAGAATAACCAAGATGGCAGCAATATATAAGAAAACATTAACAGGCAAATGAAATCAAAAATAAGAATAGCAAAAAATGAGTGGCTTAAGCAACAATGTATCGATCTAGAACATTTACAACGACATCACGACGACCGTAATTTACATAAAAAGCTTAAGGAGACTGCTGGACTATACAGAAAACGAAGACCAACTACCATTGTTATTCAGGATAACCAGATAGTGCTGGGTGAAAAGGAAAAAATTAATATATGAGAAAATTATATCCAGGAGCTCTTCCATGACGAAAGACCCATGGGTAAAGTTTATACAGACGACCAGCTGACTGGCCCTTCAATCACCAAAGAGGAGATAGAAGAGGCAATATTAAATTCAAAAAACAATAAGGCACCTGGACCAGATGAAATCCCGTCAGAAATACTTAAATTACTGGATGCAAGAGGAATTTCAGCACTACACAAAATATTTAACTTAATTTATGAAACTGACTGCTATCCTCAACAGTGGTTACGCTCTACCTTTATTCCCCTGCCCAAGAAAGTCAATGCAAAAAGATGTGAGGATTACAGACTCATTAGTCTGATGAGTCAAACTTTAAAAATATTCTTAAAAATACTACATCAAAGATTAAACAAAAAATGGGAATGGGACATCAGTGACTCCCATTTCGGGTTTAGGCAAGGTTTAGGAACACGAGAAGCAATAGTAGCAACACAGGTGCTGGTCCAAAATTGTTACGATCAGAAGAAGGATGTGGTCCTATGCTTTTTGGATTACCAAAAAGCGTTTGATCGTGTCCAACACCACAAGTTAATGTAGATCCTCAAGAAAGTTGATATAGACCAAAAAGACATAAGATGCATTGAAAACTTGTACTGTAATCAAACGGTACAGTTAAAAATAAACAATTCTATATCCAATCCCATACATATAAGAAGAGGCGTTCGACAGGGATGTGTGCTTTCCTCTCTTTTATTTAACGTATTCGGATGCCATATTTCAATAGTCTTTGGAGGATGCAAAGATGAAATTCAAAGTGAATGGAGTATTGATCAACAACATACGATATGCTGATGATGGTGTCTTAATTTGTGACAACATAGGCGATCTTCAACAACTTGTCACTATAATTGGAGAATACAGTAAGCGAATGGGATTAGAGATTATTACCAAAAAAACCAAATTTATGGTCATCTCCAGAAACTTGGATGCACTTGAAAACTGCACCATAACACTATATATGAGAGTCCATTGAAAGAGTGAGTAAATTTAAATACCTGGAATCTTGGCTTTTTGAAGACTGGGCATCGGACAGGGAAGTAAAATGTCGGATTGAGCAAGCTCGACAAACTTTCGTAAAATTCAAGAAGGTACTGACTTGTTCAGAGTTCGATCTTCAACTGAGACTGAGGTTTACTAAGTGCTACGTGTGGTCAGTGCTGCAGTAGAGGACTGGATACTCAAAACGAGGAATGTAAACAGATTAGAAGCTTTCGAAATGTGGCTCTATCGCCGTATCCTAAAAATACCATGGAGAGCGAAAATCACAAATATAGATGTCCTTAAAAGAATAAACCAAGAACGCCAACTTTTCGAAACCATTAAGAAAAGGAAAATGGCTTATCTAGGTCACATCATGCAAAATGAAAAATACCAGTTCCTCCAACTTATAATCGAGGGTAAAATTGAAGGCAAAGAGAGGAATGGGACGCAAAAAAATGTCCTGGCTTCGTAACATAAGGCAATGGACATGGATTAACGACATACAATCTGTGATACAATTGCAAGAAATAGAGAATTAATGGAAAATGGGATTACTAACATCCATTAGTGGATTTGCATCTGAAGAAGAAGAAGAATCTATTAGAAAACATATTTATCAAAATATTTAAATATTTTTACAGACACAATCAGCTTAAATCTGACAAATCGTTATATGCATATTTATTTTGAATTGGTTACATTTATATCTCTCTATACATCCAAAAGCTTATACTTATTTAAATCCTTTTCAGAATAGCTTATAAAATTCAATGTTTAGTATTGGTATTTCGTTTGTCGTAGATTGAATGATCAAACATCTCAATAGCAACGTAAGTTCGTATTAACTTTGTACTTACTGATCGGATTTATTTAATATTTTGTTCATGTTGGTTTAAAAAAGACTTAAGTTTAAGATGAAAATACTTGAACCGTTATTTTATAGTTTGTTTAAAAAGCAATGAAACTTGATATTTTCGTTCTTGGTAGGTTTAAAAACGAAGGATTTATTTAAAGATTTTTCTGACAAATCAATTTATGTACACGGGAATTAGAAATATTATATTCGGTGCCTTATTGTTTCTAAATCAAGTAGAAACGACCAAAAAAATCTCTCGCTATTTAATGATTTTGTTATAAAAATATTACCCTTAAAGGAGTTTTTCATGTATGGGCGGTTAATATATCAAATACGTTTCTTAATTGTTTTCAGAGTAGGCAAACATTAGGTATATCGCAGTTCCGCTAAAAAAGAGCCACAACTCAAAAAACGTTGTTTTGAGAAAAATAATGTTAAATATTTTAGTTCAGTTGAACATGTATTTGTCAGTTCCATCACGAAATGCAAGCTGATGTGCTATTTTTTGTAAACTGGAATATATTAGCTTAGTATTATTGGTGCATTATTTTTCTCATAAAATTTAATTTTTGTAGTTAATAGTAAAAAATATAAACATGCTGATATTGTAACACTTTTTTAGAACTAGATATTATGATATTAAAATCACATTGTTAGAGTATAATAAAACAAACAGAAAGAAAAACAGAAAAAACTTTTTTATTTATTGTTACAAAGAGTTATAGAATGCTGAATAACAACTGGGAATGAATGTGGTTGTTCTTTATTAAATCTAAGAGATCTTTTTTCTCATTGTCTTTAATACTAAGTACACTTTTGTAGGCCTATTGTAAGGTACATACATTTTTTTCTTCGGCAGAGATCTAGTTGCTTGAACTCTTCATCGTTATAGGAGGTTTTATAATAGAGATTGGTAGGATTTACTTGATTTTATTTAAAAACCTGTACTTTAATAATCTTCAAAGATTTGATGCCTGTGATGCCTTTATCATCACACAATTTTTTAAGCGAATAAAAATTTAAATAACTGAATTCATTTACATGGTAAGGTTCTTTTTTTGCCAAACGAATGATTTGTGCACACTTACTTGGCACATAGATAGGAACAGATTTTAAACTTTTCTTTATAGCCTTCTAAATAGTTAAATGAACAGAGTTGCCTTTATTTTGACTACGTCCACTTTTTTTTTCTATGAAACTAAGTACTTATGAATCTATTTGGTAAGTGTAGGGTTGTGTTATAGAGGTAATACTTTTTATTGGAACGACCACATCGAAAGTCATAGATGGGAGATGATTCTAGATAACTGGTCCTCATAAGACACCTAACTTTCACTTATGGCTCCACGTGCCACACCCTGCGCAACTGCATTGGTCTGCAGGCTAAACTAAGTGAGGGTAGCCAGATATGGCGAAAATTTTACCGAGTGATTACCGAGTGATATCCTGATGAATGGCAGCAGCGATCATCAGTACCAGCTCAAGGAGCAAAGGAAATGATCCTGGATCGGCTTGAAACTGGACTACCACAAGGATGACTGAAGCAGTTTAAATGGTTGTGGTACTGCGATGGGGAAGGTAACGGAAAACCACCTCAGAAAAATTTCCTAGAATAGTTATTATGGCAATATATTACGATAACAAAAATATTAGTGATCATGGTGATCGGATCCCAAGACCCGGCAGGGGAGGATTCACACAAACAAATAGTAGGGCCTTTCTGGTCGTCAGCCAGCAAAATCCCTATGGCCTAAAAAAGCAAGCAAGTCCTCAACACCTAGGGATTGGAACTTGGAATGTACGAAGTATGTACGAGAGCGGCAAAACTCATAACAGTGTAAAAGAGATGAAAAAATTAAACATTGATATATTGGGAATTAGTAACACACACTGGCAAAACTCTGGACAATGCGATATACTTGGATATAAGCTTTACTATACTGGAAACAACACAACACATCACAGAAACGGCACCGCAATAATAGTTGCCTCACATATTAATTTGGCAGTAAAATCTTTCACTCCCCATTCAGAATGATGCTTTTACAATTTTTCGAGCAACACCGGTGGATATTATTTACATTAGCACTGAAGATGTTTTCAAAACAATGGAATGGACAAACATGGGAATAAACATAAATGGAAAGAAACTAAACCATCTAAGATATGCAGACGATGTAGTAATAATAACATCAAGTTTTGAAGAACTACAAACTATGCTAACCGAACTAGCCAAGGAATCTGAACAAATAGGCCTAAAAATGAATTTTACCAAAACGAAAACAATGACAAACACACAAGATAATAGAAACGTAATACTAAATGGAATCACAATAGAAGCGGTTAATGATTATATATATTTGGGACAGATAATAAAAATAAATAAGGAAAACCAAACAGCGGAGGTAAAAAGAAGAGTCAGATTAGCCTGGGCAGGATTTGGGAAATTAAAATGGGTCCTAAAGAATAAGAAAATACAACAGTACTTAAAAACAGAGTGTTTGACCAGTGCATACTCCCAATTCTCACATACGCATGCCAAACATGGACTCTGACCAAAGCAAACATGGATAAGATAGTGAAGACACAAAGAGCCATGGAGAGAGCAATGTTGGGAGTAAAATTAAAAGACAAGAAGCAAAACATCTGGATAAGAAACAAAACAAAAGTCAAAGACGTAGGTCAACATATAGCCAGGCTAAAATGGAGTTTCGCAGGTCATAACGCCAGACAACAGACAATAGGTGGAACAACACAATACAACAATGGAGACCATGGACAGGAAAGAGAGCAAGAGGACGACCCCAGATGAGATGGGGAGATGACATTAGAAAGATAGGAGGAATACACTGGAAACAGAAAGCACAAAACAGAAGCGAATGGAGGAAACTGGGGGAAGCCTATGTTCAAAATTGGACGAATTAAAGGCAAAAGAAGAAGAAGAAGAAGAAGACCGGTGATATTAACATATTACAGGTATACGCGCCAACGGCAGATAAAAATAAGACAACCAGCACATAATTCTACGAGCAACTGGGAAGCCTGATAAAAATGACAAAAAAACATAAAGTAACAATAGTGATGGGAAATTTAAATGCAAAGGTTGGCAGAGGCAAGATGAATGAGATCGTGGAAAACTTTGGCCTTGGGGAGAGAAACGATAGAAGTGATAGACTTATATACTTCTATCAGGAATATAACCTGCGGTTGAGTAATACACTCTTTAAGCTTCCCAAACGTCGACTTTACACATGGAAATCCCCCGCTGTCTCATCTGACAACATCATAAGGGATCAGATAGATTATATAGCAGTACCAACAAGATATAAAAACATGATAAAATCATCAAAAACGTACCCAGTGCCGATGTTCCTACGGACCACAATCTGTTGGTATGCAGAATGGTCATGAGAGTAAAACGGCTCGAGAAAATATCTAATTTAAACACAATCGATATTAAGAAACTCACTAACCCAGAAACCGAAATAAAAGTACGAGAACAACTAGGAAAGAAAATAAACGACGTTAACGAGAACACGTGGTACATAATAAAGAGATGGGATAAATCGAGGGAAGCAATGCTAACAACACGACTCTACTAAAGCGTGACAGACGGAAGAAGAAAGAATGGATGTCTGATGAGATAATGGATATGATGAGGATAAAAGACGTAAATTCAAGAATATAAATGCAGAAAATACCAGCAGATCCACAAAATCATAAGAACGAAAATTCGAGAAGCCAAAGAAAAATGGTTTTCCAACGAATGCAAGGAAATAGAACGATACGAACGAAAATACCACAGTTACAATATGCACAAAAAAAATAAAATCAATGACAAACAAGAGGAAATTCAATAAGTCACCCAACAGCATAAAAAAAGCGATGGAAATCTTGCCTCGGAGCCATCAACGATCTTAGAAATATGAGAATCATACATAAAAAAATTATTTGCATCTGACAGGACTGATGATCACCTATATGGAGAAGGAGAAACAGGACCCTCAATCCTTAAATCGGAGATAGAAGATGCCATTGCAGCACTAAAAAACAATAAGTCAGCAGGTCGGACAATGTACCCTGCGAAATATTAAAGATCCTATGTAAATCAGACAAACAGTTCCTTGATAATCTAGTTGTACTTTTTAACAACATATAAAATAGCGGTAAAATCCCGGAAAACTGGCTGCAGTCAACATTTATTACAATCCCAAAGAAACCAAATGTCCAGATCTGTGATGACTACCGGCTTATAAGCTTAATTAATCATGTCACTAAAGCGTTCACTAAGATCATTCATAGAAGAATATATGATAAATGTGAGTCAAATATTGATAGATTGGTTTTCGGAAAGCACTTCGGAACTATCAACTATTGTAATAAATTAGCCGTACTCCGAATAGATGGAGAACATACTTAATCTTAATTCCATTTTTCTTTACAAAGTCATCGTCGTAAGTTTCATCTAACTTTTAGTACCTATGGTTCAGTAAGATATGCCGTTTTGCAAGGAGGAGGTTATTAGCTTTAGTCCAACCTCCAACCTGCAGAGATCTTTTGTTAGCGTGCTCGTAGACCAAGGCGAAAAAAAAAGACGTCGGAAAAAAAGAAAAAAATGCGTCGATATTGAATTCGCCTGCTGCTTGAATTTAACATATATAGTTCAATAACTGTTTCAAAAGAACAGTTGGACCTCCGTCCTGATAAATCATTGTATTATATGAAATATTGTATTATATGGTTCTGTAGATTCCTTTGTCACGTAGCATAACGATATTAGATATTAGTAAATTGGAAGACTGGGTTTTTAAGTAATTGATTTGTCAGTTTCATACCTTTAGGAAGTTATGCGATTTGACATAATCGAAAATCTGATTTTAATTAACCAGTACTTCCATATTGCTGACTCTAGTAGTTTTAATTACAAAAGATTTTTTTTGGTGTTGTTTTTTTTTTATTTACAAAATTGCTTCAACCACTAGGGTTACTAGCATGGTACAATAAATTACATACATGTTTAATATGTTACTCATATATTTTGTGAAATAGTCCTGTATTTTGTATAAAAGTTATTGTGTTTTATCATTATTGAAGTCGTTTTTAAGCACTCTTTGGATGAAGTAGGTAATCCATCTTGAAGTCGTTCTAGGGTGTACAAAGGGCAGTCCACTAGCACATGGTCCACTGAATTACACAATCACAACTTAGCACATGGGAATTTGTTCATTACTTAGAAGGTAATCGTGAGTTAAACTTCGTATGGCCTATACGTAATCTAGAGATGCACACTTGGTCTCGTCGCTTGAATGGGAATTTGTATATAGCTACCTCTGCTAAAGTTTTTCATGGATGTCTCTGAATTGTTCCAGTGTAGTTGCCATTTCTCGCTTATTGTGTTTCTAATATATTGCTTCAGGTCGCTATGAACGCATTTAGTGAATAATGTTGATTGTGGATTTTCTGCTGCTTCCCTGGCCAACTGATCGCTTTTTCGTTTCCAGTTCTACCACAGTGTGATGAAACCCAAAGGAATTTAACAAATCGGTCGTTTTCTTGACATCTCATTAGTTCTGACTTTATAAGCAATAGAATGGAATGGTTTGTGTATAACTGTTTCATAGAGCTGAGAGCACTTAAAGAGTCAGTTATTATCAAAGGGTTTTTTTATGTTTTTATTATTCACAAATGTTATTGCTTGCAAAATAGCAAGAAGTTCTGCGGAAAATATGGTTGATTGTGAGGAAAGTGAGAAGGAGTTTTTTATTCTGAATCATAATGGTTATGTACATAAATAGCTGTCCCTCCACTAGCCTGGTTTGTATTAAGTCTAATTTTTAATATATGGTGTGTAGTTTTTTAGTTTGTAAAATTTCTGCTGTTTAAAATGTGTCTCTTGTAGACATATTATAGACGGTATGAATTGGACATTAGTAATTTAAATTCTTCGAGACGCGTGTAAAACCCGTTCAGATTCCACGAATTATGGAGTTGAATTTTTAATTAATAGCCGTATCGCTGCAATCTGTAGAGGAATAGTCCATCCAGTAGTTTACAAAGTTTCTTCCTTAGTCTTGTACATCGCGTTTTCAAGTATCTTTGTGATAGTACTGATGAAGTTTTTTTAGGAGATCTATTAACCCTTCGATATCTTTCCGTGTATGTTTTAGCTATACTAAGCGGATCTGCAGCCTATGGGTGTTTTCAAATAAATCAATTATCTCTTCTAGACTTAAACAGCTACTGTTTGACTTATTTTGAAAAAAATCAACTGTACAGTTAGTAATATCTTCAGCTAATGTTGTGGTGTGTTTGGACATCTTTTTGTTCTTTTGTGTTTTGTATTGGGTTCTTTAAAAGGATTTACACCCTCCGGTTCAGGAGAATTTGTTATATCAGAAGCATTTCTTTTAGGTGTTTGAGCTTCTGTTTGAGTTTCATTATAGTTCTATTTATTTTACCAGGTTTAAAAGCATTTGTTTCGGTATTTGTACTTTTGTTTGAGTTTCTATTAGAGTTTTATTTATTTTACCGATACTGCCTCCATTGGTTGGGAGTTATCGAAAAAGGTGGAGTTTATTGGTGTGGGTGAAGTGATGGTTTCAGTAGGTTGTGGATTACTGATTTGTTTGGTAAGTACGGGATAATGTACTGTAGATTGAGTTTGTATTTGTTGTGAACTAACAGTCTGGTCACATGTGATTGAAAATGTGTGTTAAATTGTCATCAGTGGATTGATTATATGATTTGGGCATCGAGATGCTAAATGATTAGTTTGTTTACAAATAAATCACGTTTGTTATTTCATAGTGAGAGAAATATATCGATAGTTCGATTGATCATGGTTAATTAGTATTGAATCGGGGATGTTTTCAAGATTTGTAGGGCTATATAAGTAAAAACGTCGAAAACTAATGATATGCCTAAAACTAGATTTGATGTTCCGTTCCGTAAAAAATCTATTGGTTTATTTGATGATTCCTATCTTTTGAGTTCATTTTCTATTATGTATGTGGTACAAAGGGAGATACATTAGAAATAATTAATTTTTCATTTGGAGTAATTAGTTTTCTAGCTTGAATACGATATTGGTTTACTGTTATTATCCCATTATCCGTTCCAAAAATTTTGAACAATATTTTCCGAAGTGAAGTAGATGCATATACGATCATTAATAATTCTGGATATTGCAAGTATATTTTTGGGTCAAGTAAGTTGGCTACAGCATTCAGGTAATCCTCGATTTTTGAATTTGGAACTGTATTTACTACAATTGCTTGTTTTTTTGAAGGAAATATGTTGGTAGGTTCATTTAAAACTGTTGAATATAATTTTGGTGCAGTAGTATCATTTTTGGGGATTTTCTTGTTGTGAAAAAACATTTGATGATGAAGCTTGTTTCATGTTGATCTACGGAACCTAAGTACGGTCCTGGCACCAATACGAAATCATTGATAATATCTCTACAGTTTAATGTCAACAGTATCAACAATAAATAATTATTTGTTAATAATATACACTTTATTACACTTTTAGCTTTCAATGTTTTTAAACAAAACCACAAAAACTAGGTGCGATTAAGGTAATTAGATTTTGCTTCGTTGAACGCTCGAAGTACGACTCCTTTTTGCTGTTGTTGATGGTGACTGCTGATGCAGATAGCGTGTTTATGACAATTAATTTAGGTGATTGAGGACGAAATAGTATTTAAAATCATTTTATATCGGAAGAATGTTACAAAAAACACAATCTCAACATTCCTGAACACTCGAATATTACCAGAAAATTTTCCTAGGAAGCATTTCCTTTTTTAATTGGTGAGAGACAGCTTTCTTGTTTTTACCATATCTTATGAGGCCATATCCTCACAGAATATTGAACTCTACTATTTTTAGCTTTATACTGCTACGAGGAAAAAATAGTATTGAATGTGCATTTGGAATCGTAGTGTCTAAATTTCGTATATTTGTTGAAAGGGAGAAAGTGTTAAGAAAATTTTGATGGCTGCTTGTGTTTTACATAATTTTATAAGAATATGAAAAAGAGAATTATCCGATCCAATGCAGTTCGAATTTGACAATCCAATTTACAAACTAATGGACATCAAAATGGATATCGCGAAGCGACAGTGGCAATGAAACTACGAAAATCTCTAGCTAGCTACTTTATAATGCCAGAAAGATCAATACCTTTTCAACGAAAATATGCATAAATTTTATATAATTTAAATTACAGATTTTAATAAGGAAATGTAATTATATAATAATGTGATAAATATAAATAATAATTTTTATTTTTGTTTCTTACCAAAAAAATTTAATATCAACTACACAACTACCTTTTTCTTCTTCAGTGCCTTATCCGGTCCGGATGTTGGTGATCATCAAGGCTATTATGGATTGTTGACTGATCTGCGAAACAACTCCGCGGAATTCATACCAAACCATTGTCGGAGATACGATGGCGTCCCAGTCTTCTCCTGCCAAATACTTTACCCTGCATAACGAGTTGAAAAATTGGATATTTTTCTTCGTTCCGCATTACGTGTCCGAGGTACCTAAGCTTGCGTGTTCACTAAATAAGACTTCTTTTTCTTTTCTTATTCGCCTTAGGACCTCAACGTTGGTGACATGGTCTATATACGATATTTTTAGTATCCTTCTGTAGATTCATATTTCAAAGGATTCATTTCGCTTTTTTGTGGCTTGCGTCAGTATCCCGGCTTCAACTCCATATAGTAACACTGAAAGAATGCAGCACCTCACTATCCGCGTCTTGGTTCTCAAACTGAGATCACTTCAGCACAGCAAGAATATCAACTAGATAAATGTAGACCGTGCCATTTCAATTCTGGATCTAATCTCTTGAGCATAGTCCATTTTGTGGTTAAGGGTAATTCCGAGGTAAGTGGATCTATCGAATCTCTGGATCTCTTCGCTACCTGCTATTAGTGCCCCAGGATCTAAACTTGCATGGCTGACAACCATGAATTTAGTTTTCTGAATACTAAGGTCTAGTTCATGTGTTACGCTCATAGTTCTCACTTGGTCTAGTAAGTCGGCTTGTAGATCATTTAGGCTGGTTACTAGGTTTGTGAGGGCTTCAGTAAAAATTTTCTTAAAGTATATATTAAAAAGAGTCGGCAAGAGCACACAGCCTTGCTTTACTCCCCAGCATTATCTTCACTTGGTCGATCAGCTGGTCTTCGACCTTGACTTGAGCACGCTGGTTCCAGGCACAAGTTTCAATAAAACGAAAAAAATTAATGTTAAATTGGTAATGGACACACGTCACTGCCATTTTTAAAGAAATATGTCAAGAATCGCACAACATACATTGCTGGAAGATGTGCACCGAATTTCCCATGTGGTTTTGGTTGTACGATCTTCATCTCCGTTGCTTTAGTGAACAATAGTTTCAGTCCTACTAGTTTTAAATGTGCTCACGAGATATATCTTAACTGGCCATATTTATTGGATATTGCGTCTTTTATTTTGGTTTTGGATATCGCCTTAGTGTAGGAGCTCACTTAGGGTTGCCATACCTTATTTAGGGTTGCCATACCTTAGTCTGTTTTGGTTCTTAGGTGGTATTTTATGTTTAACACCCACTTACCAGTCCTAAAATCAATTACGGCGTTCCTCTATCTACCACCTGAAGACGCGTTCGATGGAAGACACACAACTCCACACGGAAAAATAACTAAGTCAAATAGACAAATTCGTTGAAGGAAAATTTCAGAAAAAAAAGTCAATAGAGAAGACATATCGCCGGGCTTAAACATATAGGTCGTAAGCTCGATAAAACAGCATCCAAAATCCTTAGATCCACTATTTGACGTAAAAATATAGCCAATGCACCAAACTTAAAGGGACGATGGCACAAAGAAGAAGATGTGACCTTTTCTCTTCGTGTTTCTGTTTAAGTGTTGTTCTGCCCAGATAATATATCACAGTTAACCGTTCATCCTCGATTAATAATTTACTATTCACAGTATAAATATCTAATATGTGCACGTTATATGTACACTTAACTGTAACAATAGCCTTTACATGGAGCATGCACATAAACCTGTACAATTACCTAGAGAAAATCAGAATCCTGCACCTCTACTGTGTATTTCAAGTTATCAACTCGTAACTACCTATTGAAATCCTTCTCAATACTGCATTCCAATACGTAATTTTAATCAATAGTATCTAGTTCTGCTTTTGCATAACGGAACTAAACTTACTCATACTCATGTGATTACAAGTTAAAATGGGCCGTGCGGGAGAACTTTACATTTCCATTACCCGTTTCCACAGTAGGATAAATATTTGATTAGATACATGTAGATCAATCGACTTCCATTTGCAACATTTAGTTAAAGGCTTATTCAACAAATATTGATTTTTCAACTTTGCACTATGAGATATTTTTCTTTGTTGGTTCAACTTAATAGAACTTTCTTTTATGCCGTTAAACACTTCCATTTTTAATTTTAGATTTTCTGGTATTATTATGTAAACATATAACTCAAAGTAATATATTTTCTTGATAATGCGCATATTTGCACTTTATTTGCATATTTATTTTTGTTAACAATATTACAGGGATTTCTTTAGGGATAACATATACAGTGGAAATTACTTACTGATTAAAAAAAATTTGCCTTTCTTTAAAAAAATTATAAAAAACACTGAAACTTATTAAATAAATAGGAAAATTAATTATTTAAAAAAGAAATAGATAAAAATGACTAGTGGTTTTTCTAAGGTATGATAAAGCAGATAAATATCGATATGACAGGAATAGTCTAAAAGTAAGGAGAAAGCTTTAAGTAAAAGTTGAGGGTAGATAATAATCTTGATGTTTAGTTATATTATTATAATGAGACTTGCAAACAAAAAGAAAGGAATTATTGATGAAATTCAAAATACCAAATGATATAAGGTCATGACGATAGCAAGTTTGTTTACTGAGAAATTACTGAATGTGATTAGTTAGAATTTAAAAAACAAGGCAGTTAGGACAAGAAAAAAAGGCCGAGTGATGATAGTAAAAGGTTTCGTATACTTTTTGTGACCTTGGAAAATTAACCGAAAACTATGTATTTATAAAAAGAATTTGGTATTTTACTATGAATATGTCAAGAAAGAAATAAAATTTAACTTATCTTGACGAATATATTATATGCAAATAGTAATGAAGGATCTCCTTACATTACCGAATTAATTGGATATTGATATGAGAAAATGTACTTAGGAGAATTTCTAATAGGAAGAATTCTGAACGTGATAGACTGATATAATTAGTTGAAAGAGACTGTAAGACTTGTACACACTTCTAAATAGGTCTAACTGGTAAGCTGGTTTTGTATGTTCAGAGCTATCCTATTTTTTTTTTTTATAAAATAATGATATAATTAGGGTAAAATTATTAATAAACAATGGCATTAATATGAAAGTATTCATGGTTTTAAAAAAATGATTTACTTTAATTAAAATGAAACTCATCCAACGCAACAATATTATAGTATTTAAACTAAAACCTCTTTTCCAAAACTTCAAATAATCATCAAAATAAAGACGCCTTCTTTAAACTAAATTGGCCTCCGAATAAATTTAAAATTTTTCCTAATTCGAGAACAACGTGGCGTTGGTCGCTGGAGAATACCTCTGTTCCCTTCAGAGGTTGAATATAAAGTGACTCCCTACACTTTTGACTTCTGTTAGTTCCAAGTTAAGCGGAAATTACAGGTAAACAGGTTGACCAATTGATAAATAAACCTTCCGTATACCGACATCTCAAAGGCTGTCAAGCGATTAAGGATAGCCTAAGTTAGCGTCCACGCTTCGACTCCATACAGCAGGACAGGAAATATGTAGCAAGTTGTCATTCGAACTATAAGGTCAATGCTAAGATACTAACTTACTAGACGTACTGCAAAGTAAGTTTCTCATTTTTATAAAGGCATCTCGGGCTGTTTCTATTCGGCTTTTAATTTCTGCGGTTGGATCCCAGCTCTCATTGATATTACTGCCGAGATACACGAGTTTATCTACTCTGTCCAGTGTGTGCATCTCCGACTTTTATACCGTCATCCTGTATATAATTTTTGTTTTAGCCATATATTTAGTTTTCTTAACGTTGAGTTTTAATCCATACTGATCACAAGTCTGTTTTATTTTGTTCATTAGATTTTTAAGGTCTTCTCCGCAATTAGCAAGCACTAAGGTATCGTCGGCATATCTAATATTGTTGACGGTTACTCCATTCACAATAATACCTTCGGTTGTCTCCATTAAGGCTTCCTTAAATATTTCCTCTGAATATAAGTTAAAAAGTAAAGGCGACAATATACAGTCCTGTCTCACTCCTCTTTTTATATTTATTTCATCTGGCAGTTCTTGTTCAACCTTTGTTCTTGCCACTTGATGCCAGTATATATTTGTAATTATTCATAGTCTTTATCGTCTAATCCAGCTGTTTCTAATATTTCTAGCATTTTGTTATGTCGGACTTTGTCGAAAGCCTTTTCAAAATCGATTGCACAAATGTACACGTTTTGACTTATATCTCTGCATCTCTGAACTAGCACCTATATACTATGCAAGACTGTTGTAGCCAAGCCCACTCCTTAACCCCAAATTGTGTATTGTAAGTCTGTCCTCTACCTGCGTGTAAATTCTGCTGTGTATTACTCGCAGGAAGATCTTCAAAACGTGACCTCGGTTATCTAGCCCTGAGTTATCTATTATAAAATTGTGGCGTATTTGGAAACATACTCAAAAAAAAAACAGAAGAAGTCACAGCATCTTACTCAAAGTTTTGACAGTCTAAAGACAGACGTTTGTTGATTTTGTAATTCAACAAAAAGTAAAATAAAACTTATGCAAAAACCTTCAAGAACAAGCTTTCCTTATTACTAAGTACAGATTTCACAAGTTACGAGTTAAGAAACCTTATAAACTGCTTAAACGAATAGAAGCTAATATACTTAAGGTATCTTTTGACATGGGAACAAACCCAGCCTCTTCCAAAACTATGAGTTGGTGAGGTATTTTAATATCAACAAATTTGGTTTAATGTATAACCTTACTTTTGTATTGATGGAAGATACACAAGATTCTACTAAAACTTTTGTGTACACATGGACTGAAAACCAAAGTGATCGAGGCTAACAAAAAGTAGTTTTAGTTCTGTTTAACTTTTTGGGATTTGGAAAGAATGTTCCAAGCGAAATGTTCCAGCGAAATCATTGACACTTCAAATGATTTCTGATTACTTGCAGTGGACCAAATAAAAATCAAAATGTTTTGGGTTTTCTATTTAGTTATGTGCAGACTTTTAGAGCGTTAAGTGATACTCAGCATTGCTTTCTAGTCAGAGGATATAGCTGTAGACAAAACACTGGGAGCTTTTTAATTTCATAGATACTGCAAAACCAGTTTTATTGAATAAGTTTTCTTTTTTGATGCATAACCCAATGCGTTTTTTCTTATTCAAATAAATTTAATAAAGACCTTGAAGCTAAAAATACATACTGTGGTGATTCTAGTAATTTTATAGTGAAGAAAAAAAAACGATGCAATTTGGTGGAAGTGTACAGTACTGTGATGTCTACGCCATTAGTGAATCATGGTACAGTGAAAATAAGAAAAAAGACGTGGAAAACCTTCTCAAATTTATTTTATTATGGTCAAAGTTTAAAAAGAATTTTATAATACTGCACTTATCAATGTGCAAAATGGTTTTAACGATAATAATACTGTAGAGTATGATAAACTGAAGCCTTTTTATATTGAACACATTTTTCGACATTACTTTTCAAATTTTGACAAAAATCGTATTGAGATTAATATGACAGGTGATACAATTAGCGTATCTACATTAGTTTACAATATAATAATAATAATATGCATGATTTATTTGTATTTGTGTATCATAAATAATATGTATATGTATTACAATGTATGTTTAAAATCTTTTGAAGAAGTTGACAGTGTTGAAGATAAGAACATATTTTTTGGGTATCTGTATTTTCATCTAGGGCATCTTTAGGGAGTTGGATATGTGATACTTGAGTCGTTCACTGTTAATATTTCGAAAACTGTAATTAAAAAATGTTTTACCGTAGAACGCTGTTGCACACTTCACACATTGATTTATTTTTGCGCTGGCAATAAATAGTCATGAGTAAGTCGTATATGGCTGATACGGAGACGGGTAAGTATCACCTTGCTTTCTTCTGTCTTTATGTTTAGTTTTCCAAAGATTGTGATGTTTCTTGACTTTGTATAGCCTTGATGAAGTGTTGTTCCAAGTTTGTTGTCATTTTTGAAGTATTTTTTTGTTTTAAGTATGGTTTTAAAACGTTTTATACCAATATGTTACTTTCTTCGGACATCGGTTAGTTGGTGCGTTTTTAGCCAGTTTATCTACAACTTCGTTGCCTTCAATTCCGACATAAGAAGGCACCCATAAAAAGAAAACTTGGATGTTCTTACTTGAAAGGTTTTCAAGTTCTTTTTTAATAAGAAGAAGAGGGGTTATCACAGTTCAATTATGGAGTCAGTGAGGATAATGAACTTAGAAAAATCTGTAACTATTATACATCTTTCTTTGTTTTTGTTTTATATTAACGATAGTGCTTTTTAGAATTGCGAATAATTTAGCTAAAAAGATATTGTAATTGACGACAATTTGAAACTAACTAAGGATCTCTTCCGAATTAAATTGCGTGCTTCCAAACTTTGTCTTCATTTTTTGACGCATCGGGTGTATACGTTGTTTGTAGTATTGTTATATCTGTTTTAAATAGTTTATGAAACTTTTGTTTAATGAACCTTTATGATATTCTCCTGTTTTTCTTAAGTTGGTTTAGAAGTGATGTGTCGATAGCAGGAAATAGACATATGTCCATGGTGCAGGGATGTGGATTGAGGATGGTATCATAGGTTTTTGGAAATTCCAAAATTTAATTTGGATAAGTGATGATTGATTGGTATACGAAAGTAAAAAAGGATGATCAATTTGATGTGTTATGTTAAAATTTATTTGTAAATTTAATCAGCAAAAATGTTATGCAGTACGGGATTATTTTGGTTTGATGACACTGCTGCTGCATATTGTTAGGCTTAGATATTGTCTTCCGAAAGAAAGAGGAAGTGTTCCAACTTTTCCAATAGAGACTTTAAATGGGTGTAGTGGCATACCAAAGAAATATGTAGACATCTATATTGATAATATCCAGGACTTTAAATGTGTTTGTTTTGGAGAGTTGTAGACGATAGCTGCATAGTCAAGTTTTGATCGAATTATTTATTTGTAAATAAGTATTAAACTTTAATAATCAGCACCCCAGTTTTTAAAGGCAAGTGATGATAGTAAAATTATACCAGTAGACAGAGTTTTTCACTGTTGAATATGTGTCTTCAAAGTAATTTTTTATCAAACGTCATAGCCAAGAATCGATTTCTTCTACATATTAAGTTTTTGTTCGTGTAGATAAATTATTTTGTTTGGCTTTGATTGTCTTTGAGAAACAGATTGATTTCGTTTTTGAAGTGTTAACTGAAGTCCTCTTGTAGCTGAACCATTTCTTAATGTGTTTAACGCTTTTTGAATTGATTGTGAATCGTTGCATGTTTTTTCCTCTACAGATCATAACTAGGTCGTCAGCGTACAGTCTACTTTGACTGGGTTTTCAATTTTTTTAATATCGAATTTATTGCTACTAAGAACAAAGTTGTGTTTAAGTGGGTATACCATTTTTGTTCCTGGACCTTGTGGTATACCATTTATTACTATGTAATTTTGTTTGAGATATGTTCCCGTCAACTCGAACTTGATTTGTATGTTTTTAAGAAAATTTTAAATGTATTTTAATATGTACCCCTTATAACATTGCTGAGTGTGTTTAATGTTTGAATATTTCCAATAATGTATTGTTGCTTCTGCTTATATCAAATCTATTCCAACACAGTGCTGTTTTATTGCAAATGCTTTGGGGATTTCTGATTCTAAGTCAACAAGGTTGTCTAAAGTTGAGAGATGTTTATCGGAAACCACATTGTTTGTGGAGTAATTAAGTTGTTTGGTTCTAAATAACACATAAGCCTAGTTGTTTATTATCTTTCTAATTTTTTATCACTAGGTTGTAAGTAATATCGGTAGATACGTTATGATCTGATTTGGTTTAGGTGGTTTTAGAATAGCTATTATGATTGAATTTTTACATATTTAAAAACACGTTTCGGATGGATTAAATTGTAGATTTGGTTATTCGTCGCCTTAAAGGCAACATAGATATTGTAAAATACGTAATGAGTTTCAAGAAAACACATTTGAACATTTTAGAAATTTCATGTATATAATAACTTTTTTATATTTAAACGGATTTACGTGTGGATTTTTGTTTGAGTGCCTAACTATACATGTGTCAAATAACAATTTATATATATATATATATATATATGATAAATATATATATATTTATATATATTTAATATATAATATATATTTTATTGAGTTAAGCCTCGACAACTAATGATCATTGGCATGGTACAGTCAGGTACCTAGTTAGTGTGTGTTTGGTGTGTAGAGTAATGTCTTGAATATTAGCAATAGTCACTCATGTCTTTGCTAAGAGACGCTAATTGTATCCGAACGTCGGCGGTCCCTCCGGTGAGTACCAATCGCACAAGGATAGAAATTATTTTCATTTATTAATTTTTATAAACGAAAATTTCTCCACCCAGTGAGATTTCGAACTCAACGACCTTTAGGTTATAAGGTACGCGCTTTACCACTGAGCCACAAAGGGGTTTTACAATTTATATAATTAATAAAAAAAGTAAAAAATAATTGGAAAAAATAGTTGTTCTACTGTTGCCCTCAAAGAAATCTGTTTTTTAACAATTTCCGTATTTTTTTTTAGTTATAAACTTATATTGCAACTAAAAGTATTGTTTAAAATTTTACACCTTCAATACAAAAACAAAACAGTTTTGTTGTTCACACATGTTATTACATAAATAATAAACATGAACATACTTATTTTCCAAAAATTTCAAAATTGGACAACATATAAACATAATAAATTGAAAAAAAAAATCATCAGAATCAGTAATAGTAATAGCGAGGATCTGAAAGTTGTGAAGTACAAATATATTGCATTTTATTAATCTAGCCCAAAATTTCTAAAGGGGAATTTATCATGAATGAACTTACCATTTTTCCTCTGCTGATAAATTCCAGATAAAATCAGTGTTATTTTGTTCGCTAAATTCACTAAATACTGACTTCTAGATACCCATAATTTGTACAAGTTAAATTGGCCAATTATTCCTTTTTACTCGTTAACATACACCTTTTAACATCAATGTAATAGACCATTTTTAAGATTATTGAAGATAATATGGTGATCGTAAGCTGGATAGTATAAACAAAGACATAATCGATCTCAGCAACAAGTACATGGCAACAGTAGAATATATGCGTAAGATACTTCTGTGCTGAGGCAAAAGGGAATAGTCGAATTTTTACAAAATAGTGTTATGTATACCATTTGACAGCAATTTTACTTCTGCAGAATCTTGGTAAAGTGAGTTAAGTGAAAGTTTACCAATTAAAATATTATCTTCATCAAAAAGGGGTATACCTTGACTACAATTTGATCGTTACGACTGTTTTAAGGATATTACTCAAGATATCTTCTAAAGAGCAAAATAGTAATTACTAGTAAAATGGTATATGTGCACATATTTTCTAACATTATGAAATTAATTGAGAAGCAAATCGATTTAAATTATTTTAGTTTGAGAATTGTTCGAAATGTGTGCTAGTTAAAGGCATTAAATCAAGATATCCCCTTTTGCCGGAATGTGATAGAAGAAATATATATAAAAGCATTATTGCTAGGATATACAAAGTTATCCCTTTTTGCAAGAATGCGGTGTCCACGCAAATCATATTTGTATCAGTTTCTTGTCAGTACTGTCTAAATTGTAAAGACAGCACACGCAAATTTTATCAAGGAACGTTCACTACGATGGCAACTCGAAATAACAATTATTATTCCTCCATTCGCGAAAGAACTAAAGGGCTTGTATTAAGGTGTTTAAACAATGACAATAACGATTACAAGACATTAAATACAAGTAAGTTAATTGCCAACATATTTAAATTTTTTAAATAATATTTTGTGATTTTCTTTCGCAGGGAATTATGTAGATAACAATAAAGAAAATCGTGGTCGTGAGACTGAAATATCAGTAAATTACGTTAATACCTACCCAGCCTTTGATTCAGATAAAGAAAAATCGCACACTGATGTTAACCAATGGTAAATACTTTTGTATGTACCTACTCATTTTGTAACTCTTTCTACTTTGACGTACTAGTGATCGATGTTTAATAAAAAAATAGAAAAAATAGTACATTATGATAGTAGTGATTTATCATATTTTCAGATTTTTTATCTGAATATTCAGAACAAAACTTCAGTAAATTATGTTCATACGTCCCAGCGTTTTAATTTTATGAAGAAAAAACTTACATTGTTTTAACCAATCAATGGTAAATATTTTGAATTGTAGAAATTGAATCCTGAAAAGTAGAAAAAAAAATAGACAGGTTTTTACGAAATACGGGTAAATAGATATAAAACAAACAAAGGAAACGCAATAAAAGCTAGGCAGGTCCACGGTCACTGCGAGATTGTAGAAGAAAGTGTTAAAGATAAAAATATTTGATGAACATAGATTATCTTTGTTTCAAAGTTACTGGGGAATGAGCAACTACAATAGAAGGATAAGTTATATTGCCACATTAGTTCAAATTTCTGACTGGAAGATTACTACTAACAGAAGTGATACAGATAAATCTTCAAAAAATAGGGAAAATAGTTTAACATAATTTTAAAAATTCAAGGAGAAAGAATCAAATACTGCAAGGTATGTTTTAGTGCTATTCTTTGTCAAAGAGAAAAATGTCATCCAACTGTGGTATATCCTATGGCTGATATCAAGGCAGCATAAACCAAAAAAAAAATTCCGAATCTAAAATGAAACTTGTCAATAGCCACATATCAAAACTTCCAGCCTATGAGTCACACTACTCATGAAAATATGACAGTAAAAATTATCTAATAATAAGTAGCAGAATTAACAAAAGCTAAGGTGTATTAATTTGTATACCCAGGATATAATATCTGCATCGGTTTCTTGTAAAGTGTTACTCTCAAACAATCGATAAATTAGGCTTAAAGTCGTTGTTCTTAAATGCTCATTTTCTATCCATGTACTTAGAAATTGGTTATAACCTATGATACTACCAACTAGTAGTGGTAGTGGTATTATAATCAATGGTATAACATAGTAAGATCTGCAGGAACAAATACTACTACTAGCGTTAAACAAAAACAGAAAAAGAGGAGACAACCCACACTAGAAAAAATTGGTTTACGGTAGTTAAAATGACCCTAAATCTTTTTTAATTTTTAAAAATTTATTTAAAGTAGTGTAAATAAAAGAAAGAAGACAGAAAATGAGTCTGAAATTTGCGGGAGAAATTATGAAATGGTAAGATACACCAAGGAATTTGGTATTATTAATTTTAAATAGTCGCTTCAGGAATATGAGCCATTTCAAGAAATACATTTTAGAAGACAAAATACACTTATCGATATCAAGAACATTACTTTAGATAATTTGTATGATAAGCCAAGACAAATAAGTGAAAAAAACGATCTTTTAGACCTTATTAAGTTAGTTAATGAGAGTGCTAAAGAATTTTATCGTGAACGTATTATATCGTATTATATAGAATATCCGTTTTTATTTTGTGTTTAGAATGCGCCTTTAATTCTCTTTCCAAGTATCATCTTAATAAATTGTTAATTTGTAAACTTATCATCAGATTGCTGTAGAAACCTGCGTGTTTAATAAACTTTTTGAAAAAATTGACGTTTTATTTGACGAAAAACTTCCAAATGAGAGTTATCCCGTTTTGCCATTCTAGCCACAGACTTAATATTGCATTAATATTGATGACCAAAATGGGTAAACGACAAAATATATGGTATGATATTTATGTGGTCTTAGTGTTGCATTATAAAATTTAGGGCTAAAAGAAATTAAGTTACACAAGGATATTGTAATATTATGAAAAAAGTATATCACTTTGTATTTGTCCTAGTGTTACACTCATCAAAAGGGTTTATTCCGATCTATCACAAAAGTCATTTTTTTACATATCCTACTGTTGCTTTGAGGGTACGATATTTTCTTTAGATTGAGGGCCTAAATTTTAAGTAATATAAACATGTATATTGTCGAGTCCAGGAGAAGTGTTCTTACAGTTTTGAAATACATTTTCTAATTCTTCCTCTGTTATGGTATATTTAGAATCGTTTTTGTTTTGATCGTAATAGTTATTGATTTATAGGGTTTTTATCTCGACATGTTGTTGACTTTTTTCCATATAGTTGTATAGAAGTTGAACTATGTATTGTGTTGACATATTCTCTCCAAGAGTCACGTTTACTTTTTTAATTGTATACCTAAGGATTGCTCGTAATTTTTTAAATTCCTATGGAATTTTTTTGAGTTTTGCGTCGTTTGAATGTATTACATGCTTGTTTCGATTGTTTTAATGCTTCTTTGCAGTCATGGTTCCACCAAGGTAGCGACTGATGTTTGGATTGTATTTAATTATTCCAACTTATTTGCTGATTTTGTGATTACGTTTGTCAGAGGTACATTGTTTTGTCTATATCTATATGTCATTTAGGTTTTGCAGATTGTTTTCAATGTAATGTTGAAATTCTGTCCAATTTGCACCCTTTAAGTTCCATTTTAGTTGTTGTGGAATAGTTGATCGTAGTTCGTTGCTTATTATGATAAGGTAGTGATCACTATCATATAGATCTGGCAACACATTCCACACAAAAGTATGTGTAAGTGATGGTTCGCAAATACATAGATCTATACAAGAGCCTTCGCCTATTATTGTGTCAAAACGCGTATGTTGTCCGTCGTTAAGGATATTTAAGTTGGACATCTATTATTTTTTCCATTTTTCGACCTAGAGATGTTAGTTTTGTTGAAACCCATAACGGATTATGTGCATTGAAATCTCCAATTATTATCCGTGGAGCCGATAGTTGATTTAATAGGTTTGAAATTTCTTTTGAATCGGTTGCTTTATTGGGGGAAATGTAAATATTGCCAATTGAAAAAGAAATTGTGTCTGTGACTCTAATTCCAGTTGCTTCGATAGTTGTTGTGAGTTCGATTGGTTTAGCGTCAAAGCTATCTTTTATGTAGATTGGTACTGCTCCGCTTGCAATTTTCGCATTTTCTCGATTTCTAAAGAAGCATTTTAAATTTTTTAAGTCGTGAGCTTTGTTTTTTTTTAAGTTGGTTTCTTGTAAGCATATCAAACTAGGTTTACGTTTTGAAATTAATAATGTAAATAATTGATTTTGATGAATAAAAATTAATTTTTAATTAGGTACTTAGATAGTTATTAAACCTTTGCTGTCACCTTAAAGACAAGCTCTGATTATCAATTAACTTACAAATGGATAATAATAAAAGTTATCTTCGACATGGATTTTCCAAAAGTGCTTTGGAAGTGTTTCTTAAAAGCCATGATTTTGTGTTCAAATCTTACTTTTAATTATCTAAAATTTAATTATCTTAAAAAATTAATTTTGATGAATAAAATTAATTTTTAATTAGGTACTTAGATAGTTATTAAACCTTTGCTGTCACCTTAAAGACAAGCTCTGATTATCAATTAACTTACAAATGGATAATAATATAAAGTTATCTCCCACATGGATTTTCCAAAAGTGCTTTGGAAGTGTTTCTTATAAGCCATGATTTTGTGTTCAAATCTTACTTTTAATTATCATAAAACAAGATTTTGAACCTCCAAATTACATGAGTGATTCTATTCCAAAGTAACATTTAATTTTATTTTTAAACGTAGAAAAAATTCGTTCCTAAAAATTTACTTTCTTGACTTAAGACCTTTTGGAATCAACCACTTTTTCTCAACACTTGTGATTCTCCACTTTTCTTTTGTCACATATTTTCTTATAAAATACGTTTTCAAACAACACAAAACAAAGCTACGTTTTAAATTTACACCGACTATGAAAGATTTGTGTCTACAAATATATGAACACGATTTGATATCATAAAGTGTTCGTACTCGTATTCGTAACCTACATACAGCAACGTTTCCTAAAGTCTTATATAGCGAAATCTGCAATATCTACTGTGACAATTCAATTATCGCCGACCTTCTTTTGTGTCTCCCTGCGGTGATGTCACTAATAGCTGATGCGTCACCGCCATGCAATTCCGGACAAGTTCTAACATAATTCTGAAATTCTCAGAGGACAGCTCTAGACTCTTGTCCGAGAACTATAAGAGGTAGGCCAATCTCTGAACTCCTGGAAAACTGCACTTGTGGAAGTTTTTACTTTCGTGGTTTAAATACAAAATGTTCTTTGGTTTCAAATTACATGTTGTGCTTTTTTATTTCATAAAATATGTAACTATTGTCTACTTTTCGTTGTATCGAAATAACATTTTAAAATTAGATGTAAACATTGTCATATTGAATTAAAAGTGAAACTGGAACAAATCATGAAGTGAGATATCCAGGAGTGGATTAGTATAAGCACGTGGTGGTCGTGTGTATTAAGGTATAAAAAAAAATGCTTATTAAAAGCTTAAAATTTTTATTTTAAAGAAGATCTTTTCGTAATTGACTCATTCCATCATCAGTTTAATAAAAAATTGTCAAAAAAACATTGTATGGCTACATGAAAAGATAGGAAGGACCTCCGTATTAAAAAACTATCCTCAAGGTTTTTATGAAGGTAAATGTCCATAGACTGTTAACTTGTAGATTACTAAAAACTGAAAATGGAGGCATTTTACACGACCTCCTGTATTTGTGGAGGTTTTATTGACTTACATTACCTCTGATCTGTGCTGGAGTCTAGGGCTAACTGGACCAATGTGTAACGATAAGACTACCAAAGAGAATTGAAGTAAGATTGTGAAAATAATACTTCAATCAACCATGGGAGCTTATCGTCTATAACTTGCCTAGCTCAGTATCTCAAGGTTGAGTTCGTCTTGTCTTAAAATAGAGATTGAACCTGAGTTCTCAGTTGATAGCAAATAAAACAAATTTTAACCAAACATATTTATTTAAAAGAAAAAAAAAACACAATAATAGACCCTGCCAAAGCTTAACAATTAATGAAATATTTATTGCTTTGTGCGATGGCTACTTGTGTGTCCTAGCTGCTAGGTCCTCCAATGAAGTTACTATTATTGTAAGGAGTTTGTATAGGCGACTAAGAAGACTTATAGGTTTGTAGTTTTCTAATTAATAGGGATCTCCTTTTTTGTACAATAGAATTACCTCAACATTGTGCCATTTGTCGGTTATATTACTGTCCTAAAGGCACATGTTAACAGGTTTGATTTTATTTTTTAAGTAGGCCAAGTGCCTCCGATTTTGATTGCATCAATAACTTCACAATCTTCGCCTGGAGGTTTGTTATGCTTAGCTTTTCTTAGCGCTAGTTTTGTTTCGTCTGTTGTGTTTTCTGGTACTAGTTCTGACCTTGGTTGACAATGCCCTTTAACCTTGTTATATTTCTGGTACGTGATCTTCCCTGCTATTTGCTATGTGTTGGCTTGTGTACAGCAATTTGTAGAAAGTTCTTCTACTATTTTAAGGGTTTTCTCTCTATTGTTGTAATATGACCATTTCTATCTTTAATCTGTATTATCTGCCTGGTCCCTGTTTTTAGTCTTTTTCATAATACTTTAATACTTCTATTGTTGTTAATAATATGTTCTGGTTGTATTTTTAAGTGTCTTGTCTAACAGCTTTGGATATTACTTTATTTAATTTTTCTAGTTCGTCGGCTTTAGTTTCCGCCTCGTTTCTTATTTCTCTCTTTCTGCATTGGTTGCCTAGTATTTTTGCTAATCTTCTCTCTTTTAAAAGGTCTAGAACAGAATTTCTTTTGACTTTGCAGTAAAGCATTGTTAATTATTATTTAAGTCGTTATATTATTTTCTGTTTTAGACTAACTAATTAATATCGGAAATACATTGCTAAAAACTATCTACATCTGATAGTTTCATTCCATGATTTTTTGATTTTTTTTTCTTTTTAAAATTTCCAATTATTTTTTTTCTTAGACCTTCTCCTTCCTTAACTGCTTATTTTTATTTTACCTCGTACCATTTACAAACAAAAGCCTGGACTATTTTCTCTCTTCTATTAAACGTGTAGTATAAGTTAGTGAAGACATATCGACGCGGATGATATGAAATTCGCATTCATACTTCGGGCATTGAGGGCGCTACGTGGCTACATCGAAGGAAAGCTGATTAAGAATTAATCGCCCAAGTTATGTGATGAAAGCAGCAACACAATGGATGACCTGAAAATCATAAAACTGTTTACCGTTCACAGAGCCTCATACATAGTCAATAACTTCTTGATGGTAGGCGGTAATAATTATGCCGACATTTTGCTATTTTAGTGGAACATGAGTAGGAAATTGAAACTTTGTTATGTTGGTAAACAACATTAAACTAACTATTACTTGGTAAAATAAAGGGAGGATCAAACTGTTTCAAGGAAAATTACTAATATTGTGAAAAATAATTAATTCATGAAGCGCTTTTAAAAAAGGATTAGCGGGTATTTTTAAAAAAATCATACTCATTAGCAAAACAAAAAATTAACAATATATTTTATTGATCCACCAGACTAATCGTCCACTTAAGACAATAACAAAAGTGCCTCAAAATGCAAAAAATGCAGGAACTATAAAGGAAAGTACTGGACCATCATACAAGAAACAGTGAGTGAGATAAAAGGAACAATCATCCTGAAGAAAGATTACAGAGGAACGGAAATCGTTCGATAACCGATGAAATACTGTGGATTTTGAAACTAATGGGCTCAGAGAAAAAACATAAAAAAAATCTCTAAGAATATAAGAGAATACATACCATCCATCAGAAGAAAAATTAGAGGAAGCCAAAGAAAAAACAAAAAAAACAGAACAAGGTCAAGCAAATAGGAGGGTGTATCAGAGGTCGATTATGGATAACTTCCATTTTCATCAAATGGTAAAGAAAATTGCTAGAGAGTTCCGGAAGTAACGCAACAGCGGAAAAAATAATCAGATGATGAAGGAGCAATAACCAGGAAAGAAAAAAAAGAACGTTTGGAAAGAATACTTGGAGAGCTTTTCCTAGTGACCTTAGAACAAATACAAGAGACCCACCATTGAAGAAAATTCAGGTCCCGAAAAATCCTACCAGAAGAAATAACGAACGGCAGCTGTCAGACACATTGTGGTGAGGGAATGGCACCGGAGTAATAATATTCCCCGCTGACTTAAAAATACACAAGGTAGAAAAAATACTAGTAAGGCGGCTCAAATCCGGAGTTCGTACCATTGCCCCCAAAAAACCAGGAGCACAAAGTTTGTTGACGATTAATAGGAACCATAATAGCATTTTTTACTGACGCCATCTGCTGACAGCTGTCTTTTAAAAGTCATTCCACAAAAGAATTTCCCCGTTAATGCGAGGAACAAAATTTCCCCAATTAAGTTTGGATTTGTAAACGCCGTTGGTACGAGGGAAGCTTTTATTTAGCGTGCAGATTATTGTTTCAAGAAATTGTAGAGATGTCCAGCTGTTTATGTTTTTGCATGCCTGATTGACTGCCAAGAAAGCTTTTCCGATAGAGTTTGACATGAACAAATGATGGAAGTGCTGAAGAGCGACTCGTTCGATTGGAATCAATCAGCGGTACTCCGAATATATGGCGGAATCTACAGAACCATTTTTAAGAGGAGTGAGGACAGAGGTGCATAATTTTACGCCACCGATATTTAATCCGATTATCTCGAAAGCACATTATGTGAAGAAACTCTAAAAGCTATTAATGAACGGTATCTCAATACAACGGAGTCAAGCTCAATAACCTGCGTTATGCTAGATATTACATAGTAGTTTTTCTAATACCATAGAAGGGCTGCAAAACTTAATGAATAAAATAACAGGAAACAAGTAGAAAATATAGATATGGAATATTAAACACCAGCAAAACCAAACTAATGATAATCAGCAAGGAAAACCAAACTGAGGAAATCTTGTATGTGAACCAAAGATTAAATTGAACGAGTTTACAATACAACTACTTGAGAATTATAGATCATATGACTCGCCTGGAATACATACCCAAAAGAGATTAAATGTCGCATCGAGGAAAGGCAAAAAACAAAGGCATTTTTGGACATAAGTTCTGTGTTGTTAAGAGTCCATGAAACCCACCCCTCACCCTAGAAACAAATAATAAGGCTCTCCTTAAATGTGTATGGCGTTACTCAGTACTTTCTGTACCAGAGTAGAAACGTGGACATTGAAGGCGAAAACTCTATTCATAATTTCAGGCTTTTGTGACGCTATGGTAATACAGAAAGATCTTGTAGATACCAATGGACAGAAAAAGTTATCCAATATAAAAAGTACTGGCGGAGAAATGAACACAAAGCTGTCGTATTTGGTCAACATCGTGAAGGGCCGTTAGCTGTAGTAATGTTATACCATATAATGAGAAAATCAAGGCAGATTACGAGCGTACTCAATGCATTTTACAAGGTAATCTGAAGGAAAAGTGCCCCAGGACTAAGAAGAGTATCCTGGCTTGCTAACCTGAGGCCATGGCATAGAAAAACCTCCAACATGCTACTTTCGTATAGCAACCAACAAGAGTCATCATAGCCAGAATGATCGCCAACATTCGAAACTGACAGGCGCCATAAAGAAGAAGAAGATCGTCAACTTAACCTTTATAATACCACGGATCACTGGAGACCCAATGTATAACTTTTAAAATGTTTTCTTTTGAAATTATGTTACTTAAAATCTTAAAAAAAAATTACTTTCCTAATATGTTGTTTTCTATGTTCAGCCGAAGCACATTCCCATTTCTGTTGTTTATTTTGACATTTGCTTAATGCTTAAACATCTCGTGAGAGTGAAGTTTTCTGTAACCTAATCTCTTCTAGCAAGGTGCCTCCCCGATTTTCAGTGTGGGTTATAGAAAAATAGGTATTTTTTTTACTGTAAATCACGCACTTCCCTACTTCTCCGTGCCCGTTAAGTGCTTCGAGTAATTTTATCTAAGTGGTAAAATTTTAGCATTTAGACAATTCGCACTACGGTTTCTCATTCGTTTACTAATTATGACTGGAGTATTTACTTAGTAGAATCGACAATTCTAAAATGAAAAAGCGACAAAGCAACTGGAATAGATGGCATCATCTAACACCAGAAGAAGAAGCACCAGCTGTTGCTTTACAGGATGATGGGCGGAGCATTCGTTACGTCGCAAATGCTTTAGGAATTTCTCGAAAAGTACAGTGTTTGATGCAATACAAAGAATTCGGGAAACAGGACCAATACATCAGGACGTCAGGGTCAAGGTAGACAAAGAACCATAAGTCAAGTTGAAGATCGGTTTCTTAAGTTACAAGCGTTACGTGATCGTACATTAGCAGCACCAGTGTTTGTTCAACGATTAATCATGTCGATAGAAACACAGTTTCCGTTTAACTCGTTTTGAAGACCCTTAAATAATATGAATTAAGATCCAGAATACTGTCAAAAGACCTCTTTAACAGCATTATCATCGGAGACAACGTTTACACTTCGCTCGCGAACAGCTTAATTTGGGTGTTGACAATTGGAGTTGCTGTGCTTTTCACGGATGAATCAGATTAACATATACTCATCGGATGGACGGCCTAGAATATGAAGAAGAGCTGGTAAACCTTACCAACAATGTTGTCTTACTCCGAGAGTTCAATTCGGTTGGAAGTGTTATAATGGTGTGGGCAGGCAGTTCCCTAGAGGCTCATACAGAACTTGATACAATTTCCAGGGGGCAATTTGAACGCTCAATGGTATATTCAGCATTGTTTTTGAAGATAATGTAATGACATTTTCCCATTTGTTGAAGAAAACTTTTCTCTGATGCTAGATAATGCTCGTCCACACATCGTAAGAATTATACGGGATTACTTTGATTAAGTTGGGATTCGTTTATTACCATGGCCTCCAAGGAATGCAGACTTAAATCCAATAAAGCATGCATTGGGATATTCTGGAACGACGTGTTCGGACATAACCATGGTGAGTTTGAAACCATAAATGATTTGGAGCAAGCAGTTCGTGACGAATGGGAGCAAATTTCTCAAGACACAGGACTTTGCTGCCTTATTCCAAGTATACCTGATCGATTGAGAGCCGTAATTATTACTTGTGGATCGTGGGGGGTAATACACTCGACAAAATATCGATTTCCAGAAAAAAATGTTCATATATTTGAAAAATATTAAGTTTTGTTTCGTTGCAGATTTTCAAATTTTTTAATTGTTTATTGTTTTTTCCGTGTAACGTTCTTGAGTTGTGAATAAGTTTGACTTTTAAATTTTGTTTTTATTAAATACTCAATTGGGAACATCTTAAACTTTTTTAAACGCTAGTTTTTAAGAAAAATCTGGGTGTCCGGTTAATTTTGCACTGCAGTGTAATAGTTAAAGTTAAAAGTGTAAAGTTATCAACTTAATTTCAATAACAACTTAATATTTGAGATCTACGTATTCATATCACCAGTAATACATTATCCAATCTAATAGGTTTCCTGTCGGAAGCTGATTTCAATATCGATAATTATCATTGATATGAATCATTTATCACCGAGAGTCGGAATAGTAATTAGCCCCATTTGACAGAGACAACGGTAAAGGGTATAATGACGTAAATGTGTTTGGGTTTCATAGTTTACTCGAAAATGTTCTGAATAGTTTCCTATTTTCCACAAAATAACTTTGAAAAAGTACAATCCAATGGAATTTACTATATAACAAGCATAATTTTATAATAATTATTTTTTTTAGATGGCCAACAGTTGAACAGCTCAATAGTCTTTCTAGTGCAAGAAAATTAAAAATTTTTCTTTCAACCTTTCAGTACACGCGCTCTATTTTCTTACGTGACTAACCGCGTGGATTACATTAGTAATCCGTACGTACTGGAGCTCTGGAAAAGCAATATTATTTTAAATTGGTGTTGTTTTTAATGAGGTTTTAATAATACCACTGCAACCTATAATTGGTCTTATTTTATAAGTAAATATATATTAAATTAAAAAAAAAACAGTGAAAATTAAAAAGAGATACTATAAATCAAGGTTATCTAAAACCAAATGTTACAAACCAACTAGGTTCTATAATATTCTAAATATAACATCTTAGCAAGTCCGCTGATCACACCTGCTGCACGATTTTCTTGCGCTCTTATTCCTTGATCGTCCACAAATATGACAGCGCCCAAGGACCGAGATCGGAACTTCTTTTATTTCTTTTGATGTGTGTAGTGTTGTCTAGTCGCCTCAATGTCAGTGGTTTTGTTAATTTAAACGAAATTTCTTGAAGAAGGGAATTGAGTTCTTGGGGAGTGATGCAGTGACATTATTGGCCTTATAGATAGAAAATGCATTAATTCCTGATATACAGATTGAACGAATTTAAAACGGATCATACAATTTAATATATGTCTGTTTGAACTGCATTTGAAATAGTGGACCAATATAAAACTTGGACAAAAATAAATCCATACCTGGGTTTAGACATTGTATAAAATATCGTTCAACTATCTGTTTCGCAACAATGTTGTTTGCGTAACAATGTTGCCAATCGCCGTGTAATAATCCGATTTGCGGATCTTTTTGAGAGTTATATCTTCTTCGTATCTTTAAATAAATCGGATATTTGCCTATATTTTTCATTGTATTTACCAATCTACTACAACAGACTAATAACAAAAATAAACTTAATGGTTTGTAGTTATTTTCTTTTTTTCTTGTAAATATTTTATGGATAACACCTTATTTGAGAAACATTTAAAGGAATGACGTTGGCAACACCGCTCACAGAAGGGCTTGTCTAAAGAAGCGATAACTGGTTTGACAGCATAATAAAATCGTAGATTTATGTGTAGCTTTCAATTTTTATGATTTCAGAATCCAGCAGCCCGATGAAGTATTGGATTTTTATAATATAATTATTTGACAACCTTTTGTTGGCCAACCACCTACAGCAAAATTGAGCCGAAATATATAATATTTCGTATGTTCCGAATTTATTTCGTTCAATCTGTATTAAAACAACACGGTGAGTGGCCAACGCCAAGACTTTCGGGAAACTTTTTTACAATCATAATGTGCAAACAACTGGTCAACCAGATCCACACCGAATTGTTTTGTTTTATGTTTCAGGATCAATACTGTCATCATGGTGCATGGTTGAAACAGCTAATACAGCCTTATTTTTTTAAACGTATGTTACCAAGGTAACGTTGATTAGTCAAAAATCGGGTCACAGTGTATACGTATACATTTAATTATCAGATCATTTCGATAATAACAAAAGTGTAGTTTTTGCGGGACATCCCGTGGGACAAAGCGCCACTTTCGTCGCGTGTCCCGTTCGACAGAAAAATCGCCGAGGTTTTGGAATTTGTCCCAGGACAAAATGCTTTCTATAATTATCTATTTCGATGACTTGAGTTTTACTAAATAAAGAAAATCTAGCAATACTCTACTATATCCAATGGTAACTCTTCTTATTTCGGTGAAAATTTACAACTAGGTGCTATAAATTGCAAACCAACCAATTATTAATTTTTTACAATGCCATTCACACATCACGCCACTGGGATCAACTTATAAAACGGTATCTTCGTCGTTTTCCACGTGCTTTATCGCCACGCACTTTCGATGAATTTTGAAGTGCCGTAAATTACCAGCATTATGAATCTGAAAAGGAAATTCGGCTTCCGAACACAAAAAAAGTAATGGGAAACTGGCTTCGAAATTTGTTAATTTATTGCCGGGATTACAAAGTTTTCGAGCCGATAGAGCTGATTTCTCACGTTTTGATTTTGAAGATTTTCAAGCGGATTGAGAACGGTTTTATAATGCGAGTCAGTGGGTGGATCAGCGTGTAATTGGGGCTTATAGTATTGGAATGGCTAGTGGAAAGAGATATTGTGCTAGTTGAAATCCGAGGTATTAGAAGCAGTGTGTGCTTTTACCCTTGGGAGTACGAAGTCTGGGTCAAACCTGGCCCGAAAAACAAATATTTCTTAATATGTATTGAAATATCATATATATATATATATATATATATATATATATATATATATATATATATATATATATATATTTGTTTTTGCAAATCCAATTGATTGTAAGTTCTTCTTAATTGTTTTAATCTGTTTTTATTGTATCATTCGTAAACATGAAAATTACAGATTTTCTTCTACGTCACATCTATGATACCGGGACAGTCATAGCCCGGTTTTCGAATTTCGAAGAATATTTTTAATATGTTTGTATGTATGTACACGTAAAACGCAGCCGTCTCTGTTTACTGGTGTACCGGGTGGTCCAATAAGACGATATCTCGGCTATATATCAGAAACTATTCATGTTAAAACTTTAGGAGAAAAAATTTCTTAGTAAAAGTGGCCAAGAGAAATCGCTGGAAATAACTTTCAAGTTTCTGGGTAACCTGTGAAGAAAACTTTGAAAACCAGTTTTTTTAAAAATATGCCCAATTATACCAAGGGTTAAATAAGTAAACTAAAAAGAGGCCTTAATTCTTCATAAAGTAGTTCAAGTACTTTTTTTTATTTTTAAAATAAAGGGTGGGGAGAGTGGGGAAGTATTTGTGGATAAATACCTATAACTTTGGATTTTATTAACCGATTTTAACGAAATTAGTGTCATTAGAAAGAGTGTGGATGAAATAATTTAAATCTTATATAAAATAATTGCATTTAGTTTTAATTATTATAGGTAGATGGTACTTTCGAATAGAAAAAATTAAAATTCGTTGTTCTTCAAAATGTTTAATGGAAAAATCTATTTATTGTAAACTATAATGGAACTGGATTAAATTTGTAACAAAATGACAAAAGCCGCATGTTAATAGCTTTTGTCGAACTCGAGATATAAATAAAAACGCATAAACATAAGTAAGTATAGTATTGACTCACCCTGTATTATAAATTAAATTAAAAAATAAGTCAGTAGGTACTTTCAAATTTTTCTTAATGTTATTACCTATTTTGAGCATTGTTATTTTATATGATTAAAAATAGTTTTTTCGAAAGTATTATATTATAATCCGAATTGAGGATTGCACTTTTTTCAATAGATATTAATATTGGTAATATAAGTAATTAATTATGAGTACTAATAATCCGTGATGAGTATACCAAATGCAGAATTGTATGATATGATTGGAGTTTATTTCGAATGTCACCAAAATGCCGCTATTGCCTCACGTATATATTCTGTAAGATATCCTGACAGGAGACATTATGGCAAAGAAGCATGTATTTGAAAGAAAGGTAAGAAGATTAATAGAAACTGGTAGTTTTCATCGTCCTTGTTTTAAACGATGTAGTAGAAGTATGACCGAAGATAATTCAATCAATGTTCTTGCTTTAATTCAACAGAATCCACATATAAGTAGTCAGCAAATCTCTATAAAATTAAACATACCCAAAACTACTGTTCTAAGGATTTTAAAACATCGCAGATTGGTTTTTCATATTATAAAGTGAACGTTTAGGTCAGAAACTTGGAATTCCCTTTAAACTTTAGATTCAACTGTTATTTTAATATTCCGATAAAAACGGCAACACGGCACTTTTATCCTTTTATCCGTTTCTTAAAAATACTTATGCACGATTTGTCTTGTAAAAAAATTGTAGATTTTTCAAGATTTTTGAGTTTTAGTAAATATAGTGGTTTTTTTTTTCACCAATATTTGTTGTTCTGTTTTTTAGACTGCATTCTTATCATGTAGTTCTCCACCAAGCTTTACATGAGAGAAATTTTGATGCAAGGCTGGATTACTGCAATTGGATGTTAGGTCTGCTAGAAGAACAATCGCGTATCATGTCAAAGATTTTGTGAACAGACGAGGCTACGTTTAATAGTGCGGGTGGTGTTAATCTGCATAATATGCATTATTGGGCTAAAGAAAATCTGCATAGGATACATGAGGTGCAGGTTCAAGGTAGATGGAGTCTTAATGTTTGGTGTGGTTTGGTTGATGGAAAGATCGTAGGTCCATGTTTCTTTGATATAACTTTAAATGGCTAAAAATATTTGGATTTTCTGGAAAATCAGTTGCCTGTTTTATTAAAAGATATTTCCTTAGAAACAAGAAGAGATCTGATATTACAACATGACGGGTGTCCTACGCACTTTTCCAGTGTGCGTACAATTGAAACGTGCGTACGTATAAACAATTTAAATATTTAATTGGACATTAAGTTTTAATGATCGAGATGTTTGATCGGTTGATCCAAACCAAAGTTATAGGTACCTATTTATCCATAAATACTTTCCCACTTTTCCCACTCTCTAGTTTACTTATTTAACTTGGTATAATTGGGCATATTTCACAAAAAACTGGTTTTCAAATTTTTATTCACAGGTTACGCCCCTAGCGGTTAACCCAGAAACTGGAAAGTTATTTCTAGCGATTTCTCTTGACTACTTTTACTAAGGATTTTTTTCTATTAAAGTTAAACATGAATAGTTTCTGATATATGGCCGAGAGATCGGCTTATTGGACCACCCGGTACATATTCAAGTACAGTAGATTATATTTGTAGAAATATTAGTAGCTATAAGTTAACCTCGGAGTAAATGTAGTGTCTAAGGCATATTCTACGAGAACGTCCGAGATCTTATTCCAGACTAGCTTTTTTCCACCTTGGTTTTTTTACTATAATGCCTTATTCTCGCTACTTTATCCTCATAATATATGTGGATTCAGCGTCTACATCAGGATACTGTAATATAAAGAGATACCAAAATGTTTTAAATTCGTTCGGTTCAGCACATGACGTCAAAAGGTGACTATTAATGACGCCAATTTAAAACAACCGATAACATGTAGAATGGAAACTTACGGATTATTTATGTTAAATTTCTTTTTACGAGACGTAGTGATAAAATAATCGATGTAAACTTTTGTGAATTATGGATTTGTTAAAGATAAAATAGGTAAATAGGTGAAAAATATCTAAAATTGGTAAAATTTCTGGGATATATTGGGAGGTATTATCGTATAGATGCAATTAAACTGATTTCTGACAATCAAAAAATCTTTTCAAACATTTTTTTGTATCTTCTGCCATATAACTAATCAAATAACCTTTGATTGCCTTATTGTCTATTTTCTTTCATGTTTGCAATGGAACTTGTGCATAACAAGTTATAGCTATTATTCTTGGGTAATTTATTCTAGGTGTTTCACCTTCCCATAGCTTATGTGGACTTAGAAAAAACGACTAAATTTTAACATAAACTAAATACTTAATTCCTTTTCCAATATTTAATAGGTTTTTTGGTTAAATAAAAAATAGAAAACATTTTATAAAACAGGTTGAATTAGCTTTAAATATCAATGTATTTAGAATATTCTATTAATTCCAAAACCGGGGAAATATTTGTGGTCGACGTAAAAATATATCGATGGTTGAAAGGTAAAAAGGATTGAGGAGCACCTAGAAAACTTAAAAAATTTAAAAACTCGCCTTAAATGGAAAGTTGAGGACATACCTAAAGCAATAGTTATCTATTCTACCGGTCCAAGAGCATAGTTAATTCATAATCATTAGTATATTATTGAAATGCAAACATATATTATGACACTCATATTTTCTTAATCTTACAGATTGCTTTTAAAAAAAGGATACCCTTTTAACGATAAAAAAAGTAAAATTGCTCCTGGTATATTAAAAAATGTGTTCAGTTTAGTCATAAAAGACTGGTTGCTTCTAAGCTTTGAACAATCCTTTTAACATTATAACTTGGGCATAACTGTATGGAATAAGAGTTTAGTCATTTGCCTTATCATATAAATAATTCTTTTTTATTTTCATTTCATCAAAGCACATTACACATACTTTGTCCATATCAGACACTTGATCAGTCAATTTCATAAAGCTGAAAACATTTTTTAATATTCCTGGGGTAATTTTAATTTTTTAAGCCATGATCGAAGACTTGGCACAGCAGGAAAGGGATATCCGTTTTTTAAAAGAACCCTCTATGCTCTTGGACCAGCCAAACAAATAACAATTGCCTTGGATATATCTTCTATAGACCATCTAACACGAGTTTTTGCACCTTAAATATAGAAAAATTGGTTAACAATTAGTTTAATTAATTACTCAGTGTAATTATAATTATATTAAGTGCCTATACCTTCTAATTTTTTTAAGATGTTTATGGCTGAAAAGCTTTTCGATGAGGTCTTGTTTTTTTTTTCTAGAATTTTATTTCAGATCAGAAATTGTTTTATCCTTTGCCTCTAACTGCCTGTCTGTATTTAAACTAAAACAATTAATACTCATATTAAAACCAACAAATAATCATTACATTGCTCTAATTTTACTAAAACAAAATCACTAGATAATAGAGAAATTAAATTCATTCAAATGATTTACTATTCATGATTGTAAACAATCAAAACAGCATACATACCAATTTCTAGGAGATGATTCTTCTGACAAATTAGTACAAGGAAAATTTATTGCCAAGCAATCACATAAAATTGTACTACTAGTGACACTGTTATCAGTACCATTCCTATTGCTCTTATTTAAATTAGTATGGTTAGTATCACATCTGTAAAAAATTAAATAACAGAAATAATTGAAACAAAATAAGAGTTTTCAATACTTACACTTTTAAAAGTAACCCACAACTTTCTTTTGTTGTCTTCTTTCTTGTCGCTTTTCTCTTAACAAGTCTTCATTTATTGAAGAGGGACAAATTTTTTGAAGGAACAGCTTCTTTTTTAGAAGTATCTATAAAAATATTTTTGGGTGTATCCTAGTAGCTCATGTTTTAAATTTTGCTTATAATACTCTTTGGTCAAAAAGTTGGAACAAATACAAGCAATATTTAAATTAAACTGATCTTCTCGCCAGCATATTTGCTGCCAAACACTTCTTACAGTTTTGTCTTTGGGAACCAAAATTTTTACATCGTTCGTAAAACACTTTGAAAGGTTGTTTACATTAAAACCTGCTATAGCACATAACATTTTGCACCAGTATTTTTAAATCCAAAATAATATTAAGAGTGAAAATAACCTTTACAACTCCTATATAAATGTAAACAAAATGTCGAGATCGTCACTAACTGACGTCACTTGACGTTTAATAGCCCGCCTACATCTGCGCGGTATCATATATTCGCTTGTAGATCTAGAGATTATGGTCTACATCTATTTTGCTAGTTATTTTATTTCTAATGCCACCTGTTGAAGTACTATTGAGTTTAGTTGGTTCTCAAATAAAAGAAAACTATAAATTTGTGTTAGTATCTATATATCTAAGCCTTCCACTCGTATATTTATATATAAAACAGCGCCAACTGGCACAACTTAATAGTATATTACATAACGAGAGTTGTAAGAAGCTTATTACATGCGAGTAAAAAAGTTGCGCGCGAGCCGCGTAGCGGCGAGCGCAGTAATTTTACAAGCATGTAATAAGCTTACAACTCAAGTTGTGTACTATACTTTTTCTACCATTATTTACGTTTATAAAAATAAAAATTAAATTACCACTATATTTACACTGACAGTTTAATAATTTTTAATCTGTCAAAATAACGTCTGTTAATTCGTTTCCATGGTAACTCGACCAACTGACTTAGAAGGCTTATGTGATATTACACATTTTTATAAAACTGAAGCGTAATTTTTTTTATTACGTGCTAGTCATTACGTGTCAGTATCGTACCCGGAGCGGAGTCAAACCCGGAAAAATAGTGACAGCACATATAGCTCCCGTGGAAACCTCAAAACAAACATATATATATATATATATATATATATATATATTATATATATATATATATATATATTATATATATTTATATATATATATATATATATATTTATATATATATACATATAGTTTATAATATTGCACACTCTCAGTGCGAATTTAAATATGTGAAACTATAGCTCTCTAACTCTATCGGGAGGGGCGAAGTAAGTATATTGTAAAAATAAATTATTTTTGTTATTTGAAGTAAGAACACATAATACAACGAGTATATATTAGGTTTTATAACCAAAAAAATGTATACGGTAACATACCTTTAAATGGTTTTGTGTCAACAAACAAGTTTAATTTTATTGGCGGTATTCTCTGTATTTTATAATCCCATAATTTTGTTTTTAATTATACACACTTATTTATCAAAAAAGGAGAATTTGAATAAATTATAATTTCACGACTCTAATTAGGAATAAATTTCCAAAAAAACTTTTTTAATTTCGAAATAAACAAAACAAACTGCTAAAATGAGACAAACAATGGGTACGAACGCCGAACATCTGTTCAATTATTTCTCAAAAAAATTTACAATTATTCAAAGAGACGTCGAGAGAATTGCTAATGCGAGATTCGCTCCGCTGTATCCGATACCAATATTATTTGTAACTTCTGTAGCTGTATCTGGTGAATTAATTAACTTTTCTCTTCTTTCGGCTCTTATAATTCAATAAAGTCATTACTGATGCGACGCGAAAGGTCGAATTCTCCTTTATCTCGTCTCGAATTCCCTTTCGGCTCCTTCTTTTCCGATCGACCTGAATTTTATTGGTGAACAAAGGTTGGGGGTCAGGACCTTATAGAAAATAGCAGAAGGGGTCGCTTGGGGAACGATTATGAAATGTTTGTGTCAGATAAGTAGGTACTTGAATGTTCAACGAGAAACGCCGTTTTGTTCATTTTAATAATACTACCTATTTTCAGTTTTATAATACAAAGTTAATTATAAAATGTCAAAATTAATTATTTATTGTGAAATTTTCTTCCCGCCTACTACACAGCCCACCAAAAAATTTTTTGTCTTGCTGTCGAAAAAAAATCTACTGATTTTGGTTAATTCATCTGTGCTGATTTTAAAAATATAAACCTTTTCTTTGTATCAGATCTAGTTTTCGAGATATAACATACTCATCAAATACTTAAATATTCTTAAATTTCTGTATCTTTTACCACTATAACATAAGCCAATTTAACAAATTCTAATACAAATACATACTAATGACTTCTGATTAAAGTATACTTTTTGGAAATGCCCATGACTTAAAATTAGCGCTAATTACTTTTTAACTATTGCCCGATAAGCAAATAGTATTTTCTCTGAAACGACGTTAACAAATTCCTATAAAATCAACTGCATTCTATTGTAAAATTTAGTTTAACTTGAGTTTCGTTGCAAGAGTTTGTTTTTGACAACTGAAAACCATGACTTCTACAATCAGGCGTTGTTGTGTGAATAACGCGTACGGTTTTTGCTATATATGTGGCGAGTACAATGTACAGGAAAGTAGAAAACCAGTTTGTGATTTTATAAAAAGCGCATATCAAGCCTATTTTGATGTTCGCTTAGGAGATCAATCAATCGCGTTTTTACCTTGTCTAAGTTCCATGCTTCTTCAATGATGGGTTTGTTTGTTTGGATGCTTATGCTTGTTTGGTTTAAATGCTAGTTTTCGCTCATACGACCTCGGATTTCCTAGACTAGGGGCGCCGGGATACCGAGAACAAGAAGAAGAAAAGAGGTGGAAAACCGGATCTTCCGGAAGAGTTAGCCTAGTGAACCAAACCTGTTACGACGTACAAGTTTCGTGGAAAAAACGATTCCTTTCAGATTGTTGGCCATTATTTTGTTTGCTGGAAAACGCGTGGAGGATAGCTGTGGCTATATCCTCAACTAGGATCAGGTATCATTGTGCAATGAGATTGGGAAATCACAGAAAACCAATCTCCCCCTGTCCTTGTAATATTTAATCGACTCTTAAGGAGTGTGTGCGGTGCTTACAGTGAAGGTGATGTGTTAGATGTTTGTGGAGCTTTTGTGTGTTTACTGGTTAGAATGTGGTGTGTTTACTGGTTGGATTATGGTGTAAGATTTAGGTTTTTATTATTTAGGATTGTGAGAGGAGTGAAGGTAAAGTGTGTATAGAATGGATGTTGTGTTGGGTGCATGTGTGTGTGTGTGATGATGTGTGTGATGTGTTTTTAGATGTGTAAGTGGATAAAGGTTTAGTTTATGAGGTTGTTTGTGCATGAAGTGGCTATGGCACATCCATACATTGCATTGGATATTTGGTTTAGGAATCGGATTAAGGATTTCATGTTGGAGGATAGGTCGTAGGAAGAAATTTGTTTCTCTGTGTATACTGGTTGGGTTTGATCGTAGTTAGCGGGATGAGCGCTACGGTGAGGACATCGTGGTGAGAATGCGGGGTGAGGACCGTTACAGTTAGGACATTTGGAACCAGATATCGTGGGGCAGGCAGAGGACCGGTGGCTGAGCCCGCAGTACGGACAAATGATTGATTTTTCGGGGCATTCGTTGTTGAAATGTCCGCTTTTGCAGCATTTCGAGCAATATTTCGATCGCATACGGATACGGAGCCTAATCGTGGTATTTCATAGGCCAAGCGTTCACCCTTGATCAAAATATCGCTCGAGAGCGCTTCAGCGAACTTTATTTCAGAGTTAGTGAATATTCTGATATAGGAGGTAGGTTGGTTGGTGGAGCGGGCGATTATTTGAACTACTTTTGTGTATGGAAAATTGTTTTCGGATAGATTATCCTCGATGGTTTTTTGGGAGGGGGTTTTTGCAACGCCGGATATGACTAAATGAAAGATTGGCGAATTGTTTAAATTGGGTTGAGAATTTTGTGATTTTGGTAGACGAGCAATGATTCGGATGAGGTCGTTTTTGTGACTTTTTGGAGCTTTGACGTAATGTTGGTGATGTCAAGGAGTTTGGTAGTTCGAACTGAGGTTGCCTGTTGGGCGGAGAAGACTTTTATCCGGTCTAAATATTAGATCAAGATTAATCCTGGGCTCCACACGGAGTGTGCAAAACTTGTCTGGAAAACTTGCGATAGTGGACGAAAGGACAATGAAAATGTTTAAAGTTTGGTGTACCAATGGTATGGACGAATCAAAAAATCATTTTGACAATTGCCATTTTTGTTTTGTGAATATAAAGGGCATTAATCGAAACAATCGACATACGTGGACATATCCTAACCTGGATTCAGCAATAAGACGAATTCCACCATCTTGAATTCATCGGCTTAAACAGATACCCATTCCAATATTTAGCTGTCTACCTACGTTAGCAAAGGATAATGCCGAAACGTTATCTGACGAATTACAGACTAATAGATTTGATGAAGACGACAGTGATTTTGAAGAGGAGTCAACACGTCCTAAACTTTTTCCTCAGGAAGAGCTAAGTGATCTTATCAGAGATTTGAACCTTCCAAAGAATTCTTCCGAGTTGATTGCCTACAGACTAAAGCAAAAGAATCTTCTGTATCCAAACACCAAAATTACATATTAACGTAATAGAAACAAAGATCTTTTGCCTTTTTTTTTGAGCACAATGATATAGTTTTTTGTAATAATCTTAAAGGACTGTTCGAAAAAATGGGTGTATCGGAATATAGACCAGATCACTGGCGTCTGTTTATCAACAGTTTCGAACGAAATTTAAAGTGTGTTCTTTTACATAATGGCAACAAATATGGAAGTTTATCAATTGGGCATTCTACAAAAATGTAAGAAGAATATAAAACAATTTCGCTGGTGCTAAAAAACATCAAGTATGACCAACATCGGTGGGCGATCTGTGTTGATTTTAATATCGTAAACATTCTCCTGGGACAACAAGGTGGCTTCCAAAATATCCTTGTTTCCTGTCTCTTTGGGACAGCAGGGCTAAAAACCAATACTGGAGTAGAAGAAAATAGCATCACAGAGATGCTTTAGTTTAAGGAGAAGCTAATGTAACAATAAAACACTGAAAACTTTGTTTTCAAACTTCCACAAAATTTATTTTAAATCTTATCACTACAGCTGTTTCGGCTGGTTGCCTTTCTCAAGTGATCTATTTTTGGCTTGGGTTTACAAATTTATAGTCTCTAATGAAATAGGTTGAGGAGGGGAGAACTGTTTGTCTCAAGTTGGTCGTTCGGAATTATATCTGTTTTTTAATTTGTTGATTTTCATAGATTCTAACAAAGATAGCTTAAGGCCTTTATTTTGAATGTGAAGAATTTTAAATTTATCATTAAAATAATGAATAGGATCTAGAAGGTGAAGTGCGTATGTAGAATCTGTTTTTTTATTCTTGAAAGCCCTTTTATGTTCTGCTATTCATTTATCAAAGTTTCTACCAGTTTGAACGATGTAAGTTTGAAGCCACAAATTTGATCGCCACATTGAAGTTTGTACACACCACTATTATAGTGTTTTTTATTTTGGCTCTTGTTATTTTTAATATATTTGCCTAGGTTGTTATTTGTTCGGAAAGCTGGTGTTATTCCTTTCTTTTTTATGTGTTTGGCAATTTTTGTTGTTATTTTGCCTGTGTATGTAATCGAGCAGAAGGTAACCTTCTGCTGACTTTATGCGCCTACTGCTGACAAAAATAAAGAAAAAATAGAAAACTTTTATAGCGAACTTCAAACAACATTACATCTCACAGCATCTGGAGGTATAAAAATGATCATGGGTGGTTTCAATGCAAAAATTGGCAAAGGAAAATGCTACCCTAATGTAGGACCATATTGGCTTAGTGAACGAAACGACAGAGGAGATTTCCTAATAGAATTTTGCCAGGACCATAATGCCATGCATAGCCACAAATAAATTTTTCAAATTACCCAAGCGACGCCTTTATACATGGAAATTACCAGCTGACAAAGACAACAAAATTGTCAGAAATCAAATTGACTACAATCTAAAAACAAAATAAAATCTGAAACACGAAATTAACACAAATCTAGATAGAATCCCAAGAAATAATTGCGACGTAGAACAACAGTGACATTTCTTCAAAAACTCTATATTAAAGTCAAGTAAGAAAATACTTACAACTACCAAATGTAAGAAAAAGAGTGGATGACCGAGAAAATTTTAGAGTTAATGAATAAAAGGAGAAAAAACAAAACCATCAATACGATTCGCTATAAACAGCTTCAAAACCAAATAAAAAGAAAAATTGGGGAGGGTAAAGAAACCTACTTCTCTGAAAAATGTAAAGAAATATAACAACTGCAAAAGAGATATGGCAACTTTAATCTACATAAAAAAATCAAAGACCTAGCCGGAGTAGGAAATAGAAGAACCTCAAAATATATTGCTCGACTAAAATGGAAATGTTATATTGGAGACAGTATAACGTTATAAATGTCACATTCTTATTAATTTATATTTAAAGAATTATTTGATTTTAATTTCTTTATTAATTTATTAATTCTTTTACCTCCATCTTTGTTTTTACTATTTTTTATATACAAAGTACTTTACGCCCACTGTTTTTCTTTTCTTCCTCTGTATATCTTTTCTCTCTCTTTATGCCATGTAGAATAATTACTCTCCCTATCTTTTTCTTTTCGGCAGACTAAATATTCTGTTCTGTGTTGACAGATAAGCAACATCCTATGACATCTGTGCTAACTTCAAGCAGTCCCACTACTTTCTGTCAGTTAACTTTTCTAAAGTAGTGGGAATATAATTTTTTGCCTGCTTTTGACATTTATAAAAGAAGGCAAGCATTCTTCACAGATTTATTTGATGGTCATTTTATTTTATTTATTCTCTTGGGTTTATTGGGTTTATTGGCGAATTTATTGGGTTAATTGACCACATCAATTTTATTGAGCACATTCAAAATAATGAGGACCATTTGAGGACTCAACAACTTAATCAGGACCTAGGTACATCCATATGTTCCTGCAGCTCTTCAGAAGACACAACATTTAATTGGAGGACCTAACATCTACAACACACAAGCAGCCGATCAAAGCAATAAGTATCACGAATTAATCATTAAGCTTTGGCAGGGTTGATTGTTTTTTATTGTTTTTAATAAATATGATTGTTTAAGATTTGTTATATTTGCTATCAGCTAAGTGTTCGGGTTCAATCCCTAGTGTAAGACAAGACAAACTCACACTTGAGATGCTGATCTAGGCGATAATCCCGCTTGGTTGATAGAGGTATTATTTTTATAATAGTACTTCAATTCTCCTTGGTAGCCTTATCATTACACTACGAAGATGGAAAGAGTACATCGAGGAATTATTTCATTACCAGAGAGAAGCTAGTACATCTGTAGATAGCCAAACAGGAGATGTAGGCCCAGACATAACCAAATCAGAGGTTAGTAAGGCGTTAAACTCAATATAAACCAATAAATCTGCTAGTCCAGATAAATTATCAAGCGAGCTAATAAAGTTGGCCAACCTGGAGAAAAACCTGGATATAATAGTAGAACCGTTCAAAGTTATCTATACTACGGGATCATCCCTAGAGAAAAGTTGATATCAGCATTTGTGTGTTTGCCAAAGAAAGTGAATGCCAAAGAGTGAAGTGACTATCTAACCATGAGCTTAATGTCACATTCCTTGAAAATTGTGCTGAAAATTATCCACAACAGAGTTCACTCTAAACTGGAGCTGGATATTAGTGACACACAATATAGGTTCTGCAATGCTATGGGCACCAGAGAGGCACTACTCTCCTTCAACGTGCTGACACAGAGATATTTGAATGTTAACCGTCCTCTTTACGTCTGTTTTATAGACTACAATAAAGCGTTTGATAAAGTAAAACATGACCGACTCATTGAAATTCTAAAAAATAAAAACTTAGATGAAAGAGATTTAAGGCTTATAACAAACCTTTATTACAATCAGCAAGCAATAGTACGTATTGAAAAAAAGACATCTAAGACATGGAAATAAAGAGAGGAGTCAGGCAAGGCTGCATACTATCACCTCTATTATTTAACGCTTATTCTGAACAGGTAATTCAAAAAAACTCTGGAAGATAAAACAGTCGGCATAAGAGTAAATGGAGTTCTAGTTAACAACATCAGATATGCAGATGATACAGTAATAATAGCCGATAGTTTACAAGACCTGGAAAGACTCATAAGTAAAATAGAAATGTGTAGTAGGGAGTACGGACTCTCGCTCAATATTAAAAAGACGAAGTTTATACAAATTTGTAAAAACAACCATAATACTAACGAAATCTTGATAGTAGAGGGCCAGCAGATCGAAAGAGTAAAAAAGTACACTTACCTAGAAACACTTATCAGAAAATAATTACTACACTGCAGAAATCAAAGTCAGAATCGAAAAAGCACGTTCTAATTTTATGAGAATGAAAATGGTCCTATATGGCAAATATTTAACATTAGTTCTTAAAGTACGCTTAATAAAATGTTACGTATACAGTGTACTATACTATGTAGTGGAATCATGGACGTTTAATCTAGACACAATGAGACGACTTAACGCCTTTGAAATGTGGAACTGTAGAAAAATTATACGGGGTTTTCTGGGTAGATAGAGTTACAAACAATGAAGTACTGAAAAGAATAGGTAAAGGGAAGGAAGTTGAACTTACAATTAAAGAAAGAAAGCTACAGGATTTCAGACATGTCATGCGGGGCGAGAAGTATGGCATCCTGCGAGTCAGAATGCAAGGAAAGATAGATGGCGGAAGAAGAATCGGAAGAAGACGAATTTCATGGCTTAATAACTTGAAAGAATGGTTTGGATGCAGCTTAAAACAACTATTTAGAGCTACTGACTCAAAAATTTAAACAGCTATGATGATTGCCAACCTCCGTAGCGGAGATGGCACCTGAAGAAGAAGAAGCACAATTATTGCAGCCAACAGAAGAAAAAAGTTAGTTAGCTAACCAAGACTGTGTCAACTTGGTTTAAAGCACTTTAAAACGCTAAGACGGTTAAAACATTCGTTAAAATTTAACCTAGAATTACTAACTTAAATTTTAACCTCTCACTGAAAAACTGGGCCTTAACCGTATAAACTAATGAAGCAAATATGTTTTTAGGTTTAGGGCCCGTTTTAAAGGATTACTTTTAGTTGATGGCTATAGAGTCTCGATTATGAACTTGTGTTTTATCGTTACATCTTTTAAATAGTCTATATGTTATGATACCTAAATTAATTTATATATTATGTAAAACTTACTTGTTCTGTCTTTTTTTTTTGATGAATCAAAGAAATTTATAGTTTATAATTCTGTTAATATAAATTATGTACAATTGTTTTTTCCAAGCCTCTAATTAATTCTATAAAAGTTTTTTTTACTACGTGCCGTCCTCTTCTAAACGACATTTACCATTGACTAACTTGTAAACGCAAAAAATAATAATTTAAGAATATTCATAAAGGTCTTAAATTCACCGTATTTTCTCCGTTTTTGTTTAAGAAGTCTAGACATGACACATTAACTTCGACTTTTGTTTTTGCTAACGACAACAGAGCTGCGATTCTAATTTTTTTATCTCTCTCAATTTACATTTTTCAAGTTTGTTCTTTTAAAATAAATTTTATATATTAGTAATAAGAGAACGGAATGTATCCAACACAAAATTACTAAAATATGCACATATATTTACATTAAGTACTTTTAACAAAAATGTGTAGTTTATTTTTTCTTAATTTGCCTAAACATACAAATTCATATTAAAAATACTTAAAAATTAAACAAAATAATAAATATAACAATTTATGAACTTTGATTAAATAAAAAGATAATATCGAGCACAGTTTAATTAATTGAATCTTGCCCAAGTACTTTCGCTTCCTAGAGCATTTTCAGGGCATTTCGTCAATTTCGGCCTATCCAACAATCTGTTAAGAATGTCATAAATATAAATTTGTACATTACACTACAAATAAGTCTTCTTCTTCTTCTTGTTCTTCGTGCGACTAGGATTACTCCGGTTTGTCTGCCTCTTATTCTGTTTCAGTCTTTGTATCTTTCCACCTTTTTGGCGACCTGTCAATGGGTCTTTTGATATACGGTTTGTTGATTTTACAGATGTTCGCTAATCTAACTAGTCCCATTCAGTTTACATGTTCGTTCCAGTTTTTTTTCTTGTTTTTATCCACCTGTTAATATTTTTCATTTTACATTGCTCGCGTATACTTCTGTTGGTTTGTATGTCTCTTAATGATATTCCCGCTGTTAATCTTAATACTTTCATTTCGATATTGCTGATTTGTTGTTTCGTCTTTCTTGTATCGGTCCTTGTCTCCGCTGCATATGTTAGGATTGGTCTTACTGTTGTCTTGTGTACTTTCATTTTGCTTTCCGTGGTCAGATATTTGTTTCTCCATATGGTTTCTCGGAAGCAACCAGCTGCTCTTGTCCTGTTACTAGTGATCTCTACTCCTAGGTAATTGAATTTCATTACTTGTTCTACAATTGTGCCGTCTATTTCTACGCGGCTCTTTACTGATCACTATACATTTCGTTTTTTCTTTTGATATTCTCATATTAAGTTTGTTTGCTGTGATATTGAAGGTGTGGAGCTGCCTTTGTAGATCATCTTCGTTATCAGCATTTAGTAATTAATCATAGGCATAGCATAGTATCATGATTTTATGCGCTCACATGTGGGGAAATCCTTGTCGTTGTCTTACTTCGTGAATTATTTGATTCATCACCATATTGAATAAAAATGAGCTGAGCGAGTCTCCTTGACTTCTTCCTTTTAGTTCTATGCTGTTGGCGTTATAACTGTGGTCTTGTTGTTCTCGTTAATTTCATTAATTGTCCTTATTATCTGATGGTCTATTTGTTTAGCTTGTAATAAATTTAAGATGTCATTTTGCTTCACCCTGTCAAAAGCACTTTTTAAATCTACAAAGTACATGTATGATGGCTTTCCATATTCAATAGACTTATCTATTATTTGTCTGATAATAAAAATTGCGTCTTTTGTGCTGTGGTTCTTCCGGAAGCCTTTTTGTTCATCGGCATGTTCGCTTTTTCCTCGATTTCATCTTTTATGACTGCCGTTATCAATTTTAATGTACTATTCAACAGACCAATGCCTCTTTAATTTTCAGGGTTTCTTGAGCCTTCCTTTTTAAGTATCGGTAGCAGGAGATTTTCCTTCCATTGCGCTGGTACTACTCCGATATTTATTATATCGACGAATAATTTTAGGAGCCATTTGCGTAGTATGATTTCTCCATATTTTAGCAGTTAATTGTTTATCTTATTAGAACCAGATGCTTTTCTGTTTTTAAATTTTTTTAGTTGTTCTTGTAGCTCTTTTTTTAATATTAGTACTCTGTTGGGTTTTGTTAATGATTTTTTTCTCTGTTCTGTTCCTCTCCTTCTTTATATAATTTCGTGAAATGCGCAGTCCATTGTCCTTTATATTGTTATTCATGCGTAAAAATTCATTCAGTTCTGTTTTTTTGTCTCCATATCATCTTTCACACCTTTTTCTGGGATCCATAGAGGTCGTATTCCATATCTTTGGTAAATTTCTCCCAGTGTTCTTTTTTAATGTTATCTATTTCTTGGTTTACTCTATTCCTGATTCTCACGTAGTCTTCTTGTGCCTCTGTAGTCTTCACTCCTTTGTATGTTAGGAAAACTTTTGTTAAAGATACATTTTTTAATAATTTTCCAGGTTTCTTCTATACGCTTTTTAGTCTCTAGGTTATGGCACTTTAACTTTACTGTTAGTCTGTTTATATATAAGTTTTGTGCCCCTTCTTCTTCTAAGCTGTCTATGTTTAACTTTTCTTCCACTTTTGTATTTCTCTTGTATTGTGTGATTGCTTTATTTATTTTTTCTAGTACCAGGCCATAGTCAGATCCTACATTGGCGGAAGATAGAGTGCGCACATCTATTATATTCTTGGGGTGTATTTGTCTGTTTATTATAATGTAGTAAATCATAGAGTTACGTACTCTTGTATCTGACCTGGTGATCTTATGTTGTATCCGGTAATCAAAGTATGTGTTGTTATTTCGGAGATTATTCATTGAACAAAGTTCTGAAAGTATTTCTCCGTTGTCGTTGAGTTGCTTCGTTAAATCTTCGTTAATGTATTTTATTTCTTGAGTATTGTTACTATGGCAACTGGAAAATTCAAGCAAGGGACAGAACAGAATGGCGTAGAAAGCTTGAGAAGGTCGAGGCCCTCTAAGGGCTGTAGCACCAAGATGATGATGATGATGATTGTTACTATACTTATTGTGCATTAAGAGGCCTACTCCTGCCTGTGCTTCGCTGTACAGAAATATAAATTTGTTTCTACTGACACTTCCTTTACCTTTTTTTTGTTTCGTTTAGGGCACATATATCAATTTTATGGAGCACCAATTCCTGCACAACTTCCTGTTCATATTTGTTTCACGATGCGAAGTTACAAGTGCCAATTTGTAGATTATTTAATCTAGTTATCCTTTTTCTTGCGTGGTTCGTCATCTGTGTATCCGTCCAATTCCAAGACTTCTGTTCGGTTCTATAAGCATTGATTTTTTTGACAGTAGGTAGGCTGCTAACCTTGCTCACTTAATACAAATAAATGCAGTGTACAAAATGTAGTGTAGTGTACAAATTATGTTTATGACATTGTCAACGGATTGTTGGATAGGCCGAAGTTGACGAAATGTCCCTGAAAATGATCTAGAAAGTGAAAATACATGGGCAAAATTTAATTAATAAACTGTGCTCGATATCTGCCTTTTCATTTGATCAAAGTTCATTTATTGAGAATTCAACCTTATATCAATAAAAAATTATGTTTAATACCTATTTATTTTTCACATAAAAACAAACAAAACGACATACACGAGACTTAATATTATAACTAAGAATCTAATACATTAGAAGCATGTGGTTGAAATGAGAGAAACTGAAAAAAGCAGTGCAAAAATGATACAGTTAACATTTTTAAAGAAAAAAGAAACATAATTTTGGACCAACATATAATCGCCTATAACCAAAACTTTAAAGTACCTTAGTAAGTAAAAAACCTTTAAACGTAATATCGTACGTTCGGATTAACCTCCGATGTATTCGACGACACATAATGGTTTCCGACTGCCGCTCTGGAGGAAGGGCGAAGGTTTTTCGCTTCCATCCTCTTGCTTGTTCAGTTATGCATTCTTGACTTCCACTCAGCGAGAAGCTCACCAGAGGCTCTGTGATCAGCAAGTTGCCACTAGCAGTGTAGAAACATCAACAGTTCTAGTTTCTAACGTAAAGTGTATATATATTTACCTTACCTAAATAATTAATTGTTTATTATTTTAAGTATAGTGAATGCCTTGAATCTCACATAGATGCCGGCCCTTCAGCCTTAACGGGTGGCCAAGTTCACACTTCTCGAGGTATAGGAACGTCGGCAGAGTATTGACTCTTTGACGACTCTCTCACTCCATACTGCCACCTCTCGTAAAATAATTAAAAAGTCCCGTAGGGACCTTAATTTATTAATGGTTTGGAGACCAAGTACTACTTTAGCTCGGCCACCGATTGAGGAGTAATTCTAAGTCCACCTGGTTTATTCTTTACTCCTAACCGTCAGTGGTTTAGTAAAACGCTGTGTCAGTTCGACACGATCTGAAATAGCTTGAAGACAACCTGTCTTTCCCTATTTCAAAGATCGATGTCGCTCTGGCCATGGAGCGTTCTTTCACAGCTGTAAGCTGGATTTAGCGAGGTAATTATAAATCCGTTACCATACTCTTCTTTACCTCGGCAAAAGATAGCCTAGTAGTCAAAAATGCCGATTATTATTTATACTTCTTATTGGTTTAAATAATATCGTGCCCGCAAGCCTTCGTGTCTATTTAAACACTAAAGAGCTTTTGAAATCGTTGAAGAAGCGAAGTCTTCTTAATTCGACTAAATGTTCACTAAGGTAATAATAAAACGCAGAATAGTTGAAAAAGGCTACTCGGCCAACTAGGTCTAGCTGATTCGCTTATCACCAGATGGGAAGAAAGAGCCTGTAGCCACTTATCCATTCTCATGGTTCCTTACTGAGGGACTTCTACTATTCTATTCGAAGTGCCCTCTGCGTATACTCATATACATGAAAGATAATTAAAACACACTTTCGGAGGTAGACAAAGTCCAGCCACAGAGTCTAACTGTTCGTAGAACCAGAGCAGAGTCCCGACATGGACTCCCAGGGTACAGGAGATCCTATTTGGGAGCCGAGACCAGACTGGTCGAAATATAAAATTAAAATAAAATAAAAGTATCCAACTAACCATCCTCTCCAATAACTACCATCTCACTTATCAATCATACACATTTTCTTATAAATATTCATTTTACATCTATCAGTCTCTTATCACAATCAGTTTCAATATCCCCAGTTTACATCGTTACATTCACCTCCTATTTTCTTTTCTTGCTTTCTCTTTTATTTCTTTTTTCTTTTTCTTTTTCCTCGACTCATCTTTCATAAATTTCAATCCAACTTTTATCTATACTTACTTCATACAATGAAACAATTAGGTAATAACATTCTTTGTATCGCATTTAAAATGATTTATTAATTTTAACTACCTAAATTTAAATTTTTCGTTACCTTGGTATACCAATTTATTTTACATCGCAGTCACTCATTGATTTACATTCTCCCACGTGTTTTTAAATTACCAAAAATTGCTAATGATCCTACTACATACAAAACACAATTCTTCACTAAAAACTGCCTACTCACAAACTTAAGCACAATGACTTTTGCTCCTACTACATCATTGCACTTGACATTGACGGGTACTAACTGATTTTTCATACCATCTTTCTATCAGTTAGCCCTAGACTCCAACACAGATCAGAGGTAATGTAAGTCGATAAAACCTCACCAGCTACATGGGGTCATATAAGATGCCCCCATTTTCATTTTTTATTAATACACAATTTAAGAGTCTATTGCATTTACCTCAATAAATACCATGAAGATTACTTTTTAAATCCGGATGTCCATCCAATGTTTTTTATGTGGGCATACAATATTTTTTTTAACAACTTTTTATGTAAGTAGTAAAAAACCAACTTGTTCTTTTCGTACATTTAAATTTAAATTTTCTTGTTTTTAATATTGGTATTTAAAAAAAAAACTTAATACACACGAACACCACGTGCTTTGTAAAATAAAAATAAATATTTACATTTCACACTAATATTACTTAAGAATCTAGTCTTCTTTCTTCTTGATATCCGCTGTTGCATCGCCTGATGTTGTTTTTCTTCCTCTCGGACTGAATTTCCTGTATGACCTTGGCTTCTTCTTTTGTAGGTACTTGTTTTTTGTCATCGTACATACTTCCCTGATTGGTTGTCTTCGGCATCCACCCGGCTAGACCCTGATGAAATGGTCGACCAGTCTATGAATTCTTCTGAATATCCTCTGGGTCCGATTTTTTGCGAAGATGTCTCTGGTCTTAAGGAGTCTGCTTGTGACTTGGTGGAAGAAGTACTATCTTGTCCTTGTCTGAGCCACCTTACCCAGTGGTGTGAACCACCTTTCTTTGATGGTTGCATTTGATATTTGTTCCTCCTATGTTAATCCATCGATGATCCTATAGCCTGATGTTTCTTTTGCTTCGATCTTCTTCCAGTTATACTCCGCGATGGAAATTCAAATTAGTGTAGCGTACAGTATAACCGATCTAACGTAGGCCTGGTATAATTGAATCTTCTTGGCTTTCGGTAGTGGACTGGACTTAAAATATAAGGAAGTTTTAGTTATTTTACCAGCGTTTGCTTCTACCTTGGTTTTTTAGGGTGTGTAACTTAAAGCTTAGTCTTTTTTGTCGAGGGGACTCCTAGGTACTTGACTGATTATCCTGATTGGATCCTGTTTCCTCCCATTGTAGCTAAACATTACCCAGAACTGTACATTCTGTTTAATCAGATACTAATTTTAGTTGTCAGAGTAGAAACTACCAATTCGAGAGGGAATGTTGGTAATCAATGAAGTAACATCAAAACTCGCCCAGACTTATCCCGAAAGCAGTAAAAACTCATTGCTCTTATGCAAATTCAAAAGAATCTTTAATTTTGTAAGTATCACAAGAAGAACAAGAATTGTCAATAATACCTGCTAGATACTTAGCCAAGGTTTGAGTGGGGGTAGTCTTACATGCAATTATGGGACGTAGTGGGCACCCTTCTTTGTGATATTTTGGATATAAGTCGATAGCATGTTGGGTGGTACCAGTATAGTTAGTTATTTCTTCTTTTGTTTTGGTGGTGGTATGTCCCTCGTCATGTAGTTGTTTTATCAGTAAGTTAGTGTTCCTTTCTACTGATGAAGTCAGATCTTTGTGGATTTTTTTATAGGAATATGGGTCGATGAGAAGCTTAAATAATTTGGTGATGTACTTGTGATGTGGAGGGTAGCCAGATATGGCGAAAATTTTACCAAACGATTGCCGGTATAAGCGATCTTCCACTTGCTGACCAACGGCTTCTGGTGAATGAGTTGGTGAATGGTAGGGCACTCTTTTGTCCTGCAGTTGAGAAATCGGCTCCGAAGGGGAATAAACCAAAATGTGGCCAACGGCATAAGGATGTAGAAGGCAAGGGGAAACCACTAAATTAAAGATCCCTATGGATTTCCCCAGAAAAATTATCATGGCTTTCGGTAGTGATAAGGAATATGTTACTGATCATGGACTTCGGAAGTTAAGATCTGGTGAGGGTGAATACTTAAACTCAGAATGCAAGGCCTCTCAGGCCGACATCATGCGAAATCGTTGCAACAATAAAACAATTTTGAAGAGTATAACACCTAAATTGAGATGCTTACAAATCGCCACCTGGAACGCTAAAAGTGTGTACGAAAGTGGCAAAGCACATAACATCGTAAAAGAAGTTAAGAGACTCAAAACCGAATAATGGGTATCAGTGAAACTCATTGGCCCAACTCAGGAGAATGTAATATCCTAGACAATGCAATGTACTACTCTGGTAACGATACCCCTAAACACAATCATGGAAATGGAATAATCGTTGCACCTCGTTTATAATCGTCAATAAAATCCTACACTGCACTATCAGACCGAATGATTCTTTTTACAGTTGTATGCCTCCCCATTGGATTTGAACATAATACATATATACGCACCTACAGCTAACAAAGAGGAAACAATAATGGAAGACTTCTACGAACAACTAGAAATCTTAGTTAATGCAACCAAAAAGAATGAAATAACACTTATAATGGGAGATTTCGATGCAAAAGTAGGACGAGGCAAAACAGGAATGGTAGTGGGAAATTTCGGACTTGGTGAAAGAAACGAAAGAGGAGATCGTCTAGTTCAATTTTGCCAAGAACAAAACCTAGTACCTACTAACACTCTCTTTAAGCTCCCGCACCGTAGACTCTATACCTGTAAATCACCGGCAGACTCACCTGGTAAAATAATCAGAAATCAAATAGATTATATGGCTACATCAATCAGGTTTAGAAACTGCATAAAAGCCGTAAAACTTACCCGGGTGCGGACGTAGCATCAAACCACAATCCGGTGGTATGTAAGTTTGAAGTAAGGGTAAAAAGCCAAATGTAAAGAACTGGACCGAAACGCTGGATAATATTAAGCTTTCCAACAATAATATTAAACGACAGATGCAGGAGAATTTAAATACCGAAATATCAAAAATCCTTAAAAATATCAATGAACCGCTGGAAAAGTGGAGTGAAATTAAAGAAGAGATTAGGACTTCAAGCACTAAGTTTTTACAACCTGATAAGAGAAAAAGAAAGACTGGATGACTGCAGAAATCCTTGACATGATGGAAGAGCGACTGATATATAAAACTAAAGATACTGCCAAATACCGTGAAACCCATAGACGAATAAGAGATGAGATAAGAAAAACTAAAGAGAAATGGTTCTCCGAGAGATGCGAAGAAATCGAACAGCGCGAAAAGGTATACGACTATCACAATATGCATAAGAAAATAAAGGAACTCACAACAAAGAAAAGCTACAATATTTTATCGAAAGGGCTGTGCGATAAAAATGGAAATCTACAACTAGACCCCGACAAAATAGTTAGAATCTGGGAAACTTATGTGAAACAACTGTTTAAGTGACTGTGAAGTTCTCCATAAAGTTTTAAATTCCATAAAGATCAGGAAATTGGAATACTTGGGGCACATCATGAGAGGTGAAAAGTACGAACTACTAAGGAATATAATACAGGGTAAAATCAAAGGTAGAAGAAGCGCAGGAAGACGTAAAATCTCGTGGCTACGCAATCTCCGTGAGTGGTTTGGATGCAGTTCAATTGAACTATTCAGGCGAGTAACCAATAAAATTATAATTGCCAGAATGATTTCCAATCTCCGATAGGAGTGGAACTTGAAGAAGAAGAAGAAGTTCCCCATAAGATCGGAGTCGACTACAGAGATATTCGAACAATAGCGAGTCTTTATTGGGTAAAACAGCTAAATTGAAAGTAGGAAAGTAGTCTACATTGACCAATAAAATTAAGATCAAGACGATACGACAGGGCTGTATCTTGTCTCCTATTCTCTTTAATATATACTCAGAAGAAGTATTTAAGACAGCGCTGGAGAAAAGCACAGAAGGCATAAAGATAAATGGAGAAATAATCAATAACATAAGGTATGCTGATGACACTGTGATTCTAGCAAGTAGCATGGAGGAACTGAGTTGCCTAATGAGTAAGATACAAAAAACAAGTGCACAATACGGACCCAGACTAAATATCACAAAAAACAAATGGATGTTAGTAAGCAAAACCCAACAACCACCACAGCAACTGATATTAGACAATGGAAGAATTGAACACGTGGATTCGTAACTTGATGAAAAAGGTAGAGGCCGTCGAAATGTGAGCTTACCGACGTATATTACGTATATCCAGGATTAAGCACGTCCACAAATAATTAAAAAGAGTAGCTTTGCACAAGAGTAATGTTGTGAGGAAGCCTGAACCTACAAGTACAGCTGTTCGCCGACATATTATGAATACTGGACACATTACCAACTAAGACAATATGGTAGTACTAAAAAAGGTATACAACCAATTCAAGAGAAGTTTCGTAGAAATGTGCTACATTCATAACTGTAGCTCTTCTATAAACTGTAAAAAAGATGTGGAAAACTTGCGTTGTATTTATTCATTTTAGCTTCAACAAGACTTCGCAAGACGTAACAGACTGTAATATGGAGGCAACTTGTCATAACTTACACAGGTGATCTACCTGCACTTCAGAACAGATTTTATTTCCCAGCTGATTGTTATATTTTTTAAGTTTTGTTTCAACTGGTAGTTCCAAGTTATTGCATGAGGTGTAAATATAAATATAACCTTGTTATATATGGCGAAAACGTCACGTTATGCATCTGTATACATTTTAACGAAACTGTTAAAAAAAGTTTTAAATTAAATGTTTTATACCTACATATAAATGTAAAGTCTTTTACTTCTGTATAATTTTTATATTCTGATCCACTTAAATTACCTTTACCGCCAAAACACTAACCAATCATACATATAATTTATTATAAACAACATTTTGTGAAAGTAAGCCATATTATAATATAATTTCGCAATATTTTTGAAAACCTATGTAAATAAAACTCCTAAATTTAATTGTTTTTGGTCTAATCGATAATTAAAATTTAAAATCGTTTTAAAATCTACATGTAAATTCACTTCAAATAACGGTTTAAATTGAATATTTATTTTAATCTCGTATTTATTACTTTTTAGGGCCGAAAATATTTGCTCGCGTATTTTTTGCGCCTAATTTTTTGCTACTGTTTGTTCGAAAGGTTTTTAGCAGTATTAATGATACAGACACCGAACGTGTCAGTCTGGAAATGAAACGGACAATCTAAAATGTTTATGGCTACTAAACAGATTTAAAGTGCTCTAAATTTTTCGTTGATAAATATTTTTTCAGACGTAGGTTAAAAACACACACGACATAATATGTTTTACTTTCTATGCTCTAGTTGATTATCGTGCGTTGATCGTCAGCTAGATAAATAATTTTCTTAAAGGCAGCTCGGAAAAGCTCAAATAGAAGTGAAAGATCAAGTGAATAGAGCAAACAGAGCTGCAGGTTGCTTTAATAAAACCATATGGAGAAATAGAAATATCGGGAAAGAACTGAAAGACAAAATTTACAAAATAGTCATCAGACCAATAATGTCATACGACATAACACGGAGATGAGGAATTTTTTTTATTAAGTAATGCTTTTAAGTTATTTGGAAAACTGTATACTATACTATTAGAAAGTGCTGCATACTGTCTAATACATTGCAAGTTTCGCATTTTGGAGGTACGCTGTTTGAGAAGACAGGGTTGGGCTGTTTTAAAACAAGCTTTTTAAAACAACGTTTTAAAACATGTTTAAAAACACTGAAAAAAAACAGTTGCATTTTAAAACACCGTTTTAAAACATAGTTTTTTTTTTTCGTTATTGTTTATTATTATTTTGTTTATTAACATTTGTTATAAGACATTTGTGTTTGCTAATTTGCAAAATTGCAAACATAGATTATAGAGTAAGTAGGTGCAATAACAATATTAATGCTAAGTAAAAAGTAAAACTCAAAAAAAGTAACTGACTAAACTTTATTTATGTTCAGGTAGCAAGCATACTAGTACTGTTACGACAGTGCTGTAGTAACATTAACTAAACCAATACTCCTAATAAAGTTAAAAGAAAAAGAAAATTAAGAAATTAAGTAAATAATTATTGAATTACAACAGCATCTATTACACAGTCCTACATCCTGCAACTGATATGTGATACAAAAAATAAAAATAACAATGAATGTTCCTTAAAAAAATAAAAACTATAAATATAGAGCTTTTACGGTTAATAATGTAACCTTAAACATTTTTATTTAAATGTTGAAATATTGTTACTAGCTTAGCAGCTTTGTCACTTCCTAACCTATTCCTCAATTTCGAGTGAACTAGACCATATGAAGAAAATAGCCTCTCCACTCCAGCACTGGATGCAACTGCTGAAAATAATTGAGTTGTCAGCTGCAACAACTCCGATGAAATAAACTGTTTTTGAGATAGCCACCATGTTAAAGAACTTAAATTGTCTACTGTATTTTTTGCAAACAAATATTGTTTATTAAATGGCGGTGCTAAGGCACGAAATGACAGTATTTCGGGCATTACATTTGGGTGAAAATCCGAAATAAATAACAATGCTCTATCAACTTCCACCTCAGAGAGTTTCTGACCTAAGTACTGAGGGTCTAATAAATAAGCTAAATAATGCGCATCTGATATAGCCAGTTGAAAACGTGCTTCTGCTTTATGAAGTTCCAACACGTTGCTACAACCGTTAGATTGAGCTTCACTTTCACTTTGGAAATAACCCAGTAAGTCCTTCCAAATGTCTGTTGCATCTGCTATGGTGCAGGTATTTCTCTGGCATTTATCCAAACCCATATGTGTGCCAGTTGAGGTTTATGGGAATCCCCTATAGAAATCCAGTGAAGTACGTAATTATTTTAAAACGTTTTTTTTTTGTTTTAAAACAGTGTTTTTTTGTTTTAAAACAGTGTTTTTTTAGATGAAAAAAAAAACTGTTTTAAAACAAAAAACATTGTTTTTAAATAAAAAAAACATGTTTTTTGTTGTTTTTTAAAAAAACATTTTTTGTCCAACCCTGGAAGAAATAGACATCAATATCTCGATAGTGTCCAAGTCATAGACATGTAATAATGACTTGTCATCTTCTGCTTCTACTGGTGAACTAAAAGATGTTGTTTTTTAAGTTTCTGGGTTTGGAATAGAAATACTTTCACTTTCGATTCCACGCGCATCTTGTTTTTGAAACAAACTTTAAAATTAATTTTAATCAAATAAAAGGCAGATTCGAACACAGTTTATTTATTAAATCTTGTCCAAGTACCTTCGCCTCTAGAGCATTCTCAGCGGCATTTGCAATAAGCCAAGAAATGTTTTTCAACTAAAGAAAATTAATTAACTTCGAAAAAACTCGAACCACCAACTTCGAGTTTTTTCTTATTCTAACTTCATTAATTTTCTTTCCTTAGTTGAAAAAACATTTCTTGGCTTATTTTTAACATTTAACATGTAAACATGGTAACATTTCTAGTAGCGAAAGTACAGGGTTTCTCATTATATTTTGACCTTACACTTATTTTCCTTAATTTCGGGAATACAAAAAAAGTTTCAAATCGAACTTGTATTATTTTATCTGTACCAACCAATAGTGTAGCAATAGACCAAATTTTGTATACAGGGAGTGCCCAATAAAATGCATCTTCGATATTTTAAAAGGGACACCCTGTATTTTTTTTTTGAGTTTTGAGTAGCCCTGCATTTCCTCATTACAAATATATACATAGTGTAGCATTAGCTTTGTTCTCTAATGGCGTATGGTACTACTATACTATACTAAGATAAGAAAAAAATATATTTAGAAAGTCAAAAAAATTAATGACTTACAATACTACATTTAAGATGCAATACTACATTTAAGATTACAATAGATGCTTAAAGTGCCCTCCATTGTTATCAATGCACAAGTAATATCTGTGTCTCAAATGTTCTAATGAATCAGATATTGTGTTATTATGACCATTTAAATTTTCAATTTTCGCGCGAACTTTTGCCGTGATAGTGTTAATATTTGTATTTAAATTAAAATACACTTTTCTTTTAAAAACCCCCATAAAAAGCTATCACATGGTGTTAAGTCGGGACTATTTGGTGGCCATGTAATGGTACCCTTATTGCCGATCCACACATTAAATTGATTATTTAAATGTTCTTAAACGGCTACGGCATTATGTGGTGGTGCTCTGTCTTTGTTGCTATATCATACTATTTTATTGATTTTGTGTATAATTTTGATTTAATAACTCATCCACTTCTGTAATGACTGTGTCCAAATATGATTCCCGAGTTAATTTATGATCATGAAACAATAATAATAAATGTCTTTATTAACAAGTAAATTAAATTTTTCTTTACAATGAAATATAATATAACAGTAGGGCGAGATTCAGTTTGTATACCACTGTGTAACAGCGGCATACAACTGCTCTTCCACCTAACCCCCGAAGATAGGATAGATAGACTATATCTAAATAATGAAATTATTGTATTTTACAATTAAACATAAAAATATAACATATTAAATTTATAAATTATAAATTTTAAACTATTTCCTTTTTTTTATTTCTTAAATTTTTAAATTTTTTAAATTACTGTTTAGCTAACAACTGTTCATAAATTAATCTCTTGAATTTGACACTAGACAGATTTTTAATATTGTAGGACAAACTGTTAATATTGCAAGCAATTGAATACGAAAATGAACGTTTAAAAAAGCATGTTGTATGTTTAGGTAAAGTGAGGGTATTCTTATGTCTAAGATTAAGATTATGAATGTCTGTCCTATAAGTTATTCGATTGTACAGATATGGTGGAACTCTCTCTTGAATGATTTTATGGTAAAAACATAATGCATGAAGTTTCCGACGATTTTTCATATTTAGCCACTTGACTACGTTGAAAACATGACTTATTCTTTGAAATTTCCTGATGCCAAATATCAAACGCAAACAAGAATTTTGCAATTTCTGTATTCTCCTTGAATCAAATTCAGTGAGACACGCATTATAAAGTACGTCACAATAATTTAATTTTGATAATACCAGAGCATTACATAACAATGACTTTGTGGCCCTACTTAATAAATTACGGCTTTGATACAGTAATTTTAAAACTGCGTAAGCTCTTTGTAAACAAATACTTACATGATATGTAAACCTTAAATCTTCGTCGAACCAAACCCCTAGGCTTTTAATCTTTTTGCTAAAAATTACATTGTCATTTCCTAAGATAATTCGATTGGCATAATTCTCTAAAAATATTTTCCTATGAAGGTTCCTCCCAAAAATGATACCCTGAGTTTTTGATGTATTCAATTTTAAACAATGATTTTGAGAAAAACTCTGCAGATGCAGAAGGTCATGATTTATTGCATTTACCGCTTGATCACACTCATTTGGATAAAATGACATATAGAGTTGGGTATCGTCAGCGTAATAATGTTGTGAACAGGACAAAAACACAGAGGGAAAATTAGATGTGTATATAGAGAATAAAATTGGACCTAATATAGATCCTTGAGGTACACCAGTATTAAGATCTAAAAATGAAGAAATATTTTGATTAAGTTTTACTGCTTGACATCTATTAGAAAGATAGGATTTCATTAGATCAACTGCTCTCGCATCTAGACCAATATATTTTAGAATAGAGAATAACAAGTTATGGTTAATTGTATCAAAAGCTTTTGAGTAATCTAGAAGAATTAAAATTGATATTTTGTTTTGGTCATAGGCTCTAAAAATATCATCTGTAATATTTAATAAAGCAGAAAGACAGCTATATCTTGACCTAAAACCTGACTGCATCATAGGGATTATGTTGTTATTTTTTAAATGCGTTTGTAACTGAATATCAATCACCTTTTCCAAAATTTTAGATAATGTAGGCAGTACACTTACTGGTCTTAATTCATTCATGCTTTCTGTAATTTTAGTCTTTGGTAAAGGAATAACATGTGCCCGTTTCCATTTAGTGGGAAAAATTGAATTTGTTAAGCAAAAGTTAATGATATGTGTGATATACGGTAGAAGAAAGGGAATACAGAGTTGCAGCGTTAATATGTTAATACCATCATCACCAATAGCTTTACTTTTAATATTATTAATAATATGTAAAATATTAATTTCAGATACTGGTTTAAAGGTAAGAAAAGAACTGAGGGAATGCTTAAAGTTATTTTCATAGAATATTTGTGTATCAATGTCTGCTTTCATGTTTGGTATGACTTCAATAAAGTGTTTATTTATCTCATTTACATTCCACACGTTTTTAATTTCGAAGTTATTTTTGGATTTGCCATTATTTACCAAATATTTTAAATTATTCCACATATCTTTAGAAGATTGATCATGTATGTTTTTAAAATATGATTTTTTCTCCCTTATAGTCATGGCTGTTACCAAGTTACGCAATACTTTGTAGTCATTCCATTGATTTATATTTTTAGTAAACTTGTAAGCAGTAAGTGCTTTATCCCTATCTAACATTAATTGCCTGATGGTATTAGTTAACCAAGGAGCATATTTCTTTGAGATTCTAAAAGTCTGATATGGAACATGTATGTCAAGTAAAGTAATGATATTACTAGACAGAAAATCGACTTTACTGTCTATATCTGGCAATTCATATATTATTCTCCATGGTATAGATTCCAGATCAGATTTAAATTGACTGTATTTTAAATTTTTGAAATTCCGAGTAGTAATAAATTTATTTGTATTAGTTTTGACATCACAGCCAAATTTTAAAACAACCATTTCATGATCGCTTATTTCTGGTATAGGTTTTACTTCAATAGACAAAATTTTATCCTCAGTAGATGTGATTACATAATCAAGGAGAGTCGATGTGAACTGGGTGATTCTAGTTGCTTGATTAACCATCTGCTTTAGTCCAAGACCATCTAATACATCTGTAATGAACTGTGTGGAATAATTATTGGTATTTAACAGATCAACATTAAAGTCAACCAAACAGAGTAAATGATCTACACTTGGCAGTACTGATGATAAAGTTGTTTCCAAAACTCCAAAGAAAGTTTTATAAAATGCTCCATAAGGGTTATATAAAACACCAATAGCTAATGTTTCACATCGAAGAGAGAGTTTTAACCATATCTGTTCAATTTCATTTGATGACTCAATGAGCACATAATTTATATTACATTTTATGTAAATACCTACACCTCCACCTATGTCATTTTTATTCCTGTCGACTCGCTCAAAGTTGTAGCCAGGTATATTAATGTTCTTACTGCATATTGATTCCTTTAACCATGTTTCACTTATACCCAAAATATCTAAATCATTTTTTAAAATTAGTTCTCTTACATCAATAAAATGCGCAACTAGCGATCTAGAGTTTATATGAGCACACTTTAAACTACTCATGTTATGCTTGGATTAGATCCTTACTAAATTGGTATAAACGATTATGTTAACAATTTAAGCAAAATTTGTAGATGATCATAATTTACTTAAACAGTAATTTACATGGTGATGTATTAAAAGTGTAAAAAAAATAAATAGATATTACTCTTTAATTCAAAACACGTTATAAACTAAGGATTTTTTACTAAATAACTCAAGATGTACAGTTAAATTTTAATTTAAGCGCAAAGAAAATAATCTAACAGTAAATAAATTTAATTCTTCTTCTTCTTCACGTGCCATCTCCGCTACGAAGGTTGGCTATCATCACGGCAATTTTGACCCTGGAGGCTGCCGCTCGGAACAATTGTATGGAAGTGCAAGCAAACCACTCCCTGAGGTTTCTCAACCATGACATTCTTCTCCTACCGCCCAAGTTCAAATAATTAAAGCAATAATTAAAAGAAACAAAAATAAAATGTTCAAGGAAAAATGAAAATAAAGTAAGTACTTATATGCCAAAATCTATCCCCGAGATACACCATTATAACTAATAATAATATTAACTCTAATTGCAAACTAACATATATAAAAATAAATTTAAATTATAATAAAGCAAGGTCGTTTTCAGATAATATAAGCTTCTTTGACCCATTTTGCGATACATATATTTTACCTTGATATGTCCAGCAGTTCTTAGCACCCACAGAAGTCCTCACTTTTTTTAATAATTCCTGACAATCAGGAGAAAGCATTTCACTGATCACGACACTGCATCCTTTAAGATTTTTCTTCTGATTAAACACTTTTGTTTTCAACCATCTGTTTACAAACACAACGGCTACCGGTCTTGGCCTCTTATCAGAACTTCGTTTTTTACCTAGTCGATAGCAGTCAACGAAATTGGTTGGCAAGATAGGAATATTAAGTTTATTGTTGATTATATTTGTAATAACATCCGGTAGGTCTTCTTTCTCTTTCTCATCGACACCATTGATAATAAGGCATTTAAGACGTTTGTCTTGTTTTAAATATTCAATGCTATTTTGGTTTTGAATTACAAGTTTTTGCACTTTATTTAATTCTTCTTTGACGGAATTAATTAATTCTAACATATTTTTCTCAAAATTATTTATAGAATCTATTTGGGTACCTGAGATATTATTGGTTACTTGAGATCTTAGATACTGCATACCTTGTTGTAAAGCTTCTTCAAGTTTCTCAACACGTGCTAAAACACTTTTATTGATTATTTCAGGAGTATTTCTTGTTGATGGCATTTTCTTTAAACTTGTAGTAACTATACGTAACACTGCACTAATTGGCACTGAAAAACTATTAAGATGAATGCAATTTACCGTAAATAATTTAGGTTTTCTCGGAGCTAGACATGGTTCAACTATTTTGTTTTTAAATATTCCGCACCACACATTTGATTTTTTTCATTTATTGACTTTTTTATTGCTTAATTTTTCTTTTTCTATTATTTTTCTGTTCCCACGAATACTTTTTGTATAAAATGTTATAATTTATTCCTGTCTATAAAATGTTATAAAAATAATTATAATCATTGTTCAAATTTGTAAGCACGTCTTGGCAGAACTGTAAACGCTTTCTCTTATGAACATCGGTAAGTTCTTGTACCGGTAATATTTTGTACGACTTGTATAGTTGTGCTTTTTTAAAACTCTATGTACCGTCGCGTCGCACGGCTTTTCTCTAATGCATTACTAGCATTGTTTAGACTAGTTTCGGAGTTTTCTAAAATAAAAATGTTATTATGGATTTAATCTCTTATTTAAGTATTTAATTTTTACCTTCAAAGTAAACCAAAGTATTAAGATCTTCATCATCATTTCCTACGATAGTGCCTTTCTTCTCGTTCAAACATTTTTTTATTTATGACATAACGATAATTATATTAAATGTATTTGCAAAAGGAGTCTGTCGGTATGGATAAATCAGCCTATATTCTCTTCTTGTCGCTTGCTTGTTTTTATTTTTTTAAACATTTATAACATATATAACAAGCGAGTCTTCTGCAGCTGCCGCCGCTTCTCGCATCCTAATTTCCAGCGTTTTCTGTCGAAGCAATCTTCAGTTGTTAGATCTCTGGCGGTTATTGCATCGTCGACATCGTCTCTCACACTTCGTTTTCTTCTAGTTGGCGGAGTCCATCCATTTTATTTATCTCTATTCTCCGGCATTTTTAACATAAATTGAGAATATATCTACTTTTTCATCTGCAGTATAACCCATTGCGGTATGAGGACTGACAGTTTATAATAAATCAATAATTGTTTCATTTTGAAGTGTCAGTTGCATAGCCACCTATGGTTACCCTTTTGTAGTACCATATGCCATTATATATAACAAAACTAATGCTACTTAATGTTATATATTGGTAATCAGTAAATGCAGATCTATTCAAAACTATAAATAAATACAGGGTGACCCATTTGAAATATTAAAGATGCATTTTATTGGACACTCCTGTATACAAAATTTGGTCTGTTGCTACATTGTTGGTCGGTACAGATAAATAATACAACTTTTAATATAATGAGAAACCCTGCACTTGGGCAAGATTTAATAAATAATATGTGCTCGATATCTGCCTTTTATTTGATTCTTCTTCTTCTTAGTTTTCTGTCGTCCATATTTGGACATAGGCCTCTCCCAACTCCTTCCATCGGTCTCTATCCTGAGCAACATATTTCCAATTTGTTCCGGCTATTCTTTTAATGTCATCAACCCATCTCATATGTGGTCTTCCTCTTGGTCGTTTACTTCCGTAAAGTCTCCAATGTTGTATTGTAGTATTCCAACGTTGGTCTTTCTGTCTAGCAGTGTGGCCCGCGAAGCTCCATTTAAGTTTTGCAATTTTTATTGTTATGTCCTCGACTTTTGTTTTGGATCTTACCCAGTCGTTCCTGATTGTTTATTTGATTAAAATTTATTTATTCGAGCATTCAACCTAATAAAACTTTGAAATCGCTAACTTTTAAATGCAAAGCAGCTGGCATTTTAAGTATTGGTTCAAGCCTAGCTTGTAGCGTTTTTTTTTTTATTTAAGGTGTATATAAAAGATTTTCGTAGTACGCTCCTGTTGTTTTTACCAAAGAAAACAATCGAAATAATATTTCAAGTTTTTTTGACGAGATTTTTAAATGCGTATTAACGCTGGAAATATGTTTTTTTCTCTGTGTTGCAATGTTAGGTGAAACGACAAGTTTTTGTCGCTAAGGAGGTATCATGTTACATGATGCCCCTCTAGTATAAAAAAGAGGTTTTATTTGTTTTCTTCGTTAAAAACGCAATAAACATGAATTCCCCTAATATTAAAGTTGTTTTTCGTTATTAGACGAGGGTCAAAAAAAAAAGAATATTTGTTTCTTTAGGCAATAAAGGAACATTTAAAATTTGTTTTTTTTGTCGATAAGAGGAGGGAATATTTGTTTTGGTTTTAAGTGGGTCGGCGACAGGCTGCAGGACGGAAGGGGAATTTTTGGAGATTCTGGTAAAATGTAACGAAGCAAAAGAGTCGACTGAGAGATTTCAAACAGGGCAGACATGTGACAATGGAGTCGACATTTAAGTTCCAAGCAGGGCAGACGTGCTACAATGTGAGTCCAAGAACCTATTTGAAACGGTGGTAGACTCTTTTTGCGGATGTGAAATGTTGGGCCATTTTTGAATCAAAGAGGATTCAATTTCTTTTGAAATGTCTTAGGACCGGTCAATGATAATACTATCAGATTTGAATAAGTACCGGAAGCTTCTAAGAAGTATGATATAGGATGTCCCCGTAGTCGGCTCGATTCTTCCACCAAGTTCCTGTTCCAATCGTTTTGCCCTGGAGTGTAGAACTAGTTCCTGATGGTTGCTGCCTTCCAGTTTTGAAAGTTTTGTCCGAGTAGCTTCCCCAGAGATGTAAAGTTTCAAAGTGTTTGTATAAAAAAAACATTAAGGTAACAATTCAATATATTAATTTTTCAAAGTAAAGACAGATATTTTTTGGCTAAAGTAATAATTGCTTTCATTCTTTGTCATCAAAATTAAATGTGATACCTGACAGCAAGCTTAATTTGTTTTTTTGTTATGACAATTTTAATTTGATTATTATGTAGAAACGATATTTCATATATAAGGTTAAATTTATATGTTTTCTGTCTAATCTAATTTTTAATCTAATTGGCCATAATATAGTAAACAAAGAACATGTAAGTTTTTGTTATTTGTATTATGTTATATGATATGTTTCTTTTATAATATGTATTTTTGATCTGTTTTGTTTGAGACAAGAATAAATGTTTAATTTGTTTCTCTGATCTATTTTGAGTTTTATTTGAAAAAGATATTTTTTTCTATATTTTTTATGTTCTATAATTATTTCCCTAGTTACAACTAGTGGTTGTAATAGGTATAATTAGGCACCTCAAGTGGCGCCCTATATTAAATTTCTTGAGGTGTTTCCGTTTATTTTCATTCTGTTTGTCCCAAGAGATTTGTATAAGTACCCCTTTATTTCTTTTTTTTGTAGTTGCCCCAATTTAACCCCCAATATCTTCAACTTATCCACGACCTACCTCTCCAACAACCAACTGAGTGTCGTATGCACTTGTTTCGATTATTTTGTTTGCCCAATCTTGTCCCCCATATTCTTACTTACCCTGTGGTAAGCAAAATAGTCGTTACAAGCTTTCATTAGTAAGCATGTATGATTGGTGATTTATGTAGTATAGGCCATTTAAGCAATTTGGTGTCCTTCCAGAGAGTATATTCATTACTTTTCACAGTTTTTTTTTTTTTTTATGCATTTTCACATGTTAATTCGCTAAGGTGTGTCTCAATCGATTCGTTCTTGATGTGTTGTATTTCTTGCTTAAGATGCTGTGACGAATTGTTTGACTTGTCTGTTTTGACCTTGGGAGATTTGGTTTGTTGCCATTGGCGATGTAAGTTTTTTTTCAGAAATCAGAGTTCTAGTTTCTTTCCTTCTGTCCCAATAGGAATGATTTGAGTACTGCTTAGTGCTTGCTGCTTTCTAAATCTGCTTGGTGAGCAATTTAACTTCAGAACCTAATTCATTTTTAGTTTTAAAAGACACCGAAAGATTAACTAAGTATTCTTTTTTATTTATAAAGCTTTGCCAATCTGTCCTTGCATTTATCAAGTCTATGAGGTCTTTTTCCGAATTATTGCGTCACTAAGTGTGATGAGAATGCGAAAGTGATCCGAATTCCTATTCCAAAAATCCTTAACCATTAAGAAATTAGAGACAATATTCGTAATTATTGAAAATTCAGTCAGACCAGGGATTTTATTCCGATCCGTTGGTCAATAGGTTGGCTTTCTAGTACTGAACAGTTTAATTGTCTGCGGATTTTTGCGAACTTTCTTGCTTTAGTAGTGGTTAATATTGATCTCCTGTATCTCCTTGATCTGATGTATTTAGCTTTGCATTATAATCACCTCCGATGATAAATTTACTTTGTTGGGAGTTTAAAAATTTTGTATACAAATCTGACTGTACTTTATGTTTTGTCGGGCAATACAGGGTGGTCCTAAAGTAATTTTACAAAAGAAACCTTAGATTCTGCACTTTAAAATATTACGATTTAAGCCAACTTGCCTTAATAAAATGTTGATATTAAAAAAGATACAGGGTGTTAAAGTGGAAATTTAAAATTTTATTTTTCGCTAACTTTTATGTTTGTAAATATTTATGGATAAAATTTGTAATTGGATGCTTTTCAGTAAGAGAAATTATAATTTTGTGCATACTTTGATGTAGCTGATAGACTGCGTCACATATGCCACATATGTGGCATACATTTGCGCTTACCTTTTTTGTTCTTCAAGTTACCGGTAGGTATTCAAGGACTGAATACCTGTGAATAAACATAATTAATAGTTTGTTCTTATTAAAACAACTCAAAAATGATAATTTTACATCATAAAATTCTTTGTTATCGCTGCTAAATGTCTTATTGGAGAGAAGCTTTTACCGTATTCTTTAGGTGTCGTGTCCGTATTGAGACGTTGGCCGTCATCATAATTACAATTTTCTTTCTCTATCGCTTCTATACGTTTCTTTGCTGGTCTTGTATTAGTTTTTTTTTTATTGTAAAATTCTGAAGCGACCATCACGGATGAAGCGCTACAAGACGGCGTCACGAGTAGTTTTAAGAAATAAACGTTTTCACATCGAATTATTTATCTGTATCAATTCGTTTCTAGTCATCATATATTTTTAAATCATGAATGTGTTGCTTATGTGAGTCCATTTCAAAAAGGTAAAAAAAATAATTAGACTTACTCACAATCAATTTAATTTTACTACCTCAGACGACCGGTTTCGCTTTCTAAAATTTGCAAAGCATCATCAAGGCGGTGGTACAAAGTAAACTAATTGCTGAAATTATAAAAAGCCTATATTAGGATGCTGTCTTATAAGGATATAGATAAAAAAGATATAGATCAAAAAAATTTTAAGTAATTATGCCAATATTACGTGTTAATTAATATGCATAAATTGCGTTTGCAGACAGAGTAACAACCCACAACTTGTTAAGATAAAAAGTCTGTTGAACTTTTGATACATTTGAAATAAACAAAATACTACTTACATTCCGGTACAAGAATTACTATATAGTGATGGGTGATTCATAGTTCAAACTTTCCTTTATTACTAATAATAAGTGATCTTCGGACAAAGTTGTAACTGTCTAACAACTTAGAAGGAAGTTTCTTGAGGGGATGGGTGTTAACAGATGATGTAGGAGTAGGGTATATGTTATTGTTTGTTGAAAGAAAATGTGATGTTTTATATTATTTAAAATATTATAGTTATTTATATTTATTGAAGAGATATATTTTGAAACGTGTGTTAAATCATTGAAATTTTTTTATATAAAGAAAGAGGACAGTTATATGACGATGAATGAAAGTACTTGTAATGTTTTGTGGGTGTGCAATTTCTTTGACTTGCAATTATAAACTTTTGATTGAAAGGCATTTAATTTCTGCTAGGAAGAGAATTGTGATGTCAAATGTTAAAAAAAAATAATAAATAAAAACCCACTTATGGACAAACAGGGCACAATTAACAGGACAAAACAAACATAAAACTTTAAAATAGGGATTTATAGGCACTACATTACTTGCTAGGAGAGGAATTGGATTTTTTTGTTGTCTACTAGCATTTTTAAGAGGTAAATTTGACAAGATAATGTAGGTTAAAGTGTGACAGCTCTTCTTCTATTCCTAAAGTTAACCAAGTTTTTGAAGTTAACAGACGTTAGTAGTTGAACAAATAAAAGAATATTGTTCTGAAGCTATTTTCTTGTGGCATTGTAAATTAATTACTGTTAAACTGGGAATAAGCCACAATTACATATAAAAATACGTTTATTGACGTTTCAATTTCCATTTCGGAAATCGTTCTCAAAATACAAACAGTAAATTAAACAAATTTTGTTTTTTGTTACATAGTGAAAAATTCTTCTAATAATTTAATTTTATCTGACTCATTTATATTGACAATTCAGACATACATTATGCATTTTAAAGTAGACGACTTTAAAATGATATTGCCAATATTGTTGAGTTGCGCTCCTGGGACGACTTTACTTATAAGATAGTTCATTCGATTACATGAAATCAACTTTAACTTGAGAATATCCGTCAGAAAAAATCATAGCATGTCATTCGTCTTTAAAAAGACAAACACATGACATGATGACAGTAAAATTCTCCTGTTAGAGATTCCATAGTAAATTATGAGGGTAAAACCAGGAAAAAAACCTCATAATACTATCCCGACATTGTAAGTATTTGTTCGTGAATTTAGTTTACCTTCAACAAACATCAAAATTCTGATTTCATATGTTACGTTATTTGAAAAACATAAATGATGTATCCTCTATATGTTACTGACTTACTAATACTGGTATTTTCTTATTAATAACTTCCTATTTCAATATTGGTAACCAGATCCTACTACATTCTGCCGAGGAATTTGCGACACAATTGGCCTCATTTAGCATAATTAGAGCCGCTTTTTTGATTTTTCTTTTTTTACCATCCGTTTCTTTTAGGACTACATTTGAATTATTCCATTGAACCCTATGTTCACTATCCCATGCGTGTTTACAGATTTGAGATCTATCAAATTCTCTATTTTTAATATAAGATTGATGTTCACTTATTCTAACATTTAATGGCCTTGGTGATTCACCTAAATAAAACTTAAAAGGATAGGAAATAAATTCAACATTTCAACAACATTCAAAACAACAAACACGTTGAGATCTATTTTGTCCAAAACCAAACCTAACAATGAACAAGAAAGGACAAAGAACTGCATTTATAAAATACCTTGTGAATGCGATCAGTTTTATTTAGGTGAATTATCAAGGCCATTAAATGTTAGAATAAGTGAACATTAATCTTATATTAATAATAGAGAATTTGATAGATCTCAAATTTGTAAACACGCATGGGATAATGAACATAGGGTTCAATGGAATAATTCAAATGTAGTCCTGAAAGAAACGGATGGTAAAAAAAGAAAAATCAAAGAAGCGGCTCTAATTATGCTAAATGAGGCCAATTGTGTCGCAAATTCCTCGGCAGAATGTAGTAGGATCTGGTTACCAATATTGAAAGAGGAAGTTATTAATAAGAAAATACCAGTATTAGTAAGTCAGTAACATTCAGAGGATACATCATTTATGTTTTTTTAAATAACGTAACATATAAAATCAGAATTTTGACGTTTGTTGAAGGTAAACTAAATTCACGAACAAATACTTACAATGTCGGGATAGTATTATGAGGTTTTTTCCTGGTTTTTCCCTCATAATTTACTATGGAATCACTAACAGGAGAATTTTACTGTCATCATGTCATGTGTTTGTCTTTTTAAAGACGAATTACATGCTATGATTTTTTCTGACGGATATTCTCAAGTTAAAGTTGATTTCATGTAATCAAATGAACTATCTTTAAAGTAAAGTCGTCCCAGGAGCGCAACTCAACAATATTGGCAATATCATTTTAAAGTCGTCTACTTTAAAATGCATAATGTATGTCTGAATTGTCAATATAAATGAGTCAGATAAAATTAAATTATTAGACGAATTTTTCACTATGTTACAAAAAACAAAATTTGTTTAATTTACTGTTTGTATTTTGAGAACGATTTCCGAAGTGGAAATTGAAACGTCAATAAACGTATTTTTATCTTTAATTGTGGCTTATTCCCAGATTAACAGTAATTTAAATAAAAGAAATTGGAAATGTAAGTTAATGTGTATAATATTGGCATACTTTTAACAATCACTTACTGAATTAAATTTAACTTTAAAATTAAAACAAAATTTTAAGTATGACAGTCAAATTAATTGAAATAATGTTTTTATAACAAATTTTGAAAATTTTAAAGAACCAGCATTACAAAATAAATTTAAAAATAATCATTTGGTAATCGCTAATAATCTAAATGTGTAATAAAAATACGAATTTTTTTTGAAAATTTTTTGAAAACAATTATTATTGTCGATGTGGACGAGCACTCTGCAATGGTATATTTTAAACTTATTCAAGTTAGTATTTATTATATTAATGTGTAAACTAGTGAAGTGGATAAAATTGTTTATAGCAACAAATTCCAAAATTTATTAATTAGTTAATAATGAAGTTGGTAACTCTGGTATATGACAATTGAACGCCGGATATAGGCATGATGTACGAATGCCGGTAACTAATTTGCTATTTAAACGGTGTACAGATTCTAAAATTCTTAGGTGTCTAGCGATTTTTGATTTTAGAAATCGCTTTTTTGTGCGTTCTTTTCCAAGTTCGTTATTAGTGTATCTAGTTTTTCAGTTTTCTAAAATAATGGTAAGTATAATTCCAAGGTTTGAGGTTTTGTAATTACGATTAATTTTTTCAGTGTTACTTGCAGTAGTTCTTCCTGGAGTTACCTGACTGTATTGTTCTCTGTCTGGTCGTTAGTTTGGGATTGTTCGAGTGAGATTACTCTTTGTGCTCTATTTGCGGTTGTCCAGGCAGCCTAGGTTTTCTCACTTTCTTGTTTCAATTTTTTCAAGTGCCTTGGCAACTATGCATCTACAATAATTGGCTGGATGACCTTCGCTGCCGTGGACGTGGCTTACACAGACTTTATTTTAATTTGTGAGAACTAGAGTCTTTTCTATCTTTGACTGTTAAGTCTAAATATTGAATACCTTATTTTAATTTATATAACGTACTCATTAACTTAAACTTAATACTTTGCCACATTGTAGTAATGTATAACTTTTTAAAAAGCTTTATAACAAGCTCCTTATAAAGAATAAGACACCCTAAATTAGATTCAATTGTGCGCCTAATTTATCACCCTTTAAAATTGAATCTTTATCTCTTTGCAATCCATTGTTGTATTAAATTTCTGTTAATGTGCACAATTTTTCTTCGTGTGTGTGTGTTATTTTTTTGACCTCTAAATTATTTTGTTTACTACAATTTTTCTTTTAAATTTATCTTAACTCCGTTTCGGTCAATCGATTTGACTTCGTCAGCTACGGAAGAAGCGAGACCGCTATATATAACGTAGTCGTTAGCCGTCAATAGTCAATACGGAATTGCCAAAGGCGTATTGGTTTTTGATGCGTTATGTGCTCCAGAAAAAAGCCACCTGGGGATATACAGCCGGCTCCATTTGCTGGATATGATGCGAATATTCCTGATGGGGAGCTACTACATTTCCTGCTTGATTTATTCATCAATAAATACTGAGTATTCTGATTTCTGAGTCCAAAATTAAAATTAAAATGTATTACAGTATATATTCAGATATTTTTTTTATTCATTTTAAAAACCGAAATATAGTTCCTTATAAAAATTATTTACCATTAATAATTACACTTATTAGTCTGCTCACAAAAGGAACTGCTCCAACTAATGAGCAAACAGGATACAATTATCAAGCGACATATATTTTTTTTTTCAGTTGGTTACAAATATTACATGTTGTTATAACTGAGATAAATCTTGCAAATTACAGATGTTGCCAAAAGAAAAAGCAAAATAGTAGTCTGCAAATAGTGTTAAAATATGTTTATTTAAGCTGCGCGAAAAATGGGCGTCTGGAAGTTTTTGAGAGAAGAATCGGACAATATCCTTTAAAAAAAGTGAAGAGAAACTTAATGAAGTAAAAGTATCAGAAGACAACCAAAATTTATTAAAGGTAGAAAATAAGTTGCTTAAACGACTAATTGTGTAACGAGTCCATCACTTCAATAATCCTTACATCATCATCATCATTATCACCCAGCCCTTTGCGTCCACTGCTGGACATAGGCCTCCCTCCTTTTTGTCCATTGTGCTCTGTCTTGAGCACTTTTCATCTAATTTCTTGTCATATTCTTGAGATCGTCAGTCCATCGTGTAAGGGAATCTTCCTCTACTACTTTTGTCTAATCTCGCCTCTGTCCTTGCATCACTTAAGATCTATATATAAATCAATATTCAGTCGATATCCCTTAGTAATTTGTAATTTCTAAGTTGGTGTTAAGCAGCGACTCCAATCGGCAGTTTTGGCAGACATAATTATCTGAGTAGAGACACTCGACACTTTTGTTTTGACTTCAGAGAAGAAAAGTCGGGTTTAAGTTAGTAGGGGCAAGTGCAATATTTGTTTCAGAATATTTTTTTGGAAGAAGTTGAAGAAAGTTTTGAATTGGTTTTTTTGAGTTTTTATAGCCACTCTAAGCTGATAAGCGGATCTAATTATCAATTAAAATGGAAAATAAATATAAAAACCATTAGCCATATCCATTTTTTATTTTACTATTTTTATTTTTTTTTATTTAGAAAATCGCATCGACCAAATGGCCATTAGCGAAAAATTAATGGATTACAATAGGTACATTACAATTTGGTTTATTATTAAATATTGTGGTAATTATTAATGTCTTTAAAGAAATTCACAGTATTTTTAAACTTGCAGTCTGCACCTAGAACTTCTAGAATTGTTCCTGGTATCTTGTTGTTACTTCGTTGTTGATTGTAGAGCAGACATTCACATAGTATGTGCTTTATTGTTAGTATCGTATTACACGTTTCACACCGCGGCGGTTCGCACTTTTTAATTAAGTAATCATGCGTTAACCTAGTATGTCCGAGTCTGAGGCGCGTTACTATGATTGACGTAGATAACACATTCCATGCCCCTATGCTGGGGTTCACTTGTTTTAATTTTGAATTCGACACATGCCATTTATTTTTCACGCACTTAAGATTGATTTTTTTATATAAGCTTTTATATCCGTTGATACCGATGTGTTTACGATTTCGGAAACGTCACTCACTATCGCGTCTTTCGCACTATGGTCAGCAGTTTCGTTGCCTTTTATTCCTATATGGGATGGGATCCAGATGAAATTGATCTCATTATGATTAATATAAGCCTGAAGAAGGACCGTTTTAATTTATTTTTTAAAAGCGGGTTTTTTGGATACAGTTGTCGGATGCTTTGTATGGCACTAAGTGAGTCTGATAAGAAAATTTATTTGCAGTTTGTTGTCAGACTGATTAGTTCTATGGCGCGATAGAGAGCATACAGTTCAGCTGTATAGATAGAACTAACATTAGATAGTTTGAATTTAAGGACCTTCTCTGGAGTTACTACAGACGCTCCCACACCTTTGGATGATTTTAAATCATCAGTGTATATCTGGATATGATTGTTATCACGACTAAGGATTTTTCTAAAATTTGAAATAATTTAATAACGATTAGTGGAGTTTTTATCAAATAATGTAAGTTCAAAGTTATATGATGGTATGTTTTAAATCCAAGGTGGATTATGGTCATATGTATATGGAATACATTCATGTATAACAATATCAAGCAGATGCAAATGATTTTTTATTTTTTTATAGAAAGATTTAGCAGAACGGTGATTTGCATTAACGTTTGGAAAATTATCAGTAAAAGTATTTCTATAGACAGGATTTTTCGCATTATCCTTAATTTAAATTTTAATCGGTGTTGTACTGTAGCAGTTAAAAATTGCTTACCTGGTTTTTACTATAAACACAATAAATATTAAGTAGTCATGAACATACTTTATTCATTTAAATAACTAGTGTACAGATATGGATGGAAGTATATATTTAATTTTATAGATTAAACTTCTAGTTTCTGGGTTCTGGTAGTTGAAATTTGATTTTTAGTAACAAAATATAATCCATCTTCACCAATCTGAAAATAAAGTTAATGTTAATTATGTAATGTCGAATATCATGTAATAAATGACTTACCTTTCTGCCTCTCTATTTTGTAGAAGGTGTACATAATTATTAATTTTCAACGAAAAGTTAAATTGTTTTATTCTTCTCGGCCAGCTGTTTTGACTTTGTGAAAAATGTCAACAAATGTATCGATCTGAAGTTAAACACCTGTTGTCTTCGGTTTATTGCTTCGAGTAAGGTCGTCTCACTGTTCGAGAATCTATGATTGTCTGCTTATAATTTAGGCGGTTTTTCAAGAAAGTCGTTGTTCTAAGGCCCAAATTTACCATAGACTGTTAATTAACCTAGGGAATTTTTCTCTATGAGATTGGTCTTCTGTTTGTCTCTGACATTAGTCATCAAATCATCACTTCCTATTTTTTGTAAAATTTTTGGCTTTATATTAAGCCATGGCCGAAATGAAAAGGCTTTTGCATTTTTGTCGGGTTTAGTTGCCTTGTGTCCCCTAAATTTCGAGAGGGTAAGTTTTTTTTGTTGTCTTCACCTAGAAGTATTTTCTAAAATAATTTTATATAGGGACTAGCTGGAAGCCTATTCCTTTTCGAGGAATTACCATTTTCGGGGTAACTTATTCTGCTCCTGAATCCTGTGCAACCACACGTGGGTCCAACCACCAGTTACAGTCCCTGATGCCTCCAATTTGTCGGCGATAATAGGGCTGTGGAAAAATCAGTTAGTTACCACCAACATCACTTCAATCCCAAGAAGACTTCTCGATTTTTGCTTCCTGAAAGCATGGCCATGTGTTCGTGTTCGAGCCATTGTTCTCTGCTCCAACTTTAAATTGCCTCCAGGACTCCTTCAAACTTCTCCAAATCAACCTCTACCACCTAAGCTGCTTTGGGAATAGTAGGCTTGAGAACAGGTTTTTTTTTGCAATTTTTTATTTTTTTTAAAAGATAATATCTTACAGAAAGTTATTTTGTTTTATGATATACCGCAAATAGTGGCTTAAATATTTTTTCTTTAAGTATTTTTAATAAAATATTTCAATAAAGTGTAAACCCTTATAGCTATAAAAGGTACTAGGTATAATATAATTTTTTTTCAAGAATCAAAGTAATGAGTTATAATTTTTTTAATACTATACCACTAACTCACATAGTTAGGTATATATATTTAATTGTTTAAATATTAATATAATTTTCCAATTACTAAGTACATTTATAAAATGTTATTTTTTTAAACTTTCAATCTGAAGGTCACTTTGCAATGTCATATTGACTATTATTTTTTTATGTACTTAACTTACGGCTCAATTAAATATTTGCTATTTTTCAATAATTTGTTAAATTTCTATTTAATTAAAATAAAATAAAACAAGCTTTTGTTAGTTGAATCTGTGTTTTGATTTTGGAGTCTACAATTTTGCAATTTTGGTAATATTAGTTTTTTTTTGGTAAGTAAGAGTTAAATCATTTAATCGCAGTCTTCATTTTTCTTTGTTTGGTGAAGTATTACTTAACTGTATAAATAAAGTGGCGCTCTGGGCACGACTATTTTATAATTCAATTTCCACACATTAAATTTAAATTCAAATTTCACTTTTAATTTTAACATTTTTTTATAAACTAAAGCAACAGTATCTACGACCATTGCTCGCCGATGAACAGCTGCCGCTAGCATATGTAGCAAACAGATCAGTTGCTGACTTTCCATCATTAATTCTAAAATATTGCTACAGTACAAAAGGCTCCCAGACATATTCTGAGTGCTGTGTTGTAAATGGTGTCGAGCTTCTTGAGTACTGATTTCAAGGACCCTTAAGCTAGCGGGGACACATGAGCGGAATCCAATTTAACCTACGTAATATTTTTTCACCCATTTTTCACTAATTTATTACCACCCTAATAATTTTTCACCACCAAACCAACCTTAAGGGGAGCGATTCTGCTGGCTTAAGGTTCAAGCTAGCAGAATTCAAAAAAAAAACTTTTTGTTGATGGCATATTTTTTCACCCATTTTTCACTAATTTATTACCACTCTAATAATTTTTCACCACCAAACCACCCTTAATGGGAGCGATTCTGCTGGCTTAAGGTTCAAGCTAGCAGAATTCAAAAAAAAAAACTTTTTCTTGATGGCATATTTTTTCACACCATTTTTCACTAATTTATTACCACCCTAATAATTTTTCACCACCAAACCAACCTTAAGGGGAGCGATTCTGCTGGCTTAAGGTTCAATCTAGCAGAATTCAAAAAAAAAACTTTTTGTTGATGGCATGTTTTTTCACCCATTTTTCACTAATTTATTACCACCTTAATATTTTTTCACCACCAAACCAACCTTAAGGGAGCGATTCTGCTGGCTTAAGGTTCAAGCTAGCAGAATTCAAAAAAAAAACTTTTTGTTGATGGCATATTTTTTCACCCATTTTTCACTAATTTATTACCACCCTAATAATTTTTCACCACCAAACCACCCTTAATGGGAGCGATTCTGCTGGCTCAAGGTTCAAGCCAGCAGAATTCAAAAAATAAACTTTTTGTTGATGGCATATTTTTTTACCCATTTTTCACTAATTTATTACCATCATAATATTTTTTCACCATCAAACCACCCTTAAGGGAAGCGATTTTGCTGGCTTACGGTTCCAACTAGCAGAATTAAAATAAATATGTACGACATACCATAGTGTTTTGATAGGTTTTTACGAATTTATTACCACCCTAGCAATTTTTCACCCCTTAACTACCCCTTGTGAAAAGTCAATAATTGTGATAGATTAAAATTAAAGGAGATTTTTTTTTCAAATTTACTCTCCTCTACTTATAACTGAAATAAAAAAGTGTTTAGTTAAGATTTTACTAAACTTTGAGCATCCTGATAATTTTGCTCCCATAAATCTATTCGGAAACTTGTCTGCTAGCTCAATATTCGAACCAGCGAAATTAGAAAAAAACGTATTTTTGAAATATTATAGTATTCTATACCAACTTAGTAATTTTTTATCCCTCCACTAACCCTTGTTGGAAGTTAATAATTCTGCTATTGAAAAAGTATTGTTTTATAATTTTACTCTTTTCTGTGGTAAAAAGATTTTTGTCTAATGCCATTTCTCTCTCATACACACACACACACACACACACACACACACACACACACACACACACACACACACACACACACACACACACACACACACACACACACCACACACACACACACACACACACACACACACACACACACACACACACACACACACACACACACACACACACACACACACATACATAATTTTACTAAATACTATTTATAAATAAAATAAGAAATTATCCAACCTCACCAATTCTACCATCTAAACATTTACGCTAGTTAAATACAAAGCAAATTTTTTCGGAAATATGAGATACGATAGTATTGTGCTAGATTTGTACTAATATATTAGCATCCTAGTAATTTTTTACCCTTTAACTACCCTCCCAATCCGGAATCAATAATTCTGCTAGGTTAAAATTTAAGGTGATAAAAAATCTATTTCTATAATTTAACTGTATTGTACTTTTAACTGATTTTATAAATTGCTTGCCAGGTTTTTACTGAATTTGATCCACCCTTATAATTTTTGACCCCCTGAGCCTCAGTTAACGGGAAACATTCAAAAAGCTACACATTGAGGCTAGGTGAATAAAAAATTTTTTTTGGAAACACAAGAGTGCTCCTAGATTTTTACTATATTTTTACCAACCTAGTCATGTTTTTCTCAACTACTCTAATTGAAAAACATTTTCAAATCTTATTCTATGCTAACAATTTTTTATTTTTTTAGTGTTTAAATATTGAAAATACTTTATTCCAAAAAACTATAAATTTGAACCCTTTATGAATATAAAATAACTGAAATCGAGTTGAGTTTTAGTAAATACATTGGAATTTTTATATTTCACAGAATAAATTACCAGGTAATTCAAACTAACATTCCAGGTATTACCAGGTAATAAACATTCAAAATAACATAACACACAAATTGAAATAATTTTATTACGGCTATTATATTATTTAACTAATTGAAAAGAAGGGTCGGGACCGTGCGTATCTATTGTTAAGAGATTAAAAGATTTGTATTCAGTAGGTACATGAAAATTTGAAAAATAATTTAGGTATTTAATATTATTCAAATAAGAAGAGTATTAACGATTGGTCAAAACATATTTTTAAGATTATGTGTACCTATAGCACAAAGAATTTATCTTTTAAAACATTTTAGGATATAAATATTTTAAGTAGGTATATTCAAATAAATCGGAAATTACCGGTTGGTCAGAACAGCTGTTATAGATTATTTGCGTAGTAAATTAAATTTAAATTAGCAGCATTTTAAAAATTTAAAGATATTTGTATTTTTTTTAATTCTTTGTCGAATTTTCATTCATTGTCAGTTGAATATAACTAGAAATTAAAGGGTATTTCAAAAAATATTAACCTGTTTATTTTGTTTATGGAAATGTTTAGAAGAATCGACCAAGGAGAGATCTGGTTTCTCGGGACAGTTCACACACTCATAAATTGGGTTTTTTCTAATGTTTAGGATAGTACTTACTCTGCATCTTTTTATTATTAATTTTTTATATTAATAATTCTATATCAATTATTTATAGGTAAATGTTCGCGTACGATATTCCGTCTTTCTTTACTTTTTTTATGAATTAATTTACGAATTAATTCTAACCTTCATACCGTCTTTTATGTGTTTTTTATTTAATATATTGTTTAAAACTAAGTCTAACTTTCCACGGTACCATCGATTCATCTAGTGGTAATTCTTTTACTGGATAGTACAGAGCAGTCATTTTATAATTAAAAAGTATATGACTGTTGTTATTCTATAAAACCGATCTACAGAAATAACATTAGGTCTCATTGGATTATGGATGAAGTGTAAGCACCCTAAAATTTAAAGAACAAGATCTCTGCCGAAAAACTTAACATAACACTTTTTTATTTCAGTTATAAGTAGCGAAGAGTAACATTGTAAAAGAATATTTTTCACCTTAAAGTTTAACAGAATTATTGACTTCCCATAGGAGGCAGTTGAGGGGTGAATAATTGCTAGTGTGGAAATAAATTCGCAAAAACCTAGCAAAACACTGTGATATTAAAAAAAAAAAATTTTCTGATTTTGCTGGTTCAAATATTGAGCTAGCAGGAACATTTTTAAATAAGATTAGTTTAGAAGTGCAAAATTATTAGGATGGTCAAAGTATAGTAAAAACTTAACAAACCACTTTTTTTATTTCAGTTATAAGTAGAAAAGAGGAAAAAATTTCTTCGTAAATTTTAATCTAACACAATTATTGACTTTTCACAAGGGGTAGTTAAGGGGTGAAAAATTACTCGGGTTGTAATACATTTGTAAAAACCTAGCAGAACACTATGGTATATGGTATGGTATGGTATAACCGTAAGCCAACAGAATCGCTCCCCTTAAGGGTGGTTTGATTCTGAACAAATATTAGGATTGTAATTATTTAGTGAAAAATGGGAGAAAAAATATGTCATCAACAAAAAGTTTTTTTTTAAATTTTACTAACTTGAACCTTACGCCACCAGAATCGCTCCCCTTACGGTTGGTTTGGTGGTGAAAAATTATTAGGGTGGTAATAAATTAGTGAAAAATGGGTGAAAAAATATGCCATCAACAAAAAGTTTATTTTTTGAATTTTGCTAGCTTGAACCTTAAGCCAGCAGAATCGCTCCCATTAAGGGTGGTTTGGAAGTGAAAAATTATTAGAGTGGTAATAAATTAGTGAAAAATGGGTAAAAAAATATGCCATCAACAAAAAGTTTTTTTTTAATTCTGCTAGCTTGAACCTTAAGCCAGCAAAATCGCTCCCATTAAGGGTGGTTTGGTGGTGAAAAATTATTAGGATGGTAATAAATTAGTGAAAAATGGGTGAAAAAATATGCCATCAACAAAAAGTTTTTTTTTTGAATTCTGCTAGCATGAACCTTAAGCCAGCAGAATCGCTCCCCTTAAGGTTGGTTTGGTGGTGAAAAATTATTAGGGTGGTAATAAATTAGTGAAAAATGGGTGAAAAAATATGCCATCAACAAAAAGTTTTTTTTTTGAATTCTGCTAGCTTCAACCTTAAGCCAGCAGAATCGCTCCCCTTAAGGTTGGTTTGGTGGTGAAAAATTATTAGGGTGGTAATAAATTAGTGAAAAATGGGTGAAAAAATATGCCATCAACAAAAAGTTTTTTTTCCAAATTCTGCTAACTTGAACCTTAAGCCAGCAGAATCGCTCCCCTTAAGGTTGGTTTGGTGGTGAAAAATTATTAGGGTGGTAATAAATTAGTGAAAAATGGGTGAAAAAATATTACGTAGGTTAAAATGGATTCCGCTCATGTGTCCCCGCTAGCTTAAGGGTGCTACTGATTTCAATGCTGAGTCGTAAGCTATAGCCGCGTAGTCTAGCTGTGATCGTATAATAGTTCTGTATATAATTAACAATGTACTCCTGTCTGAACCCCAATTCTTATGTGCTAAAATTTTTAGTAAATTTTATTTTTTGTAATATTTACATGTTAGAATATTTATATGTTCTTTCCAATTCAACTTTCTGTCAAAAGTTACTCCTAGCAATTTTAGCGAATCTTTCTGTTGCAGTGATTGGTTATATAGATATAATGAAATTGGTGTACTGACGTTCCTTTTAGAAAATACTGTATATTTAGTTTTAGTTGTTGAAAAGATAAATAGAGTTTCTTGTGATCATTTTGCAATATCTAACAAGAAACTCTGTGCAAGTTGTGAGAGGTTGTTTAAGTTTTTGCTTTGGCCAAATATAACGACATCGTCAGCACAGGCCTTTAATTGGAAGTTTAAATTTTTTTTTATTATTGAGTTAATGCCTCGACAACTATGATCATTGGCATGGTACAGTCAGGTACCTAGTGTAGTGTGTGTGTGTGTGTGTGTGTGTGTGTGTAGAGTAATTGTCTTGATACTTAGCAAAGTCGACGACATTGTCTTTGCTAAGAGACGCTAATTGTATCCGAACGTCTGCGGTCCCTCTGGTGAGTACCGATCGCACAAGGATAGAAATTATTTTCATCTATTAATTTTTAATAAACGAAAATTTCCACCCAGGTGGGATTTGAACTCACGACCTTTAGGTTCAAAGGTAGGCGCTCTTACCACTGAGCCACAGAGGGGGTTAGTTTTAAATTTTGTAGAACATCATTTATGGCAATTATTAATAGCGTAGGACGTAGGACAATAGCGTATTGAAGTTTTTTTATAAATGCAAGGCAAATGTCCTTTAATTTCTAAATCGTATAGTAATCTGATAATACGGTGGCGCCAAGCTGTATCAAAGGCTCTTTCAATGTCGAAGAATATTCCAATACATTTTTTATTAAGAGAGAAGGCTTCATGTACACTGCTTTCTAGGTCTACAGTATTGTGTTGGGTGGATATATTTTGTCGGAAACAACTTTGTTCTGGAATAATAATATTTCGATCTTCAAGTGTCTAGAGGAGACGACGGTTGACCATTTTTTCTGTTTGCATGCAGTACATGTTAGTGTAATTGGTCTATAAGACTCAGGATCTGTTTTGGGACATTTTGGTTTTAATATTGGTATTATAATAGAATTTCTCCACGCTGTTGGAAATTTCTGTTCTGTCCAAATAATATTAAATATGTTAAGAAGATGATTGTGTGCATTCTCAGGTAAATGCTTAAGAAAAGCCATTGGGATATTATTTGGACCCTCACTAGTCTCTTTGAATGAGTTTAATGCATCTTTGTATTCATGTATAATAAATTTGGTGTTTAAAGCATCTGTGTCATCTACAAACGGTATAATTACATTGCATTCTTCGTTCTGTTTAAAGTTGATAACATTATTACTTATAATTATTTCTATAGTAGTCAATCTTCTGCTATTTCTAGGTCATCTGTGATTATTCTTTAATCTTTCTTTAGTTGAGTGATTTTGTTATAAGCCGGTATTCCAGATATTTTTTTGACATTCTCCCACATTTCAGACATAGGTGTCCTACTGTTTATACTGGACACACATTGAGCCCACGAATTTCTTTTTGAAGTTTTTATTGTTAACTGAGCTTTAGCTTTAAGTTTTTGAAATTCTATTTTATTGTTAAGTGTTTTATGTCTTTTGTATTTATATTTGTTAAAGGCGTTTTTGGAAGCCTTGATCGATGTCTTACATTGTTCATTCCACCAAGGAACTGGTTTATGTTTTGTAACAAGTGCAGTTTTTTTAATGGTTACCTCGGCTGCATCTAAGATGATGCTGAAGAAGGTTTCTATGTCTCTGTCAATATTGTTGGATATTTTACAGTTTGTGACATGTTTTTCTACAATATCTTCAAATAATGTCCAATTTGCTTCCTTCGTTTTCCACTTAGAGGTGTGCTTTCTATTTTTGGGCTTGAACAAGTTATTCGTGATTATTATTGGGTAATGATCACTGTTATAAGTGTAGTCTAATCTGTCCCATGCCATTAATGCAGAGAAGTTATTATCCGCTATCGTTAAGTCCAAGGGAGTTGATTCGCCTGTTTGTATATTGAATCTTGTAGGGCGTCCATCATTCAACAGTGATAAGTTATACTGATCTATTAATTCTTCAATAATAAGTCCTCTTTTGTCATCATATGTAGAACCCCAAATACTGTTGTAAGCATTAAAATCACCTGTTAAAATACGCAGAGAAGGTATTTGTCTCACGAGGTTAAAAGGTCCTGTTTATCAATTAGTTGTCCTGGTGGTAAGTAAATCGTGCAAATATTTATTTTTGTCGTCCCTTCTAGAGAAATAGCTACAGCTTCTAAATGTGTTTGTAGGGGTAACCTACTTGCGGTTAATTTGTTATTTACAAGAATTGTCACTCCACCGCTTGCTATTCTTTGGTTTACTCTATTTTTTGAAAAACTTTGATAATTATATAAACAAGATTCTTGGTTACTCTTAAGATTCGTTTCTTGAAGACAAATAATATCTGGTAGATACTCTGATTGTAGAATTTTTAACATCGGTAAGTTATTATAGTATCCGTTTATATTCCACTGAATAATTGAATTAAACGACGCCATTTTTACTTTCTAGTTGTAAAAAAGTTTTAATTTTATTAAGACTCTGAGTCTGTGTTAAGTAAAAGGTCATTTTCGTTGTCGGTAGAAGAGAGTTCGTCATTTAGGTGTTTTTTGATTTTTTTTCTAAGTTTGGTACATTTGATTTTAAGAGATCTATCTGTTAAGTGAGCATATAAGTTACTAATCATTCCTAGCAATCCAGTAAAATCATGTGTATAATTAGTTATAGTGGTGATAATATTTGGAGAACCTGGTGCGTTTTCTAACAGATCTATAAATTGGTCGTGATTAAGGATATATGGTGGTGAATGTTCATTTATTATTGTTTTTAGGTCAGTATCAGAACTTTTCTTGGGTTTTTTTGTTGGGTTTTTGTGTAGGTTTCCTAAAATTTATTTCTGTTTGTTTGTCTTTTTCTGACAGAGCTGGTGTATATGTTGGTGAAGGTGATAGAATTTCATCTACGTCACGTTTACGGCTTGTCTGTTGAGTAATATCTAGTGATATAGCGCTGTTATTTTCTGGAGGTGTAATGGTATTGGTAACTGAGGATTCTTTTAGTTCGACATGTTCAGGATTTGTACTGTTTGTAAAGGAAGTAGATTGCTGATTGGGAAGTTTTTCTATGGTGTCCATTTGTGAAGGAGTGTTTAAAGATGTTGAAATAGTTGGAGGTATGGGTGATTGTTGAGGGTTTGTGACATTTTTACAATGATTAGCATTATGTCCTTGCTGTTTGCAGTTAATGCATAACTGATTATCTTGGGATAAGAAAATTCTATAGGATTTGTTATCGTAATTATTCAAAAAAGATTCTGGTAAACGATTTATAACAGGGTTGACAAAATCTTGTCTTCTAAAAATGTAAATATGACTGAATTCCGGTCAGGTTGAGCTAATGCGAAGAAAGGTCATTGGTGACTTTAGCTTGACACCTAGGTTTTCTTATCCGTAAATAAGAATATCATGGGGAATTGAGGGGCATACATTTAATAAAACTTACCTATCCGCTAAAGTAATATATTTTCTAGCTTGAACTGGTTCATCATTTATTATTATTACACCATCATGTACCTGCATAAAGTTATTCACAATTTCTTTGTCCACTAGATACATGCATACTCGATTATTGGACAGCCTTGAAGAAAATAAGATGTTTTTGCGCTCTATAAGTGCTCCTAGTGGTATGAGGTAGTACTTTAGGCGTAATCCACCCTTTGAAGAGAAAACGATCGCTTGTTCAGGACTGGGGTATATATGTTGGCTTAAAACTTTTGAGTATGATTTAACTGTGTTGGCATGTTGTGGTACAGAGCTAATTACGTTGGAACTTCCATCTGATGTTACGGACATGATAAATCCTATATATGCGATCTTAACAAGACTTCGTTTTATATATGGATTAAATAAAATGCAGTCCCACTCTGTTTATTTGAAAATTAGTTAATCGGTATGGTAATTACCAAATTAGCTGAATAACGATAAAAGTACAACTAGTTTTTTGGTTAATTTTTAACTATAGTTATTGATAAGAATATGTTACTGATGCTTAAAAGTGATATTTTTAATCATCATCAATTAGCCAATTGCGTCCACTGCTGGACATAGGCCTCCCTCAGTTCTTTCCAGTGTTCTCTACACTGGACCGCTTGTAGTCAGTTTCCCGCTACACGTTTTATATCATCGGTCCATCTAGTCGGTGTTCGTCCTCGGCTTCTTTTATAGTTTCTGGGCCTCCATTCCATAATACTTCTTGTCCACTGTCCATCTTGTGCTCTAGCTAAGTGCCCTACCCAGTTCCACTTAAGCGACGTGGTTCTTTGGATGACGTCTTGAACTCCTGATCTTTGCCTAATTTGTTGGTTTGTTATGTGGTCTCGAAGGCTCACGTTCAGCATTACACGTTTCATGGCTCGTTGTGTAACTCTGAGTTTATTCGCAGATTTTTGCGTGGGTGTTAAAGTCTCTGCTCCATAAGTTTGTACAGGTAAAACACATTGGTTATAAACCTTTCGCTTAAGACACATGGGAATTGAACTTTTTAGAATATGGCTTAAATTGCCAAATGTTGCCCAAGTTAGGCCTATTCGACTATGTATTTCATGTGTTTGATTGTCTCTGCTTATTTTGATTTCCTGTCCCAGATATTTTTAAGTATCTGTTTGTTGTATGGTATTATTGTCAATAGTAATATTTTCACTCATTACGAGATTTGTTATAAGTTTAGTTTTCTCAAAGTTTATCTTTAATCCTGCTCTTTCAGACAGACTTTTAAGCGAATTCATCATAGAAACTGTATCTTGTAAATTATCTGCGATTAATACAACATCATCTGCAAATCTTAGGTGATTCAATCTTTCTTCATCTATATTGATGCCCATATCTTGCCATTGAATGCTCTTAAATATTCACTTTAGAGCTGCCGTGAACAATTTTGGTGAAATATTGTCTCCTTGTCTAACTCCTCGACCTAAGCTAAATTTTTCTGTGTCTTCGTGTAGTCGTATACTTGATGGAGCGTTCTCGTAGATGTTTTTAATTAGTGTCGTGTACCTGTAATCTATTCGGCTTTGATTTAGGGCTTCCAGTATTGTTTCAAACTCTACAGAATCAAAAGCCTTTTCATAAGATCTTTATGGTATGCAGATGGTCATTTGTGCCATATCCTGCCCTGAAGCCTGCCTGTTCTTTGAGCTGATAGAAATCAAGTTTAGGTGTTAGCCTCTTTGTTAAGATTTTCATAAAGAGTTTGTAAATATGTGTCAAGAGGCTGATGGGTCTATAATTTTCTAATTTAGTATTACCGCCTTTTTTGTGTAACACGACTATTACTGCATTGTTCCAGTCTTTTGGAATCGTACGCGCATGTAAGCATTTATTAAATAGTTCGCTTACTGATTTTAATAAAATTTCTCCTTCTGCTTTTATTGCCTCGATAACGAGTCCATCATCACCAGGCGATCGATGGTTCTTCATTTCCTTTAAAGCTGCTCTTACTTTTGACACAGTAATAGGTAAAAGTATTTCCGATCCCTGATTTATGAGAGTCTTTACTCGTGTCGGGAAATTGTCTTGTGGTCTTTGGCTGGTATAGAGGTCTTTATTAAACTCTCTGGTTATTTTCAGAATGTTTTTTTTACCTGTTGTTGCCTTTCCGTCCTTATCTCTCAGCTTGTATATTTCTTTTTTACTTTGTCTGAGTTTTCTTTCTAATATCTTTGAACCTTTGTTCTCTTCTACTGTTTGAGTAATTACATTAGTATTATATCTTCTTGTATCTTTTTTAATTTTCGCTGAAATTCTTTTATTTAGTTTTTTTATATTCTTCTTTGTTTCCCTTTTCGTTCTCGCTTAGGTTTCGTCGTATTTCCATGAGAGATTTTGTATTTTTGCTAATCTTTTTACTTTTGGTGTCATTTTTTTTGCAAAATTTGACTTGTACATTTCTAACCGAGTGTGTTATTAATTTATTGTGATCGTCGATACTAAGAGGTTTGGGATTATTACTCTGTAAAGTTACGGCTATATTTTTTATGTACACTTCTGGATGATTTGGTGAATTCCAAACTATGCGTTTGCAACTGTTTTTCATCTTTGCTCTTTCTTTTTGTAGATTTATCGTTACTCTAGATCCTACTGGTCTGTAGTCGCTTTCTACTAATAGTTTATTGCGTACAGTGACATCTTGAATAATTTGCTTTTTGTCTGTTATTATATAATCATATTCGCTCTTAGTTCTTCCGTCTGGACTAGCCCACGTCCATTTTCTATTCTGTTTCTTTTTAAAAAAGGTGTTTATTGCATACAGTTTGTGTTTCAGTAGAAAGTTGGTAAGCATTTCGTCTCTTTTGTTTCTTACTCTGATTCCAAAATTTCCGATTGCCACTTCTTGTTCGTCCATCTTCCTTCCAAGTTTTCCGTTAAAATCTCCCATTATCACATTGTAATGAGCCGGTTCCTGCTTTTTTGCTCTTTCGATTTCTTCATAGAAGGTTTTGACAATTTCATTTTCGTAATCGCTGGTGGGGGCGTATACCTGGATTATTTTTAAATTATATCTCTTATTTAGTCTTAGATTTATATACATAAATCTTGGGGAAATGCAGTCAACGCTCTGTATATTTTGTTTGTATTTTTTTGTGTAATAATAAACCTATTCCTCCAGTTGTCGATTTGACCTGATCTTCACCTCTTCTTTTGACTTTGCTAATTCCTATAATATCCCATTTCACATTCACAGAGTTCTTCCTCCAGTTCTGTCATTTTTTCATCCTTAGATAAGGTTCTTACATTATACGTAATTATGTGCAACGTTCGTCGTTGTTGGTAGCCTCCTACATCCCGGGGATTTTTCGCACCCTCTACCCGCTGTCCATGAGTCCTACCGCTACCTTGGTCGGGAACTAGCGAGCTGCCAGGGACTGAGGGCCGTTTTCTTGAATGTCTGTTCATGCTGAGGGGGTTTTGGCATTTAAACATCACGCTTGCCAGGAGGGTTGGTGAGTTGGTTTGGGAAATTGGTAGGATAGTAGGTATTGGGTAGGAATGGGGTTAGGACATGATTTCTCTGCACAGGAGATGAGAGAGAATCAAGGCTCGCGTAGGGCAGGATTGTATCCCTGAAGTAAGTCTATCCTCCACTGGGATTGTGGAAGAGTACCTACCCGCTACCACACCTATTTTTAATCAAACTATGATTAATTGGAAAAAAGTACTTACGGCACTTAACAAATCACTGTAAACTTCTTTGATATGCCACTTTTAATTATTTAAATTTTGACTTTTTCTATTAAAAAACTATCAAAGTTGTGGAGCTTGAATTAAGTCGACTTTCATGTCTGACATATAGGGCCGGACTTTCTATTTTACTTCTCAGCCTTAAAAACATATAATTATCAATTTTTAAAACTACCTACTATCTATTAACACTATCTATAAAAATATTCTGTCTCACACCGTTCTTTTATATTCTAAAATATATCCAGAGCATGCTTTTCGTTAAAATTATCCATTTAAATAATCCAATATCACATAAATATTTTCAAACCAATATGTCACATTTTTACAAAACCATTAAGTTTTTGCCTTCATAAAAGGTTATTTAGTATTTTTTGTATAACTTTTTAAGGTTAATAAACCTCGTATTTTTTCCTACTTTTTCTCAAGGGTAAGAAGGAACTCTGGCACAAAAATATTCTTTTTAGCCCACTCGAGGAGTTAAGCAAGAGTCAAGGGAAGAATTGCTTATTTTGTTTCTTTATGGGATTTATTTAAAAAAGGGTTAAGTTATCCTATTGGATTTACACCTGATCCCCAAAGTTAACTCTCGTCATCCTTCAGAGGTCCAGATCTCGATCAGACTATTCCCGGACACTTCATGAAACCAGCCAGAAAGACCTCCCTCATTGATTGGAGTGTGGAATACTGTCAATTTTTACCAAGTTTTTTTTATCAATATAATAGTTATATTATAAATATTTAAGGACTAACTGTCAACTACAGGTTGAGGTCTTAAATCCTCCCTATTAAACTCTATTGTATAGTTTTATGTGTACACACTTATTCAGAGAGTTCGTTATTGGTATTTTCAATAATATATATTAAAACCTTGGCACCTATTTCGTTCAGGACAGAGTGGCCATATTACTTTATTTGCACTTTTAATTGAACGCCGAAGTACAGTATTAGTACATTTCTAGTAGGCAGGTAAATTACCTTTTTAGATGGAATTAGTAAATTTTCTTACTTGTATTTAATATTTTTAAAATTCCTTAAATAGTATTAGATTCTACCTTTCAGTAAATTTAAATTCAGAGATAAATTTTGTATAATCAGGGAATTATTTTAGTAAAAAATTAACTAGGTTACCTGTATATAAATTGTGGTGGGTAGCATAAAGAATTAGACTGTATATATTAGGTTAGGTATTAAATTTGCCGGTCAGATAGCTCAGCGGACTGTGCAGCTGCCTCTCATTCGCTTCACTGTCGAATGGTTCAGTGGATGTGGGATCGAGCCCCAGCTAGGTGTACAGAAAACAAAAAGTCTAACGCAGCAGTTTAAAATTCTAGATGAATCTGCGGCTTAGACTAGAATATGCTGGGGTCCGATCGGCCTATGGTCGAGCAGTACGGCAAGAGATAAGGGCTTGCGGCTCGGTGATACTCCTCCATAGATCCCTACCGGACGGGCGTAACGCCTAAAAAACCGGATATATATTAAATTTGTTGTGAATACTAAATATTTTACTTAATACCTGTTTTTTTTTTCATTTCAGCTAAAAGGTTATACAGCATTACAAGATACCTTGGAAGATATATGTTAATGCTTTCCAGACGCCCAATCACATTTTAGAGTAACTTCCAGATTCTACCACTTACATTTACATATATTCGTATTTTTTTTTTATTACCTTGTCATATATTTTCTCATTTTACAGTCCCTGTGGGGTATGCAAATTTGCCGAATTCTCTTTTAAGTGTCACGTAGTCACTCTCTGGCACAGTCGGCTAGCTAGCCTTCATTTATTTGTTTTTCGTTACATTACTATTACATTTTTGTTACAATAGCGTCCATCACCCCTACACACTTTTTTTAGAATTGCTAAAATGGAAGATAAAACTAGCATCTTAAAAGAAAAGAATAGCTCATTATTTCAAAGAATGACCATTTTAGAAAAAACTGTTTTTGGAAAAACCACAGATCAAAAACACATAAACAGGTATTACACTAACAGCCTACATAAAACGTTCAGTGAAGTTGTAGATAACAGTAGGTCATTTTCACCAAGACAGTTGACAATATTAATAATAAATCTGGTAAAAATAAACTAAAAGGAAATGAAATTAACTTGGGAAAGGACCTATAGGAGCCATGGTGTGGCAGTAATGTCAGAAAGCTCTATATTCCAGCCTGGTGACCCTGCAACATAGTCACGAAGAAACTACAGCTACGTAAGAAACAGATCGCTTAGGAGCAATGTAACCAATTGGGACAATAATGTCAGAAGAGCCTACGTTCCTGAGCTACAAATAACTTATCCACGGAGGATGCTACGTGGGAAAGCAACCCAAAAATGTTTAAGATAAAATTAAGGATGTTAATTATTGAAAGAACTAGTATAATGTAGATGAGGAAAAAGTATTGCCAAAACTTGCAACATAAATATAAAATAAAATACATAAAAATTAAACGAAACCGCAAATAGTACTTCTGATAAAATAATAAATTAACTTGGGAAAGGATCTACAGGAGCCATGCGACTAATTGTGTAGCGGTTATATTGCCTACCACATTGGGATAACTTATGGGGGGTTAAAAATTAGGGACAAGGATTGCTAGGCTGGGGATAGGGTAAGCAAAACAAACCGGAACGTTTGCGAACGGTTACTCTTAGTTTGTTTGGAGAGCTGGGTCGTGAGTGAGTGAATTAAAAGTAGACTGGAATAGGGTAATTACAAAAAGTGAATCAAAAAAGTACTTCCATGGATTTCCTTGACAACACAACACAAGAAGGTTCCTAAGCTATATAAAATGTACGCCGCGTACAAGAATCTTCCTGATGGGTGGAAAGATAGGCTTTTGTTTTCTAAAAAATACATCAAAAGGGTTAGCATCTTTTACGTTCGACGGCCACAATTATTGGTCGCATGACTTCTGTAGGATTATTTACTAAGGTAATTTGTTCCTTTCTGGCTTCGCTGCACCGTAGTAATGACGACCAAATAGTCAGAATTGCGTTTTTATGGTTGTCTTCTACCTTTATCTATTTTCTTTTTTATTTACGTAGTCGGTTTTGCCAATAATTTTTTCTTATGAGTATTATACTAGTTTTCGCATTACTAAATATCCTTTTTTTATATTTAAAACATTTTGGCGTTCTTTTCCTCATGTAGCTTTCTGAAAGAAAATCCAAATATTTATTTATACTCTCTCACAAAAATTCTTAAAAACAAAAAAAGTAAAAAGCAAAGATGCACGCTATTTCAATTAATATATACCTAAAGGCAAATATTTTGTTTATTTTATTTTTGTACGTAGTCCACTGTTATTTTTTTTTTCGTTAATGCATACCTTAATTAAATTTTCAAGATAGAGAATTATACACCAAGCAGTCTGGTATTTTCGATTTATATACCAGCCACTCTCTGAGAACACTATATTTACATTTGACTAGTGGCCGTTCATTATGTAGGTATCCCAAATAAATTATACCAGCTAGAAACGCATACAGACAGATTGATTGTCCGGTAATTTTAGGATAGAGCGTTATGGAGTTCGTAGTTTTTGTCGATGTATAATTTAATTCGTCGAAAACGATTTGATGTTATTTACCATTAAATGGATTATGGCTTTTAGAAATACCTGCCTGTTGAGTCATTGCAAAAATATGAGCTGGTTTAATAATAGGGTAATTTGGTTATTACGGTGAGACCACAATTTCGGTAATTATTCTATGGGCTTTATTATAACCCTAGACTAAAGTATGTTACATTGTACATCATTAATTTAAATCAAATTATTCTACATGAACTGATTTTCCTGGCAATCTCAAATGGTTACGAATTATCCAAAGTTTATATTATCGTTTTGTTTTAATATTTATGTATAAAGCTCATTAGAGGAGTAAGCACAAAGCAGTAAGATACATTATGAATTACCCCTAGTTAGTTTCTAAACATTAATTTTCTACGATTTTCAAGAACTAATTAACTAGTAATATTGTATGTTTTCAAAGTTATACTCTTCCGTGGTTGTGTGGATGTGTGTGATAAACTTTTTTTACCGCGGAAACAAAAATTATATTGGATAAAACCTTTAAAAAACTGTATATATAATGTTTGTGTCACTATTTATGTAATAAATAATATTTATTCTATAAAAACTTAATCAAGTCTCAAAGGGACGGTCTTTTTTTATATGTATCCCGGACCGGTGCAAATGGTGTCTCAATGATTACTTCTGTTTTCAAGTTTACATACCTGCCTGATACAATGGTGGTGATGATATCTCTCACTTCGGTTATGTATGCCGATTATAGATTAGTAACTATAATATAATTAAACTTTGTTACGTCACTTGTAATGTTTGCTAGTGTAAAGTGTTTTCTATTTGCAGAAACCATATTTCTGGATCGCTGGACCAGAACAGTGGGATTTTCAATGCTACGCGATCCACTCCTTTATCACTCCTAATGGCACTATCTTGCATGTTCACTGTTTTCACCGGCAAAAGTATATTATCAACACTATTCTTTTTAAACGTTCACGGGGTCACCAATGTTCCGTGGTAAATAAGTTTATCACACGCATCCACACCAACCACGGAACAATAATAATGTTTACCAAAAACAGGGCGGCCGTATGTGGCAAGTGTACATCGCACACAGGCGGCCAACAATTGGGGCAGCCAAAAGCAGTCCACTGATAATACTTTTTTAAAACGAAAATAAATTCAAATAATTAAATAGTAATGGTTCAGATAGATTCTAATTCTGTAAACTCTAATATTCCAAACAATAATAATTATTCAGTACGTGATAATACTCATGCGTTTAATTTATCATATATACTTCCCGCTCTTTTACAGGTATAGTCATAAAGCATAATACTTTACAAAAATTTAGGCAAGTGGTTGTAAAGTTTCTGTGATAATATTGTTCCTATGGTTAGGTTTATAGATGGATTATTATGTCTTATGTTCAGTCTTAGTTGAGAATTCGATGAATTTCGACACTCTTTTGATAAACGATTTTATTTTTAAAATATAGTAGTGTACCCGTTTCTTTTAACACAGTACAGTAGGTACTGTATTTCGAAGTAACGTCGAGATCAGAGCAATTTTATTAGTATACGCGTTACGGCTACATATTATTTGGAGAAACATTATTCGGACAACTTATTTGAAGTGTTTTTGGATTTATTTTGTTAAATTCGCCCTGCTTCGTTGTTAAGTGATAATTTCATCTCAAGATGAACCCACTTTTGGGTCACTCACAAATGACACGGTCCAAACCCGGAAGACGAATAAACTATAACACCATCAGAACTACACACCGACACGTTCGCGGAGGAACATCAATTTTCGTATGAACTGAAATTTTTCACCGTAAACTTCACCTAAACACTCCATTAAAAGCTGTTGCTATAACAGCATGGTGTCCAGAACAAATAACAATATGTAACTTATATATTTCTCCTAATTATACATTGCGCAAACTACTAAAATACACATAGTAGAGGTAAAATAATCGAAAATGTCATTAATAATATTGATATTAACTTTTTTTAATACAGTACATACTATTTTATATTCAGTCAGGAAGCTTTTTATCAATAGACTTAAGCTTGTAATCTCAAAATACACCCGTTACTAACTTGACATACTCTAGACAAGTTATTCGATAGAAATCATTTTCCCATTATCATTACTAACAACGCAGTCAAATCGGAATATACAAAAACGAGATGGAAATCTCAGGTGCTAATTGGAAACTCTTCAAACTAATTGTAAAAGGATGCACATATATATTTAAATATCAAAATAACATAGACGAAGACATAAAATAACTAAACCATTGCATAATTTCGTCCGCCGATGGGTGTATCGGTAAATACAAAATTACGCTATTAAAAAACACGTTCCCTGGTGATTCCGAAAACCTCGCAGTCTAGTTGACCTAATAGATTTCAAAAGGCCCAGAGCAAAAACAAAACGCTTAATAAAAAACGGTAAACTAAATTCAGGGAAACATTTTACCAGCTCTATTACCAAAGATACCCTACCGACTCAAGTATGCTCAAAATTAAAGAGAATAAAATAACATTATACTCATAGAAAATTCCAGCTCTTACCATTCATGACAAAATACAGATTACAGAATACAGATTACAGATGACAAAAAAATCAGTGATATGCTTTTTCCAACACTTTCTCAATAAATCAAATAATCCTACTAATCTACAAAAAGAAATTGATGCTACTCAAAAAACTTGCAATGTTTATCATGCCATTAATATACCTTTCAGTTTCCAAGAACTAAACGATGCCATTTTTTTGACAAAAGATCAACTACAGGCCCTGACGATATTCCTTGTATCTTTTTAAAAAACCTTCACCAAAATACATACGAGCTTTGTACAGTTTGACAGTTTCCAAATTGATTCCAATCAGATAACCTGTAGATATATTTAAATTGGTCTGTCCAGAAAGGAACAGATACAAGCTGAATTGGTGATGTTACAAGTAGGGCTGTAGAAATACAAAATGGACCTTTGTGCACAAATGATCTTACAAAAAACAATTGTATTATGATCCACCCCTACCCTGTTATAACTGATACATATATAATATATTTAAAATATTGAATGATAAAATAAACAGATGATATTGAGAAAAAAAATTGAACGTTATATAACTAATGATACGAAAATATGAGTTAAGAAAATTGACTAAGATTATTATTAAAGGTTTGTTCGTTGACTGATTAAAGTTAAACAAAATTTAAGGAAAATATTTTAAAATACTAGGAACAATTATTATAAAGGAACCTGACTAATCTCAAACTGAGAAAGTTCTTCTTCTGGATGCTTACGTCACTGGGACTTGTAAGGTTGAAACCTAGAAGTACACTCTTCTAGTAGTTAACTGAACTGCTACTCCAGTAACCGGGAAAAAACAAAAAAAAAAACTCCAACCAAACTACATGGACTCCATTATCCCAAATTCAAAATAATCCTGATTTGACTTTATAATCATTCTTTCCTCCATCGACTTAAAAATAAAATCAAAGAAAGCTCTCATTAGCTTTATTCGGAGTTGATAAACAAAAAGGCGATTAGGACAAAAAAACTAGCCGAATGATGATAATTAGTGAAGTTTTGTACACTTTTTGTAACCTTGGAAAATTAATTGAAAACTATGTATTTATAAAAATAATGTTGGGATTTAACTATGAATATTTCAAAGAAGAATTAAAATTTAACATATCTTAACAAATATATTATAGGCACAGAGTAATGAAGGGTCTCCTTACATTATCGAATTGCTTGGATATTGATGAAAACGTAGGAGAATTTCGAACAGAAAGAATTCTGAACGTGATTTGACTGATATAATTAAGGAAAATTAATTGGATAAATGATATAAATATGAAACTAGTAATGGTTAAAAAAAATTATTTACTTTAATTAAAATGAAACTCACCCAACGCAACACTATTTCACTAATTAAAACAAAATCTTCTTATCCCAAAACTTCTAAATTCAAAACAAAACGCCTTCTGTAACTTAAATAATTGACTTCTGAATAACTTAAAAGGTTTTTCGGCTAACTTGAAAACTACGTGCGTTGGCCGCTGGATTCAATCAGTCCTCTGTCCCGTTCATAGGCTGGATATAAAGTGACTTCTTACACTTTTAAAATCGTTGGCTTCCTTCAACTTCAAGGTAAACGGAAACGGCAGGTAGGCAGTTTGACCAAGTGACAAACAATTGATAACCCCATTACCTGTATACTTGGTTGCATACCTTACAGGCAGAATTAAGTTATTTTAAATTTTCAGTAACGATAAAGAACTCTTATCGTTACATATAGAAACAATCGCTAACGATGCATACCAAAGAAGGCGATCAATCCCTAGACACGCTAAACTCATACAGGCGAATCTCTCTCACGTGTACTTTATGTAAATTTCAAAAAAAAAATATTAATAAAAGATTACTTACGTACCTTGAACAAAATAAAATCCTCGACCAATTTCAATCAGGCTTCAGATCAAATCGATGCACCATGGATAATCTTTTACTTCTGCAATCAACAATTGCGACTGAGCTATCTAACAAAAGTAGTGTCGACCACTACACTCCCCCTGGGGGGTCAGGATTGAAGAGAGAGATCTAACAAAAATGAAGTCATTGCAATCTCCCGAAAGCGCTTTTGACTCTATACCAATTTCTGTGATACTAAACAAACCAAACCAGAATAAGCTGTCTGGTAATATACATTCGTTTATATAAAAATTTCTTATAGAGCGATCCTTTAAAGTAATACTAATAACTAATGGCAAAACTTCCTTAAAACACACAACCACGAACGGTGTCCCACAAGGGTCTGTCCTAAGCAGCACACTATTTCTCCTTAGTATTAACGATTTTAGTTCATTCATAAACGACCCTATACAATTCGGAATATATGCTGACGACATAATATTATTCTGTAATGAAAGGTCATATTCTACACAAATACTTTACTACAAAACACGCTAAGTAAAATAAACAGCTAAGACAGTCAATCCGGCCTTAACTTCTCCCCATCCAAATCCAAAGTTATTCATTTTACCAGAAGACAAAACACGCAAGCTCCAACCATTGCTCTGAATGGAAACTTTCTCCAAGTAGGAGACCAAATAAAGCTTCCAGCCATTATTTTCGATAAAAAACTTTCCTGGAGACCACACATTCGAGAAATTAAGGGTCGCTGCCTTCAAAGTATGAATCTCCTTAAATCACTAACTCATTATACTTAGGGAGCTGATGAGAAAATACTACTAAAAATATATCGAGCTCTCACTTGCTCCAAACTTGACTGTGGTAGTGTTCTCTACATGCCATCAAGTAAATTACTACTACGTTCACCAAATGTAGCCTAATTACTTTCCTTGGAGAATAGCAGAGATTAGCAAAGTCATGCAGAATGTTTCGGACCTTCGCTTTATCTAAGACGACAACAACTTCTACTGCTCTATTTCGCTAGAGTTTCAGCAAATCCCACAAATCCCAGAAGAGACCTCATCTGTAATAGATAATTACCAGTTGCTCTCAACCTAATCACAAAAATTATAGAACAAAATTGGTACTTGGTAGAACCAAATACTACAATAAGTAATATTAATATTTTCAAGCGGATACAAATAAGTATTATAGATAATTTGATAAGTGCGATAACCAAAAGCAATATTCAAACTGCACTGGATATTTTTAATGGATTTCACAAACAGCTAAAATTTACCGTTGAGGTTTTACAAGAAAAATGTGTTCTTTTTTTAGACATTAAGGTGATAGGAATATCAGATAATAAGATCATTTTGGATTGGTGTCAGAAACCAAGTGACTCTGGAAGATTTAGAAATTATTTCCCTTGGCACTCAAAAAGCCGAAAATATAACACGTTTGTTGCTATAAAAAACAGAATTTGGCACATAAGCAATATTTTCATACAAAATAATTTAAAAACAATATACAACATATTTTTGAGTACCGGTTATCCTAGGTATGCCCCCATTAGTAAAATTTAACTTGTAATTTTTAAATTTTTTTTAGTTAGAGGACAAGGTACAAATATGGACTACCATTTTGTTTATTGCTGATATTTTGAGTGTTTTTTAATCGAAAAACGTCAAATTACATAATTGGCATGTAGAATTGTTTTGCTCTTTTGTGCTGTCACGGTGTCAATGTCATAAAAACACTCACGGTGTCATTTAAGTAAGAAACGGAAAGATGATATACATAATATGGGCTACTAGTAAAAATATTTTTGTTTTTATTTTATAATTTTTTATTTACAATATTCATAAACATATTCGTTTCTTTCTGCACCAGAACAATTTATATGTGCCCACAAGTTGCAAATAAGGCACTGAATCCAGTTTTCACCTCGATAATCTTCACAAAATTATTTTTGTGAAAATAAACTTTTTTTTTTAGTCACCTCCCTTGTGGACTTAGCCGTAATGTGTCGTTTTACTGCTTATACATTTCTGTTTTACTGAAACTGGGCCAGAAGGGCCTGGTTCACTAATGTTGCTGGCTTCTGGTGTTTTTGGTAGGATACCAGGTTCAATAGCTTGTCGACTTACAAACTTCTGTAAACCAGAAGGATCTGGTTCACTGATGTTGCTGGCTGCTGGTGTTTTTGGTAGAATAGCAGGTTCAATAACTTGCGATTCTACATGGCTGTGGTTGTTACTTTTAATTTCTGCTGCAATAAAATCTGCATCTGAGAACACAGTCTTATTCAATGGATAAATTCCAGTGGCGCGGAATCCATTTACAACAATTTCTCCAGTTTGGCTTTTGAGGTGTGCTTTGCCAAAAAGTTCTTTAATATCGTACCGTGAGAGGCCGCGGTTATTATGACGTAACCATTGCCTGATTTATTTGCTATAGTATGCCTTGAGGGTTCCCATGAAAGTTTTGTCTAGCGGTTTGTGTGTTTAATGTGAAAGTAATAAAATTATAACTATGTTATTTTCCCTTGCCAGATTAATCACATCTATATTGCAAGTATGGCTGTAGTGTCCATCACTTAAAAATATAAAAGTACATGAATCATTTTAGAGGGTTTAACGGTATCTATAAAGTGTTTTAACCGCTGTGTAAATAAATTAGACTGCACTTAAGCACTAGGATGGACAGTTAATATCGATCCAGTAGGAATACCTTTCATGAGTTGCACATTCATATTCTTTCTTGGAAAGAATAAAATGGGTGGAATAACATTCTCTCCAGCACTCATACATTCTCTTTATTAAAGCTAGCTGCCCATCCAAAAGACGTTTCAGTGGGTCTCCTTAAAGCCAATATATTTTTATGATGCGCCAAGAACAATTCTAGCCAATGTCTACGAGCTTTTTTTATTTGCATAAAGGGTCGATTTATTCCATTTAATTCAGCCAGATTATATGCCATTCGTTTGATATCAGTCCGCGTTAAACCATAAAATTTCGCTTCCATTTGAAGGATATGGTCCACCAAACATTTTTCTAAATCTACACCAAGAATAGTTCCTCTTTCCAGTTTCTTGAGTACTGCTTCATCTGGACTCAGTTCAGTCATTTTTGTTAACCGTTGTACCGTTGATCTCGGGACATTATAAGTTATCAGCGTGAATAGTAGATTTCATGCTGTCTGGATACCAGGACTTTTGTTGTTTTGGACTTACAATACTTTGTCTTCTTCTTCTTTAAGTGCCATCTCCGCGACGAAGGTTGTCAATCATATACTTTTTCTAGACATTCTGAAAAGGAAAAACCCTGTAGACTAAACTAATACTGCTAGGATAAATTTGGGCTAGCTCATATTTGTAGCACCACTCTAGCCCATATTGCAACATAACCAAACATATATTCAAATAATAATAACTTAAATGCGACACAAATTAAAAGAAAATGTCGAAAATATTATGAAAATATCAGCATTTTGCTTACGATTTGTGATAATATATTAAATTTATTATTAATTTTTACCGAAAAAAAACATTGAAATAAAACATACCTGAAAAATTTCTTGAACAGCGTCAATACTGATTGTTTCAACGGTCACTGGGCCTAGGTCACTGTAAGCTTTATTAGTTAATATTTTAGACTAAAGAGTGGCAAGTCAAGCTATTGATGTATAGATGGTTGTGTGTATTTCATATTAATTGCGATAGCCCATATTTGTAGCATAATAGACCATATTTGTATTTTCTCCCCTAATATTTAAATTTTTTTGTTATTATTTAACACAGCCTTCTCTTTGTACACCTTAAATTTTTCATTTACTTTTTAAATTTATTCCTATGGCCCTATCACTTCAGAAATTTTTAAGTACCAATCAAACAATAAGTCATTTTTAATTTCGCAAGTGAACAAACAAAAAAGAATTGCTCTTCTCCCTACTTTCAGTACTTACGATGCCTTTCTTGTTTTCCTTCTTTCAAAATCAGAAGGCAGAATAAGACAGAACCGGCTCTTCCGTAACTATTTTTCGTGTTTTCTGCTTTGTAATTACTTTTAATGTGTCGATTTCTTTTTAATTATTACGTTTTTCTTTTGTTGATTTCATTATAGGTATTATTTCTTCTTCATAACTTTCTGATCATAAGCTGCTTCTTCAGTGCATGTTTCTATACGCTACTCAATATAATATCGTAGATTTTTATCCCAAATATTGATTTAAACGGCTTGAATAAAGTTCTGCATCGCCTGTGAACTAAGTACCTACAGAAAAATAATGAAATTAAGGTGAGTCAACGATGTCGGTGTGTTAAGAAGAGTAGAAAACTGCTAGGCAGTTTTAAATAGCAATAAGTTGAGAAAGTTACACATTGCTAAGACATATGATAAAAGGCGAAAATTATAACTTCCTTTAAGTGATATTACAAAAAAAAAAATATAAGAAGAAACGAGTCTGTAAAAAAACGTATCCTTGGTCAAACAAATTAAGAGATTTGTTTGGAGATAAATCCCTTGACTTGTTTAGTGTTGCAGTTTAAATTTCTTAAGTTTTTCTATAATTTCTTTTATCTCTGCTATAGTTATTTTACCTGGATTTTGGTCGTTTTGCTCTACCTCTTCTGATTTTTCTTGGTGGCTGTGTACACAATTTTGGGTGTTAAACAGATCCTCAAAATATTGCTTCCATCTATCTAAAATGTAATAAAATCGAGGCGTTTAAAATGTGGTTGTATTGAAGGATACTAAAAATTCCATGGACTAGCAGAACCAGAAACGAAGAAGTTCTTCGAAGAACGGGACATCAACGAACTCTATTAAATATTATTAAGAGGCGTAAACTAGAATATCTTGGACATATAATCACAGGACCAAGATATGAGTTCCTTCGGCTAATTCTCAACGGTAAAATCGAAGGAAAGAAATGGATAGGACGGAAGAAACTCACTTGGTTGAGAAATTTGCGGCAGTGGACAGATCTGACAGCGGACCAATTGCTACACGAAGCCCAAGACCGAGATCAGTATAATAATATTATAAGCATGGTAGTCGCCGACGTTCCGTAGGGATGTGGCACTCTCAGAAGAAGAAGATCTAAAATGTAATCATTATCATGCAGTAGGTGTTTTTCGTTGTCTCTTATCTGCTTTGGTATTTATAGAGATTTTTTTTTATTTTTATATTTTTTAGTGGTTTAAAGAATAAATTTTGGTTAGTGTTGTAGTCTTCTTCCATTTTGTTTGCAAATTCTTTCCAACTTTTCCGTTTTGCTACTAGCACGATTTTTTTACTTTGATTCTCTGCTGTTTGTATTTAGGTAGTTGTCTGTGGTTTCACTTCGTTAATAAATTTAATATTCCAAGCTATCTTCTTGGTCTCTACTTCTGCATTTATTTTATTGTTCCATCAGTCTGTGTACTTCTCACTTGTGTTATTTCGTGTTACTTCGTATACGTATTTACCACCGTTTAATAGACCAAGCTTGGCATAAACTGAAAGAACCACTTTTAGTTTATGCCAAGCTTGGTATAAGTCACAGTCTTATTCAGCGTGCTCTGTTACGTAGATATCCACGTTATTATCCAACTTGTTTGCTATTTTCTTGTCTGCTAGTGTATATGACTTGATTACTTTTATAGTAGGGGTATTATGAGGTTTACTTATTTTTTGTGTGTTTTTCGTTATAGGTTCTCGTCGCACTCTCAAGCTGGTCCTAGCTAGAACTAGATAGTGGTCACTATTTATCTCAGTTCCTTGTTATATTATTACGATTTTAATACACTTTACTACACCGTGATGGTCGGTCCACTAACATATAGTGTATGATGGATCTTTCTCCTGTGCTTTTGACTTCTCTTGTATATCTGTTTTTATGGTTTTGTTGAAAGATATATTTATTATTAATAAATTATTTTCAGCTCAGATCAAAATACGTTTCCCATTGTCGTTTTGTATTTCTTCTCCGTATGGTCCTAATACATGTAGGGTATATTTTTCTCTTAAAAAAAAATTTGTTAAAATCCTTTATAAAAGGTATATAAAAATGCCTCAAACGGGCTATCACAAACACATTGCAAAACGTTTTCAGATTAAACAATCCATCATCAGTGCAAACCTGAAAGTATATAACCACTTTAATTAAAAAGAACGTTAAATGAAAATGTTGACAAAGGTTAGAGCAAAATGTGGTCAATACTTACGATTGTACATGCTAGTAGCCACCAAAATATATGGGTAAAAACCCTTTAAATGTTATAAATTTGAATTTGTTTTACATTATTAGTATTTCTAATTTGTGATGGTTAAGTTACCGTTGGATAGGTAACATGGCGGCGTATGACTCTACATGAGTAAAATAGTCCTGAGACGAAGTGTCTACGAGGACCTGTTGATAACAACTGATCAAAATGACATTGTTGACAAGTTAGGACGGATGTTGTGTCAGAGCAGTCAGTGTAACTTACGGTAGTTGTCTAAAGATGACAGATGTCAGCCTTATTTAAAATTGAAAAAGTTAAAATTATAATAATGTAACAGTATCAACCATCAATATTGTAATCTGGATTGTAAATTAATCAAATAGGTATATTTGTAACATTGAAAATTGGTTTTTTAAAAATTAATGTAGGTCAACTAGAATTTATGAAGTTTTGTAGGATTGATAGGCAACCAACTATACATGTGTAAGGATATATTTATTTTAAGCTATAGATTTTGACAAAAGGCCCTGTATGTTGTGAGACATTTGGTACCTAGAAAATGGTAAAAAGGCACATGTGGGAAGATGGGTCCTAAAAGATATATTATTGAGTATTGGTGTAAAGGGTGGAGGTATGTTTAGATATGTTATTGAGCTGAAGTTTAAATATGATAAGAATGTGATCATAATGTGGTGTTCATGTAGTACTCAACTTAAAACTTAAGTATGGAAGGCCCTCTATGTCAAAAAATTTAATATTTTAACAAAAATTTTTTGTGATATATGGTATACAGCCAGCTACAGGAACTTAGTTTCCTCGTGGAATTTTTCTCTTACTTACCAACTTGACTATTTAGATCCCCTTATACATACAGATTGAACGAAATAAATTCGGAACATAGGAATATAATGTATTTCGGCTCAATTCTGCTGTAAGTGGTTGGCCAACAAAAGATTGTCAAATAATTACATTATAAAAGTCCCACACTTCAGCGGGCTGCTGGATTCTGAACTCATAAAAATTGAAAGCTACACATAAATCTACGATTTTATTATGCTGTCAAACCAGTTATATTCCAGGAAATGAAGCATTTCACCTCGCAATTTTTTCGTGCTGCGTGAATTGACTTGCAATTTAACAGAAGGTAATAGACTAAGGATCAAAATCTAATCGAACCAAAGTGCGCCAAAGCCTAGGGGGTGGTTGGGGATAATGATTATCCCTCCAGATACTGACAACGAATGTAGCGTAGAATCTTTAAAGTAATTTTAAACTGTTTGTCCTTGTTTTAGTGCAGTGTTTTGATTATCCCTCCAGATACTGACAAAGAATGTAGCGTAGAATCCTTAATTTTAAACTGTTTGTCCTCGTTTTAGTGTAGTGTTTTGTACAATTTTATGTTATTATTAATGTTTCCACATTCTACGCTTGCCGGATAGATTATATTTTGACGAAATGTCCCTGAACATGCTATTTTAAGCGAAAGTACTTGGGCTAGATTTAATTAACTTGTGCTCGATAATAGCCTTATTTTTTAAAGTACTGTTTATTAGCATACACCTTCTTTTGCCCTTTCACTTTCTGACACTCCACTGGCAATGAGGAAGTGCGCGATGTCTAAAAAACTGTATGCTTTTTCCTTTATTTTGGGGCTGTGACACCTAGAACGTGCTAATGTCTATCCTTTGGGATTGGGAACTGTTCTGTTTTTTTAAACCGTGTCATTGGACGTTTTTCTTTTCTTATCCCTCGTTGCTCACACTTTTCCACAATAATATATCCGTCTGTATCTTTGCTTCATCTTCTAAAATTGATCATATTTATTGTAATTTCCTGGTTCGTCATGGAATCTGGTTTCCTGATTCTCTTTATTGTCCAATAGTCATCGTAGCTTATATTCATATTGCATAACCATCAATTCTTTTATTATTTCCTTTCTCTTTTCTTTTCCCTGTATGTTTCCTAATATTTTTCCAAATTTTTGGCTTTCGCATGTCTAAGATTTGATTTATTTTTTGTAACTTTAACCTTCTCTTCATGTTTTACTAATTTCATCATACAGGTTTTCTTCCCCAGTTTGTATGAGTTTTTAAGTTTTACATCTATTTCCAAGTTATGTTTAATAAAATTGCTATTTTAATGGAAATTTGCCACAATTAAAGTTTAAAATAAGTTTATTAAAGTTTAAGTTTTCATTTCGAAAATCGTTATCAAAATACAAAGATTAATATTTGTATTTTGATAACGATTTCCGAAGTGGAAACTGAAATGTAAATAAACTTATTTAAACTTAAATTGTGGCTTATTCCCATTAAAATAGTAATTACTTTAAGATATTACAAAAAAATAGCTTCAGAACAATATGTTTAATGACGTTTCTCATTACCTCTTTTAAAACGGTTTGATTGTATGTTTTAACTGTTAGTCCAGTTATGACTACATTGTTTCTTCTTTGTTTTTCCATAAATTCAATAGTTTCCTTTACTACTTTTAACTCAATTTTAGTTTTATTATTTTTTTCGGGTTTATATTTACATCTTTTAAAGCCTAGTTAACAACAGTAAGTCTTTTTATTGCTTCATTACTTTTGTTTTGGGTTGTAGTTATTTATTTAATGCCACTTGTCAGATTGTTTATCATGTCTAACAGTTCATCCAGTTTAGCACCATCGTTGTTATCTGTTGTTTTGGGTGAAATCTTGAAGAGTTTTCGATTCTTTTATGATCTTTTTCTTTGTTATCTAAATCCTTATCCCTCTTCCTCCTTTTTGTGGTTTCATCCGTGATTGTGACGTCACTGTCCAGATATTTTCCTTTTTCCAGGTAATTGTTCATATTCGGCCAAGTACTAGTGTCACCTCAACGGTTAAGAAAAAGCTATGCTTAGTGTTTTACAGTGATATTTTTATGTTTTTATTCTTCTTCTTTCTCTTTATAAGCTATTCTGCTTGTTCATTGACGGATTAATACTTCTATGAAAGGTTGTGAGTTCATATTATTCCATGTTTTTTTTTTTATATATTGTGTCCATTCATTTATGGACTGTACGTTACATTTTCTGCTAATGTCTTTACTTTTCTTTCGATTTTTTTTAGCGTATTTCCTGTAATTCTTCACAGTACTCTTATCTCTGTAGTTTCCAGTAGCCTTTTCATTGTGACTGTGTCAGGTCTTGTTTCTGAGGCATATGTCATTATTGGTCTTATAGTGGCTGTATAAATTCTTGACCTGATCTCAGTGTTATTGTGTATGTTTCGCCATATAGCGTTATTCAGGCATCCTGTGAGTATATTTGCTTTTTGTACTTGATCTCTCACTGCTTTGTGTATTTTTATTTCTTTATTTCCCATTCGGTATCCTCTTCCTTTGTTAACGGTTTTGATGATTTTATCCATGATCAAAGTTAAAGGTATGGGGCTCAATAAATCTCCTTGTCTTATTCATTTTTGAGAACGATTTCCGAATTGGAAATTGAAACGTCAATAAACGTATTTTTATCTTTAATTGTGGCTTATTCCCAGTTATAAATAGTAATTAATTTACAAGGCCACACGAAAATAGCTTCAGAACAATACTTGTCAGATTGTTCATCATGTCTAACAGTTCATCCAGTTTTGCACCATCGTTGTTATCTGTTGTTTTGGGTGAAATCTTGAAGAGTTTTCGATTCTTTTATGATCTTTTTCTTTGTTATCTAAACCCTTATCCCTCTTTCTCCTTTTTGTGGTTTCATCCGTGATTGTGACGTCACTGTCCAGATATTTTCCTTTTTCCAGGTAATTGTTCATATTCGGCCAAGCACTAGTTTTACCTCAACGGTTAAGAAAAATCTATGCTTACCGTTTTACAGTGATATTTTTATGTTTTTATTCTTCTTCTTTCTCTTTATAAGCTATTCTGCTTGTTCATTGACGGATTAATACCTCTATGAAAGGTTGTGAATTCATATTATTCCATGTTTTTTTTTATATTTTATGTCCATTCATTTATGGACTGTACGTTACATTTTCTGCTAATGTCTTTACTTTTCTTTCGATTTCTCAGCGTATTTCCTGTAATTCTTTACAGTACTCTTATCTCTGTAGTTTCCAGTAGCCTTTTCATTGTGACTGTGTCAGGTCTTGTTTCTGAGGCATATGTCATTATTGGTCTTATAGTGGCTGTATAAATTCTTGACCTGATCTCAGTGTTATTGTGTCTGTTTCGCCATATAGCGTTATTCAGGCATCCTGTGAGTATATTTGCGTTTTGAACCTGATCTCTCACTGCTTTGTGTATTTTTATTTCTTTATTTCCCATTCTGTATCCTTTTCCTTTGTTAACGGTTTTGATGATTTTATCCATGATCAAAGTTAAAAGCATGGGGCTCAATAAACCTCTTGTCTTATTCTGCTGACTATTTCTATAGGTTCTATTAATTGTCAATCCGTTCTGTCTTGAATTTTGTTGTTTTGGTAGATGGATTACATCTTTAAGTCTTACTCTGTCAAATACTTTTTTTAGGTCAATTAGACACAGTAATGACAACGGTACTAGACTAATAGCCCTATGCGAACAAAATGATATGAAAATCACAAATGGATTCCTTCAACACCGAGATATCCATAAATATACATGGACACAAAATACCCGGGGGCAGAAATCAATCATAGACAATACAATCATAAGACAAAAGACTAAATTGATTGTACAGGATGTGCGGGTATATAGAGGAGCCACTTGCGGCAGTGACCACCATCTATTAAAAACAAAGCTCACAATAGGAATAGATAGAGCAAGAGATTTAAAAGAAGCTGCAGAGGAAATAGAAAAACTAACAGAAAAGAAATACAACTTAAACAGCTTAGAACAAGAAAGCGTGAGGGATTTATACAGGAGTAGACTAGATAAAAAGTTAGAAACCATGCAATTTACCAGCAATGAAGAGCATTATCATTATATAAAAACATGTCTTCAGGAAGCAGCAACAGAGTCTCTCGGACTCCAAGTAAAAAACCACAGAAAAACTTCGGATTGGTGGTACGAAGAAATAAAACAAGAGATTAAAAATAAAAGAGAGAAGTATAAAAAATTTCTGAACACAAGGACCGACGCTGATAAGTTAGAATACAAGAGGACCCAAGCTAAAGTGCGAAAAATGATATGCCAAAAGAAGAATGAGGCTTGGGAGCAAAAGTGTAACATGATTAACACACATTTAGGAGGACGGAGAAGTACAGAAAGTTGGAAAGTATTAAAATCGCTACGACAGAAAAAGAAAAGAGATATAATATCATCAATCACACCGGATCAATGGGACGAATATTTTAAAAAACTCCTAAATGAGGACAAAGCGAAATTTTTAAATAACAGTGATACCAGCAACGTAAATATATTAGCCTCACCATTACGAATAACAACAAAAGAAGTAGAAGAAGTGTGTAAGTCTTTAAAAAATAACAAAGCACAAGGACCAGGGAACATACCAGCTGAACTAATTAAATATGGCACAACAAAATTATATGAGAACCTGGCTAAACTCTTTCAAAGATACATCAACGGAGCGGAAATCCCAGAAGAATGGAAGACATCATGGATATCCACCATACATAAAAAAGGCAGACGGGATCAATGTGACAACTACAGAGGCATCGCTGTAACGAACTCGATCAGCCGAATATACGGAAAACTGATTAAAAATAAAATCGAAAACGAATATAAAGATATAGAAGTTGAAGAACAGGCAGGATTCCGGACAGGGAGATCAACGGTAGACCATTTGTTTTGTATTACACAGATTATTGAGAAGAAACTGGCCGTCAACCAGGAGGTGCATCTGTTATATGTGGACTTGAGAAAAGCGTATGATAGCATCCCACAAAACAAACTACGGGAAGCATTAGAGAAAACCAATATAAGCGCAAATTTAATAACAGCGACGAAACAATTGTATACCAAAACTGCAGCAATGGTGAAAGTTGGAAGCGGGCTATCGAGAGGATTCCAAATTAGCAAAGGCCTAAAACAAGGGTGCTGCCTTTCACCGACATTATTTAAGATCTACCTCGAGCAAACTCTAAAACTTTGGAAACGCAAATGCAAAAACATGGGATTACCGATCAACAACAATACAATATACACTTTGTCATTTGCAGACGACCAACTTGTACTAGCGCAAGACTACGATGATATAGAATATATGACAAGGAAATTAATAGAGGAGTACAAAAAAGGTGGTTTGGAATAAACATAAAAAAGACCGAATATATGTGTATCGGTGGGACACAGCAGGACCTTACACTGGGGAATGGCGAAATTATTAAACATTGCGACGCATATAAATACCTGGGTATGACCATCACACAAGAAGGAAACGTAGACCGGACGATAGAAGAAAGAAACAACCAGGGAAGAAAAGCAATTACCCTTCTCAATAGCATACTGTGGGACCAGGCAATATCAAACAACAACAAACATATAATATACAATACAATTGTTAAGAGTATAATCACTTACAGCAGTGAAGTATGGCAAATAAAAGAAAGATACAAGAGAAAACTTGAAGCAACAGAAATAGATTTCTGGAGGCGCTCAGCAGGAAAATCAAGATTAGAAAGGGTAACCAACAACAGAATTAGGGAAATAATGAATGTGAAACACACAATAGTAGATGACATTAGTACCAAACAGCTTAGATGGTATGGACACGTACAAAGAATGTCCGAAGAACGACTCCCGAAACAAATCCTAACGTGGACCCCTCATGGTAGACGAAAAAGAGGAAGACCCCGTCTGGAGAGAAGGCATAAATCGAAGTATGAGAGAAAGAGAATTAGATGAAGACCTTTGGATTGACCGAAGTGAATGGCGACTAGGCATCGGAAGACGTAGGAGAACGTTTTAAAACCGATATATATATATATATATATATATATATATATATATATATATATATATATATATATATATATATATATATATATAGACACAGTAGTGCTAGTCTATTATACTCTAGTAATTTCTTCGTAATTTGCTTTATAACGAATATTGAATCTGTACACGATCTTCCACTACGAAAACCGTGTTGTTCATCTGCTAAACTTATCCTTTGATTTATTAGCACTATAGAGCGTTCCACGTTAAGAAAATAACATTGCGGATATAGGGCCACGTATTTCTTATGGACGATAAAAGCGCGGCGATACTAAGACAAACACAAGCACGATTCAGGGTTGTATCATTTGTATTTTCGTTCTACAGATATGAATTAAATTAATGGTTTTTAACGTTATTGACCAAAAGTGCTTATTCTAAACAAGAGATGAAAAGTGGGGAAAATGATTTTAATTAAATAAATAGTATTTACAAAAGATAATTTTATTTTATCTTATTTTAATTATAGTTACGACAGTTTATTTGTTTTTCGGTGACAATACCATATGCCATGAATCATAGAAATCAGCAGAAAATATTGCTTAGTTAAATCATGCATTTTGCCGGCTAATAAAGATTTAAAATCAAATAAACGGACCGTTTGGAATGCATAATATATCTAATTACTAATTGCAACTTAAAATAATACGGTGTGCGTATGTTAGCGATTTTATGTCGGTCTCTCACTACATAATGATAATAAGGCTTTGTGGTTCTTTAGTAGTTATTCTGACTTTACAGTTAAATGTTAATTGAAAATAGAAATTCAAAAACTAAGCCAAGGGAATATCTTGGATATCCGTGCAAAAGAGAGCGCCTGAGAGTTTTGGCAACAGTGATCTCCATGAGCGTAATGTTATTTTCTTAACTTGAAACAAAGTATAGTAAAATTTTAGTTGTAAGTTTTACCGCAGTATTTAATTAGGTTATAGCTCTATAATTTTCTGGTTGTTTTTCTTCTTTTTTGAGTAGTTGAATTAGTTCATTCGTTCTCCATTCTTCCAGTATTTTATAATTTTATTAATTATTGCTGTTAATTGTTTTGTCATTGCTGCTCCACAATATTTCAATAATTCTGTTTTTATTGTGTATTCAGAAATTCTTGTCACATTATATTAGTGAATTTATTCCAGTTAAAGTTACCATCTTCTACAGAAGTATTAAAACAATTATTTTATTCTCAAACTACATAGTTTAATTTAAACAATTGTGAGATGGGCGAAGCCGCTTCTGTGTAGAAACGCAATAATATCACAGAAGGGACTTTTAGCTGCTGATATTACAATATTTCACGGTAATTAAACTTTTAGACTGTTCGATCGACATTGGTAAATATTGATTTTAAAAAGAGGGGTCCTAATTTAAGAAGGTAAATACCTTCGGATCCCATCAGGTAAGGTTGACGGGATAGTAGTTTCAATAGAATTTGTATGCGGTTTTGGCTAAAAGCTTTCGGTAAAATAAAAATGGTTAATGCCTGTCATAATAAGAAAGTCATGGGATTTGGATAAGTCGAATTCAGTCTGGTTTGTTTGTTTTTTATAACGGTAAAGATTATGCAGCTGCCTTTCTGTATAATAGCCGTAACCAACCAATCGCAGGAAATGTTGTTTATACCATATTTTTATAAGAACTTTATTCATACAGTTTTTAACCAGTTTATTATTCATTATAACCAATTATAACCAATATATTATAACCAATAGTTATTTATTTTATCTTTTTACATCAACATCCCCCGAAGACTTAGGCTTTAAGTTACTTAAAGAATTTATAATTACATTTAGATTTATGACTAATATTGGAAACTGTGAAACCGTTTTTCTTGTTTTTATATTGCACTTCCGTATTATTCTTTGCAGAGTTAACCCGGCACAAGTGTGGTAGACTGGAATGTAAAAACCTGTGTGGTGGGTTATCGGATGCCACAAATTAAAAAAAATGAAACAAAAAATAATACATTTTTAGAAAATTTTAATTGTGATTTATATTTCAACATATAACAAACTTAAATCAAAAGGAACTAGTGTTAAGAAACAAATTGCAAACTAAATACTTGAATATTCCAAAAAAGCCTCATTTTACAGCATAAAAAACGTCACAATCATGTTTCTCGAATTAAAAAAAAAAAAGATTCGAATAGGTACTAGTAAAAATAAATTATTGTTTGAAAAATCATAACATATAGAATACATTTTAATTTTATTTAGCTAAATAGCAAGAATCACAATGCACCACTGAATGCTCGAAACATATAACTTTTTTACAAATGACACAATTATAAAAGGTCTTTCTGTCATTTTTTTTTCAGGCAAACCTTACATGTTTTTTCTACTTTCATTCGTTTACCTGATTGCACTTCATCATTTGTTACAGTTCGTGCATGATGGAGTTGTAAATTTCGCGGAAGCCTTAAGTTGGTAGACCGGATTTGTTTGTAATATGTTAGTAACTGTATTGCTAATAATTTCAAAAATTCCCTTCATTTTAACTGAAAATCGCAAGTATTTTGTTAATAAGTTCTTCTAGCATTTATACCTGCATAGTTGAGTAACGTATAAAAAATTGTAATGGGCCACCTTTTGCTATTATGTGAAACATCGTATGCCAACAATGCATCTACTACATCTACACCACATTTTGTAGCGTTATAAAAAGGTATTATTTCTGGTTTCTTACTTTCGCCCGTATTATCGTCAATATCATGAGTGTGGTGTAAAGTTGACATTAGAAGAACTACTTTTCCTTTTTTGATACATGTGAAACTAACGTTATACTCTCTTGAAATCCGAATTTTGAGGAATATACTGGCTTGTTTCTATATACAGATTGAACGAAATAAATTCGGAACATAGGAATATAATGTATTTCGGCTCAATTCTGCTGTAGGTGGTTGGCCAACAAAATATTGTCAAATATTTATATTATAAAAATCCAATACTTCAGTGGGCTGCTGGATTCTGAACTCATAAAAATTGAAAGCTACACATAAATCTACGATTTATGCTGTCAAACCAGTTATAGTCCAGGAAATGAAGCATTTCACCTCTCAATTATTTCGTGCTCCCTGGATTGACTTGAAATTTAACAGAGGGTAGGTAATAGCCTAAGGATCAAAATCTATATCGAACCAAAGTGCGCCAAAGCCTAGGGGGTGGTTGCCACCCCATCTCCGGGGTGAAATTTTTTTTTTACGTTTTAACTACAGGTTTCGATTAAAAAAGTGATTCTAAACAAAAGATGTGCTATACATTTTTTTTATAAAATGATATTTTTCAAGTTATTCGCGATTGAAAGTAATAATTTTTGGACGAAAATATCCACGTTTTTAATCGATTTTTCGCGAATAATTCGAAAATGGTGCATTTTATCAAAAAAATTGTAGAGAACAAATTTGTAGCTTTTAAAAAGACAAATACAATTTATTTTTTAAAATGTTTTTGGGATATAACAGGAACCGAAATATGGCCTATTAATGTTCAGCGGTTTTCTTCAAATGCCAAATTTGAAAGATTCAAAATCAAATATCGGGAAAATGATGCATTTTTGGAAGAAAACTCACAAAACCTTTTTAAAGAGCATAAATAGACCTATCATAAAAAAGACTCTAGCTGAAAAATTGAGTGAGTTATGATGAAAATAAGGTCAATACCTCATTTTTTACGAAAAAATCGATGAAAACAACCCCCTAACCACCCCCATAATTAAAATCGATCTTCACCCTTCTGAAGTTCCCTTTGTACATGTATTGTTAATATGTCCAAGAAGTTTGACCCATTTAAAATGCTTTGTGTTATAAAAAGTACAGCTTAAAGCGAGAAACGATTTACAATTTCATATTTTTTACCCTTCTTTTTTTAAATATGCCCGAAAATACTCAATATATAAAAAAAATACAAATTACCAAATTGTAGCTTTTTTAATGACTAAAATTATCCTTCATTTAGATTTGTTGTACAATGAATATTTGGCAAGATATAGCCGTTTAAAGCATCGATTTACGATCAAGCACCATCTTTTTCGATCCCTTTAAACTCACCCCATTTAAAAACCAAGGGTTCCAAAAAGATTTAATTCACAGATTCTTGTAGCTCTTAAAAACCTCTACAAATCGTTTTTGAAGAAACACTCTATCGTTAAAAATTAAAGGAAATACGTTAAAAAAAACCAGTGAATTTTTTTCCGGAAAATTTTATTAGTATAGTACAGTACATTTAGGAGCATAGTAATCTACAAAACCGGCATATTAGCTAGTGGGGCGTTATACATTCGAAATTTTAAGCGTTCTTATTTTGAAATCCCATACAACAGAATAAAACATCTGCTCATATGTCTATGGCTTGACAATGAAAATATTAGAGCAACAGATTGGGGATGGTATTCCAAAGATGGTTTGTTATTACCCGTACGCATGAACAAACAACCTGCACTCGATGAACTTTTGAAAATTATTTTTTGGCAATGCAAAAAAGGATGCGGTGTTTCATGTGGGTGCAGAAAAGTTGGTTTATACTGTAACTCTACTTGTTCTGGGTGCTCAGGTGAAGGGTGCAATAATAGTCCACCAATAATTGAAGATGAGGATGACATAGATCACGATGAAGATGTAATTGATGACGAATAAAATTAATATTACAATTGTTTTACCTATAAATGTAAATATTTTCAACTATTTATGTAAATGTATAAGAATATATGGTGCCTTTTTATGTTGATAAATTTTTTTGTATTTAATTCTACTTTTTTCAATTTATATCTTATAAATTAGTTTATAAAAACTGCAATGTTGTAAAGGGTGATTTTCAAAAGTTGAAAAGTTGCAAAATTTTGGCAAAAAATTGTTTTCACCTATAGCACTCATAACAATTGATTTTTAAGGGTTGAAAATGTATGAATTTGTATTTTAAAGTATAAAAAAATCACTATTTAACTAATCCAAACCAAATTTCACTCATCTTAAGATTTATAATATTATTTTACAATTTTTGAAAATTAGAAGTAGTTTTCACCCCTAAGAACAATCAGGGTTCATCGGCATGACATAAACTATAAAGCAGAGGGTGAGTTGAGCTTAATTCCAAATTTTTATGCAAATCGTTCCAAGGTGAAATCATTTTCTCGCATTACTAATTTTTTTATATTAATCTCTAATAAGGGTGCTTTTTAAGGGTTGAAATATGATGGAACTTTATTCAAAAGCACGAAACTATCATTATTTAATTAATTCAAACCAAATTTTACCCTATTCAGGTTTAATATGTTATTTTATAATTTTTGACAATTACGGGTAGTTTTCACCCCTTAGAACAATCAGGGTTCGTCGACATGACATAAACTATAAAGCAGCGGGTGAATTGAGCTTAAATCCAAATTTTTATCCAAATCGATCCAAGGCGAAATCATTTTTTTATAATTGGTAATTTTTTTACATTAATCTCTAACAAGGGTTGCTTTTTAAGGGTTGAAATATGATGGAACTCTATTCAAAAGTATAAAATAATCATTATTTAACTAATTCAAACCAAATCTTACCCATATTCAGGTTTAATATGCTATTTTATAATTTTTGACAATTAGGGGTAGTTTTCACCCCTAAAACCCTTCAGCGCACTTCGGTTCGATATAGATTTTGATTCTTGGGCTATCACCTACCTTTTGTTAAAATTTCAAATGGATACATGCAGGACAAAAAAATTGCGAGGTTTTAACTATTTTCGAGCTTTATTTCCTGAACTATAATCGTTTCCTTAGACAAACCCGTCTTATGCAAACAACATTGTTGTGAGACAGATAGTTGAACGATATTTTATACAATGTCTATACCTAGGTATGGATTTATTTTTGTCCGAGTTTTATATTGGTCCACTATTTCAAATACAGTTCAAACACACATGTATTAAATTGTATGTTCCGTTTTAATTTGGTTCAATCTGTATATATATATATATATATATATATATATATATATATATATATATATATATATATATATATATATATATATCTATATATATAATATATATATAGATATATATATATATATATATATATATATATATATATATATATATATATATATATATATATATATATATATATAGTTTTCTTTACTTTTTCTAATACATGGTGTACATCCAGCTACAGGAATATAGTTTCCTTGTGAATCCTTATTACTTCTTCAGCACCATTTTTTTATTTTGTTCAGCTGTGGTATATTTTGTGAAGATGAATTTAGGATTTATTTTGACAATATAAATAAAAGCATACTATAGTAGAATATTTATTTATTATATTTAAATAATACTAAACATGCCAATATTCCCAAAAGGATAAATTTTTTACATCGGGAAAAGCTCTTACTGAAAATCAGGAAGTTGGAAAGTATAGGATAAGCAAAAGACGTAATAAAATACTTTTTGGTCCATTAGTTGTCTGGTGAAATTCAAATAAATCAGTATAAAGGGACTTTAACAAAAGAACTTTGGTTGTCGCTTATGTTCAACTCGAAACAATTGTTTGCATGGAATGTAGCGCCATATAATATATTTTAGAAGTGATTGATTCAAAAAGGAATATACTGTTTTCCCTAAAAAAGTTATATACATACAGTTATATAAACAGAGAACTAAAAGTTGCGGTCACGCGAGTGATTCTAAAGAAGGTTTGGGAGGAAGCAAAGTATGCCATTTAAGACGGCAGAGCAATAAGCTCTGACGATGAGATGATATTCTAAATTATTAAAAATTATTAACGACAATGACACATTGTCGTTATGATATACATTATTTGTTATACATACATTGTCAAAATATTCCAAAAATGTGTTAAAATGAATATTCAAAAGTAAGCTAGCTATGTTTAACCAGCAAGCTAAAAAAACGTGTTTTAGGCACTAATTTATCGTGCTCGTTAAATAGTAATTATTGAATTACATTGAAAAGTAATTAAGTATGAAAGTGAAAGTGATTTGTATACTGAATATTGGAATCGTGACTAGATAAAGTATATTTTTTTCATCTACTTGGATTTATATACAAAGTAAACAACTGCAATTGTTTATAAGTAGTATTCAATTTCCATGAACTGGTATCAAAACGAAAGCTGTAAAACAGCACCGGTTTTAGTCGGGTTTTAAATCCATTTAAAAGATGTCATCTTCCAGTCAGCTACCACAAAATGCATCATACTCAAAAGCAGTTAGTCAACCACGTAGTATATTAATCCCAAGCAGAGATCAAGCTATTATATTTAACACTCTAGAGAATTGTACAATTAATGACTATCTGTAAGGATTGAGTCAGCATATAGAACCGGAAAATATAATTTTTGCATCCCGTATATCAAACGGTAGAATATGCATGTATCTATCATCCAAAAAAATAGTAGATAAATTCATAGCAGAAACAAAGAAGATAATAGCAAATGGAAACATACTAGAAGCGAGAAGATTAATAACTCCATTGGACCGCTTAATTCTGTCCAATGCATGTCCAAGCATACCTTCTAACTTAATAATGGACGAAATAATAAAACTAGGTTTAAATCCCCCTCAGAAATATCATACCTACGGATAGGAGCAACCAATCCTGTCTTTAGTCATATTCTAAGCTTCCGAAGACAAATTTTCGTTTCACCTTTTCCAGACAACTTTGTACTACCTAAATATTTTATTATCAAGTTGGAACAAACCTCATACCGCATATTTATAGCCCAAAATGAAAATTGTTTCAAATGCAAATTAACTAGAAATCAGGCAGCTAATTGTCCAAATATTTCACCTTCTAACCATCCTCACAATGATAATGCAATGCTATCAGAAATGAAACAAAATTCATCAATAAATCATACTCAACAAGATAATCTACAAAATACTTCCGAAATCTGAAATACCACTTCCTCCACACTTACTACGTCTTCTCAAATCACATTAAAAACAGTGGCAATAACAAATTTATCAATAAACCAAACCCAAAAGTGCTCACTACAAAACACATCTATACATTTGACCACTTCTTCAGTTAACACTACAATCGCAACACCTACATCGTCTGAGTCATCCTCTAATACCCAAAAACATAAATCAACCTTACCCAAAACAAGTCAACACTTACCTCCAAATAAAAAAAACACATTTAAAATCTCACGAACCCCAAATAACTTCGAAGAAAGCAATCGGAAAAAGAACCCTAGAAAATGCAATCACGCCACCCTCCGAAGAAAACTTTGAAAACCTAAGCTTCAAATAAAGAAAAAAACCAAAACTGATGACAAAAACTTAAGAAATGATATACCAAATCTCCAAATATTAGAGGAAGTGGTCCGAATATGAGCCCTGCACTTATTATGGGCCCCCAATATATTTCAACTAGAGCACGTCGCGACATCTATGAATTTCGTACTAAAATACTTCTACTAGACCCCCAAACATTTTTCTGTTTATGCACGCAGTCTCGTGTATATCTCTGTACTAACAGGTGACATAAGTTTATTTGTGTAGTTCAACAAATATTTTACGGTAAGTGTTTTTGTGCTATTTATCAACGTTTATGTTTGAAACTGGAGAGTTGATGTGTTAGTATGTTAGAAAAGTGATCAGTATTTGATATTCCATCATAAAAACTAACCTAATAATGAATTGAGAAGAAATTGAATGCTTTTAAATAATCAGGTGGAATGTTGTTAATATGGGCCCCTACCGTGGTCCTATTATGGGACAGAGCTCATATTCGGACCAAGTCTTAATAAAGTGTTTTTTTTGCAGTTCATTATGCCACGAAGCAAACCGAAGTTTTTTTCAAAGAACTTAAGACAAACATGGAGACGTGAAGATATGGTTAAGGCTATGGACAGTGTTAATAACAAAATAATGGGTCTTAAAACTGCAAGCAAACAGTTCAGCGTGCCACGATCTACACTTCAAAGACTGTTAAAAAAACAAAAGGAAGGTAATTTAAATATTAGTGACGTAGTTAAAACTCAACTAGGAAGAAAGACAACATTAGGAAAAGAACTGGAGGAAGAACTTGTCCAATATGTTTTGTCCATGGAAGCTACTTACTATGGTCTCACAAGAAAGGACATTAGAAAAATGGCATATGTCTTAGCTGTTCGTAATGGAATAGCTCATCCATTTAAAAATGGTGTGGCGGGGAGAAGCTGGTTGGATGCATTTTTACTACGTCACAAAAATGTACTTTCTATTCGAAGACCAACAGGAACTTCCTTCGCTAGAGCATTAGGCTTCAATAAGGAAAATGTGGAGCAATTTTTTGACAATTTGCAGAGTGAATACTCAAAAAATAAATTTTCGCCTCACCAAATTTACAATGTAGATGAGACTGGGCTTACAGTTGTTCAAAGTAAGGTGGCATCAGTGGTGGGAAGAAAAGGAAAACGGCAAATTGCTTCAATTACCTCAGCCGAACGGGGTTCACTAGTTACGTTTATAGCTGCAATGAGCGCTGGAGGTCAATTTGTACCGCCCATGTTAATTTTCCCGAGAAAAAATCGCAACGAACAGCTGATGCGAGGGGCTCCTCCAGGTTCAATCTACGCAGTACATCCAAGTGGGTGGGTGCAACAGAATTTGTTTTCCGATTGGATGAGGCATTTCATAAATTTTGTTAAACCAACAAAAGAATGTCCAGTTCTGCTAGTGTTAGATGGCCATTATAGCCACACACGAAACTTAGAAGTTATTCGACTAGCTCGTGAAAATCATATTTCCATTATCTCTTTGCCGCCTCACTCAACTCATAAATTACAACCCCTTGATAAAACATTCATGGGAAGTTTCAAGGCTTATTACAGTGAGGAAATTAGAAATTGGCTTCGTGTTAACCAACGAGCCCTCACACAGTTTGACTTGGCAGAACTTTTAGGTAAAGCCTTTTTAAAATCACAGTGTGCCGAAATAGCTGCTAGTGGTTTTAGGGCGACGGGAATATATCCGTTCAACCGTCACATTTTTTCTGAAGCAGATTTTATATCTGAACGAATTCAGGCTGAGAAAAACTGCAACATTTTGTCTCAAGCCTCGCCTCAAGCGCGGCCTGTCACAACAGAACCCCAGCATGGTACCCCAGAACCTCAGCCAGGATGTTCTTTTTGGGAAGATACAGCTAAATTACAATCACAGGCAACATCTTCGCCGTCAAATTCCAATTTCTCTAGACCATCTGTTCCAGGAATGGAAAATTCCGTTAAATTGGTCTCACCATTTGACATTTCACCTGTACCTTCCGTCACAAAGAAAAATACCACTCGGGGAAGAAAATCAACTAAATCGCAAGTGATCACCTCTTCCCCCTACAAGGATGAGTTAGAGAAATCCTGCACCAACACGCCTAAGAAAGCAAGCACCAAACGACAAGTCTTTTCAAAATCAAAAGCAAAGAAGACAACTAACAAAAAAAGACAGCAAGCAAAAGACAATAAAGTCAGCGACTCTGAGGATGAAAGTCACGAGTTTGTCCCAGACGATGAAGATATGGATATCGACGAAATTGGCAAATCTGTTCCTGACGGCTGTGATGCAGTATGCCTATTTTGTGATGGTCGCTTTTCCGATGACCAGAGAGGAGAGTTATGGATTCAATGCTTCATGTGCAATCAATGGGCTCACGAACAATGTTCAGGTGCCGAAAAAGATGCATATATTTGTGACTTTTGCGTGTAATATGTGGTTTTTAAGTTGAAATGTATTTTCATTTTCATTTTCAGTTTTTTTTATTTGAAAAATATATGTTTTTTCAAATTGTTAGATACCTATCAATTATTTTACTAGGGGGCCCATATTCCACGCAGTCTAATCCAAAAGTAGATCTGTACATAATTTAAGTGTTGACACAAATTCCACCTAAATTTAATTTTTTTGATAATGCCTTTTTAATATACCATAAGGTAAACCTTTAAGCTTGTAGTGTGTAATTTACTGGATATTTATTCGTAACTTTCAAAAATTTATACAAAAAAAACAAATGGGGGGCTCATATTCGGACCACTTCCTCTACTAGAACCAGTTAGAGAATACATATAAAGGGAAAAGCAATTGTTAAGCTTCGATCAAGTAGTCGATCTATTCGAAAATATACAAGGATCAAAAGACATAATCAGCGTAACAAAATTGTACTCAGAAGACTCTCATGCACTTATAAAGTTTCTATCGGAATTACATCCATACTACATCTACAGAAGAATGAAAACCAAAAGCACTAAATTATTTATCGACTCATCGATAAATAATTCCTCTAAAGAATAATAACATTCACTTATCTGCTTCGATGTAACTTAAATGGGTTTTACACCCATTTTGAAAAACTAAAACATATTATCCCTGAAACACACCCATCTATTATCTGTTTACAGGAGACAAATTTCAAAAATTCAAACCATGTATATAGTCAAACCAGTGGAGGAGTAGCAATTTACGTGGATAAAAAATTCATGGGCAGACAGTTACCAGTGACTTCAAATAACATTGAATTAATAATTATTGCAATAAATATACCTCAAAAGATTTATATATGTAATATGTATGTCCCACCAAATCAAACTATATCCCAAGAAGATTTAACAGCTATTTTAGAACAAATTTCTTCAGCTAGAATTATCGTTGGAGATCTTAACTGCCTCAATCCGATGTGGGGTTCCATAAAACTTAGCCCAAAAGGGCGAATTATAAAAGATATTATAAATTCCCAAAATCTGAATCTACTTAACGACGGAAAACCAACCAGATTTAACATACATAATGGCACATCATCGGCAATTGATATTTCTCTGTGTGACCCAGTTCTGTCCATTATGCTAACAGGGGCCTTTTTTCCCTTCTTATATGGTAGTGACCACTACCCCATTATAATTTCTTTAACGCATCAAAAAACCATAAATATCGAATCGACTATCTCAAAATGGAATATTAAAAATGCTGATTGGACTAATTTTACCAAACAGATCGAACAGGACATTAACCAAACCAACTTTACATCATCAAACGACATTAAAAAGTTTTTAAGTACATTTTTACAAATCATCACAGCAGCCGCAGAGACGTATGTGAGAAAAACAAAAATTTTAAAGAAATATAAACCTCTTCCGTGGTGGACATCTGAATGCAGCCAAGCTACAAGAGCGTATAAGAAATCTTTCAATAAACTAAAGCATCATAAAACAGACGAAATCATAACGGACTACAAAAAACGAAGAGCTGAGGCAAGATATATTCTAAAAAAGAATAGAAAAGAATCCTGGAGAAAATTCATCTCATCTCTAAATACTTCTTCAAGCATAAGTACAGTCTGGAGAAACTTAAGGAAAATCTCTGGCAAAAGCCAACCATATAATATTCCTTTTTTAGCAAAATAACAAAATAATAAGGGATAGAAAAGAAATCGTAGATATTTTAGCAGACCAATACGAATTAAATTCCAGTGACGAAAATTACACTGATAATTTTAAAATACATAAAAACAACGTAGAAAAAAACGTATTGGGATTCGACGGACATAAGATTCACAAGCTTAACGTTCCTTTTTCCTTCATAGAACTTGCTGAAGCCTTAAACTCTTTCAAAGATTCAAGCCCAGGACCAGAGGTTATCCCCTTAATGAGATTTCTTCAAATGACTTTAAGTCAGAAATAAAACATAAAGTGTTAATTGCGTGGCAAAATAAGTGTATTGCATCACAAAATAAACTCAAGGAACTAAAACAATTAGTGAAACCGTGGCTCCAACCTACAGTGAATAGACGACACAAACAAAAGGGTTCTTAATTACCAAGAAACGATACATTTTTTTGAAAACGCGTATGGCTCACCTGACCCATTGAGTGTTGCTCAAACTTTTACAAAAGATATTGAGGGGTTAATACAATTATTAGACAACATCTAACCTCTGTTCAATGAAAAAATAATGAAAACACGTTGCACAAAGATTAAGCGCAAAATATCTAAATTGCTGGATACAATTTCCTCCTCTGAATTAGAGAGCGATCAAGTACAAGAATAAAAATTAACGTACAGAACAAAAATGTCAATTCTTCAGTTGAACATAAACGGTTATTATACACAACTAGAAATGTTTAAATTATTAATTACTAAACACTCACCTTCAATAATATGTCTCCAAGAAACGAATTTTACTGACCAAGCAGTAGCAGTAACCATAAAAACTCCAAAAATATTAATACCTGTAACATTTATTTTCCACTGAATACTGATATAAAGATAAAAGAGATAACTTATATTATAGAACAAATTCCGTCGCCTAAGATTATGGTAGGAGATCTAAATGGACACAACCCACTTTGGGGATCTAATAGATATAACAAAATAGGACACATAATAGAAATGGTCATTAGTAACACCAATATTACCCTACTTAACGATGGATCTCCAACAAGATTTAATTCTTTTACTGGAAACACTAGTTGTATTGACTTATCTCTTGTAGACCCTTCTTTAGTATAAAACATAACTTGGGAAGCTAGTACACAATTGTATAAAAGCGATCATTTTCCCATAGTGATACATTTCGAAAACGAACAAAAAATTCAACCATACACTAGATGGAATACAGAAATAGAGGATTGGTCACCGTTTACACAATTTGTGGAGAATCAATTGAATTCTTTTTCAAATTCATCTCCGCATGACAATACCTATAAGTAAATAAATTTTTTTCCCTCATACTTTCCGCAGCATATCATATCATTGGAAAAAAGAAAATAGTAAGAAATCGTATTGGAGTACCATGGTGGAATAATCACTGTCAGGATGCTATAAAGAACACTCACAGGGCATTTAATAAATACAAAAAACAAAAAACACAAGAAAATCTCCTAGAATTTAAAAAGTTAAGGGATATTAGTAGAAAAGAGGTAGAAGAAGCAAAAAAGGAATCTTGGAAAAAGTTTTTGTCAACAATAAATAGTTTTATTCCAGCAGCAATAGTGTGGAAACAAATTAACAAAATTTCGGAATGCCACACAAACTTATCAATAAGATTTTTAGAATATAGGTAATAACAAAGTTCATACATCTAGATCTGGAATAGCCAATGTATTAGCTTCATCCTACGAGTCATATTCCACCTGTAATATGACTCGTAGGATGTCGTAGGTGTGGCCACCGACCACACAAATGGTAGTGACCAGGCATCGTGTGGAAATTCAGCTACTGGTCTACAAAAAGATAAAGTAAAACTCAGGCAGCTATTGAAGATCGGTACATGGAATATACAAGGGCTAAAAACGATCACAGGTAAGCTAGCAATTATTGAAAACGAGCTAGCAAGATACAATATAGAAATCTCTGGACTAGCTGAAACTCATTGGTTAGGAGAGGGCCATTTTATAACAGACAATGGCAATTATATTTACTTCTCTGGAGGTGAGACCCAGAACTATACAGGTGTTGCCATTCTGGTCTCACCAAGATTACAAAAGTCAGTTATCAAATTTAAAGCTGTGAACGATAGGATAGTACTCATTAGAGTGGATGGCAAACCACACAAACTTAATATCATACAAGTTTACGCGCCAACCAGCACATCAGATGACATAAAGATCGAGGAGTTCTACGAAAAACTCTAGACCACAATCGCTAACATACCAAATAAAGAACTTACTATAATATTTTTTTCAAGCCACAGGCTTCGAAGTCTTTTAGTGCTATTCTACATGTATATACATAAATATTTTTATTTATTTTAACTAGGTACATTTAAGATTCTTTTTTATTATTTTTGTGCTTTAGTTTCCTTTAATAAAAACATAATCAAAAACTACAACAAAAGTTAAACAATAAAACAAAAATATTGCAAATGTAAAAATATGAAATATAAGTAAATTTATTGTTATTTTACTACGAATATACTTTTTCCTGTGTTTATAGTCGCTATAATTTTCAAAAGACGACTTCCTTTAGTCTAGCAAGGAAACGACTCCGAAAGAAAATGAAATAATCGCTGTCAATTCGCATTAGCTACTGGAAACGACTGAGTAAATACGTGAATCCAAGCGCTTACTATACCTGAGGAACTTCGAGACAAAGGATAAGAAAACAAACTTCCCATTGTGAAAGGTTATATTTGCGTTTTACCGCACCTGGCTCTATTATAAATGTCTAATGATCAACGAAAATGGCAAGAGAAAGATATAGAGCTACGTAAATGGTCTCGGGGTTATTGTATTATCTCTGTATAGTGTGTTTATTTTTTACGATTTCAATATCTATTGTGATTTTTATTTGGTAATGTAAAAAATATTACTTATTTAGAAAATGATAAAACAAAATTATAAAAATTAGATTATATTTAAATTTTTTATAATATTATAAAAATTATAAAAGAATTTTTTTAGAATATATACTAGATAGTACTAACAATATCTTTTGTGTGTCTCGTACTAAAAATTTAACTTTAAAAGACCTCTGAACTTACTAATTATAATTGATAATTATCATTGTTAACAAATGACGCCGGCATAGGAAAACTATAAGGAAATAAATTTATTTGCAATTAAATTTGGCAACATTGCTGTATATTTGGTCTAGCTAACATCTCTCTCAGTTAATATTATCTAATTGTTACGGCGTGTAACAGGTGCATCCAGTTTTTTTTAAAGAATTTGTTAACACGTTCGCTGCCGATCTTTAAAATGCAATATATAGTAGGGGCCGACAACGTTTTTTGAATTTTTCGTTTAAATGTTATTTAGAAAAGTTGCTTGAATAGTTGCACTAAAGCTATGTCAACTAATTTTTTTGTCATTAGATATACTTTGTGATATCACGCGCCAGCGCGTGATCGGTGTGGTCCCAGGAATTTCATCTCAATTAGCCGTATCACGCCATAGAGTGAGACAATAAAACGACGTTATTATAATACGAAAACAGAAACTATATTTATATTATATTATATATACTAATTCGAATAAAACGAACAATACATAAAAAATTTATAAAACAAAAATATTACTCAGATCAAAATAAAATAAATAAAAAAACTAAAATAAGTGATCAAACCACAAATGTCCCTGTGGATTAAACATTTGTAACTTATTTATGAATAATGGTACAGCAATCTAGACAATATCCTGGTTCACTGGGGCACGACCTACATGTGTAGATAGTATCCTTTCTTTTTCCATTTTCGTAACATAACTTGCAATGTTTTCTAGGTGTTTTCTTAATACCTGGTGGTGCCACTCTTTGTGACATAATGTGACCAACTTCTGGGGGTCGTCGGTGTGCTTGGTCTTCTTCTGCCCTCTTCTGGGCCGGGGCTAATAAACTTTGTATGACTCGAATACGAAAGTCATAAAGACTTATTTTTTGGGTAGAGTATTTGTTATATAAATGGTGTGAATTGATAAGCATCAATTGCAGCACGTGGATAAACATCTTCGTAGGCCATCTTAATGTCTTTCTCTCTGCCGGGTAATAAGAGAGCATTTGGTCATGTCTGTCAATACCGGACATATACTTATTGTATTGAACGATCGGTAAGGGCTTCGATACAATTTGTTGTCTTTTATTTGGTACATCCACCATTATGTTTCGATATTCATTAGAAATATAGGACACATTCCTCTTATCTCTCCATTTTCCTATGAGTACTCCATCTGCATACCTTCCCATTACTTCACCTTTTTTTAACTTACTGTCTTTTATTTCCTTCGGTACATGCTTTCTGTCCAATCTTAAAGTTCCCGTACAGTGTGTTTTATGATTCAATAGTGTTCTAGCTAATAAAAAACTGTTATAATAATTGTCCATATACACACTATGTCCTACTTCCAAAAAACCGTCCAATAAATGCATTACCACTTTTGATGCATGATCTTTACCACCCAGATCGTCCAGTTTTCCTGCATAAACGGCAAATTTTAAAACCATACCAGTTGGGGTTGTCAGCATGTATAATTTAATGCCATATTTATGCCTCTTATTTTTTATATATTGGCGAAATTGAAGTCTGCCTCGCCATAACACCATAGACTCATCTAAACTTAGCTCCCGTCCTGGATAATACAGTGCACATACTTTTTCGTTAAAAAAATTAATTAGGTATCTAATCTTCAATAATTTGTCTTCAGGTAAAATACCATTTTCTCTATTTTCCGTGAAATTCAGGCAACGCATTATCAATAAAAACCGATTTCGGCTCATAACTTTGTGAAATATCCCAATGCTATATAACTCATCTTGTCGCCAATAGTCTTGGACACGGTTTATTCGAATATTGCCCATGTGTAACAGTAAGCCTATGAACAGTAACAAATCTTCAGAAGTTAACTGTTTCCAGTTAGTTATCCTGGATTTAAAGCATGTTCTTTCAGATAAAAATAGATTAATGGCGTAACTGTTACTCAAATCACAAATTTTTGTAATAAAATCGTCTGTCACAAACAATCTAAAATATTCAATCGGTGTCATTCCAGTTACGTCTACTAATAATCTTTCGTGTTCAGTAAATTCAAAAACATCTTTCATTGTGGTTGGATTCAAAGAAAATTGTATAGACTGGTCTTGATTATGAGAAAGGTTTTGTGGACGTTCATTATCATTATTTTGTAACACGTACTGTTGTACACCAATATCATTTTCAGAATCCTCAGAATATACTTCGTCCGATTCATCCAAATCACCAAATACCATCTCGTCCTCGTCGGAGCTGTCATGTTCCAGTAAATATAGTAGTTCTTTTTCACTTAAAGGCTGTTTTAAATCAATTTTTACCTTTTTTGGTTGAGAAGGTCCTGCCACAATGTTATTACTTTCCGCCATTTTCACTAGACTGTCAACATACACTGGTACTGTCAAATCAAAAACCGCGCAATGTAAATCATAACCTATGATCGATCCTAGCAGGCCGACACTTATTTTTAAACTCATTCCATAAGCCGTATTTAAAAACCTACATTATAGAGCTTACAGCTATATCACGCACTGGCGCGTGATCGGCCTTTTTCCAAGTACGACCATCACGCACTGGCGCGTGATCGGCAGCGAACGAGTTAAAAAAGGCTATTCACGAGGTGGGTTATCTTGACTAATAGTATTATGTAAAATATCTGGGTAAAAATATTCTATCTGGTTGTGTTAAAATTTTATGGCAATTTAGTGGGGTACATCTTACATTATTAGTGGTTTTAATAGTTAAGTTATGCATTTTTGGCGGTAAATTTAAGTGGCCAAGCACTGTATCTTAAATACGTCCATATTATAATGATTGGCCTACCGGCCAATTGCTTTACCTACTTTGTATTAAAATATTTAACCTATAATTATAAACATTTTTTCTTATTTTTTAAGACAATAACCAGTGGTTGGCCGACTGCCAATCACCAAACCACAGGGTGGCCAATACCTGCATTGTGTAATAAGAATATATTTTTTGTCCGGATTTGTATTTATACAATTACAATTGTTTTAGTTGTTATGAAATTAGTGCTAATGTGGGCATATTTAATCAAATTTGAAAAGTCCATATTGTAGCTATAAACGAAGGTTGGCTGTAAATGGAAGCAAAACTATACATCAAATAGAGCATCACTCCAAAATTAATTTGGCGGTTATGTTTACCTTTACAGCATCTGGAGAAACAACAGCACCAATGATTATTTAAAAATGTTATAAATTCCTAGCAATCTTCTAAATTCCGTTCCACGAGAATGGCGCATAGGATGTAGCGATAGGGATTGAGGAAGAATGAAAACTTCTATGAATACATAGGAAACCTCTTATATAAGTAGTTAGTTGCAAAAACACTTATTTTTCAGTCATTTTGTTCGTTAATTGACATAAAACTCACTTAACCATTCAAACCAGTGAAGTATGTTCAAATTTATAAATTGTTTTAGTGGTCTTATATCCCAAGCAAACAAAATTATACAACCTCATGAAATTTAATACTGAATCCCTCAGTATTAGCTGCTCCTCGATCAATATATCCTTCAGACTTCGATCGAAGCGGTAGTATTTTGCTACACTCCGCAAATTAAAATTTAATTGATTTTAAATGTGTTTTTAAAAAACCAAAGAAATTATTTATTGTGATTGTGTTTTTGAATATTCAAGTAAGTGATAACGACAAATTTGCTGTTTATTTATCAATCCAATAATTATAATTCATATCCAAAACTAGCACAAAGTTAATCATGCCTAATACATCGTTTTGTGCTAATTGTTCAAAGCTAACTTCTACCTCCGATAGAAAGCTCCAGTGCGATGGCTGTAAGAAACCAATTCACATTGCTTGTACGGATCTGTCGGTCGATGATCGAGTTACGAGGCAAAAAGTACGTGGTATATGTATACTATGCAATGCATGCAGTTCAAACATTACGAATATTACTGAAATCAAGAATCTACTTGTCGAGTTTAAAGCGGACATTAAGAAGAAAATTGAAGATTTTGATATTAAACTATCTGAATTCAGCAATAAATTAAATCAACTCGATTCTATTACAACAACAGAATTTACCGACAGCATTGTCAATGAAGCCGCTGACCGCATATCTCGTTCCAAAAATTTTTTGATTAGAGGCGTCCCCGAATCTACAGGAGACGCACAAAATAAAAAAGATCATGATAAGAATAAAATACATTTAGCCCTAGAAGTCATTGGATGTCAAGAAAGTCCTGTTACGTTTTATAGAGTCGGTAAACCAAATGAAAATAAACGTTATCTCCGCATGATAAAAGTGATAATGAGTTCTGAACACCACACTCGAAAAATTCTTCGTAACAAAAATAAACTTTTGGAAAACAAATCTACTGAAACGTATTCTGTTATTGATGACAAGACACCTATGCAGCAACTTCGTTTAAAGGAACTTCGTACGGAGTTTGAAACTCGTAAAAATAATGGAGAAAATGACCTTACGATTAAATATGTGAATGGCTGTCCAAAGATAATGAAATTTCGCTCATAATTCTTCTGCACTAAAATTTACGGATTGGCTTCTTATGTATACTAATCTAAACTCTCTTATGTCCAAATTTAATGAATTTATAAGTACTGTTCAACTTTTAAAACCTCACATTATTCTCCTAACAGAAACGTGGCTTAATTCTTCTATTCCCGATGCTATTGTAAACATTGATAATTTTACTATATTTCGTAGAGACAGAGGTACTCGTCGAGGGGGAGGAGTATGCATCTATTTAGCAAATGAAATTACTAACCCTTTTTCTATCAGTAATAAAACAATAGACGTACCCGGTATAGAAATTATCCACTTACTTATTACTAATAACTCTTTCATATTTAATATAGTTTGCATATACCGACCCCCTGATACAGTACTTACTCAGGACAATATGCTTATTAACAAACTTGAGGAATTATCATCCCTTGAAAATCCCATTGTTGTTGGAGATTTCAATTTTCCAGAAATAAGCTGGCCCATTATTTCCAAAACTGATACTATCAATTCCCAAAATTTGTTTAAAAACTTTATCATGGACTCAAATTTATTACAACTGATAACTGAACCTACAAGGTTTAGAGCCAACAATAATCCTTCAATTTTAGACTTATTTTTCACAAATGACGATGAATTAATTTCTTCACTTGAAGTGTCCTCTCCTGTGGGTCTTTCTGACCACTCGCTTATTACTGCTCACATTCAATTTAGTTTAACACCGCCTTGCAAAAATAATTTCGTAACGTATGCCACTACTAATTTCATTGATGTAAATTCAGTTTTATCCCAGTTAAACTGGCAATCTATTTTTTCTAATCACTCTGATCCATCGTCAATGTGGGACTCTTTTCTTCATACTGCTATTACAACAATTTCTGATCATACAACCGAACGGCAGGTATATAGAAATCGACTAAAACCTTGGATTAACCTCTCAGCTACTCATTTAATTCGACATAAGCGAAAGCTTTGGCGAAGATATAAACTCACTAGTTCCCCTGATGATTTTTTCGCCCACCGTAATTTTTCTAACCGAGTCAAACAATCTTTGCTAAAGTTAAGAACAGAATTTGAAGAATCTATCATTGCAAGTGGTAATAGTAAAAAAGTTTATCGATACATTCGTACATCTTTATCTTCTAAAGTTTCCATACCATTGCTTCAAAAAGCTGATGGGTCTTTATGTTCTTCGAATAACGAATCTTCGGAATGTTTATCGTTATTCTTTTCTCAAGTTTTTACAGATGAATCTAACGATACCATTCCTCAAATAATGTGCCCTCGTTTGTCTAAAACTCTTGAAAATATATCTTTCACACCGGATGAAATTAAACATCATTTAAGGAAACTGCGAAATAATTCATCACCTGGATTAGACGGACTCACCTCTTTTTTCCTCAAACAATGTGCAGATTCTGTCGCCATCCCTATATCTCTCATAATGACTGCTTCTTTTAATCAAGGTTCCCTCCCCTCGTCCTGGAAATTGGCTTCTGTTACTCCTGTATTCAAGAAAGGTAATAAACTTGATTGCAATAATTATCGTCCAATCAGCCTGGTTCCTATTGTCGGCAAGGTCATGGAATCGATTATTTCGGAAGCTATGTCCGAGTTCCTTCTTCAAGAAAATGTCATCCCTCACCAACAGCATGGATTTATCAAAGGTCGTTCAACGATCACAAACTTACTTCATTGTGTAAATGATTGGTCATTATCTTTAAACAATCGGAATCCTGTCGATGTAGTTTACTTAGACTTCTCCAAAGCTTTCGATCGTGTTCCAAAACGTCGATTACTAGCTAAATTGGATCACTATGGTATCCGCGGAAAGTTAAACATTTGGATACAAGATTTTCTATCCGACAGATACTTCAGGGTTCGTGTTGGGGAAGACCATTCACTAGATAAGCCAGTCAAGAGTGGAGTTCCACAAGGATCAGTACTTGGACCGCTACTTTTTTGTGTCTACACTAGTGATCTTCCGCTCATTGTATCCAGTAAGGTTTCCATTTACGCTGATGACACGAAGTTATATGTGAATCCAACTATTAACCAACATATTCTTCAACAAGATCTTGACGCAATATTTAAATGGTCCTCAAAATGGTTACTTCCGCTTAACATTGAAAAATGCGTTGTTTTACATATCGGCAAAAATAACCCATCACTGCCGTACTTTATTAATGGACATCCTTTAAACTCTGTAACCTCACACAACGATCTCGGAGTGATAATTAATAGTGACTTAAATTGGTCTGATCACATAGTGTCGGTGTGTAAACGTGCTAACTCGAAACTGTTTTTGATCCGTAAATGTTTTGCACGCATATCTCTAACCTCTGTTAGTAAACTTTACTCAATATACGTTAGACCTATTCTTGAGTTTGCCGGACCAGTGTGGAATCCAGATCTTAGTCGCGATAAAATCCTACTTGAAAACGTTCAGCGTAAAGCCACAAGACTGGCATACGGCCGTGTAAGACCTAACTATGAAGATAGACTATTCATGGCTCATCTTACGACATTCGAGCAGCGACGTCTTCGAGGTGACCTAATTATGTCCTTCCGTATTTTAAAACATAATTTTGGGAACCTAAACAACATATTCACTTTGAATGAAGACGATAGATTAAGCGGCCATCGATACAAATTAAAGAGGGAACAAACTACTGCAAGGTCCAGAGCGAACTTCTTGCCAAACAGAATCTTTAATATCTGGAACAATTTGGATCATGACACCATATCGGCAGCTAGTGTTAACATCTTTAAAAATAAACTTGACAGAACTTTATTTTTTTTATAGGATAGGATATTTTTTCTCGGACAGCATTATTTATTTATTTATTGTGTCACAATTCAATTTGTGTTAATTTGTCTAACTGTACTTAACTTTATAATTAGTATTAGTTTTATAAGGATATATTTTATTTTTGTTCATTTTTGCTTTTTGGGCATAATAGGAGCTCGCTCCTCTGCCCTTATTTGTTATATAATAATAATAATAATAATAATAATAATAATAATAAGAAATTTAAGAAAATGACAACTACAAGCTATACTGGGACCGCACTGTGCTTACAGACCAACCAGTGGCCCATAATAGACCGGATCTTATACTAGTTAATAAACTTACTAGACAAACAACACTTATTGATGTGGCGATACCCAACACCAATAATTTAGTTGTTAAATACAACGAAAAGATCGCCAAGTACAGAGATCTAGAAATACAAATCAGGAGACAATGGAGAATGGAAAGTACCCAGACACTACCTATTGTTCTATCTACTACTGGTGTTATTCCCAAAAACCTCCTAGCGAACATAAAACAGCTGGGTCTAAATGAACATCTTTATAAGGCCATGCAGAAAGCTGTACTCCTCGCGACGTCCAGATGTGTACGAAAATTTCTGGGAGATACTCCAATATACCAAGTCACCTAGGGCTCGATAACATGGAAAGAGTCCCACCAGAGCTCAATCCTTTTGATACCATAGGTATCTGGGATGAGTGAATTTTCCCCTTAGAGGGAGTGTGAGCCGTATGGCTAAATCTGGGATAATAATAATAATAATAAATTTCAATAGCTCATTTAGCAACGCATCTTTAAACATAAAAAATCATGCTCCATCAAATCATACATCTTAATGCCCCTTTTAATTCTGCTTACAAATACGTGGTAATAATTTACTGCAAGCAATAATTTAGGTTAGAAAAAATTTGCTTAGTGATTGTATTAATTAATCAGAATTTAATGTTTATAGGCATATTTTTGGTGTTTATAAAAAACACCTCTGATGGCTTAATATTTCTAAAAATTTATAATGCCCAATCTAAAAGATACTATCCGACGCCAATGATAATACAAACCTCAACACTTACCCATCTGGGCAGTAACGTCAGTACAATATTTTGAAATGCTTATAAAGAATGTAATAAGCGTAAACTAGATTTTGTGAGGATATTGATAGATTATCATCGAAACATGAACCGAAAGGCCCTTTTGTATTAGAATAAAGAAGAAATATTCCAATCTGACATTGAGAGGATGTTGGTGTTTTTGTCATAAATGTTTACAAGACTGAACACAAAATGTACTGAACTGTAAATATATAAGAATGGTGCGTTGTGTTCTACGATATATAGCTATAAAAGTTTTAACAATTACAGCTTGTCGATTATCTAAGCGTCTATGACCTTGAAAATTTATGCGAGTCGGCTCGTCCAAAATTATTAATTTGTAAAATCACGAATGTGCTGCTTGTGTGAGTCCATTTCAAATAGGTAAAGAAATAATAAATAAGACTTACTCACAATCAATTTAATTTAACTATTCTGACAACCGGTTTAACTTTCTACAATATGCAAAGCATCTGCAGGTCTCGATACAAAGTGTGTTATTTATTGAGTATTTGTTTTATGAAGGTGACAGTTTCATGACAATAGAAGTTCTCTTCTGACTTAAGTTCTCCATTCAACAATACATGATAGTTTCAACCATGTTCTAGAATCCATTAATTAATAGAGTACCGGCATGTAAGTGATTTTACTTATTTGCTTATTTATTAATTTATTACAATCCAATAGACTATTTTATAACAATTTTTGGGTCTTACCTTGTCTGTTTAAACTTTATATACCTTTTTATTTATTTTATTCATTTTAAAATAAACCACAGACATGTAATATTGGCATAATTATTGTAATTTATAACATCTAATTTGTAATCTTTATCAGACAACATGTAATATGGGTTTTTATCATTTCAGCATTTATTTAACTTTGTATCGAGACCTGAAGATGCTTTGCATATTGTAGAAAGCGAAACCGGTCGTCGGAATAGTTAAATTAAATTGATTGTGAGTAAGTCTTATTTATTATTTCTCTGCCTATTAATTTATAGTTTGCGTATCCATGAGTCATATATAATCCACCACCTCTAAGATTATTATATTGATTTAAATTATATCTCTAGTCGTTTTTTTTTATTTTACCTCCATATTTGGTTTGTTTCTCTTCTTGTAGCTTTATAATTTTCTAGTGTATCAGGTAAGTTGTTTCTACCTTGTCTATTTTTGGTTTGTGGTTTCTAATTAATGACACATTTGTAATTGTTGTTACATTTATACTTTTCCTAGCGACGATTTTATTGCTCCTCTGTGTATTTGATATGACGTTTGGATTTCCAAAACGGATATAATTTCCAACATATATTTTTTTTTCATCTTTTATTTTACACTATGACCAGGCATCTAGTCTCAAATCCTGGTCGGAGTTATACATAAGCTAATTTTTGAAACAAATTTTATTTATAATTAAAAACTAACTAAAAATTACTATTCCTACTTTAAAAATAATAGGCCCTAATTAAATAACGTAGAGTTATTTGTAGTTTTTCCATATTTTCTACAATGTCTAACTACATTCAACTTAATATTGGGCCTCTACCAATGTTAAACTGCACTTAAAGAATTTAAATTTAAAAATGTTTACCATTGTTATGAACTCAGCCCGCACTCAAAACGTGAGCTGCTTGCCCTCAACCTTGGGTGCGACCTGTTTCCATAACATCCTATTCTACTTAAAAAAATAAGTCTCCAATCAAGCGGTTGGAATCCACTTAAAAAATAAGGTAAAAAATGCACAACTTCCCTCTCTGACGGTTCTGGTGACATTTAGGCTCTTAGTCCAAAAACATTGTCCAGAGAGTTCCGTTGTGCATCCTTAACCTGCCATAACCTGAGGTTCAGTTGAACATGTTTAATATATATCTTAATTATTATATAAGTTATTTCGACTTATGTGGTACTATAAGCTGCTTAATTCACTCTCCGCTTATACAGACGTTTAAGGCTCATAGATTAAATGTCCGCCTTTTGGGATTTTTAATGAGTTACATTGGATATTTTTCCTTTTTTCATTGTAGAGTTTCATTTGTTTCTTGGAAACTGTATCTGCTAGGTCGTTTAGATGTGAGTATAATTCCTCTAGTATTATCTTACCCTGAAGTATTCGACGTAAGTTTCTTACGGCTTCGTACATAGTGCAATCAAATAACGCACGCTCTGGTGTTCTAATTTGTCCATATTCACATAGATTATCCTCTTTTAGATTTAATCTATGCAAATAACTAGGGTATGCGTCATGCCCTGTCAGGAAGTGCACTAATGTCGGTTTTGAATTAAAGTGTATTGGGATGTCACTCAGTCTTGGTAAAACTGGTGAAGTCTTCTCCCTTTCATAGATGCTTCCCATTCAGTTTGCTATTTTCTTATTATATTTACGTTTATGTCTTTTCTCATTTTAGGTATTTCTATAACGAGAAATTCGTTTAATTTGTCATGTTTTCTCTTCTTGAACCAATAATGACGACGTCCCCTTTTTCTGACTTCTAAATGAAGGGGCAAAACGCCCGTGAACACGTTTAAAGTTATTGTTGATATAGTAATAAAGGCTCCTGTTATTCTGACAAGGAAGCCTCTTTGCGCTCTGTCAACTTTCTCACTGTTTTTGTTGTTCTTAATACCTAGATATTTTGCAGTGTGAGTTCGTTTGAAAGGTCTTCCATCTATCCTTATTATGGGATCTCTTTACAACCTACCTTTCACTAAACTGTACACAGTTTTACTTTCGATGTCCAAAGTTTTATTTGCTCTAGAAAAAAACTTGTATATTGTTAGTTCTCAGTTCGAGTTGTCTTCTCGTATTAGCATCTATTATGAGCAAAAGGTCATACGCATAAGCTTTGCACCCCAACATTTCAGGAGTTTCAGTTATTTCATAAAGCAATTTCTCCAGCATGAGATGCCAAAATATGAGACCACATACCGAGCCCTGAGGGCACCCTTTTTTAATATGCCTGGTCTTTTGACATTTAGACAGCCCAGGCTTGCATATCTATCTTGGCAATAATTTGTTAAGCTTCCGTACAAATTTGCCGGGCACCATATCCTCCGAAGTCTTTTGAAGAACACAGTCCACCACAGAATGTAGAAAGCTCCAGAAATATCTATAAAAACTACCAGAACGTATTTTCAGTCACTACTGTCGACGATATCATATACTCTGTTAATAGCGTCCCCATGAGATTTTCCGCTCCTGTATCGATACTGGTCTGGATGTAACCCATTTATGCTTGTGACTTGATTTAGTCTCGTACATAGCAATTTTTCGTAGAGTTTGCCCATAGTGTTTAATAAACATATGGGCCTATATGATTTTGGTTATGTAGGATCCTTGTACTTACCTTTGCTAATGATCAGATCAGCCTGTTTAAATGAATTGAGGAATTTTCTTTGAATCATACATTCATTATACAAGGCTGCATATCGTTGTATAATTGCCCTCCTTATTTCTGATTGCTGTTCGGTCTCCTTTTGTAAGTTCATCAGGGGGAAGTAACACATCTAATAGTGTATCTACCGATTCCTCCCAACTCCCTGTCATCAAGACGTCTTATTTCAACAATGTTAAAAGCATGGTTGGGCTTTTAATTTTGTTCAATACAATCTTATATAGGACCCCATACAAGTTAAAAGTGATTTTATATAAGGTTTTCAAAACTTTTTGCTTTAGTCTGCTCTATTTCCCTCCTATATTTATTTTTTAGTCTTTGATATTCTTGTAAAAGTCCTTGCCTCTCGAAAAAGATTTCACATCGTTGGTAACGCTTCCTAGCGCACCTAACTCTGCTTCTTAATTTCTTGAGGCTTTCTTTCCAGGCTGTGTTTATTACTGATTTTGCCAAAGCTACTCTGGGTATTAATATATCTATTAATACTCGGATCGCAGCAGTTAGCTGCTTTGCTATTTCATGTACATCCTCTCAATACGGGATACGGTGTCAAGAAACAAGCCTTTAGTTGCTTTCAATTTGCTTTACCTATATTGTACTTCTTCGATGACATGTTAGTGGCATTTGATGATTTATTCAAGTCAAACATGATAACGTTGTGATCGCTGTAGTCGCATGTTATACAACCCTCCAGTTTCGATAAAGATTAGCTGCCTGCACATTCTGCACATTCGATACCGTAATATCTATGTTGCTGACAGCACCTGTTCTGTTCTGGAAGACTTTCGGATTTCCGGGTCTATTATGCACAATTAGTTGAAGTTCATAAATCATGTCCTCAAATTAATACTGTGTCATTTTTATACGTATGTGGTGACTTCCACAGTATTGATTTCGCATTCGAGTCCGCTACGATCACAAACTTCTCATTTCTGTATGCTAGGAAATAAGAGCTATCGCTCTTATTCTTTTTATGTATAGTTCAATGTCATTGTTAAATTGAGGTTAGCAATTATTATTTTACCAACCTTAGTTAGCATCTCGACGCAAAGTGTTCATCACTAAATTGTGTAAGCAGGAAGAGTTTTATATCACTGTTAAACAGTACTGTGACTGCCATGGGATTATTGCCTATACACGTTTTTTTATGGAATTGGCATAAACTATATTTTTCCTTGTCTTGTGTATGCATTTTGCATACAGACAATCTCTATTCGCTCTTCTTTAGGGTATTATCTGATCTCATGAAGTACTGTTGTACTTTTCCATACATTTTATTTTCCCAATTCGAATCCTCACGGATGTCGGATATGGATCTGGCTGTGTGACCATTTTTGTGTATATTCCGTGGCAATTCCCCCGTAGGTTTTCAGAAAGTCACTGTAAATTTTTTCCAGATCAAATGTCTCTCCTCTGCTTTTAAAGACTTTCTTAAGCACAGTAGTTTATTCACGCCAGTGGGTATGTTTAAGTACTTAAGCTGGATTTTATCCACCGCATCAGGAACTGGAAATGTTACCCTATCAACATTTGGATGAAGTTTCCTTACCGTATGCTGGCTGCAACTAGTATGGAAGATTCCTCTAGTCCCGTATAATCCCGTATAATCTCATGTTCAGCTCCATATTGTCGTATAGAACTAGAACCTCTTCATCGTTTATATTGACAGTATGGGTGACCATATTGACAGAATGTACATTTTTCTTTTTTCTTCTGAAGCAAAGTATTCTTAGTCGATCACGAAATCGCTTTAAAGTTGTTTTATGAGATTGTCCTTCAGAATGAGATGTATTCTCACGTGTTGATTGTTGTTGACACAGAGTAGATTCGTTCAGCCATAACAAAATATCGGTAGAATGGTTCTGAATATTTATGGTCTGGAACAGGTATTAATTTTATATCTTGCTATAAATATTCTATAAAATTAAACTTATACTTATACCTAAAGTTAAACAAATGAAATGTAGGTTCATACAAATTTAAGATACATCACTACAACAAAGAATCTTAAAATCCTATACCAACTTTTCCTAGATAATAACTATCCGCCAGCTCTTTAAAAGAAAATTTTGTTTAGCACACCGTCTGAAATATACAACCCTACACAAAATCATTCCTTCATTAAACTCTGACAGTGTTATGTGTTCCTGTCCTTGTATTTCTCAAAGGCTCCGTTTCCTGCTACTGAAAACCATTTATTCCTTTGAATATGTTCACATCACCTTCTACTTGTAAGAAGCCGGTTCTGGATTAATAATCATTCGACGGTTTATTTAATTCCAAAAGTTCGTGATATAAATTCGATTCTTCGCTTCGAGGGGGTTCACTTTGCCGAATTACATAGTACGGATCTTCATCCGAATCATCTATAACATTTCTTATGTCCTCGTCATTCCTTGCTCTGATAAATATAAATCTTAATCGTCGGCAAGTAGTAATCTATGTATATTCTTTTTAAAATCTGGGTCAGCCAGATTTACTTTTTTATTACGGTCAGTTCCGCTACGTCCTGCTCTATCCATTATTACTACAAAATTAAAATTTTTTAGAGTAATTATGTTTATTATACAAAAAAATATGAAATACCTTAGTGTTTATCAGTACACAATCCTTAACAAGTGGCCTCCTAGATCTATCATATAAACACTGCAATTCGAAACACCTGGCTTACTAGACCTACACGTTTTGAAAACTACTGTTATTACGACTTAAACACTAAAGCAATCGGTACAATACTGCAGAACTATGCTTGTTATACACTATTGAGAAGGTATTTAAAAGGACAGTGCATGCGGCCTACATTGTTGCCGCCATTAGCAGACTATCCTTTCGCTGTGGTCCGTTAGACTAATGTTTCGGATTAAGGGTTAAAGTGGACGAGGTAGTTTTAAAATAAAACCCCTCATGTATAGTAGCCATCCGCAATAACGCCAAATCAGACAGCGTACCAGCTACTGCTAAATGGTTAATTGAACCACTTATACTGATATGTCTAATCATCACTATTCTCATTCTTGGGCGAACAGATAGAAAAAGAAGAAGCAGACAGCTTTCTAAAATTAAAACCTAAAACAAATAATTTATTTATTTGACCAATAATATTACTTTAATATTTAAATAAATAAATTATTTAAAAACAAATAAATTATTTAAATAATTTATTTGACCATTAATATTACTTTATATTTTAAAAAAGGTCCTTTGAAAATAGTTCTATTACTTCTACTTTTTTATTTTATCACAGAAATTTATATAAAAATTCGTCCGAAATAAACTTCTCCCTAAATCCAACATCTTTGATAAAGACACACTTCCAAGCATACGTCATAATCCCTTCGGTCTTATTTTGCGGATCCCGCCATCTACGAATCTCTTCTTTTAAAAGTGTTGCCGGCGTTTTGGATAATATATTACACTCATATTTTACGTTCTCGTGAAAACAATATGTTCAACATTTTCCTCGTACCAAACATCTACCTGCATGAAGTAAGGCAATAAGAAAAGCAAAAACAAAAAAGTGTACCCCAGTTTTGAATGTCGTCAAATAGATCGGTAATAATTTTTCTTCTTTGAAATTTCCCTAGATGTTCTTAAACGTGAAATATTACGCCATTTACGCCATACGTATTATTTTTATTATGCATTTTTCCATTTTAGTTTATGCTACGAATGTAATAAAATGTTTAGAAACATGAACATAAAGAATATAGTTATTATACATATTATACCATAGAGAAAACTTTAAGGGAAGACTGCGTTTTTAAGCTTTTAACTAATTTTATGTATAGAATCATCGTTTTATTTGGTGCACTGACGCCAAACCTATAATTTTTTTTTATTAATTTATTTTCAACGAGCTGTTGTCCAATAAGATTAGCATTGTTTACAATATATACAACAAAACAAAACAAAAAATATAATTATAAATATCACAATATTAAAAGTATAAATATCACAGACTTAATCACGTAATTTAGTTCTACACATCAAAATGGTGATAATCTATTCCACAGCCACTCAAATAAACACATGTCTGAAACCAGAAATGAATTCGCCCTTCGGTGCAAAAACATCAAGATCTTGTGTGTTGGGATCACTTAATTAATATTTCGATGTCTTCTGAGATTCTTTGGAGTAGAAGTCTTTCTGAGATTTTTGACATTATTGGAAGTAAGCTGATTGGTCTATATGAAGTAGTAATATTTGGTGATTTATTTGATTTATTGATCATACTTATTTGTGCGAACTTCCAAATAATCGGGTAGTAGGCTAACCTTATGATATATCATTGTTAGTAGGACAATTAATTTTCTCGGTAATTATTTTAATATTAGCCCGGTAATCATGTCGAAGCCTGGTGCTTTGTAGTTATTGCATCTAGAAATGTGTTCTTTCACATTATTAGGAGTAAAGCAATTGATTAGTAGCATCATCGAACATATAGTGTCTAAGAATTTTTTAACTTGTTCTTCGTTATTATGGTTATTAAGTTCAGGTGTACCAAAAACATGTGAGAAATGTTCAGCAAAGATAGATGCTTTTTCTTGTTTAGTTCTTTCCCAGCTTCCATCGGCTTTCTCTAGAAGTAGTATGTGCTGTGTAGGCCTCTTAAATGATTTCGTTGCTTTACAGATGCTGTACTCTTTTGACAGGCTGTTGATAAATAGTTTAAATGTATTATTCCTTTCCTCTTGTAGAGCAGTTTTAAGTTACCGTGTTAATCTAGTGTATTCATTTTATCTATAGGATTGCAACTAGTATGAAGCTATTTCATCGGCTGCATGAATAGTTTGGGTAAGAAGAAGCACAGCATTATCGATATCGTCTGGTTGCTTTAATCTTATATTTAAATTTAAATTTTCATTTATGTAAGACTCAAACACATTCCAGTTGGTGTTGGATGTTGTCAACTTGGGGATATTCGGACGTTTTATGATTTGCGTAGATAGTGTTACAATTATGGGAGTATGGTCGGTGGACAGATACCAGGTTGTATGTCAAAATAATTTAAGGTCATGCTATGAAGGATAAATAAGTCGAGTAGATCTGGGATTTTGTTTGGATCTGATGGCCAGTAGGTGGTTTGCCCTGTAGATAAGATAAGTAAGAGCTGTTTGTATTGGCTATGGCTTTTCTGAGATTTTTTCCCTTTGTTGTACATAGTCTCGACCCCTAGTCTGTATGTTTGGCATTCCAGTCACCTCCAATTAAGATTTTGTTTGGTAGATGTTTGAAGAAGTCTTCATATTCTGCTGTTGTGATATTATGCCTTGGAGGGCTGTACATTGCCGCAACGTCAAAAGGCTATGGCTAATATCTGATACAGATTACTACAGCTTTTATTTTTTCCGTCTGATACATTGTTTCCTCATAGTGTGGTATGGTGTTACGTACAATAATAGCAGCGCCACCGTGTGCTGTTCCATAGGATAGTTGGTATTGTAAATAATATAATATGGGATATTGACCATCGTTCTGTCAGTAAAATGGGTAGTAACTTCTGTGTTATGGTTGCCTAGGCCGTTGGCATTCAATTTTGTAATTCGCAGTGACTTCAGTTCAATTACTGAATTTATTTATTACTGTGAAAAACATGTCGAAGATCACGCTATTTTGATTTATTAGTTGAGAAAACATATCTTTGAAATCGTTACGGAAACTCTTCATCATTTGGAATTATTCTGTACTGTATTTCTGTTATATGACAGTTGATTGTTCGCTGGAGTGTACGATGTTACTCCTCTGGCTCTGTTTCTACTGTTAATTAACTCTTTATATAATATGCATCCTTTAAATTTGGAGTGTGTGCTTCATTGCAGAGAGCGCATATGGCAGGTGTATCCCTAGGATTTTTACAATCGGCTGATACCTACATGGTTATTTCCACATTTGACACAGTGATAAGGTCTATTACAGTATGTCTTAGATTGTCCATACAATTGGCATCTTGTACACTGGACAATATTATTCCTTTTATACGGTGGCTTAATAACTATTTTCGCGTTGTTTATAAATTAAATTTCATATATTTTTTTAATTAGGTTCTATATTGACGTAGAACATCATTAGAGGGTCCTTAGTTACTCTGTGTTTTATATTTACAATATTGCGTACTAAATGGCCATGTTTTGCTATTTCACTTTTTATTATAATAATGGTCACTGTATGATGTAGATAACGACTTACAACTCTGCATGCTCTATTCTCTTTCATTTGGTACGTATGATGCACAATTTTTTTGCTGTTTTAATGTCTTACCAGTTTTCGATATGTTTCAGAGTCCCTTATATTTATTTTTATTGTGTTATTTTCTAATGCTGTACAATAAAATATCTTTGTTTTTGTTACTTCCGATAGGTTTTTAACCGTTTTATTGAATTCAGTAACACCATATATAAAAATTGGTGGGGGTTTAGAGGTTGCTGAAATTTTGTTGGTATTTTCTGTACTGTTATTGTTGTCGTTTTCGTTTTCATTTTGTAGAATCTGAAATTTATTGCTGGTTACTACCATATCATCGTTTTCTGTTGGTGTTGGAGGATTAATTTTACGTTTTTTGTTACTATGGTGTATAGTTTGCCATTCGTGGATGTCCGATGACTCATGTCGCTGATTTCCTATGAATGTGGCATTTATGTTAGGATTGTATTGACAGTTTGAAGAAGATTGTGATAGTACTTAGTTTTTAATCATCACTATAAACTTTTGACCAATTTGTATCGATTTTTAAAGGTCGAAAGTCAAAAGAATACTATATATTATTCTGCGAACGAATCTTCGTTGGAGCAAGTAATTTTGGCTCTATCTTATAAGGATTTAATGATTCCGTTTTTAATATACACGTTGTGATTTGACTAGTAATTTAAAAATATGTTGGTATGTGTTGAGTTTCTATACACCTGAGTCTCATATTCAGTATGGAATCATAGAATTTACTATTTAATTAATAGGTATTATCACTACATATGGTTTTTATATAAAACGGCAGATAAACTTATTTTAAACTTAAATTGCTGCTTATTTCCAATAAAAATGGTAAATGCGTTAAGATGCTACAAGAAAATAGCTTCAAAACTATATTTTTATTTAATTTCTTTCAATACGTTTTGCTTGATTCACTTATATATGTGACAAAATGGCAATTAGACGTAACCATTTTCATTTATTAACAAAGAAGTAAAATTTATTGCAAACGCTAAAAACATCAATATTTCTGGTCTTTAATAAGGAATAATCTAAAACAGGAGTGTAGTCAAATATAATCCTAAACTGTGACCACTAATTTTAAAAATATGTGTAATTTCCCTTGTACTAATATGCAGATTCTCAATGATATTAACCCGAGATCTCCATAATATTAGTTAATGATCAGTGTAGTTGTGTCTGGAAGCTCAGGAGACTGAGACCTCGGAAGCCCTGAAGAAGACATCAAATAGGATGACGAAAGCTCGGTGCAATAATAATCGACGCGGTTTAATTTGGAAGACTAACCCGGAAGATTAATTCGTGTATAAAATAGTATTTATAATTAAATTTATTATTAATTTATTATATAAAATATTGTTACAGAAATCGTAATGTACCATAAACCAATAAAAAGATTTACAGACTACAAAGTAGAGGTAAATATTGGAGTCTATTTATTGGGTCACGGTGCCTGGGCAGTTCTTTCGGTTGTGAACCTCATGTTGGTTCACAGGGCAGCCAAAGTGATTTTTACAATACTATATCTAATTGTCTAGTGGAAAAAATTCAACAGGCTCTTTATATAAATATTTAATCCAAGCATGGCACTTATAATAAAGTAAATATATATTAAATCAATCCAAATGTAGTGTGATATGATAGTTTGCTGTTTGAAATACCAACAAACTTTGTAAAGTAGTTAAAAAAGAGGAAATTCCAGCTATAAAATTTCTCAACTAAAAAACTTTTTTTTGTACAACAAAAATATCTTGCAACTTTTGGAAAATTGCCAGAAAGTTTTGTTTACTGAGACAAAGTTAACAGAACTTCGTCGGATCATTTCATATTTTTGCAGAATTCATACGGTCTTCTGAATATATTATTAAGGTCATTATGTCTGAAGTCTGTATATCTGAAAGTATTTTCTTAAATTTTAAACTATTGTGCCAAATAAATTTCTCGTCGTTAACCGATTTAGAATTACAAATCAAAAAATGGAAAAGTTAATATTTGTTTAAAAATTTGTGATTAAATATTAACTGCTTTAAATATTTCTATTTTTTTGTATATAGATAATGCACAAAATGATTTATTCCTACTCCTAATGTTAGCCTATTATAACCTGTAGAGTGCTGATATTTCTTGCATAAGTTGATTAGCTATCCAAGAAGTATATTCTAGAATGTATGAAAATTCCTTTCTTTGAACTTTAGCTGTTTTTAAGTTATTAACAAAACAAACAAAAGCAGTTCTTTCTAGTGTTCTCTACACTGGGCCGCTTGTAGCCAGTTTCCCGCTACACGTTTTATATCGTCGGTCCATCTAGTCGGTGGTCATCCTCGGCTTCTCATATGGTTTCTGGGCCTCTATTCCATAGTACGTCTTGTCCACGGTCCATCTTGTGTTCTGGCTAAGTGCTCTGCCTAGTTCCACTTAAGCGTCGTGGTTATTTCGAACCACGAACCATCAGGAGTTGTTTGAACTCCTGATCTTTGCCTGATTTGTTGGTTTGTTATGTGGTCTCGAAAGCTCACGTTCAGCATTGCACGTTCTATGGCTCGTTGTGTAACTAAGTTTATTCGCAGATAAAGTTTGTGCTCTGCTCCATAAGTTTGTACAGGCAAAACACATTGGTTATAAACCTTTCGCTTAAGACACATGGGAATTGAACTTTTTAGAATATGGCTTAATTTGCCAAATGCTGCCCATGTTAGGCCTATTCGCATCTGTATGCGAAGACCCGACTTTTAAGCGAATGCATTATAGAAACTGTATTATGTAAGTTATATGCGATTAATACAACGTCATCTGCAAACTTTAGGTGATTTAATCTTTCTCCATCTATATTGATGCCCATATCTTGTAATTGAGTGCTCTTAAATATTGACTCTATGGTCAATATTTAAGATAATAATATTAGTAGAAGGTTTAAATGTCTAAAAACATGATAACTCCAAAATAGCGATAATTTTGTTAAGTCCTGCACTGCGTCTTGTTTTTTATCTATTTTCGTTTGATCTGACTACGGTATGTTCATCACGTCTAGAGAAAATGTCAGACCGAGATTGCAGTACGGCTAATATAGGAATACACAATTGCCGGATTTCACGCCTTGTGCTTGGCGATACAAACAGGTCCAAGTGGTAGTCACAGAACCATACCCAGATCTCTACGCCGGGCTCTGTTATTTATTATAAAATAATATATTAATAAAATAATTGCATTCAAGTAGCCAAATAAGAGGCATGAATTTGAATAAGAAGACCTTAAGTTTTTAGCGAGAATTTTATTATAAAACTGTATACCTTATTAAACTAACAAATGTATTTTAAATTACATTTCTTGATAGCTATAATATACCGGGTGAAACCTCCGGTAACTCGAGTTCCGTGCACTCAGCCCAATATCCAAGAAAAACTTTATCTTTTGTAAATATGTAAAAAATTATCAGTAACGGGAATATCGTAAAAGCTTTGCACATTTTTTATTCACAGCGATGTTATTAAAAAAACAAGTTGCGCACTTGAATCACTGCGAAATTTTAACACCTTCTATGAATTTTTTTTTTGTGGAAATCTGAAGTGCAGTTTTTGTTCTTGTTAAAACATAATGCAGTCTCGCATTTTTAACACACAACATAAGTTTACCTAGTTCCTTGGCATAGCAACCTGGTAGTTTTCAGCGAAACCTTGTATTATTCCATACGGGATAATGGTTTTCCTTGCCAAACACTTGACCAGATGAGCAGGTATAAGGTTTATAGTGTAAGTTATTTAACATGATATTTATACATGATAATTTATACTTTATTAAACTAACAAATATATTTTAAATTAAATTTCTTGATAGCTATAAATATACAGGTTGGAACGATGGCTTCTCAAACTCATTTAAAATATACCGGGACATTTCGAACCTGGCCAGATGGTCTATAATATTATAGAAAGCATAGGTACTTGGCCTGTGCTTCTAAGATGTCAACGAGGACTCACATGGCCCATAATATTTATAAGTAACAATTGCGTAATTATATATTTTTTCGTATATATTCATAGTAAGAACACATTTTAGGCAAAATAAGTTTTTTTTTCATAAAATAAAGCGTAATTACATTATATCAAAATTGTATCTAAAGTAATAATTTAGTTTTTATTACGGAATGTATGACAAAAAAACAGAAAAGGCAATAAAATTTTTTACAGCCATCACATGTCAATGAGGTGTTAGTTGTTTTTCTGTGCTACTTGCCTTCCTTCCTCTTTTATCATTTTTGGGTAACACAATGTACATCGTCTTTTGCCTGCACGACCAACATCGCTAAGTTTGTGACTATTTTCCATAATGACTGATGTGACAATAACATTTTCGAATAGGCCCCAAATCACCTCTTTCTTGAATTTGGTAATGGTTATCTTTTCATTGGCAATGCTTTGATGCGTAACGTAGGCATTTATAAGTGCTATGCCACTCAAGAGCTCCATCGATAATTTTCTGTACCATTTTATTTCTTTTGGTAGTGGCAAATTATAGCTTTTTCAGTTGATCTTATATATCAATGAAACTTTTATATTTATTATATTCTATGACATTCAACATCACTGCGTGCCTTCTGCATTGACACCATTTCGTCAGCGAATTTGGTACTAATCATCAGCATATCTCGCTTGTCCCTCCACTTCTGAACACCGATTGAATTGGATACTATTGGTTCTTCTAAAATTTCCTGTTCGGAGACTTCAGAATGTTAGTCAATGACAGATTATATAGCAGCATCAACATGTGCTCCGAAATTCGTATATGTTTTATCTTTACTGATGGATGACGATACATCTTGTCCCAATGGTTTGGTATTTCCTGCCACAAGTTTTCTTTTTTTATTCTGTTTTGGAGTACTCAATTCATTTTCATTGTTACTAGAATCAATTGGTTGGTACTCGTCCGAAAGAAACGTATCGCCAAACTTATCCGATAAGTTTTTGTTGTTCTTTCTCGTACGACTGCCTTGTACCGCTCTACTCTAAGTACTGGCAAGAAAAACGCAAGCCTCGGCGACAACTTTCTTAGCTTGTTAGATTTACCGATACGTTATCAACAGGAAGATACAAGTCATGGCATTATACCACGTTGGACAGTCATAGCCATTTTGTGATAAAAATCTTGCTGGTGGTCGCGAAAATACAACATGGAGTCACATTTTGAAAAATGAAATTTCAAACAAAATTCGTATTTTAGAGTATTATATTTTAATTTAAAAGTTAAAAAAAGTAATAGAAATACTTAATGTTAAAAAGAGATACACTAGTATGTAATACACCAGTAAATCCATGGTATTAGTTTTAATTACAATAACGTGATAAACCAGTTTTTGTAATTTACCAACCAACAATAAGGTATGACTTAAATTACATTTATTTCAGTTTCATTACCTATTTAATTACTAGTCAGGTCCTTATTATTTTTTAAACTCATGTCTCCTGTTAAAATCAAGAATGGACCCTAATATTCAGAGTCTCTTTAATGCACCACATGCATCACAAGTACACAAAAATACTGACAAAACCTTGTAACGACCTATTTTGCTTACCCAGGGTAAGAACATGGGGGAGAAGATTGGACAAACCAAAAAATAGTCGAAACTAGTGCGTACAACACTCAGAGGGTTGTTGGAGAGCTGGGTCGTGGATAAGTTGAAATAAATTTGGGTCGGATTGGGTATTTACTAAATGAAAACAAAGGGATACTTACATAAATCTCCTGGGCAATTAATACAAAAAAAGAAGCATCTAGCAATTTGAGATAAGGGCGCCGCTTCGAAGGATCCTAGTTTGCTAAAGGAAAGACAAAATTCTTATTTCCTAAAATCAAATATACATATAAGGATTAGGAGACTTTTCTAAATTAAAACACAAAATGGAGCAGACAAACAAATCGAACGTTTATTTTTGTCTCAAACAGTTTTCAAAAATACATAGTATACAAGAGCTCTACCTAAGGGTGAGTGCCCACCAACGTGGCGTGGCACGTGGCAAGTAGCAAGTAGCACACGTCAAGCATGTTACATAAAATGTAACCAATGCAAACGAATGATTAGTTTGAATGACGTCACTGTCATTTTGGTGTGCGCTAAATCATTCGTTTTCATTGGTTACATTTTAAGTAACATGCTAGACCCGTGCTACTTGCTACTTACCACGTGCCACGGCAGTTTGGTGGGCGCTCTCACTTAGGCAGAGCGCCCACCAAACTGGCGTGGCAAGTAGCACGTAGCAAGTAGCACGCGTCTAACATGTTTTTTAAAAAGTAACCAATGAAAACGAATTATTAGAATGAATGACGTCACTGTCATTGTGGTGTGCGTTGAATGATTCGTTTTCATTGGTTACATTTTAAGTAACATGCTAGACCCGTGCTACTTGCTACTTACCACGTGCCACGCCAGTTTGGTGGGCGCTTTCACTTAGATGCATCCAAATGTGACAGAGGAGTACGCGCTGCACTTGCTACCCCAAGAGGTAGAGGTACATATTAATTTTGTCTCCTAACTTACTTTACGATTTTCTCCGCTGAGCTTTATGCAGTGCTCAAAACTACCATACATGTCAATTCTAACGATATTCTTAACTCAGTTATCCTAACGAACTCACTAAGAGCCCTTCTCAGCCTTAAACTGATCTATCCTCAAGATCGTTTTAAAAAACTGATAAAAGTTGAACTCATGCAAGTTAAATTAAATTCTAGAAGTATCAGATCTGTATGGGTACATTTCCGTATTGCTATTGCAGGCAACGAAAAAATAGACCAGTGGGCGAGTGAAATTGCTGTACGGCAGAAAAAGTTTAGTATCTAAATACTACGAGTGATATAGAAGCTTTTATTTAGAATCGAGTTATGTGCAAGGAGAAAAACAAATAGCAATCTTCTTAAACATTACTTAATCAAATTAAGTACGATAGTATCTTTACTATCGTACTGTAAACTTATACATAAATAAATTAGAACTGCTCGTTTTATTGAAACACGCTACAATATTTATTGCCTAAAAATGATTCATAAGTACCTTATTGGGCATTAATCTTTTAGCTAATAATATTGTATTTTTTTTAGTCTATAGGAATATTTTATAAAGTTTAATTTAGTATTTATGTAGCCGCCGCTAATAAACGTTATGGTGGATGCGGCTAAACTTTTAAATGACAAAAATATCCCAGGAATTTTATTTCTAATAACATCAGCCAACGCAATAATTTTTGTGGAGGCTTAACATGCTGTAATTGAAAAATGTGCATGTTTTCATCAATCCAATGCAAAAATGTTTGTTTATTTATATTAGGTATTATTAAAAAAAAAATGAACATTTTGTTGAAACAAATACTCAGAGGAATATTTCATTATAACCGGAAATATATTTCCTACATGTGGCTTTTTTACCATTTTCTAGGTACCAAATGTTACACAACATACAGGGCCTTTTGACAGAATCTTTAGTTAAGAACAAATAAATCCATACACATGTATAGTTGGTTGCCTATTGATCCTACAAAATTTCATAAACTCCAGTTTACCTACATTAATTTTTAAAAAACCAATCTTTTCAATGTTTCCATTATAGCTATATGATTAATTAACATTACAGACTACAACAATGATGGTTGATACTGTTACATTATTATAATTTTAATTTTTTCAATTTTAAATAATGCTGACATCTGTCATTTTTAGACAACTACCGTAAGTTACACTGACTGCTCTATATTATATATTATATGCCTATATTATATACCTTTTATAAAGGATTTGAAATAAATTTTTTTAACTGCCTTTTAGACAGTAATATACCCGATAAATGGTACAATGCTAAGGTAATTCTAATATACAAAAAAAGAGATCCATAAATTATAAAAACTACAGACCTATCAGTCTTCTTAAACAGCTATACAAACTCCTTATAAGAATAGTAACGAATCGTCTTGAGAAAAAACTTGGTTTCTACCAGCCAATAGAACAAGAGAGATTTCGTAATGGATTTAGAACATATGATCACCTATAGAGCATTAAAAAGGTAATAGAAAAGACTGTCGAATACAGTAGACCACTCGTTTTTTCTTTTGTAGATTTCCATAAGGCCTTTGACACGGTAGAATTTGACAAATTTCTGGAAACACTACAAAAATGTCGCACTGACTACCGATATACAAGGTTAATTTACAATTTATACAAGAACACACCTATGTCGGTGAAACTACATGAAAACACGGATCATATCCCAATCGGTAGAGTCCGACAGGGTGATACCTTGTCGCCTAAATTGTTAACCGCAGTACTAGAATATGCTTGTAAAAAACATTACTGAGAAGAGAAAGGCCTGAGCATTGACGGTAGAAGATTAAAAAATTTGAAATTCGCAGACGACATAGTTTTGTTCTAGGACAACCTCAAGAATTTATGTACAATGAAACATGAATTTCGTTTAGTGAGTTCCAGTGTGGGTCTTAAAATAAACATCTCCAAAACAAAATTCATGACAAACCTCCCCCTAGCGGAAATATCAATATTGGCGAAAACGAAGAAGAGCTGGTGAAAAAATACGTATATTTTGGGCACGAAATAAAGATCATAAGAGACAACCAAACATGCGAACTACGAAGAAGAATAAACCTAGCATGGGCAGCATATGGAAAACTCAAAGACATCTCTAAAAGCGATATACCAATTTATTTAAAACGTAAAACATTTGACCAATGTGTGTTGCCTGTATGTGCCACAAATGAGATGGCCAGATGACTTGAAGAAACACGCAGGTCCGGAGTGGATACAAACTGCCTACATTAAAAAGACGTGGAAGAAGAAAAAGGAGGCCTAAGTTCAAGATTGGACAGCAAGGGCTATATAGATAGATAGATAGTGTCGCCTGTGATAACCTCTGGTGCCGAATATTTGACACTGACAGCTACAAGTTTTACAACGCTGCAAATAGCTCCATAGAGGAAAAAGGAAAGGTCAATGCTGAGTATATCGCTTTGTGATCGTGTTAGAAATGAAGACTTAAGGGCGAGCGCCCACCAAAGTGGCGTGGCAGTGGCAAGTAGCAAGTAGCACGCGTCTAGCATAATGTAACCAATCCTAACGAATGATTAGAATGAATGACGTTACTGTCATTTTGGTGTAAACTGAATCATTCGTTTTTATTGGTTACATTATGCTAGATGTAGCTACTTGCTACTTGCCACTGCCACGCCACTTTGGTGGGCGCTCGCCCTAAGGCGAAGAACAGGAGTTACCGATATAATTTCCCGAATTGCCACACTGAAATTGAACTGGGCCGGACACGTCTCCCGAATCAGTGATGAAAGCTCGACGAAGAGATTGCTTGAGTTGACGCTGAGGTTAGACAAAAGAAGTAGAGGAAGACCCACTACTGTTGGACTAACAATCTCAAAAAAAATGTCAAGAAATTAAATGGAAAGTACTCAAGATAGAGCATAATGGACAAAAATGAGGGAGGCTTTGCGTCCAGCAGTGGACGCAAAGGTCTGGGTAATAATGTACGTTAAAACTTCAGTCCTTGATCACTTAAATGCTGCTAACTAGGTTTTTAATATTTTTATAAACAAATAAGCTACGATTTAAAAAGTAACTAACCTCGTTTCTTATTGTCACAGAACAACTTTTTTTATTGGTAAAAACATTAATTTTTACCGGGCCATAACGAAAAAGTTATATTTTGAAAGTTTACAAGCAAAAAATTACAATTTTTTTACAATTAGGTTTTGCAATGTTCAAAATGGTTTTTCCTGATCTATTTACTTAGACATTTTTCTAACCAAATACATAAAAATGACTTATTCAGTATAATTTTAACACACGTACCCCGAAAGATTAAAGATAAAGAATGTCGTGCAAAGAGCCATTCCTTCAGCCTACTATTATAGTTTTGTAGTGTTAATTTCCGGTCTATTCTAATAATCAAAATCTCATTTGAACAATTGCATTTGGAGGAATAAAAACGTACTTAAAGCAGGAAGTCCACATTTATGAACAGGGATTGTGTCATGCTGATAAATCTTTGAGTGAAGGAATAAAAAGCTGGTATAAAGATTCGAGGGGGAGATAAATTCTTTTTCATCATGGGAGGCAATGCAGTAGTCGTTACATATATTTTTTATTAGTAGATCTGAAATATGGTTTATATTATATGTTTATCTGTAACGAAAAATACGATTGTATTTATAAAAATAGTGTACAAATATTATGTTAAATGTGGATCATATTAGTAAATGTTTCGGATATAAATAAATACAATACAGGATGGAATAGGTTTTTAAATAGGATGCAGTTACTAAATAATCAGGTTTTTACAGAGTAATTCGAAACTGACGGCACCGATAATAATGTATGTAAAGTTATATCGTTTGTGTTATAAATATATAACGATAGGTTAAAACTAAAGCTATATATCGTTAAACAGATATGATAACCAAAATTATAGTTTTTTTGGCCTTAGATTCAAAACTCATTTAGCCAGACGATGGGTTGAATACATAAAAACAATTACCTCCTGCATTTTCTTTAAATTCATTTCTGCCAATTTTCTAACAGTACGTTTTATAACTTAATTTCCCAACGTTCTCATTGAAAACACTATTGGGTGACTATACAAAAAGGATTGAACAGGAACGCACGCTTCACGCTAATGTGCCCTTCATATCGACTTTTTTTACATAAGCAATATAGGCAACGGTTAAAGGTAAATGAAATAAATGAAAGACAATGGGAAATATAACAAGGGTCCCACCATTTCGGATTCATACAGCGCTGAAAAAGTCAGTTTAGATTTTCCGTTTGGTACGTTTGAAAAGTTTCCATAAAATCGATCTCATAGTGGGATTTCGACTACCTAAATAGAGAATAGAAGCAACGTTCCATGGCAGTATGATTTTTTGTTGGGATATGACTTGAAATAAAAATTGTATGGCTTCTTGATTATACCGACATTGATTGATTGAAAAGGCCCTATATGTTAAAAGGAACATGTGGTACCTGAGAAATATAAAAATAAAAAAGGATGAGTTCTAAATTTAAGTTTAGGTAGGTATGTGAGTTTAATAGGCTTTTGGGGTGTATTGTGAGAATATGTGAAACTGTAAGAGTAATTATGTTTAAGTTCGAACTGTCAAATTTACTAAAGATGTGTGATGTTTAATTGTTGTTGAGAAGAGAAAGGTGGAAAAACTACAAGAGGCTGAAGACCCCAGAGACCCGAAAACCAAACCCTGAGGGAAAGTGGATGAATAAAAGGAGTTGTAATAAAAAAGAAAAACGCAGTAAGAAAAGGCGAAGATATGTGGTTGAGTAGGTGAAGGTGTATGTTAATGAAACATTGTTTTGGAGAGGGAGTGGACCTCTTCACCTTTTCTTACTGCGTTTTTCTTTTGTATTACAACTCCTTGTACCCATCCACTTTCCCTCATGGTTTGGTTTTCGGGTCTCTGGGGTCTTCAGCCTCTTGTAGTTTTTCCACCTTCCTCTTCACAACAACAATTAAACATTACACATCTTTAGTAAATTTGACAGATCCAACTTAAACATAATTACTCTTACAGTTTCACATATTCTCACAATACACCCCAAAAGCCTATTAAACTCACATACCTACCTAAACTTAAATTTAGAACTCATCCTTTTTTATTTTTATATTTCTCAGGTACCAAATGTTCCTTTTAACATATAGGGCCTTTTTGTTTTTTTGAGTTTTAATTTGAGCAATGTATGAACAATACCATACCAAACCACCTTTCAGTCATCGATCTTCTGTTGTTCTGGCATACGTGTCCACACACAAAAACAATCTACCATCTTTATTTTTCACACATAATCAGTAATTTATGTTCATGTACTTATAACTTGAAAAATCTTTTATTTTTGCCAGGTGCCAAATGTTGTTTTTTGACATAGAGGGCCCTCCATGCTCAAGTTTTAAGTTGAGTACTACATGAACATCACACCACAATCAAATTCTTGTCATATTTAAATTTCAGCTTAACGACAGATCTAAACACACCTTTTACTAAAACACTCCTCATTAATAAATCTTATAGGACCCATCTTCCTACATGTGGCTTTTTTACCATTTTCTAGGTACCAAATGTTACACAACAGACATTGCTTTTTGACAAAATCTTTAGCTTAGAACAAATAAATCCATACACATGTATAGTTGGTTGCCTATTGATCCTACAAAATTTCATAAAATCCAGTTTACCCACATTAATTAAAAAAAAAAACAATTTTTTCAATGTTTCCAATATAGCTATATGATTACTTAACATTACAGACTACAACATTGATGATTGATACTGTTACAATATTATAATTTTAATTTTTTCAATTTTAAATAATGCTTACATCTGTCATTTTTAGACAACTACCGTAAGTTACACTGACTGCTCTGACACAACATCCGTTCTAACATGTCAACAATGTCATTTTGATCAGTTGTTATCAACAGGTCCTCGAAGAGACTTCGTCTCAGGACTATTTTACCTATGTAGGGTCATACGTCGCCATGTTACCAATTCCAACGGTCACTTAAACATCATAATTTGTAACCATATATAATGTAAAACAACTGTAAATTTATATCATTTAAAAGGTTTTGACCGATATGTTTTGGTGGCTCATAGCATGTATACCTCGTAAGTATTAACCACAATTTTTTTTAACCTTAGTCAACATTTTAAATTCAACGTTCTTTTTAATTAAAGTGGTTATTTACTTTCAGGTTTCCACTGATGATGGATTTAACAATCCGAAAACGTTTTGTAATATAATTGTGATAGCCCGTTTGGGCATTTTATTATATACCTTTTATAAAGGATTTGAAATAATTTTTTTGTAATATATGGTATACAGCCAGCTACAGGAACTTTTTATTTTTTTTAAGTGCCTCCGATTTTGATTGCATCCATAACTATACAATCCTCGCCTGGAGATTCTTTTCTCGCCTTTTCTTAGACTAGCGTCTAGCCGTTGGCAGGTCAGTATAATCCTGACCAATCCAATAGCACTTGATTTTGTGTGTAGCGCGTCATTCAAATTATGTATAGGTTTGAGTGTAACAGTCCTCATTTCTCATATCACGAAACGTTCTCAGATTGTTCACACAAATAACGAGTTATGTTTAATTGTTTTGAATATACAGAAACTCATAAAAATGTTGTAGACACTTCAACGGAAGATAGCAAAATCAAGAAAGATTCTAAGAAGTGTCCTTTGTATAATTTTTATTCAAGTTATGTTGCAGAATTGCATTCTCATTTTCAAGAAGAACACAACCTAATCCTAGAAAGTGAAACACTTCAATTTTCCAATTTAGTCTCTTTTCAGGAGTGGAAATGTTTTATTGAAAGTAGTACAAAAACCAAATACGTTAAAGTCGAGAACTTTTCCGCAAAGACTCACAAAACAATGAAGTTTCTCTGTCATCGGTCAGGCTGCTTTAATTCTGAAAGCAAAGGAAAAAGGCACTTAAACATGAAAGGCAGTATAAAAATTGGTGGATTTTGCCCAGCAGTCTCACGGTTGTGGTTGATTTGGCAGAAAAAGTTTAAGTCAATTTTATAAAAACACACATTGGACATCAAACTGATATTGGACAGTTATTTCCAAGTCTATATGAATGTCGGTTTATTGCTGATATTTGATTGTGGTAATTATTTTTATTATACAACAACATAACAAATAACAACAACTATTTAATAAGTGACAAGCAGACAAGCCCTCCCTCACTTGTTGCCAACTCACAATAAGATAGTATTTATAATATGTAAAATAATAAAACTGTGTATTTAAAACAACTAAACATTACTTCTTGTTTGAGTGAACAATCCGAGAACGTTTCGTGATATGAGAAATGAGAACTGTTTTGTTACATTCAAATATGTACATAATTTAAATGAGGCGCCACACACATACTCAAGTGCGATTGGATTGGTCAGGATTATCCTGACCTGCCAACGGCTAGACGCTAGTTTTTCTTTAGGGCTAGTTTTATTTCGTCCATTGTGACTTACGGTAGTAGTTCTGATACTTGGTTGACAATGCCGTTTTTCCTTGTTTATATTTCAGTTGATCTTCTCTGCTATTTGTTATGTGTTGGCTTGTGTACAGCAATTTGTAAAAGTCTTCAACTATTTTAAGGGTTTCCTCTCTGTTGGTTGTAAGATGACCATTTCTATCTTTAATATTTATTATCTGCCTTGTCCCTGTTCTTAGTCTTTTTCTCATTACTTTCATTTACTTTCATTTTCATCTTTCATTTTCATTCAATACTTTAATTACTTTGTACATAACGTACAAAGTTTTAAAATATTATTTTTCAAAAGAGTTATCTACAAAGGTTAAATGTGGAGCTCCGACTCATTTAGTTTGGAGTAATGGATAGGGTGCTTCAAATTCACGCTATAAACTATATCTCCGTAACTGGGAAGTTTGTATTTTATTGGAGTAGGTTAGGTAGCATATCCAGGACAAAAACGATTATTATTGTGGATAGACTACTTCCAGAAATCAAGATAAAAATGAAACTAGTTTTGGTTTTGGTTTGGTTAGTACCAATTGGACACTAAATAAAGAGATAATATCCAAACTCAAAGTCACTTAAAGGTCAATGGAGCGATGCATGCTAGGTATAACAAGGAGAGATCAAAAAACAATAGAAACGAATCAGATAGAAAACCGAGGTTATTGATGTAATCCATAGAATTAAATCTGTTCATTAGAATTGAAAGGGCGAAAGTCCATTTTTGCAATAAATGGAGGTCAATAATACACTTATAGTAAGGTATATTCTACCTTATATACACTTATATAAGGTATATATAGTAAGGTAAGGAATATTAAGGTATTATCTTTTAAATTATGCTTAATAGGTAGTTGTCTAGGTAATAACACTAAAATTGCCAGTCGGATGTCCCCTATGATATTTATTGCAAAAAGCCCTATCTGATACATCAGTCTTTTTCGGATGGCACACTGATTCTTAAAAAGAAGGTAGTCCAATCTCTAGGGACAACCGCCTATCAGCTGTCTAAAAATTAAGGTAATTATAAATGTGATAATAGAAAACAATCAGAAATGTCTGCATCAAGGGCAATAAACATGGTAAAAATCTGTGTACAACAAAACAATGAAGGTAAGTAAATTTTGTCTGTGTACTGTAAATCTCTTCAAAATTGTGTACCTATCCTTTTAACTAACTTAAAGTGGGTACAGAATTGTGGTAAAGTGTAATATCTTGCACAGTTTAACCTACTTTCCCTCGGTCAATATATTATGTAGTTTTAAACGTACCACTAATATACAAGATAATGCTCAAATAGTTGTTGAAAAGGCCAGACAAACTAGAACCATAGAAGACAATTTATTGCACAAGCAATTAATGTGGGTAAGGTTAGCAGAAGACGTCCAAGAAATGACAATTAAAAGGAAAGAAGACAGAATTTTTACACTCACATTCTCCTCTCAAACGGATAGAAAACAAGGGTGTGAAGTCATTTTTTAACTACACTTGTCATCTCTGTTATTGCCTTGCTTAATCATTCACCATGTACCTAACCACCAAATTCGAGAAGAGTTAAAACAATTGTTTATGGAGTACATAAATTGTTTTTCAAAAATTGAAAGTCGTAATTGTCGCAGTAGGTCTTTAAGTGAATATTTAAATCCAGAACTTATGTTTTGTTTATGTTAAAATATTTCACTTAATAAAGATACTAAACGCCGAAACAAATACCGTGAGTAAAATTTTTTTTTTTTGAAATTTAGAATGAAGTAGCTAGTTTCGTGTGTATTATTTATTTAAACGAAGGTTTGTCTTATTCGGTTTATCGGTTTAATAAAAAATTACATCAAATTCAATATTTATTAGATTTTTCATAACATATTCAACGTATTTTACCATGTCATTTTAAATATACGAAAAGCAGTTACGTAAAGCTCTTTTTTATATTTATATACCGCTTTGTGTATTTCTTGTATGCACATATTCCGGATCTTTCTTGAAAACAGATTTTAATATTTTTACTATAAAGAATCCTTGGGTATATTTTCTATAAAATGTACTGACGAAATTTTCTGGTTTCATATGCCGCGGTACACTGCAAAGTTTTACCAGATAATCAGATTATTCCTATCTTTTACTCTACTTAATAACCTCATGATTTAATGAATTTTTTGTAGTTCTGTTCTCAATTTCATAAGATTTTTATGCAGAATATAATAAATACAGAATTTGAATGACTAAAGGTTTATTCCAACCCAACGAAAAATCGTCACGTAACCGTTCCAACAAAAATAATGATCGTCCAGTGACGGTTTGGCGACGAGGACCCTTAAGCTATCAGGGACAAATGAGCGGAATCCAATTTAATCTACGTAATATTTTTTCACTAATTGATTATCACCCTAATCATTTTTCACCAGAAAAACCACTTTAAGGGGAACGATTCTGCTGGCTTACGGTTCAAGCTAGCAGAATTTAGAAAAAAAAACTTTTTGCCATATGTTTCACCCATTGACATATTTTTCACCATTTTCACTAATTTATTACCACCCTAATAATTTTTTACCATCAAACGACCCTTAATGGGAGCGATTCTGATGACTTAAGGTTCAAGCTAGCAGGATTCAGAAAAAAACTTTTTGCCGATGGCACATGTTTTTACCCATTATTCCCTAATTTATTACCACCCTAATAATTGTTCATCACCAAACCACCCTTAAGAGGAGCGAGTTTGCTGTAGTGTTAAAATAAGTAGATTTAAAAAAATTATATTTATGATATACCACAGCGCTTTGCTAGGTTTTTTTGAATTCATTACCACACTGGTAATTTTTCACCCCTCAACTGCCCTCATGAGAACTCAATAATTCTGTTGGGTTAATATTTAAGGTGATAAAAAATCTGTTTTTACAATTTTACTGTACTCTTCTTGTAAGTGAAAGTATAAATTGCTTGCCAGGTTTTTACTGAAGTTTATACACCCTCATAATTTTTGAGCCCCTAAGTTACAGTTAATGGGAAACATTCAACAAGCGACGCATTCACGCTAGCCAAATGCGAAATCTTTTTGGAAATACAAAAGTGCTCTACTAGATTTTTACTATATTTTTACCAGCCTAGTCACTGTTTTCTTAACTACCTTAATTAAAAACATTCTGAAATGTTACTCTGTGCTCTATTATAAAATGTGCTTATAATATTTATTTTTTCAATGTTTAAATATTGAAAATATTAAAACACCTAATTACAAAAATTATAAATTTTAACTTGCTGAAAAAATTGACTATTATAGTTGTGAATACATTGCTAAGAGAAATCAAATCATGAGTCCTTTTTATGAATATAAAATAACTTAAATCCAGTTGAGTTTTAGTAAATACAATGGAATTGTTATGTCTCATAAAATAAAAGAAATATTCAAATTGAAATAATTTTATTATGTCTATTACATTAATTAAAATATACATATACCTTATTGTAAAGGAGGGCTTTGCGTACCTATTGTTAAAAGATTAAAAGATTTGTATTTATTGGGTACATCCATAGACGTGAGCGAAGTGTACCGCCAATCAAGGAGGGGTGGTTGCAGTATTAATCGGATTTTAGATTGATACCGCCCTCTTAGCTATTATTTAATTTTGGCAATAAATTGCAAATACACCGCCTCTGTATTGTCCCTGAGTGTGTTGTATGGTAAGTACAATAGTTTTTGAGTAATCTTTAATTGCCGATTTTTAACTCTTGAAATTTGAAAACGTGCATTTTTTTACCGGACGAAAAAGTACGACTTTGCGACCCCAAAGTTAGAAAGTAAAGTGCGGAATTTATGCCTAGTATGTTAGGGAAATATATGAAGATAGCAAAAAATAGTGAAAGATTGAATTAAAACTACAATACAAAAAAATTATTAAAAATACCTTTTATAATTTTGTTTTGTCAGTTCAAAACTCAACCTAGCAGAATTATTCGCTTCTTATATAGGGGTAAACAATTGTGAAGGTCGTAAATGAAATGAAAAAGCTTTGTAGCACACAGTGGTATTTAAAATTACTTCTTGTATTTTAACCTAAGCTACCACGGGTTAATTGAGAGGCGAAAAATTAGTAAAAATCAAGCATGTTTGATAATTAGCGGGGAAGTTCTTGAGGGGAGAGATATTAACAAATGAAATAGGAAGTAGATATTGTGTAATTGTTTGTTAAAAGAAAGTGATGTTTTATATTATTTAAAAGGTATTTGCATTTATTCCATAGGCATATTTTAGAATGTTACGAATTTTGATTTTGGACACTCTTTTGGTATTATGTGCTGCTGTTTTGTTGTGTATAGTGCTATTTTTAAATTAATGCTTTTACTTGCGTTGTCTGCAATTAATTTAAGTATTTCGACATTGATATTGTCTGAACCGGTAGCTTTTTCGGTCGTCTAAGGTTTAGCTGCATAAATAACTTCTTCTTTTATTATTTTTGGACCTTTTTTATTTATTCGATCATCCATGGATGGTGGAGAACAATGTCTATCATTACCAAAAAGTATCTTAAGTTATTCTCGTCCTCTATCCAGTTTGTCTTCTGTAACTATATTTATCTCGTTACTATTATTTCTTAATATTGTTTCTTGTCTGTTTCTGTATTTTCCTGTCATTTCTTTCACTTTTTTATCAACATTAAAGATTTTATATATTTTCTGAAGTTAATTGTAATTTTAAATAGTAGATGTACATATTGTAAGGATAAATATAATGAAATCACTTGGTTTGGAAGATTTTCAAATAGTAGAATACAGTATCTACCGTGAATTTTCTAATTCTAAAATTAAAAACACATTATCTCTCATATAGAAGTGTAAAAGACAGTATATGTCAGCTATGTATTTTTCAGTTCAAGAAACCAACGCATAACCTCCAAAAAAGTTAACAGACGGACAGTCACTTCTACAGAAAATATATACAAAAGAAATAAAACGCGTCAGTTTTATGTACCCAAAGGCGATGGAAACACTGTTAAAGTTGAATTGCGCAATGCAATGGAAAGTGCCCCTTTGGGTACAGCAGTTAAAGAAAATGGAGATAAGTACCAAAAAAGATATTAAACCGAGATATAATTAAAGCACACATTGAAAGCTTTGATCCAATTGTCATTATAGACGACATAACGCACCGAACATTAGGTATTTACCCAGAGACTTGTTAATTACTTTAATGTATTCAAAATTTCTAGAAAAACATTCTGGCTATTGTTCGATAGAAATGTATAGGTCCACCATTATGGAAATACACATTTCTTTAAAAATGCCAAAATCGGACAAATGTCTAGAGTGTGAACTTTTCAAAAAGTTTCAAACTGTTTCAAAAAGAAAATAAAGCAGACAAGGAATAAAAAAGAAATACATCCAGAAAGTCTAGACAATTATAAAATTCACATTGATAAACCGAAAATTGCCAACTAATTCTATAAATCCGATGTTGTTCTTGCAAAAATCTCACCAGCAGATGTAAAGTTTTTCTCAATGGACTTACAAAAAGTTATTTTGCCAGAAGATTAGTGTGTTTAAACTAAACATTTGCTTTTATCTATAAGGAATCTGGGTTAAACAGCTACTGCGTCGTTTGGCACGAGGGAATGACTGGTCGAAAAAAAATGACTTTATTTTTTGGGCAGGCAATTGTACTTCCGACATTGACTGTGATTCTCAACTATCCAGATTTATCAGTAAACGAAATAACTATAAAATATTTAACTAAAGGTCACACCCATATGTCAACAGATGGGGTCCATGGAAATATTGAAAAGAAAATACATAAAGTTGAGAACGTATACGATTTGAATGATTTAACAGATGGTATCGAATCCTCAAGAAAGGCTTTAGAAGTTTTAGAGGTTGAAAAATCATATAAATGGAAAAAAAGAAGAGCCGCAAGAAAAAATAACGATGTTTTAAAAATTTTTCAAATAAATTTGGTTTTAGAAGTGAATTTTAAAAAAAGATCAAAAACACTATTTCTGAAAACAAACTTTACCGAAGACTACACCGAACTTGACTTTTTGCAAAAAAATATGCTGCTGAGCACTACTTACCCTAACCATTAACACTTATTAGGGGAAATCCAGAAAAAAAGAAAACAGCTATCCTTAAGGCTTTAGTTCCTGTAATGCTGATAAACCGAAGATATTTTTGGGAAAATATTTCTGTAAATAATGATTCATTAGATTTATTAACGTCTTTTGAAGAGGACTAACTACTAAGGATAATATGATTTCTTTTTTTTTGAGAATAAAAGTTTTTCTAAATACTTATATACTGTGGATTTGTACTATTTTTTTAAATATGAATTTAACCTCTGGTAAAATATAAAATATTGTATCTGCTTTAAACTTGGTTAAACTATAAATTTGTAAAAACGGCAAGCTCACAAAATATTTTAAACGTATTTAGAGTTAAATAAAAATTATTTGACTTAAATGGTGTTTATAGATATACACAGCGAAACTTTTAAAGTTAATTGCGTTTTTCTCGAAACGTATATGCCTGCAGATACTGTGTTTTTCATTGGGGCAGCCGATAAGAATTTGTTAGCCACTGTTCACACAGGTAAAGTGTACACACACACATACACACACACACACATACACACACAACACATGAGTTTATCCCAAACCCTTGGAACATGAGTGCACCACTGCTAGTCAGTGGGACCCCTATGCCCGAAGATCAGACCGGTCTCGTTCCAAAAGAGCAAATCTTTTTGGCTCGGTACCTATCTGACCCCCAGGTTTTTTCTCCACCCCTCCTCTACGTCTAACATACGTAGAGGAGGCTATGGACTATTACGTTGGTCGATTTTGGGAAAAGAAAACACCTTCCGTTTTTCTTGACTTGTCGTTAGGCCACCTGACTGAAGGGGTAGCTTAATGTAGCCTTTCTCCCTATTTACTCTACTAAGTTTATTTATAACTTGACTTTGGGTTCTGTGTCCCAAGAAAAATGTGTGTCCGATCAGCCCATATATGTTTTGAAGTTGTGTGCTGGGTCAAACAGTCGCTAATTTGGCAAAACAAGTTTTGGTCTCCTTGCCGGCTGATTGATCGATGGGTCTGGCCATCGAGCCCGTATATGTCGCACACGGCCTCGGTGCTCAAGTTTCGCGATTGCTTAAGGCAGTTGTCCTGATGGGCTGTTTCCAGAAGGGTCTTTTTTGCCAGAAGGGCTTAGCTAGTGTGGATCAGAGTCTGATCCACGTTGATTTTGACTTTATTTATTAACAGATTTATTGTTAGCAGGGTTTTGGGATGAAATAATAATAGAAGGAAGGAGTAAGGATGAAATATGCATTTCCAAGTTTATAGAGCTCTTACACATTCCGTGTATATGTTTTTGGGGTTTTTGATAGTTTTAACTGGTTAGTGAACTTAAGAATAAATAAACTAAATGAAAATAAAAATTAAATAAATAGTGCATTATTAGCACAAAGCACATATGCATGTTCATCCATCATGTTTAGGACTCTCTTTTGCTACGAATCCCTATACACGTATCTTAAAGGTACGGACGTAGGACTTTTAAAAGCTTCCCTAATCATGAAGTTCGGTACAGTTTGGATTTTCTTCCTGTAGGTTTTACATGCATATCCCCATGTAGCTGAGGCATATGCGAGGGATGGCAGAATGATGGCGTTTGCCATTCTTATTTTTGTTTTGAAGCTCAGTTTACCTTTCCTCCCTATTAGCGGGGAGAGCCGACTTTTAAGAATCTTTGCCTTATGTATTGCTTGGTTTATGTAATTAGTAAAGGTAAAACGTCTAATTAATGTTACTTTGAGATATTGGGCAATGTTTGTTCATTTGATCGGAGTATTGAAGATAGATAGTTCTCTGTTTGCGCGTCCTTCACGTCTTTTGTACATGCAAGTATCTAGTGGCCAGATCAGGGTTGCTACTGCTAGCAGCTATAGCAGTATCATCAGCGTACAGACTGAGTGGTCTGGGTGGGCCCTATTTGAACTCTGAACCTTCTGTTGTCAAGGTACTAGGAGATAAGGCATGCCATCGCTTTACTGTACCCCAGTTCGTTCTATTTATACAACAGTCCGTCGTGCCAAACTCTGCCAAAGGCCTTACTGACATCTAAAAAGTCGTCTGCTGTATATTTTCTGTCACTATACCCTTTCGTGATGAACTCTGTCAGTCTTAACACCTGCAGTTCAAGGAGTGATTGCTCCTTAAACTGTACTTCTGAAATCGTCCCTATTGCCTCGGATTCCTCTTTTAGTCTGGTCAGGATAACTCGTTCTGCAATTTTGCTTATTGATGGTAATAAGCTGATCGGACGGTAGTTTTGTGGAAACATTCCGTTTTTGCCCGGTTTTTCTATCATTATGGCATGAGCGTCTTTCCACCTGTCAGGAAAGTATCTTAATCTTATCATATGATTATTAAGTTCGTTAAATGAACTACTGCTTTAACTGGCAGATTTTTTAAGTCTCTGTTTGTGATTTTGTTTGGGCCTGGAGCATTTTTAGCATTGGTCATTTTGATAAACAGCTGGATTCCTTTAGGGGTGGTACATCTGAGAGCTATGATGCCTTTACTTCTCTTTAGGAATTTGCTCCTTTTTTTCCACTTCGTCTTCAAAGTCTGGATCTTTGTTTTGGTGGTGGTTGTTTCTGCATTCTTTTTTTAGTGTATCTTTCATGACTTCAGCTTTGTCTTCTTCCGAATAAACTAAGCCATTAGCCCCATGTAATGGGGGTATTGGCTTTTTATCCTTTCAAAAGACTTAAGAAAGAAAAGGTAAAGAAAGAAAAAGTGTAGAACTCTGATTTTGTTTACATTTCATCCCAACCTGGGTTAAATTAGATTTGCTAAGGGATTAAATAAATAATGACACAATATCTTCTGTATTTTTTTGAAAATGTAACAAGAAAAATCGGTTGGTTTAGTGTATCGGAAATCCAACTCCAGGGGCTACTACTGAAGCTCTAACTTAAATTTTAAATCTTATATTAAACAGTTATTTTCTAAATTAATTTTAAAAGTTCGACTTAAAAATATAGTTCTGAGCTACTTAATACTTACTTTTCTTGTTTTATTTAACAGTGTAGTTATTTTCCCGCTGCCGTGTCTTTATCCCCATTCTATTGTTTTCTATAAACATTTAAAGTTCTACTAGAGATTACTTTATGCTTATGTAAATACATTCCCCATCTCGGGGTGATTCATATTTCCTTTTGTTCGCAGATTCTCGACGGCATTTTTCGGATGCTCTCTTTAGTTGGCCCTACTGCTGACTTCCTAGTGGTAAGTCTATTTGAATATATTTAATCATTTGCTTTATAAATATTGCATATTAATATTTATTAAATTTTCATTATTAATATTGTGTAAAAAAAGACATTGTTGATAATTTAACAGTACAGTGGAGAAGTCGGAGGTGTGGGATACTTTTTGAATAATATATTTTTTAATTATTTATTTACTCCTCGTGAAATAATAATGCTAGGATATATTATATAGCACTTTGGCCTACTCAATTTAACAGAATGGCTGATATAAGTATTCTTTAAAATGAAGTATAATGGATAGAGTGAGGAGCTACAAAATGTTCCATACCACCTATACTACTGGTAGGAGTATGAAACTACTGGGATGTTCCGGGACAGGATGTAATAAATGTTTTTTTTTCAACTAAATAGAACCTTTTTTTTATTGTCCATTGTATTTTGACAATTTAACCGGAAATATAAATAATGGTTTTAGTGTCTCTGTACCTCCCAATGAAATTGGTGTAGGTAATTTAAGCATTCTATCATGTTTCTCAATAACCCCTAATAACAGCATAAGGCAGGTAGCAAAGACTTATAGTATTTTAAAATCGGCTCTTCAATTCCTTTTGAAGAAATATGATTAAGCTTTTAACAAGGAATGCGTTGTTTTTTGTTCTAATTTGATATGTGGCGAAGAGCAATTGGCTATAGTAGAATACATTTTAGCTAAAAGTAAACTGCATCATGGTTTAACATCAGTTCAGTTCAGAAATCTAGAATAGCAATATGCAAGTGTCCCCCACCTTCAAAAAATGAAATTTCCAGATTTCTCCTTTTTTACGCATGATTGGAACTTCAACTTCATCAAATGAATCATACTTCAATACGCTCCGTACAAAATAAATAACAGACTTTTAAGTACAAAATTCAATAAGCCTTCCAATCTATATCTTCCATTTCATCCTCCTCAGAACTCAGAGATATTTCTAGATCATCATCTGTATAATAACATGGAATTTGTACTTCCTTGGACGAATACTAAGAATCGTCAAAAATTTTCTTTTTATTAGATACATTGCGGATGGCTACAGATAATTTACCAGACTTCTTTCTTTCTCTTCCGAGAGCTAATCTTTCCGCCTCTGCTTTCTCTAATGTACTAGTTAAAATACGAAGAGGTTCTGCATCTCTTCCTTTTTCTTCGAGTTTTTTTGCGTTGTGCAGTTTTAGGAAATGGTAGGATTTGCTTAGTTGTAATTAAGGTTTTCATTGGCATTATAAGTTATTGAGTGCCGTTAGAGTTTTGAGTATTGAGTTAGAAGTTGATGGTTTTTCAAAAGATGTAGAAGGATCTTCAGAGGAATGATGTAAACTGGCTATATTGTCAATTTCTGGATATAATTGTTCTGCTGAGGAAGAACTACCATTAGCTTGTGCATATCTAGGAGGCTGGTCAGTTACTAAAGACATTAGAAATTCTACTTCGCTGAATGGCTCACTGTTAAAAGGGTAGATGCAAGTCTTTCAAAAACCAGAAATAATGTCCTTCTGCGTTAGAGTAAAAAGGTAAGCTCGCCCCACAAGATCACTTATGCAATAGATATATATGGTTTTGCCTGGGTAATTCAGTAGCCAATCATTACAAACTCTGTTATATTGACTTCGATGCAAAACAGACACATCGAGGGGCTGCAGTCTGTGACTGGAATGTGGTGTAGACGTTAAAATTATAACTCCATTTTCTTTTGCCGTCATTATCACTTCTAAACCCACATGGCTCTCGTGGTTGTCTAAAATTCACAAAATTGGTTATTCTTTAGTGCAATTTGTGTGAAAAATTATTTGTTCCAGGCTCTGTTTAAAAAGAACCTTTGACATTCAACCTGTCTTGCTAGTTAGTGCAATGCTGCCTTAAGGTGCACCATTTAAGAAAAACTCCTTATATCTGATTCTGTAAAACACAAGTACAAATGGTAAAGCGTTTCCTATTGCATTTACTATAAAAAGTCCAGTGATTTGCTGTTCCTTTCAGCGGATGTCCCTTGTCCTACTTGCTTTTCATCACGCTTAGCCACAACCTTAGATAGAATATTGACTGTACTTATTCCTTTTTCATCACAGTTGAATATACGATCTGGGTGAGATTATACTTTTCATGTATAATTTTTTAGGACCATTTTAAAATTGGTTTTGTTGCAAGCTTGTTGCCCTTCCCAGACTTGTAGCTTCTGGAGACCTTAGCGAAAGTTTATTGTGACGTTCCATAAAGCCTTTGAATCAGTCATATCCTGCCATTTGGTGAACTTTCCATGAATTGCCTGTTTTACACTTCAGGGCACTTGCATATTGCCACGCTAGAATTCTGACCTGAACTGATGTTAAACCATGATGCATTCTACTTGCGGCCACGGTGTATTCTAGTAGAGCCAATTCTTGCTCTTCGGAGAATATCATACCACATATCAAATTAGAAAAAAAAACCAAGCATTTATTGTTATAAGCTTCACCATATTTCTTCGAACAGCGTCGAGGAGCCGATTTTAAAATACTATAAGTCTTTGCTACCTGCATTATGCTGCTCCCTTCTTTAATCTGCTAAATGGCCTCCAGAATGCGAGACTTTAATGAAGCAGTCCTCTCAGAATTTTTCTTCTTTTACTTATGAGACATATTACACTATAACAAAGCAAAAATATACTATTTAAAGAATATAAATAATATTAAATTAAAAATAATACAACAGCGGAGGTCTGGGACAATGTCCCAGACCTCCAACACATACTATGTCTCAGTCCTCCCAGTGGACCATTTTGAGATAAATCAGTGAACAAACATAACCTCAAGGTGCCCCTGCGTTTTGTATTGTATAATTTACAAACTTTAATAAGGGCTTATCATTATATTGGTTTCTATGTATATTGCCTTGAAATATTATAATAACCAGAAAAAATAATTTACAAACAAGTTAAATTATTACCTTTTAAAGATGAAAATCAATATTGTTCTCTCTTTATCACAATACATGTGCTTAACACTAAATAAATAGGAAATTCTATAACCAGTAATACATCGGGTGAGAACTGAGTTCACATAAAAAGATGGGAAGTTTAAAATGTCCCACACCTCCCTTGTCCCAGACCTTCCACTTCTCCCCTACATATTTATATATTTATATATAACGATATCGTTAGAAATAAGTTTAGTTTTAGTTATTGGATGATAGGGTACGGGTCTATGTACAGTGAGCGTATAGACTGCTGCAGTATATCGTGTCCATAACAGAAGAGTTTCGAAAATAAAAATTAATTTCTCAATCTCACTGGAATAATGAAAGATGGTATTGGGAACTCGTATGTTTCTGTACGACGATAGATACATTTTCAGTTAAAATTATCATGAAGCTTGAACTATCTTTCATATCTAAAAGTTGCAACAAACAGTACTTTTTATGATGGTGACGCCTATGGGGGTATGACGGATAAACTAGCCGTGTGCATCAGGCATCGAGAAAAAAGACAAAAGAGGGAATGTAAAGGTAGTGGGGGCAAAAATATTGTTAGACGGGAAGTGCTATTTTGAGACTTTGAGCCTACATTAAAGAAGGAAAGAGAGTCACTTTCCTTGTTTAAGAAATCAAATTTAGTTGGGTTAAGTTATTGTTTGTCGCAACTGGTACATGAAAGCTTATTTATGTTGAAGTTTTTTAAAAATTTTGTCACATTTTAAAATATTATCGTTATTATTTGCTTAAACCTTTTTCGTTTAAGACTCATTCTGAAGAATATTTTAGAGCTACTTAAAATTTGGCGCCTTTGCATTCCCGGATATGTCCTCCATATTAAGAGTCCACTTTTATAAATTTTGGTCTTCTTTTTGATAACGATTAGATTCCCTCTTTTGTTTTTTTTTTCTCGATAGCATCAGCAGATGTCAATTTGTCTAATATATTTATGTAATCAAAGATGTGTTTTGTTATCTGATACACAAACCTAGATAAAATAAACATGATGTTTGTTAGTTAAAAGAGTTAAGTTTTAACCTTGAATAAAGAAACATATATATTTATCCATAAATTTAAATTTCTTGTAACAAAAATCCTAAAAATCCTTGAGAAAAAGTAAATGCATGCTATATATTTGGCACCCCAACGAGTGCCATAATTAGATATATATTTTAAAAATTTAATTTTATTCAAACATTTTTTTTAAAGGGTGTAATAATAAAAACCCTATCGCGCTACATCACACAAAACTTTCAAAATCCATCATCCATAATATTCCATCATCAGTGCTATTTAGATGAACCGGGTGGTCCAATAAGCAGATCTCTCGGCTATATATCAGAAACTATTTATGTTATAACTTTAGGAAAAAAAATTCCTTAGTAAAAGTGGTCAAGAGAAATCGCTGGAAATAACTTTCAAGTGTCTGGGTTAACTGCTAGGGGGCGTAACCTGTGAATAAAAATTTGAAAACCAGTTTTTTCTGAAATATGCCCAATTATATCAAGTATTAAATAAGTAAACTAGAAAGAGACCTTAATTCTTCACATAGTTGTTTAAGTACTTTTTTTTTATTTTTTTAAATAAAGGGTGGGGGAGAGTGGGAAAGTATTTGTGGATAAATACCTATAATTTTAGTTTGGATCAACTGATTTTAACGAAATTAGTGTCATTGGAAAGAGTATGGATGGTTTAATTTATATCTAACATAAAACAATTGAATTTAGTTTTAATTGTCATGGGTAGAGGGTACTTTTGAATAGAAAAAATTAAAATTTATTTTTCTTCAAAATAATTAATGGAAACACCTATTTATTGTAAATTATAATGGAACTGAATTAAAGTCGTAACAAAACGGCGCAAACCGTATGTTAATAGCTTTTGTAGAACTCGAGATATGAATAAAAACGCATAAACATAAATAAGTATAGTATTGACTCACCCTTTATTATAACTTAAAATTAAATATGTGAACACAAATGTTCAAATTGTTTTCCATCATTGTCCACACAAAGATGTAATCTTTCGCGCGTAGAGATAAGAGCTGCTTCAATCTCAGCTGTTGATATACTATTTATTACGTTTATAATGCGCTGTTTCATCTCGACTCGCGTGGTTGGTCAAGTTTGGTACACTAAGTCCTTTCATCTTTCCCACAGATAAAAGTCCAGATATGTTAAGTCTGGAGATTCCCTTTCCAATCCATTTATTTGAATAACTTGCATACAAATAATCTCGAACTCGTCTGGAAAAGTGCCTTGTTTGTAAGGAAATATCTTACAATAAAACACTCAACTGATTTTCCAGAAAATCCAAATATTTTTAGCCATTTAAAGTTATATCAAAGAAATATGGACCTACGATCTTTCCGTCAACTATAACACACCAAACATTAAGACTCCATCTACCTTGTACCTACACCTCATGTATCCAATGCAGATTTTCTTTAGCCCAATAATGCATATTATGCAGATTAACACCACCCGCACTATTAAACGTATCCTTGTCTGTTCACAAAATCTTCGACATGATACGCGATTGTTCTTTTAGCAGACCTAACATCCAATTGCAGTAATCCAGCCTTGCTTCAAAATCTCTCTCATGTAAAGCTTGGTGGAGAACTACATGATAAGGATGCAGTCTAAAAAACAGAACAACAAATATTGGTGAAAAAGAAACCACTATATTTACTAAAACTCAAAAACCTTGAAAAATCTATAATTGTTTCACAAGATAAATCGTGCATAAGTATTTTTAAGAAACGGATAAAAGCATAAAAGCGCCGTGTTGCCGGTTTTATCGAAATGTTAAAATAACAGTTGAGGGTCTAAAGTTTAAAGGGAATTCCAAGTTTCTGGCCTAAACGTTCACTCTATAATATGAAAAACCAACCTGTGATGATTTAAAATCCTTAAAACAGTAGTTTTGGGTATGTTTAATTCTATAGAGATTTGCCGACTACTTATATGTGGATTCTGTTGAATTAAAGCAAGAACATTGATTGAATTATCTTCGGTCATACATCTACCACATTGTTTTAAACAAGGACGATTAAAACTACCAGTTTCCCTTAATCTGCTTACCTTTCTTTCAAATACTTCTTTGCAATAAGGTCTCCTGTCAGGATATCTTACAGAATATATACGTGACATTCGAAATAAACTCCAATCATATCGCACAATTCTGCATTTGATATACTCATCACGGATTATTAGTACTCATAATTACTTACTAATATTACCAATATTAATATCTATTGAAAAAAGTGCAATCTTCAATTCGGATTATAACCCTTTCGAAGAAACTATTTTAATCATATAAAATAACAAAATTCAAAATAGGTATCAACATTACGATTCTTTTGCTATAAAAAAATTGAAAGTACCTACTGACTTATTTTTAATATAATTTATAATACAGGGTGAGTCAATACTATACTTACTTGTGTTTATGCGTTTTTATTCATATCTCGAGTTCGACAAAAGCTATTAACATACGGTTTGCGCCATTTTGTTACAAATTTGATCCAGTTTCATTATAGTTTACAATAAATAGGTGTTTCTATTAAACATTTTAAATAAAAACAAATTCTAATTTTTTTCTATTCCAAAGTACCCTCTACCTATGGCAATTATTTTGTAGTAGATGTAAATTAATTCATCCACACTCTTTCTAGTGACACTAATTTCGTTAAAATCGGTTAATCCAATCCAAAGTTATAGGTATTTATCCACAAATACTACCCCACTCTCCCCCACCCTTTATTTGAAAAAATAAAAAAAAGTACTTAAACAACTTTGTGAAGAATTAAAGCCTCTTTCTAGTTTACTTATTTAACACTTGGTATAATTGGGCATATTTCTAAAAAAACTGGTTTTCAAAGTTTTCTTCAGAGGTTACGCCCCCTAGCGGTTAACTCAGAAACTTTAAAGTTATTTCCAGCGATTTCTCTTGGCCACTTTTACTAAGGAATTTTTTTTCCTTAAGTTATAACATGAATAGTTTCTGATATATAGCCGAGAGATCGGCTTATTGGACCACCCGGTACATGTTTAAAGCCAATAAATCTATGGGTAAAAAGTCTTTAAATGTTGTTTAATATACTTAAAAAAATGCAAAATTGAAATGGAGATTTGCCGGACACAATATAAGACAAAAAGAAGACCGATGGGACAAAATTCGTATAAGTTGGAGACCGTGGGAATATAAACGAAGCAGAGGAAGGCCCCAAATGGGATGGGCAGATGATATCAAGAAGCACGTTGGCTTTAGGTGGACGACTGTAGCGACAGACAAAGAAGAATGGAAAAGGATTGGGGAGGCCTATGTCCAAAGATAGACCAAAGAACGCTAATTAGATAGATAGATAGATAGATAGATAGATAGATAGATAGATAGATAGATAGATAGATAGATAAAAGTTAATCTATAAACATTTAAAGGGTTTTACCCATACATTTAGTAGCTTCAAATATGTACATCTAGATAGCACTGATGACGGAATATTAATTCCGACAAAGTTCTGTGATGTAGCCCGAAAGGGTTTTTATTATTATATCTTTTATAAAGAAATTTTTTAAATAATTTTTTTTGATACATGGTGTACAGCCAACTACAAAAATTTAGTTTATTTGTGGAGACTTATATTTATCAACTAACTTGTTGAAAAAAGTTATACAGTGTGTCAATTTTAAAACTTACAATGGGGTATATCTTACGATCAAAAGCTGATATTAAAAAGTGCTTGAAATTGTTTCTAGGATAGTAAGAGAAAACTCAAATTATATGAACGAGAACTCACCCCCATCAACCCCCTAGACCCCACTAACCACAACAAAAAAGTTTAAATTGCAAACCCCCATTTGTTATATATTATTGAAACGGCTTTAAAAAATGCTATTCAATTGTAGAAATAATAATTATACAGGGTGAAGCAATAATTGTGAAACTTTGGCTTAAATTAAAAATTTATGGAGGTTTTTGTTGATTTTGTTGATGATCCTATATAATTTTTGTTTAATAATTATACACGATGTTAATATCAGCCGGCCTACTATAACTTTTGTATTTGTAATCCTATCTCCCGGACTATCATTTTTAATAAGTACCCGTCGGAATTTTTTTTTGTTAAATATAAACTTAATTTGCCGTCTTTGCAAAACAAGTTGAAAAAACATGTTTTTTTTATTCTGTCAGATTCAATAATTTTTTATTTATTTGAGAATTTTAAATATTATTAGTTTTCATCTTTTTGCTGTGTCATTCAGCAGTATTGGTCACGATGGTTTACAGTATACCTGAACGCGTGTAGATCATTTTCAGATTTGCCTCCCAGAACCAGTGTTATTTAAGAACAGCTCAAATATTGCATGAAAGGCATTCGGACAAAAATGTAAGTCACGTGTACGTCCGCGATTTAGTTAAAAATTTAGAAGAATGGGATCAGTGCAAAATAAAATGGGATGCCCCAAGAATACTGAATGTAGCATCCCTAATTGAGGTCTTTGGAAATTTTGCAATAGAGCATACTGAATCAACATGTCAAATATCTTTAATGGCAGTACTTTTACATGAGTCGGTCAGAAAGGTGTTGAAATTACATAAGTTTCACCATACAAAACACAAATTTTTCAAGAACTAGACGATGTTGATCCATACCGACTAATTGAGTTTTGTGAACTCATGACTGAAAAAATTGACGTTGAACTCGGAATGTTAAAAAATATTTGTTTCACTGATGAATGTACTTTTATGTTGAATGGTGATGTAAATAAACAAAACTGTCGGTACTGGAGTGATGCGAACCCGCATTTGTTTAGAGAAAATCACACTCAATATTCTAAAAAACTGAATATTTGGGCAGGAATATTAGGCAATGCTATAATTGGCCCCTTGTTTATACCAGGCAATTTAAGTGGTGACATTTACCTTGATATGCTGAACAACATGATCTAACCTTTAATTGTGCATGAATTAGAGAACGAAAGGGGCAATCAAGGCAACCTAACTCTAGATGAAGATTTGCTGCACTTCCAATAAGATAGAGCACCTCATCACTATGCAGCTACTGTTAGGTACTGGTTGGATACTTATTATCCGAACAAATTGATTAAAAGGAAAGGTCCTATTAAGTGGCTATCGAAGTCACCAGACTTACCGCCATATGACTTTTTTATGGGTTACCTCATGTCAGTTGTTTATAAAACTCAACCTGCCTCACTTGTGGAATTGCTAAAAAGAATTACGCTATTACTAGAAAAACAAAGTTCGTGCAGAATTTGAAAATAGGCTATATTATTGTTTACAAAACAACGGAACCCACTTTAAAGATTTACTTAATTGACATTTTTAACAAATTTGTATTTCAACGAAAACCTCATTAAATATTCAGTTTAAGATAAAGTTTCACAATTATTGCTTTGGTATTACTTTTTATTATATGGTATAAATAATAATTATACATAGTATATAGTGTCATATTTGTAAGAACGAATTCTGGCTTGAAGTAGACTTGTTTGCTTGATAAAGACACCTTCACAGTCACAGTTAATACGTGGTGTCTCGTAAACAACATGAGATTTTTTGAGTTTTGGACATGTTGGACGTTTTGGGGTTTGTTTAAAAATAGAAACTTCAAAACTAAAAAAATCACATGTTGTTTACGAGATACCATGTATTAATTGTGAAGGTGTTTATATCGGACAAACTAGTCAACTGCTTCAATCTAGAATTCGTTTTCATAAATATGACCAAAACAGCGTCACTGCGCTTATAAAACACGAAAATGAGAGAAAGCATAAATTTGACTTCGAAAACATCAAAATTAAAAAAAAACGAAGCAATAGAAATAAAAAGAAATACCAACTCAATCAATGACAAAAAACATACACAGAACCTAAATAAAATATATAGGTGAATGATATATATAAATAAAACATATATATATATATATATATATATATATATATATATATATATATATATATATATATAGATATATATATATATATATATATCATTTAATCTGATTTACACTTCATCTAATTTATATAACGATGCACGTCATCGTCGTCATAGCCTGTGACGTTACATGATACCAACACAAAATATTTAGGGTGAAGGTGTGTTCTTTTTTAGAATCACTTTACCGAGTACACTGGCATTACAGCCACTAGACATATTTTATTATATACGCGTAGAAATATTATTTAAAAATTTCTATTAATGTTAACTTAAAGAAATACACAATAATATGTTTCATTTAATTTGAATAAATGCATTATAAAGCGTTTTTATCAAGAACATTTGTTCGGAACACACTGTAACTGTAATCGAACAAAGCTAAAATTTTGGCATAAACTGGTAACACTTATTTGACAGTTGCAGTGTTGACACTTTTTTGTACTTCATTATTTTGAATTTTAAAGTAATTATCTCTTGTTTTATATTTTTAACTATTTAATAAAATCTGTTCTTTTTAGAACAAAATTAGTGTGTTTTATTTAAAAAATGTCACGTAAGAATTTAAATAGTCGTTGTAAAGAGATGGTAATACTTTTGCAATAATTATGTAATCTATTTGATTTAAAATGGAGTCAGGATTTTTTTATACTTTGGCAACTATGTCAACTTCGATCTCTGACGTAGATAATGACGTAAGTCGTTATCTAAATTAGATGAAGTATATATATATTAATAACAAATATAACACTATAAAAATCTCTTAAAGTCATAACATATCTCTACTTTATCTTAACATAAAACACTATAAAAGAGAACTCATCCCCATCAACACCTTAGGCCCCACCCACCTTAACCAAAAAAATTTAAATTGCACCCCTACTTGTGATAAATCATTGAAAAAAAAGCTAAAAAACTAAAAAAAACTTCGAAGACATCAAAATTTTAAACATCAAAAACCGAACGAAACAAAAAGAAGAGAAAGATATACGAACTAATAGAAAGAAAAAGAAATAACGCAATCAATGAAAATAAATACGCAGAACCTAATATACTATAATAAATATTTATATAATAAATGATAGTTATATAATAAATATAGCACTATCAAAAATACATATCTCTACTTTACCTTTTTCGATAACACCAACGATACGCTCATGTAAAAATAATTATATACTAATGACAGGAAATGAGATATCAGATATGAATTTTACTTCTGTCAATTAATTAATGACATTGTCCCGTTTTAAGTTTTGGTAAGTTTTTTATATCTTCTTCTTTGGGTGCCGTGTCCGTATTCAGACGTTGGCCGTCATCATGTTTACAATTTCCTGAAATCTTTCCTTGTCGGCTGCTACGCGAAATAATTCTTCTACTGTGGAACCACACCATTGTCTAATATTACGCAGCCATGAAAGTGTCTTTCGACTAATTTATCTCTTTCCTTCCACTTTTCCTTGTATTATAAGGCGAAGTAGATGGTATTTAGGCCGTCTAATTATATGGCCGAAGTATTCTGGTTTTCTCCTCTTTATGGTGTTTATGAGCAGACTTTCTGAATTGATAATTTGAAGAACATGAAGAACAAGTTTTTTATATACTTTTTCTACTCTCTTACTAGTAAATTGTATATTACCTACTATTTGGATGCTAAGTAAATGCATCATAACAGATACTGACACGTAATGACTAGCACGTAATAAAAAAAATTACGCTTCAGTTTTATAAAAATGTGTAATATCACATAAGCCTCGTAAGTCAGTTGGTCGAGTTACCATGGAAACGAATAAACAGACGTTATTTTGACAGATTAAAAATTATTAATCTGTCAGTGTAAATATAGTGGTAATTTAATTTTTATTTTTATAAACGAAAATAATGGTAGAAAAAGTATAGTACACAACTTGAGTTGTAAGCTTATTACATGCTCGTAAAATTACTGCGCTCGCCGCTACGCGGCTTGCGCGCAACTTTTTTACTCGTTTGTAATAAGCTTCTTACAACTCTCGTTATGTAATATACTATTATATATTTTTGTTTCTAAACTTACACATTTTGGAATCTTGACAAAGGCAAGGGTTTCCTGCAGAAACGTTGATTTCAATGGACAATAAAATTAAGTTTCAAATTTAATACTACTTATTGAACCTAAACCCAAGAAACACTAATTTTATATTAAATATAGTACGGTTCAAGAAACTCATAAAACTAAGTATGGGATACTAAACTTTTTTGTGACTCAACATATTTTAGTTGTTAATGTTCTGCTTACTTATTTTAAATTTTAAAGGCTTTCGGCCTATAGAGTCTTAAGTGAGGTAGACGGTTTATAAAGTAATATTACATAATTAATAAAATAAGAGAAGACCAACTATTCATGATTTTAATTTATAATATAGTTATCGCATTTTGTAATGTGTTCATCGTTCCTAAGCTATAACTGACAAAACTTATATAGCGTAATAATGAATACATGTTAGTATATAAATTTTCCAGTCATACTGGTTGCCATCGTGTGACTATTATACATAAATCCCAATTAAGTATTCACCAACAGCGTCGTCAGCTAAGCTGGCTTTTGGGCTTTTTGGCGTAAGTCTGAATAAAGCAAAATGTAAGTAGTTATGCCTGAGTTATTTAAAACGATTACAGACAGACCATTTGCTTCCAATGATAGTGTTTATCACTAGTGTACTCAAGGTTAATATTTAAATATTTTATTTGAAAGTTTGCTATAAAATTTGTTATTTTGTTATGTTAAAATGGTTTTTTAAAAAATATTTGTTTCTTGTATTTAAAATGTAAAATACCTATTTGTCTGTATACTGTTAACATAGGTATTGGTTTTACTCAGTATAAAGTTGTCTTTGTTAACATATATATAATCTAATCGATAATATTCATGTTCTTCTTCTTCGTGCGACTAGGATTAATCCTGTTTGTCTGCCTCTTATTCTGTTTCTTGACTGTACATTATATTTCTATCTTTTTGGCGGCCTTTCAACGGGTCTTCTGCTATACGGTTTGTTGTTTATACAGATGTTCGCTAATCTATCTGGTCCCATTCGGTTTACATGTTTGTTCCAGTTTTATTTTCTTGTTTTTATCCACCTGTTAATATTTTGAATTTTGCATTGTTCGCATCTACTTCTGTTGGTTTATCTGTCTCTTAATGATATGCCCGCTATTAATCTTAATACTTTTATTTTGATATTATTGATTTGTTGTTTCGTCTTTCTTGTATCGGCCCTTGTCTCCGCTGCATATGTTAGGATTGGTCTTACTGTTGTCTTGTTTACTTTCATTTTGCTTTTCGTGGTCAGATATTTGTTTCCCTATATGGTTTCTCGGAGACAACCACTTACTCTTGCCGCTTTTGATGCTTTCTTTGCGGTCTTTGTTCTTATATCCCTGTCACTGGTGATCTCTACTCTATTCGAATTATTTGATTTATCACCATATTGAATAGCAATGATCTGAGCTTGTCTGCTTGGCGGATTCCTTCTTTTAGTTCTATGCATTATGTTTCTCCTATTGGCACTATAACCCTGATCTTGTTTTTCTTGTTAATTTCATTAATTGTCCTTATTATCTGATGGTCTTTGTGTTAAGCTTGTAATAAATTCAAAATGTCACTTTGCTTCACCCTGTCAAAATGTAACCGTTTCAAAAGTTTTAGAAAATTCATTATAAATTTGAATTTTTTTTTAATAAAACTACTAACCCCACCTATCTGCCAGGTGCTTGTATTCGACTAAAGGTTTCTACGGCAATTCCCAACATATCCGATAGATGAGAACGATATTAACTTGTCAATCACGCCCCCAATTCAAAACCGTTGAAATAGCGTCGCTTCCTTTCCTGTTACAAACGTCCACCCGATAGGACATGTTTTCGAAGTGAGTCTCTAGATTAGAGACTCTTTTCCGGGAGGTTAAAGTTCATTGATTATGTTAACTTAACTGAGATAGTTTCCTATGGTCCAATACTCCTCTATATATGGTTTACAATAATTACTTATATAAATGGATTCTTATTAGTAAATATTTTATGAAATAACCAACGGATAGGAAGAAGCAGAGTATATCACTTTTTTCCTGGTTCCCAGAGATTGGATAAATAAGGTTGTACCTTTTTTTTATTAAGCCCTATCTGGAACGCGAGAATTATTTATGGATTCACAGAGACCAGAATATTGTGAAATATTTTAAATTTTGTTTAAAGACATAACCTTTCTATTATGCCTAGTTAATAAATAGATTTAACTTTTCTATGTTTCCTAGTTAATAAATAACAACTATAATATTTTACATGTAAACGAATTTCGAAATTTGGGAATAATATATAAATTCATTTGTTTTTATCAACCAATTCTTGATTTAAAAAGATAGAAAGTTGCTGTGTTTATAGTAATGTAATTATGAAATGGTATTTTAGTATCCTTTGGAAATAACAACTTTTAATGTTTCTTTTTATTACTGAGAAATAAAGTGTAATTTCGCTGTAATTTTTTTTATATATCTTATTTTTTTATCTTCTCTCGTCCCCTACGAGGATAAACAAGGGGTGGCGTCCGATGATAAATTATAATTTCAGTTATCTAATTGTGTTTGAAATTTTGACATACTACGTAGTTTTTTTGTACAGTTGACCTTACCACACCTTCTCTCCGACATGAGCTAACCTGACCTTGAATTAAATGTATGTACTCGATGTTATCAAAAATCGGCGTTACAAAAAGCGCTTTTTAAATCTACACAGCACATGTATGCTGGCTTTCCATATTTAATAGAATTCTCTATTATTTATCTGATAATAAAAATTGCGTTTATTGTGCTGTAGTTCTTCCGGAAGCCTTGTTGTTCATCTGCCATGTTCGCTTTTTCCTTGATTTTATCTTTTATGACTGCCGTTAACAATTTTATGTTATCAATCAGACTAATGCCTGTATAATTTTCAGGATTTCTCGAGTCTCCCCTTTTATGTATCGGTATGTAGAGACTTTCCTTCCATTCCGCTGGTACTACTCTGGTATTTATTATATCGACCAATAATTTTAGGAGCCATTTGCGTAGTGTTGTTCCTCTTTATTTAAGCAGTTCATTGTTTATCTTATCAGGACCAGGTGATTTTCTGTATTTTAATTTTTTTATTCGTTCTTGTAGCTCTTCTTTTGATATTTGTACTCTATCGTGGGTTTCGTTAATGATTATTTCTCTGTTCTCTTCCTCTCCTTCTCCATATAATTGCGTGAAATTATATGGAGAAGAAGGTATATATCTCTTCCTCCTATATATAAGGAGAAATAATATTCATGGAATTGTTTATTGGTTTGGAAGTGCATTTAAAAATAATTTGTGTTTTCACGTAAGATTAACGAAAAAGGTTGTATATTAAAACATATAGAAAAGGCAAAGTTAAAATAAAGAAGTAGGCATATTTGTTTTTACCAATGAAAAGGAAGGAAAATTGATGGAAGGGGATGTAAAGCCAAGAGAGTTTTTGGAATGAAAGAAAACGATAATAAGTGTAGGGACAGTGTAGATAATTGATAACCGATAGCTGAAAGGAGCAGTTTGTATTTAAGAAAAAAATGTAAAAACCTATCGGTCTTCGTTATCGATAACATACTCACATAATAGTATCCGACATCGTAAATAAAAATTGTTCCAAGGTATTCAGATATACCTCTATATTTCTTTCTAACAATATTCTCCGTTACGAGGACTTCTGTTTCATGGACGCATAAAGACTTCAGTGTATTTTGACAGGAACTTCTACATAATCAATTTCGTAATATTTTTAAATTATTTCTTGCAACCATAATTCATTATTGTATCCATACTGGGTAACTTTCTATTTTAAAATAACTTGCGGTATTTTGTTTATATATCTTTTTATATTTAATTACTTACTCTTTTCATATATTGTTTGTTTTGTGCAATTTATGCTGTCATTAAAATTTGTGTTCATTTCTTTGGTAGAAACATTTTTTTTTAATATACGGTTATATTTTATTTTGAATTTTATCTATCCATCAACTTCCGCTTAGTATTCTTTTTGCATTTCTGTGATTGAATGGCGTAAAACCCTGAGATTATCTACCAATTTGAGATAGACAAAAAAAATTTTTGTTTCATTAATTATTAATTCAAAATAAATGTAAGTATAATTTTTTATTAACAAATATATAAAGAAAGAAGTAGAAACAAAACAATATATATATATATATATATATATATATATATATATATATATATATATATATTTATATACGTGGTCTCGAATAGCACAAGATAGAAAAATATGGACGCAAATGAGCGCAAATTACAAGAACAACGCATAACTAAGACATCGTCGAATACTAATAAGAACATGAATAACATTGAAATAAGGGAGGCTGCACCGTAATTGGAAACGGTCGATAAAGCTGCACATGATGATGATGATGATATATTTATATATATATATATATATATATATATATATATATATATATATATATATATATATTTATATATATATATATATATACATTATATATATATAATATATATATATACATTACAAAATTACAAATTATGGAACTTTTGTTCTACAATAAAATTACAAATTGAAAGGAACGTTGAAAATAGGATGTTGCACCTATTTATTGGTTCGGTTATGCTGCGTCTGCCTTCGGTCATCAGTCAGCTTGGGTTGTTAAGTATTGTATTTTTTCTTCCTTCTCTGGAATTGTCTGGGAAACTTCTACGATTAGCTGATCTACAATTTGAATTTGGGCTGGCTGCAGTTTGGGCCCAAAAAGTAATCTGGAAATCCTTTTTCTTTTTTTTTATTAAAAAAATAAAAATGAATAGTAATATGAATACTATCTATTGAAATTTAACTGGTGGTGCTACGTCCCGTTGAAATTTGTGGAAGAGGGTCCAGTGTTTCTATTGGCTAAGGCTGGCCATGGATCTCTGGAATTTTGAGTTTTTTAATTTAAATCTTATGCTCTGGTATCAATTTTATGGGAACGACTTCTGGTATGGAGATTTCTTGTGTAGATTATATTTGTTTCTTGCTATGATAATTGGTTCGTCTGTCATTAAGATACTACTGGTTATGACTTTTTCTTTTTGAATCTTTACTGGATTGACTACTCCTAATAATATTACTTTATTAATTTCTTGGCAGAAGTTTTTTGTGACAACGACTTTACTGCAATTTTGAATATTGGGTATACAGCATCTTGATTTGATCAATTTCATACAGATCATGTATTCAGCAAGTCTATTACAGTCCTCGTACCATTTATTGTTAGCATAGAAATGTGTGGGTAGCAATATCATAATGTGATTTGAATTAGGGATACGATAAATTATATAGGTGAGGTAGAGGTTAATGTCAAGCATAGGGATTTTTATTATTATGAGCATTGTTTGAGAAGTGACACAAACAAGAGCTTAAGATGCTTCTATATGCTCATAAGGATGATTATCATCGATGAGATAGGCATTTCTTGAACAAATTTAAAGGATATTTTCTTTTAAACTTTGGAGTTCGTTAAATGTGAATAATTCAATATTTGGGATATTCAAATGGGATAAAATAATTGTTCTGACAAAATCGGCAGAAAATTTATTACCTGCGGATAGAAGTAGGAAACTATTATTAATAATTTTGTTTATAATTTTTTAATTCTCGTATCAATTGACTGTCCAATGAGATTTGATTGTTAATTTTTTTATGATTTGATTTAAGTTCAATAGCTGTAATGTGTGTTCTTAACATATTAAGATCTGAATTATTGTGATTGCCCCTTACATATTTAATAGCTGTACTGAGAAAATTAAAAAGTCAATTTTTCTGTTTTCTAGTTATTTTGTGTAAATTGTTGTTAGCTAGGTTATGTAAGTGATTATACTGGGAATATAATTAAGACGAAGGTCCATTTTTAATAGGTGTATTAAAATAGTAAATAGTAAATAGAATCTCTTTTTAATATTTCTTCTAATTTTTGTAAATTTATGTACAAGGTGTGTCTGTTATAATGTGAGGTTTGGTATTCGGCAAAATAACCACTATTCGGAATTTGTTGGACATTGAGAAGATGTCCCAGGGATAGGATCGTCCTGTAAAGAAGTTTAGTCTATAAGTTTTTGGGCTCTTTTTGCAAATTTTAAGTAAGTGCTTGTTGCGTTTTGCTGTTCAGTTTTACCGACTACTTGTGTCTTATTTTGTATCGGAACGTAATGAAGAGTAGGGATTTTGTAATTTATGTCGATGGTTTTTTCTTAGTTACGTAAAAGGGTTTTTGCAAGATTTATTTCAGGTATGTATCTCTTCGACAGTCTCGTTTGTTTTGTCCAGTATGATCTGTCTTTTTTCTTTTTATTTTTTGCATAAGTGTTGTATAAAAGATTGAAATTTATCTTTGTGTCTTTGGTTATAGGTTTCATATATCGAAAAATTAAAATTAAAATGTATTTCTTTGGCATAAGGTCCATAGAGACTAGAAAAAGGAGAATAATTCGTGGCACTATGGATTGATTGATTATAAATTAACATGGTTGAAGATATTATCTAATAGATCGTTTTGATTTTGGTCTTTTAAGTTTCTAAGTTGTTCAATAAGGGAAGAATGAAATCGGTCTACAGGAGAGTTAAATTATTAGAGAATTACAAAGGTTTCACCTTTACAATACCCCTTTTATTATTTACCTCTGTCACAGTTTTCACAAATTCTGTTGAGATGTATGTAACATCCCGTTTGTCCCTTCATTTTCCTACCATTATTTCATTACAGCATTTATCTCTGGTTTCGCCAACTTTCAATTTGGTTAATTACTATTAAACAGGGAATAAGCCACAATTAAAGATAAAAATACGTTTATTGATGTTTCAATTTCCACTTCGGAAATCGTTCTCAAAATACAAACAGTAAATAATTTAATTTTATCTGACTCATTTATATTGACAATTCAGACATACATTATGCATTTTAAAGTAGACGACTTTAAAATGATATTGCCAATATTGTTGAGTTGCGCTCCTGGGACGACTTTACTTATAAAATAGTTCATTCGATTACATGATATCAACTTTAACTTGAGAATATCCGTCAGAAAAAAAATGAACAAGAAAGGACAAAGAATTGCATTTATAAAATACCTTGTGAATGCGATCAGTTTTATTTAGGTGAATCATCAAGGCCATTAAATATAAGAATAAGTGAACATCAATCTTATATTAAAAATAGAGAATTTGATAGATCTCAAATCTGTAAACACGCATGGGATAATGAACACGCATCTGTATGGGATAATGAACATAGGGTTCAATGGAACAATTCAAATGTAGTCCTAAAAGAAACGGATGGTAAAAAAAGAAAAATCAAAGAAGCGGCTCTAATTATGCTAAATGAGGCCAATTGTGTCGCAAATTCCTCGGCAGAATGTAGTAGGATCTGGTTACCAATATTGAAAGAGGAAGTTATTAATAAGAAAATACCAGTATTAGTAAGTCAGTAACATATAGAGGATACATCATTTATGTTTTTTAAATAACGTAACATATAAAATCAGAATTTTGATGTTTGTTGAAGGTAAACTAAATTCACAAACAAATCCTTACAATGTCGGGATAGTATTATGAGGTTTTTTTCCTGGTTTTTCCCTCATAATTTACTATGGAATCACTAACAGGAGAATTTTACTGTCATCATGTCATGTGTTTGTCTTTTTAAAGACGAATTACATGCTATGATTTTTTTTTCTGACGGATATTCTCAAGTTAAAGTTGATTTCATGTAATCGAATGAACTATCTTATAAGTAAAGTCGTCCCAGGAGCGCAACTCAACAATATTGGCAATATCATTTAAGAGTCGTCTACTTTAAAATGCATAATGTATGTCTGAATTGTCAATATAAATGAGTCAGATAAAATTAAATTATTAGAAGAATTTTCACTATGTAACAAAAAACAAAATTTGTTTAATTTACTGTTTGTATTTTGAGAACGATTTCCAAAGTGGAAATTGAAACGTCAATAAACGTATTTTTATCTTTAATTGTGGCTTATTCCCAGTTTAATAGTAATTAATTTACAATGCCACAAGAAAATAGCTTCAGAACAATTTCAATTTGGTGCCAACAACTTCTTTGGGTGTGCCTTTCCTGTCAATGCGTAACGTCCCAGTGCAATAGGTTTTATTACTCAGTAAAGTAGTTGCTAAATCACAATTGTTGTATCAATTAACCATAAATACTAAGTGCTCTTTATTTAAAGAAGGGTTCCATAAATGCATGACTACTTTTTGAGGGTGTCCTTTACCTCCTAAAGCATCTAATTGAGCAGTGTATATGGCAAAATTGAGAATCAGTTTACTCGGTTCAGTTAACATGTATAACTTCAAACCGTATTTATGTCTCTTGTTCGCTATGTATTGCCCAAAAACAAGTCGGCCACGCCGTAAGGCCAATGACTCGTCAAGACAGAGATTTTTGCCTGGGTAAAATATCTGTCGCATCTTATTTTTGAAATAATTAAGGACTGGCTTAATTTTATATAGTGATAATCAGGATTTTGTTGGTTTGGTTTAATATTTTGGGCAAAGTGTAGACATCTTAAAATACCCAAAAATCTATCTTAGCCCATTTGCTCAGAAAAACACTTTATGAACACAAATTAAATAATCTATGTGTCTGATAGTCCTGGATTCTGTTTAAATTAATTGTTTTCATGTGGTACAAAAGTCCTTTGAATTTAAGTAATTCTTTATTTGTTAAATATTTTCACAAAGAAATTCTAGCTATTTCAAAACAACCCTTTGCAAGAAAAAGATTAACTGCGTAATCGTTGGTTTCTGTTAGTATATTATTTGCCAATTCTTCATCCATTAGTAATCTAAAATAATAGCACGATTCAGCACTTATGGGGAGATTATTAGCATTTTATTGTTTCCCACAAATTTAGAGTGTTTAAATAAATTAAACAGATTAATAAGCATTTTATTGTTTCCCGTAAATTTAAAGTGTTTCATATTTATGACGTCATCTTGCCAATCAACAATTAAGTCCTGAGTTTGGGTATTTTCGGTGTTCAATATCTTCATTCATCGGAGCAATATCCACTATAATTAAAACAACAAAATGAATCATACCGCATATTCCTCAACCACTAAAACACTTACCATCAACATTTTCCCGGTCGCTTTCTGAAGACTCATCATCTTGCTCAGAATCGCTCAGATCTTCATTATTCTCCAATTCGTACAAATATTGTATCATTTGTTCGACCGTCAAACATTTGGGGTTTTTCACAGTTATTTTACGTTTGTTTATACCAGATGGACGGATTGATTATCGTTTATGTGAGCATCTTCTAATTTCGGAAATTCAGCGAAAAATTCTTTCGAATTAAAAACTGATGGTATTATAATAAATACACCTTTGACAATATGCGTACAACAACCCCTCCACTCACATCTACTGCGTTTTGATTACTGGCTAAGTAAATTCCATGATACTATGACTTCCAAGATAAAACCACTTCGCAATCGAATTTTGTACGTCGATGCGCATGACGTCACTTGGCGATAAAAGTTTATCTTTAATTTATTAATCTCAAATATATTTTATATAAAGTGCACACATTTATTTGTCAACGTACCAGATAAACGATAAAACAATACTATATCTGACAGAACTCCATGCAAAACAGAACATTTCTGGTGATATTTGTCGCCAAGTGACGTCACACGTGCAAAAGAGATAGACTGATCGCATGCGCGTGGGTTTATCTTTAGTTCATGGTATAATCACAGATCACCTACCTCTCCTAGATGTTCCACGACAATACTTTAGTTGGATATGAAATTCAGCACTCCATAAAATTTGTATCGGAACTAATTCAAGCGGGAACTTACGCGGGAATTTCAAATTTTAATTTTCGTGGGAAAATTTAAATATAGCTTAAAATATTTAAATATAATTTGGTATATTTGAAAAAAAAATGCATTTGACATTTTTAAGGAAAAAATACACACATTTAGGAAAAAATAAAACAAAATGTAATTTATTTATTTATTTAATACTTGTAAAACAACTTTGTAATTTAGAATAGAATAAAAATATGCTATTACCACTGAAAATTGTGCAATTTTATGGACAAAGCTTACAAAAAGTCAGAAAAATAGCAATTTAAAATTTACTGAAATTACATAAATCGTCAATATCACAAAATAAAAGATAATAAAATACACAATCTATTGCAAAATTTAAATAAATTGCATAATAAATCCTAACGAACTAATACATTTAAGTTTCTGCATGTGATACTCAAATATATATTTCTACAAATAGTTTAGTTACTTGTACATAACACTATTCGTTAGAGATAGGATTTTGTTCTTTTACGGAACTTAAGGAAAGAAGTTGCAGATTTAAGTTGCAGAGGGAGATGGTTATATAATCTTTTTACTGAATATAATATAGATTTCTTTACTAACTCCGTGGACGGGATCAGTAAATACACATTAAAGGTTGAATTTCTGGTGGAGTAGTCATGATTAGGTCTTGCTGAAAAAACATGTAGGCATTTACAAATTAAGCAAACAGTTTCTAAAATATATAAAGAAGAAAGACTTAAAATCTTGTGATTTTTGAAATATTTTCTGCAATATGATATTCTACTGAGACCAAAAAGATACCATATTGCTCTTTTTTGTTTGTAATTTAAAAACAGCTGTCAGATTGGGCAGCTGTTGTAGAACCCCAAAAATAAAGACCATATCGAAGATGAGACTCAAACAAAAACAAATATGTTATTTTGGAAGATTCTAAATTTACTTTAAAACAGATCTTATTGCATAGCAGACTGAGGCTAGTTTATTACTTAACAAATCAATATGAAGAGACCATTTAAGGTTGATGACTATAAAAATACCAACAAATTTTACAGAATCAATGATACTGATCTGGCTACTATTAAGAAGCAAGGATTGAAGAAATTTATAGGATAATGCTACTGTCTTATCCACGTTAAAAGGGAGAGTGTTTGATTAGGATTGTATTTTAAATAGATCAGAAGTTATAGCTGCATGAAGAGTTGCAATATTAGAGTTTCTCCAGGTAATACTGGTATCATCAGCAAAAATAAAAATGTTTTCATTGGTTTTAAGTTGGTGATGTGATTTATAAAGATAAGGAAAGTAGATTATCCAATACTGAACCTTGTGGTACTCCACATACAAAACTTTTGTGACTAGAAGCTGTATCATTTGCTCTAACCAGTTATTTCCTATTCTCTAAGTAAAATTGGAACCAATTCAAATAAATACCATAGAAATTTTGTTTTCTTTTTATCAAAATGTCAGTGTAAAGATTATTGTGTAGTGCTTGATAGACCTCATTTGGTACATACATAGCATCACTGGTACATTTATTAGATAAAAACCCAATCTGACTTTTGTGATTTTGTACAAATCATTAAATATAAATATATCTTAAAATAAAAGAGCACATAATACACACTATATAAGCATAAATATAAATTAATGACTGGTATTGAGATGACCAATTATGGGGATAAATAGGATACTATGGAACAGATATATTTTTTATGTGTGCAACTAATGATAAGTAAAAATATGATACCAAGATCTCTAATTTCACTCAGTTTAGTTGCTTTAGTAGGTACTTGAATGTATTTATTTATTTATTTATGCATGTACCATTTACACAGGAACAAAAATATAAAATTTCTACAGTTAGCATATTAACATGGTAAATAAATAAACTACTCAAAGGCCGTTTGGAAATACCTAAAAAAATACAAATTTTAATGTCAAAAACCAATTGAGATTTATTCTAGGAAAAAAATGTACATCAATAATGGGTACAGTCATCTGTGACTGAAACATCTATGAAGATTGTGCATCTCTACTTGTTAAAGGACTCTCAACTAAAACAAAAAGTTAATTCAATAATGTATACCATGATTCACTTCACGTTAAATAATGTTTGTTAATTACATATTAGGGTTACTTACTTTCTGTTACATTTGCTTCCCCACTCAACATTGAAATACTACTGGGATGTACATTAGAAGAAGAATCTAAAATCGATCATCAATCAGTTATTTGTTCTCTAATATCAAATCTTTATTGGACTCACCATACAAATGTAAGCTACGAATAGCATTTTTATACAATTTATGACTCCATGAAGAAACAAACTTATCTTCAAAGTGTCTGTGGCAGATTCGTTTTGTTTTAAAAACTGTACTAGCATTCATCATATCTAAATTAGGATTATTTATAACACTAAGCCACTTCCTAAATCGTGTAATGTCTTTATCAGGATTTGGAAGGGCATGTCAAATTAATGACGAATTGGTACATTGTAGGATACAACATTTATTGTGAAGAACCATATTTAACTAATTATTATTAATCTGCACAATACTGTTTGAACACCGCCAGGAACATTTAAAACACAGATCACGGAGGTAGTGGATTTGTAATATACAATTTAACAAAATAAAAATCAAAATATAGACGCTAATATGACAATTGGCGATTGACAATTATAATTCTTAGTTGTGTTCTAAACCTAAACTGTAGAGTAAAGGTAAAGACAGAGTAAAGCGACATCTGAAGATTTGTATCGGTACTACAAATGACATTAAGTTTGGTTTGACCTTGAGCTACCTACGTGCAACGTCTAGTTATTAGTGGTCTGTGGGTATAATGGTAAATTCGAAGGGAGCTCTGACGCCAGATGGCGCCGTGCGCACTAGGTATCAGATCATAGCGCCGAAAAATGGCGTCATACGCTGTGAATGGATTAAACTATTGAGATATTTAGTGGCCCTGGTAGATATTTTTTCCAAATAAATTTATATACCTATTTAAAAGTCTATTTTTGATTTTTTTACTCGTTTTTTTGAAATTACTTAATGTAATTGCAATATGTTAAGAATTATTAGTTTTACTACATTGTTAATTTATGTTTAAGCAAGAACTATAAAATAAATATATGAAATACTGAACCTGAAACGTGGCAACGGAAATAATCATGCAGACGAAAACATAATTTAATATTCTTCTTTATAAACAGCTAGACAGAAAAGGTAACCAGTTCAGAAATATTAGATGGCCACGATAAAGTCGCTGATATTGCCTCGCAATTTTTACACCGCACATAAAACACTTCAGCATTGAAATTTCTACCTATCTTTTAAACCTCTAGACTTTACTTTTCATAAATACATTAAATTAAGATAAGGGCAACGTTTTATAGAATTTTTAAAGGATACCTGGATTTCGCAATTAATAATGAAGTATATTGACACTACTCTCACCAGCTAATAATTGTGAAATTTGAATATGAATAGGGTGAGCTTTAATGTTTTATTCATAAATCTTCTGTACATATTCTATTTCATAATTCGACGTTTCACAAGATATGCTAGAGGCTATTATAAAAGGTTATCGCTGCTTAATGTTTTTTAGTGAGAGTATAGAACAATACAGAAATAATTGGAATTAATTAATTCCGTCAAAGAAGAATTCAATAAGGTGCAAAAACTTATAATTCAAAACCAAAATAGCATTGAATATCTAAAACAAGACAAACGTCTTAGAAGTAATGGATTTTGACAAGAGCTATGAGTCATGCCGATTTAGTACACAAACTTATCTGTTATTTACAAGGTCATAGCTCTTGTTAAAATCAATTACCTATAAATGCCTTATTATCAATGGTGTCAATGAGAAAGAGAAGGAAGATCTACCAGATGTTATTACAAATATAATTAATATATGTCGCTAATAACCTCAGAGGTTGATGTGACTATTTTGTAAAATAAAAAAAATATAATATAATCAACAATAAACTTAATATACCTATCTTGCCAACCAATTTAGTTGATTTTTGTCGACTAGGTAAAAAATGAAATTATGATAAGAGGCCAAGACCGGTAGCCGTTGTCTTTGTAAACAGATGGTTGAAAACAAAAGTTTTTAATCGAAAGAAAAGTCTTCCGCAGTGTCGTGATTAGTCAAATGCTTTCTCCTGATTGTCAGGAATTATTAAAAGAAGTCAGGACATCTGTGGGTACTAAGAACTGCTGGACATATCAAGGTACAATATATGTATCGCAAAATGGGTCAAGGAAGCTTATATTATCTGAAAACGACCTTGCTTTATTATAATTTAAATTTATTTTTATATATGTTGGTTTGCAATTGGAGTTAATATTATTATTAGTTATAATGGTATATCTGGAGGATATATTTTGTCATATATGTAGGTACTTACTTTATTTTCATTTTTCTTTGAACATTTTATTTTCATTTTTTTTTAATTATTGCTTTAGTTGTCTGAGCTTCGGCGAATTAAATTTATTTACTGTTAGATTTAACTGTACATCTTGAGTTATTTGGTAAAAAATCCTTAGTTTATAACGTGTTTTTAAATAAAGAGTAATATTTATTTATTTTTTGTTAATACATCTCCATGTGAATTACTGTTTGTGTAAATAATTACTAATAATTAAATAATTAATAATAATCTACAAAATTTGCTTAAATTGTTTACATAATCGTTTGTAATTAGCAAATTTAGTAAGGATCTAATCTAAGCATAACATAAGTAGTTTAAAGTGTGCTCATTTATAAACTCTAGATCGCTAGTTGCGCATTTTATTGATATAAAAGGATTTATTTTAGAAAATGATTTAGATATTTTGGGTATAAGTGAAACATGGTTCAAGGAATCAATATCCAGTAAGAACAATAATATACCAGGCTATCACTGTGAGCGAGTCGATAGGAATAAAAATGACACAGGTGGAGGTGTAGGTATTTACATAAAATGTAATATAAATTATGTGCTGATTGAGTCATCAAATGAAATTGAATAGATATCGTTAAAACTCTCTCTTCGATATGAAACACCAGCTATTGGTGTTTGATATATTCCTTATGGAGCATTTTATAAAACTTTCTTTGGAGTTTTGAAAACAATTTTGTCATGAGTGCTGCCAAGTGTACATCATTTACTCTGGCCGGTTTTAATGTTGATCGGTTAAATACTAATAATTATTCCACACAGTTCATTACAGATGTATTAGATGAACTTGGACCAAAGCAGATAGTAAATCAAGCAACTAGAATCACCCAGTTCACATCGAACTTGCTTGATTATGTAATCACATCTACTGAGGATAAAATTTTGTATATTGAAGTAAAACATATCCCAGAAATAAGTGATCATGAAATGGTTGTGTTAAAATTTGGTTGTGATGTCAAATCTGATACAAATTAATTTATTACTATTCGAAATTTCAAAAATTTAAATTACAGTCAATTTAAATCAGATCTGGAATCTATACCATGGAGAATAATGTATAAGTTGCCAGATATAGATAGTAGAGTCGATTTTCTCTATAATAATATCATTACTTTACTTGACATACATGTTCTATTTCAGACTTTTAGAATCTCAAGGAAATATGCTTCATTGTTAACAAATACCATCAGGGAATTAATGTTCGATAGGAATAAAGCACTTAATGCTTACAAGATTACTACAAATATAAATCAATGGAATTACTACAAAGTATTGCGTAACTTAGTAACGCCCATGACTATAAGGGAGAAAAAATCATATTTTAAAAACATACATGATCAATCTTCTAAAGATACGTGAAATAATTTAAATATTTGGTAAATAATTGCAAAACCAAAAATAACTTCGAAATTAAAAACGTGTGGAATGCAAATGAGATGAATTTTTTGAAGTCGTATCAAACATGAAAGCAGATATTGATACACATATGAAAATATCTTTATGTATATCCTCAGTTCTTCTCTTACCATTAAACCAGTATCTGAAACTAATATTTTACATATTATTAATAATAATAATATAAAAAGTAAAGACATTGACGATGATTGTATTAACAAATTAACGCTCCAACTGTGTGTTCCATTTCTTCTACCGTATATCACACATATCAATAAGTTTTGCTTAACAAATTTAATTTTTCCCACTAAATGAAAACGGACACATGTTACTCCTTTACCGAATACTAAAATATCAGAAAGCATGAATGAAATAAGACCAGTAAGTGTACTGTCTACATTATCTAAAATTTTGGAAAAGGTTATCGATGTTCAGTTAAAAACGCATTTAAAAAATAACAACATAATCCCTACGAGGCAGTCCGGTTTTAAGTCCAGATAAAGCTGTTTTTCTGCTCTAGTAAATATTGCAGATGATATTTTTAGAGCCTATGTCCAAAACAAATTATCAATTCTAATTCTTCTAGACTACTTACAAGCTTTTGATACAATTGACCATAATTTGTTATTCTCTATTTTAAAATATCTTGATCTAGAAGCGAGAGCAGTTGATTTAATGAAATCCTATCTTTCTAACAGATGTTAAGCAGTAAAAGTTAATCAAAATATTTCTTCACTTCGAGATCCTAATACTGGTGTGTCTCATGGATCTACATCAGGTCCAATTTTATTCTCTATATACACATCTAATTTTCCCTCTGTGTTTTTGTCCTGTTCACAGCATTATTACGCATACGATACCTAACTCTATATGCCATGTTATCCAAATAAGTGTAATCAAACGGTAAATGTAATAAATCATGATCTTCTTAATCTGCAGATTTTTTCTCAAAATCATTGTTTAAAATTAAATACATCAAAAACTCAGGGTATCATTTTTGGGAGGAATCTCTATAGGAAGATATTTTTAGAGAATTATGCCAATCGAATTTTTTTAGGAAATGAAAATTTAATTTTTAACACAAAGATTAAAAGCCTAGGGGTTTAGTTCGACGAAGATTTAAGGTTTACATATCATGTAAGTATTTGTTTACAAAGAGCTTGCGCAGCTTTAAAATTACTGTATCAATGCCGTAATTTATTAAATAGGGCCCCAAAGTCACCATTATGTAATACTCTGGTATTATTAAAATTAAATTATTGTGACAGTTAGTAGTGTTTAATTTAATTTTCTTAGTTTTTGGCCCAAATAATTTTTCTTGTTTCTCCTTGGATGAAGCTTTATAAAAGACTTGTGGCACATACATGGGATAACAACTACAGCAGATATACAAAACCATAGTTTCTCAAAGATAAAACTGGCCCGATCCCGGTATCTCTAGCAAGTCCTCCCATGAAGCCAACATCAGCAACTAAGCTCTTTTTGAGCCAGGAAATTCTTCGCCTTTCTTGTCCTCGTTTTTCTTTTATTTTTAGGTAGTAGAATTAATTGCAGTAACACACACATTTCGCTGTTCTTCATTATGTGAACGAGGTACTCGATTTTGGCTGTTTCTATTTGTGGATAAAAACGCTTTTCCTTTTTGCATTCTTAATAAAACGTCCTGGTTACTAATGTGTTCGGTATAGGATATCTTCAGGATTCGACTGTTAAGCCAAATTTCGAAAACATCAAGGTAGCAGGTAGCGTCAGTATAGGAAAGATATAATATTGTAGTAACATGATTTTTATGAATTCTGATAAATCATGGCATTTAAATAGCTTAGCCATTTTGTAAAAAGCAGATCTTGCTTTCTCTAACTTACACTTTGTTTTTAGGGAACAGTCCCAATTTTAATTAACGTTTGTACCAAGGTAGGTGTATGTTAACTATGTAAGTACTAATGTAGGTGTAACTAACCACTACATTCTTCAATTCTTTGAAGCCAACAACAAGGTATCCAGTGATGTCATACGTATTATATTTTATATTTGCAAAGCTTATAAGCAACTGTTTAGTGAAACTTAGCTTTTTATTTATTATCATAGCTAAATACATGTAATATTTTCCCTATTATCACGCCAAATTAAAATTGTTACCGACTCTCATTTTAAAGGATTTTCTATGATTGTTTAGTTAAATTGTGTCACTTTCCACATAATTTACACTTCTTCATCTTTAGTTTTACATCAAATAGTATCTTACCTTGTTTATTTAATATTTATAATCAAAAAAGACTTTAATCTTTTGCATACTTCGTTTTTCCCCGTAATTCCCCACCTTTATAATATGTGAACTATCAGTTCTGTACTTCCTCATACAATGTATTACTGGTTGTAGCATTTCCTAGTCGTTCGGAGTTGGAAAAGCACATATTATTATGTTGTGATAAAAAAAATCATTATTGAAATTTATTTGAAAGGTAAGAATTTAAATAATTGATGGATTCGACCGTAACTTGATGGAAATTCATTTTATGTAACAATAAAACACTAAAAACTTTGTTCTGAAGCTATTTTCTTGTGGCATTGTAAATTAATTACTATTTAACTAGGAATAAGCCACAATTAAAAATAAAAAATACGTTTATTGACGTTTCAATTTCCACTTCAGAAATCAATTGAAATTGGAAAATTTGGAAAAAAAAAATTTTTAATTTGGAAAATGAAACGTCAATAAACGTATTTTTTATCTTTAATTGTGGCTTATTCCCATTTAAATAGTAATTAATTTACTGAAAACTTTGTTTTCAAACTTCCACACAAATATATTTTAACTTATCACTACAGCTGTTTTGGCTGATTGCCTTTCTCACGTGATCTACTTTTGGCATGCGTTTACATTTTATAGTCTCTAATGCCGGGTCCAGACCAAGCAGACAAAACGAAAACACAATTCTGAAACAAAAACACGATAAATCGGCGACAAAATTTGTCGTCAAAAGACAAAACAAAATTGAGACAAACTGTCCACACCAGAACAACAAAATATAAAAACAAAATTCAGTTGGTGACGTTGTTGTTGTGATTAGTGTTGGTTAACCATGTGGCGTTTTAATCAAGAAAAAAATGAAACTGAAGATTTATTGCTAGCCACAAGTTGTTTTTTTTTGCTCTCATCATCATCCCAGGTTGCTAAACGAAAACCCAAACGTTTTTGGATAGACCAAGCCTAAAAATGCGAGAAAGTTGTTCGATAGACAAATTGTTAGTTCAGCTGCGCGCAGATGATATTGGACTAAGTGGTGAAATTCGATCAAGCTTTAAAAATTTTTAAGAATGTCCACCGAAGATTTTGAGAATCTAATATGCCTTGTTGGTCCTGCAGTTGCAAAAAGACATACTAACTTTAGAAATGCTATAAGTGTAACAGAACGTTTAGCAATCACTTTAAGATTTTTAGCAACAGGTGATTCCTACCATAACCAAACCATTTTGAACTGAAAAGTTTCCCAGCCCAGATTTTTTAAGTTTCTTGTAGTTTCGTCTTTCTCTAGCATACTGGTTGTTAACATTCTTTATTTTCTTTTCAACATCATTTAGTGGCACATTTAGCGATAAAGAAATTTCCTTTAATGCATCGGCTTTCTTGTAGCGATTTTTATAATCTTTATTTTTAGGGTCCCATAATATCGGATGCTCCCTGTAAATTTCTATTAACTTGCATGTATTTTGTGTATTCCACTTTTTGTCCCCCGACATGTTTAGAAAAATACACTAGTATTTATTTATTCACTACACAACAGAAAAATACACTTGATTTTGATAAAAATTGTACATTCTATTTCTCCTACTGCTTAACTCGTTTTGGCACGCACACGCGTCACACTGCGTCGACAACTTGTCGTCAAAAACAGAGACAAAACACAGACCTTTTGATCTTTACCGACCTGAGACGGGACCTGAAAAAGTTTTCAAATCTGCAAACAAAACAAAATTGTTTCAGAAATGTCTCATCAAATGTTTTCGATTTGTCGCCACTTTTGTCGCGAAACATGAATGTTTTTGTTTTGTCTGCTTGGTCTGGACCCGGCATAATGGAATAGGTTGAGGAAGGGAGAACTGTTTGTCTCAAGTTGGTCATTCAAAATTATATCTGTGTTTTTTAATTTGTTGATTTACATAGATTCTAACAAGGATAGCTTAAGGCCTTTATTTTAAATGTAAAGAATTTTAAATTCGTTATTAAAAGAATGATTGTGATCTAGAAGGTGAAGTGCGTATGTAGAATTTGTTTTTCTATTATTGAAAGCCCTTCAGTGTTTTATTGTTACGTAAGAATTTAACTTTGTAAATTATTTTTTCTGTTTATTGTAATATTTCAAGGCAATATAGAAATTAATATAATGATAAGTTTTATTAAAGTTTATGAATTATATAATATAAAACGCTGGGACACCTTGAGGTTAAGTTTGTTCACTGATTTATTGTAAAATGTTTTACTAAGAGGACTGGGACATAGCGTGGTTGGGATCCCATGTTATATTATTTTTAATTTGATATTTTTTAATAGTATATTTTTGCTTTGTTTTAGTATAAGTTGCCTCATAAGTGAAAGAAGAAAAATACTGAGAGAACTGCTCCATTAAAGTCTCGCATTGTAGAGGCCAGTCAACAGATTAAAGAAATGAACAGCATAAGGCAGGTACTAAAGACTTATTTTAATAATAGTATATAATAATAGTATTTTAAAATCGGCTCTTCAACGCCATTTGAAGAAATATGATGAAGCTCCCAACAAGGAATGCGTTGTTTTTTGTTCTAATTTGATGTGGGTTGGTATTTTTCGAAGACCAAAAATTGGCTTTAGTAGAATACATCCTGGTTGCAAGTAGAATAAACCATGAATAAACATCAGTAAAGGAACGCCACAAAAAACTTTCGCTAAGGTCTCCAAAAGCTACAAGGGTGGGAAGGGCAACAGGCTTCAACAAAATCAATGTTGATAAATATGTAAATAACTTAAAAACTATCTATGAAAAGTATAATCTCACCCCAGATCGTATATTCAACTCTTATGAAACAGGAATAAGTATAGTCAATATTCCACCCAAGGTTGTGGCTAAGCGTGGAGAAAAGGAAGTAGGAAAAGTGACAACGACTGAAATGGGGGAACAAATCACTAGCCTTTTTATAATAAATGCCATAGGAAACGTTTTAACACCTGTACTTGTGTTTGCCAGAATTATATATAAGGAGTTTTCCTTAAATGATGCACCTCCAGGCAGCATTGTACTTACTCTTAGGACAGGTTGGATATTAAGTGATCTTTTTAAACAGAGTTTAGAAGACATAATTAATCCCACAAAATGCACTAAGGAACAACCAATATTGTTAATTTTAGACAATCACGAGAGCCATGTGGGTTTAGAAGTGATAGTGACAGCAAAAGAATATTATTATTATTTTAACGTTTCCTCCACATTGTAGTCACAGACTGCAGCCCCTCGATGAGTATGCTTTCGCCCAATTTAAAAGTTGATATAACAGAGTTTGTAATGCTTCAGTGAGCCATTCACCGAAGCAGAATATCTAATGTCTTCAGTAACTGACCGGCTTACTCCATCTGCACAAACTAATGGTACTTCTTCCTCTGCAGAACAAAAATATCTTGAAATTGACGATACAGCCAGTATATATTATTCCTCAAAAGAACCTTCTATATTTTTTGAAAAAACATTTACTTCTGAAGACTTTAAAGGTACTTAAGAACTTATAATGGCTATGAAAATCCTGATTACACCTGAGCAAATTCTACCATTCTGCCCATTTTGTAAAGCTGCACAAAGCAAAGTAGCTCGAAGAGGACAGAAGAGAGGCAGAAGTCGTATTTTAACTAGTACACTAGAGAAAGTAGATGCCGAAAGATTACCTCTCAAGAGAGAAAGTAAGAAGTTTGGTAAATTATCTGTAGCCATCCGCAATATATCTAACAATAAGAAAGTTTGTTAAGATTTTGAGTCTTCGTCCGAGGAAGTACAAATTCCATATCAAGATTCAGGTGATGATCTAGAAATATCTCTGAGTTCTAAGGAGGATAAAATCAAAGAAATATATTGGAATAATAGTTTTGTGAATCTTGAGGTACAGAGAGAGTAAAATCATTGTTTGAATGACCGGTTAAATTGTCAAAATACAATGTATAATAAAAAAAAGTTTCTATTGTGTTGAGAAAAAAACATTTACTACATCCTGTCCCGGACCTCCCTAGTAGTGTTCCACTCCTACCAGCGGTATAGGTGGTATGGAACATTTGCAGCTCCTCACACTATCCATTATACTTCATTTTAAAGATATACTTATATCAGCCATTTTTTTTAAATTCAGTAGGCTATCTACCATATCCTAGCATTATTATTTCACGAAAAGCACAATAATTTAAAAAAATATTCAAAGAGTGCCCCACACCTTCCACCTTCTCCCCTATTGTTATTACCAAATTTATCACAAGCAGTTGTTACATATCTGTACCAAAGAGTGTCTCAAAAAATGCTTTTTATTTGCTAATATCTGTGGTCTTTATGTATTTTAAAGCTTCTCCATCATATATTTTACACAAATAAAATGAACAATAGAAGCACTGTACTGTACATAGGAACCAATATAATTTCTTTTGGTTTAAACGTCAAACTAAACGTATTTGGAGAATAGGATTTGATTGCAATTCAACCGACCCAGTTGTTCCTCCCTCTTGAGACGCAATTCAATAAACCGGCCAACTTTTTACGAGCATTCATTGTTCATAAGAGCCTCATATAAAATTGCGAAATACATTTCCGTTTTTATCAGTTATCGTTATCAACACGGGTGTCCCAAGGAAAGTTTGAGGGGATCACTGATCGTTTAAAGTTTGTTTAAAATATGTTTTGGTTAAAAAGAGGTTAAATCTTTGGAAGTAGGTATATTTAAAAAACCCTTAAAAGGGCTACATCAAATTAAGAAACGTTTTCAGAATAATAATTCCAGCATCAGGTTAAAAGCCTAAAATAAGTATGAACCATTTTATTAAAGCAAACGTGATTGAAATGTTGACTAAGGTTAAAATAGCAAATGGTTATACTTACAGGTTAACATGCCTGAGCCACCAAAATATTAGGGTAAAAACCCTTTAAAGAAAATAAAGTTACCAATGATTGTACATATTGATGTTATAAATTTAATGATGTTTAATATTTTATTACATTTTACTTCAGGTAACATACACCCATGCCTTACGTGAGTACCAGCGTCCGGAGAGTAGACCTCTTCAAACGGACTTCAGCTGGTAATGACAAGATACCTATGAACGGTGTCAAAAACAAAATGTCAGTGCACCATGGAACAGTTTTAGTTATACATAACATTACTAAAGCCAAACGATTAAAAACTTTATTGATAGTAAAAATGATAACAGCCGTCCAGGTATTGGGATTTAAAAAGTTTTTTATTATTAAGTTTTGGATATGACAGATGTAAAATTGCCGATAGAGTTAAAGGTCATGTTTAAGAGAATGACGTAGGCATAAGGCAGCCTATGTTACTCTTTATTGTATGAAGTGTGGTCTCAAAAGTGTAATTTGTGACAAGGTTTTGGATATGACAGATGTAAAATTGCCGATAGAGTTAAAGGTCATGTTTAAGAGATTGACGTAGGCATAAGGCAGCCTATGTTACTCTTTATTGTATGAAGTGTGGTCTCAAAAGTGTAATTTGTGACTGATTAGCTTAGATATATGATATTGTCGTTTATGTTGATCACATCAAGGACAAGGTAAAATTGAATTGTATATATTTGTAGCTAATATAAGACCTCGTTTTTAAATGAAATTGTTTATGACTGCTCGTATGGTAAAAAGATTAATATAAGTGGGTCTAATAAATTAAATAAGGGTTTAAAATCTTCCGGCTGAAGAAATTAAAGTTACAATCTATGGGATTAAATTTAAAATGAGAAGTTTGAGCTCCTTAGAGACATAAAAAGAATAAAAGTAGAGCAAATGACTAAAGAGTGAGGGGGGGGGGTTAAGGAAAATAAGTGAGTTAATCAACAAATTAGAGATAATAGAGGTCCATCATGCTAAAAGCATCTAGCACCCTGAAAAAAATCTATTTTGGTTATATTAAATTCGGTTAATAAAAACCTGAAATTTGACGGATGAGTTTACTGTACTAAGTTGTTGACTAAGCGAGGGGAGCAATGGTTGAATAAGGATTTTTTTTAAATTAATAATTGAGAAAGTAAGATAAAATGTTCCTATGATTGAGAAAGGCAAATAGTGAATTCTGATAAATTGTTCGATTGTGTTTGAATGATTACTGAGTTTAAAACTAATGAATAGATGGTTCATATATGAAATGACAGAAAAATAATAAAAGAATGTAGAATGGACAGGAATATGATGTAGACATGAAGAGTAGGGAAAATGATGAAATAGTGAAGTATAATGGTTGTGGGTGGTTATGAAGTAAACATTAGGGACAGAAAATTGAGGGGGGGTGTGATAATAGTGTAAAGAAAGTTGTGGTTTAAAGAAACACAATTATTGAGTAGAAATAAAAGTGTGGACGTTTATAGAGGAAGGTCGAAGCAAAAAAGGTGAGTGAAATTGGGAAATGTGGGCTATGAGAAGAGTTGTCGGTGTAAGGGTTGAAAGTAACGGTTGAAAGATACATGGCAATTAACGCAGTTGGGGCTTCTTTGCTTTTCTTTGACTATTGTCTTCATACAGATTTAATTTTAAAATTTTTTTTTTTTGAAGAATATTATGTAACAAAGAGACGTCTTCTGGGATGTTAAGGGTATGTTTATGTTGTGTGAGATGATGTGAGAAAGTGGAAGTGTTCTTTTTTTAGTGTGTTCTAGGGAACAAAATCTACAGGTTCTACCTATATATGCAGCATCATAATCAAAGCACTTTAATTTGTAGACACCACTCTGATTCATGTAGTTGATAAGATCTTTTGAATTAGACATTGTCCTAGATTGTTCAGGATTTTAAAAGAAATGTAGGTGTTCTCAACAGATCTTTTTAAGATATATCTGATATTTCTAGAAAGACGTTCTTAAACTTATGGTAAGGAAGCATAATAAGATTTTAAGATTAAGTCTCTGGTGAACGCAGCCTCTCTCAATAAATTAAGTTGTCTCTTATGGATAAGTTTATTAATGATGTTGGGGTCGTATCCATTGTTGGATGCTATTTGCTTTAGAATATTGAGTTCTGTGTGGCAGTTGGGTTGGAATAGTGGGATTGTTTCTAGGTAGTGAATGTAACTGTGAAAGGCTGTATATTTATGTGACATTGGGTGGTTGAAAGATAAAGGTATGATATGGTGGGTTTGTGTAGGTTTCCTATATATACCTACTAAAATCGAAATGGTCGTTTAATCTGGTAATGGTGAGGTCAAGAAAATTTATATTAATTTCAGGATGCAACATCCTGAAATTCTCCATTGGTTTCGATACGTTGATGACTGTTTAGTCTTCATATCAGGTAACTCGAATTCAGCTGATCGATTACTCTCTAAAATAAATCAAATCCACGCAAACATAAAGTTCACTAAAGAACTAGAGTCATCTTAATCTATTAATTTTCTATAACCGTCAAGATTTCAATCACAAAGATGGACAATCTTTGGTAACTTTATTTTCTTTAAAGGGTTTTTACCCTAATATTTTGGTGGCTCAGGCATGTTAACCTGTAAGTATAACCATTTTGCTTTTTTAACCTTAGTCAACATTTCAATCACGTTTGCTTAAATTAAATGGTTCATACTTATTTTAGGCTTTTAACCTGATGATGGAATTATTATTGCAAAAACGTTTGTTAATTTGATGTAGCCCTTTTAAGGGTTTTTAAATATACCCACTTACAAAGATTTAACCTCTTTTTGACATACATGGTATACAGCCAGCTGCAGGAATTTATTTTCCTTGTGGATTATGTTTTGGTTCTTTTATCAATCAATTAATACAGAAATTGGCAATTATATTATTTATGACTAATTATTGTATACTTCGATCTGGAAATCTTACGGAGTGACGTATTTTTAAAGTATAGACAGTTACGGTGTCGAGCGGAAGGACGTGAGGAAGATCATAGGCGTCGAGGCTTTTGGATAAATATTTACAGCAATTTTATTAATATCAATATTTAATTTTGTAAGTACCTCAAAAATATTTTTAAAATAGACTAATAAAATTTTAAAATTTAGTATATTAAATAGTACATTTTTATACAAGTAAATGAATTACTATTATATCATTTTCGGGCTCAAATAAAAGAATCGAAATAAAATTCGCAATAAAATTAATCGGCATCATCAAACAATACATGTTTGTGTTCCCAATGATATCAACAACACAATCAAATTCCATCTTACGTTCTTGGTGAAAACTTACGAAAATACTTTTCAAACTGAATTATTGATCAATTTTACATAACTTACTTTTAATCGACATCAGAAATGTCTGAGTGTTCGCTATCTGCACCAAGTTGAACGACAATGGGTTAAATAATGACATCTGCCTGTATATCTAAATTCCACATATTTTCTTCTTCTTTCTGCGTGTGAAAGATGCAGTTTTGTCAGTTCTCTTGGGTAACGTTATTTATGGCTTCGTAGAAGAGCGTACATAACTGAAAAGTAGTATTTCTACTTGCAACCTCTTTTTTTATTTGTGCCCAGATCATAGGATTAAGCTCACAATGGTGTGGTGGTTACGGTGGTGCGGTGAATAAAAACCCCATGGTTACGAGATATTTTATCAAAAACGTATTTTAGAAATTTTTGTTTATGCTGTCCTGCAATATTTAGTAACTCCAGCTTAACCATAGACTTGTAATACCCAATTTCTTTCCTATCTAGCCATTTACTTATTTCTCCTTTTCGCCAACTTGTTGTTAGAAGCTTTTCTATTTGACGACTTTGATAGGAAGCATTATCTAAAATGATTATTAAGCCAGGTTCAATTTTTGTCAATATGAACAAACACCAAGTTTCAAATTTCTCAGTATCCATGTCCTCGTGATAATCTCCAGATTTTTTGGATTCAAAAACTGAGAGTCCTCCAGGAAAAAAACCATGTTTACTACCAATATGTGTTATTATTAGATGTCGGCCCTTACTTGATGGTGCTTTTAAACCCGTAGAGAGACCTTCAAGGAACGCTTGTCGAGTGTTTTTAATACTTAAATCGTGCCAAACTTTGTTTGTCACGATTAATTGTGGCAAATTAATTGTGAAAACCACTTGGAATGTACTCAAGAAATGGTTTAAATTACAAAATTTACTCTTACTCAAAATCAGAATTATCCGAATCATCGCTCTCGTCATCAAGTTGGACTATAATCGGTTCCATAATTACATCTACCTGTATATCTACATCCCACATCTTATTTTCTATTTTTTCCACGTGATCGATGCACTTTCGCCAGTTGTCTGCGGTAACGTTACGTATAGCTTCATCGAATAGTACTTTAACATCACATAATTTAAATGTAGTATTGCGGCGTGCTACCTCTGTTTTCACTTGTGCCCAAATCAATTCAATTGGATTCAGCTCGCAATGATATGGTGGTAATCGATGAACAAGAACTCCGTGACTAAGAGCCATTTCGTCAACAACATATTTATGATATTTATGTTTATGTTGTCGTGCAATATTTAACAACTCAGGTTTAATCATTGATCTTTCATAAGCGATTAGTTTCGTATCCAGCCAATCAATGATTTGTCCTTTGCGCCAGCTTGTTGTTGGGAGCTTTTCTACCTGTCGACTATGGTAGGGAGCATTATCTACAATTATTACCGAACCCGGTTCTATTGTCGGTAATATGGACAAAAACCAAGTTTCAAATCTCTGAGCGTCCATGTCCTCATGATAGTCACCAGATTTTTTTGACTCGAAACATAAAAGTCCACCAGGAAGAAAACCAGACTCACTACCAATGTGTGTGATAATTAGACGTCGACCTTTACCTGATGGTGCCTTAAGGCCTGTGGATAATCTATCAACAAATGCTTGCCTACTGCTTGTAACATTTAAATCGTGCCAAACCTTGTTTACAGTATGAATGAATGAAAGAAGTGGAAAATATTAAAAAATGGAAGCGAATAGAGGAGGCCTATATTCATAAGTGGACAACACAGGCTACAAGATGACTCCAAGACCATATCTTTTAAATAAAAACTAAAATTCCTCTCATTTTTTAAAAAAATTGCAATATTTTATTAATTAATACAAAACATACATTTCTATTTAGTTTGATCAAATTGATTATCGTACGACCAATGTACCTGTGCCCTAATTTTGCAAATGAATAACCTCTTATTGTTCATAATTAAAAATGCCAATCCCAGAGCTATCTAAATGTCTTTGAAAATGTCTATACGAGTGACTCACGGCATCGAGAGAGATTACGCCTGTGGTAAATCTTTCCAGGAATGCCGCGTATTGACCATAACATTCGAAGAGATGTTATAAGGAAATTCCATAGCGATAAAAAGTCATTCTGAAATAAATATTTGCAATGTAAAGATACATTGTATAATATAAATTAATTCGTAATGTTATAAGTGAAGTTTAAACAATCGAACGGTAGTTTCACGTTACAATATTTTACACCCAGAGAAAATTCGTATGCAACACTATCGTTTTGTTGACTGCCAGTATTAAATAAAAAATTTTAGAATTCACAAAGAAGTGATTGAAAATATCTACTTACCAAAGTTAACATACAAACGATATAAATAAATTGTTAATAACCACTCAAACACTTTACAGACAATTTATAAAAATAAATATAACAAGGTAAGTTTACGGTAAGTAAATTTACGGCAGTTACGCTACTGATAAACTGATCGTAGCAAAACTATTTAATCTATTAATAAATCGGCCACTTCGTTTCGATACTACACCTCTTCGGGAGCTAATCGTAGGCATTCGTTACTCAAAAACGTGATTTATATTGTTATCGTATACTGTTTCCCCGGTATTTAGTTCAAATCACAGTTTTATTAAAGCGGACTGTCTGTCTGTCTAGTTACACTGAATAATTTACATAAAATTTATTTAATTAAATTGTGCCGTATGTTCACGTTGTGGTCCTATACTAAGTATTTGTCACTCCGTAAGATTTCCAGATCGAAGTATAGTAGTTTAGGATAATTATTTTAACATCAAACAATTTCACAGTTCTAAAATTAAAATTGTTAATTAAACACTAAAAATTAAAATTGATTTTATTATGAGTCTAACTTGACATTAAATTTTCTGTTTTTTGTCTTATTAAGTCTTAGCTTTTCATTAAAGTTTCAAAACAGCATTAAATCGATCTACAAAATATAATACACTTGAAAATAAATTATAATTAAACAACCTAAAGCTCGAGCTAGATTCATCAATAAAAGAAGTGTACGTAAACCATGGAAAAAGTTTATTTCGGAATTAAATTTATCTACAATTAATAAAATGTAGCAAATGGTAAAAAGTATGTTCATTAAAAATACTCCAAACCACATTAAGTTCTTGGAAAAAAAAAATTAAAAAAAGGAACCTTTAGATCCACGCCATAATTCTAGCTTGTTTTGGAAAATTCTCAAGTGATAATATGTATTTCCTGCAGATTTCTTGACCAAAAAAGAAAGGACTGAGTTTAAGTCTATTGATATACTGCCTGATAACCTTTTTCATTTAAATTATCCTATAAAAATTAATGAATTAGAATACTCTCTCAATAATACTAAAAACTCATCTCTCGGTCCTGATATCCCTGCAATATTTCTTTAAAAATTTGCTTGATCTGCAAAGAAACACTTGCTGAATATCTACTGTAATATATATATATATATATATATATATATATATATATATATATATATATATATATATATATATAAATATATATTATATATATATATATATATATCTATATATATATATATATATATATATATATATATATATATATATATATATATATATATAGCGAGTGTTTGCAACTTTAATTTTGTCGCTTCTCGCATCCCAATCGCCATAATTTCTTATCGGCCCAGTCTCCTTCTTGAAGACCTCTATTTTCCATTTCTATATGAATATTGGATATCCATTTCTTTCTTGGCCTTCCCCTTTTATTTCTCTGTGTAGGTCTCCAGTTCCAAACCTTTCTTGGTATCCTTTCTTCGTTCATCCGTCTCAGGTGTCCATACCATTTTAATTGTTTTTCGGCTATCGTATCCATTATTGTGTTCTTTACTTTCATTCTCTCTCTTATGTTTTCATTTCTTATGTGGTCAAACAAAGTTAACCCGTAACATCTTCTCCAGGACATCATTTCCGTTGAGAGGAGTTTTTGTGACATATTCTTGTTAAAGACCCACACTTCTGACCCATACGTCAGCACCGGCTGAATCATAGCCTGATATATATTTTTCTTTGTTTTCTTAGTTAAAGTTTTATTCCACAGGATCGGATGTAGTGTTTTTATCATGTTTTTTCCTCTTCCTATTTTTCTTGTTATATCTTTGTCGTCTCTTCCGTCTTCGCTTAGTGTAACTCCGAGATATTCGTACTGATCAACGTTTTTAATTAATCCGCTTTCTGTTTCCATGTCTTGACCGATGCCTCCTATATTCATGTATTGTGTCTTTTCGGTATTAACCTCTAATACCCATTTTTTGAATTCGTCTATTAGTTTGTTTATCATGTACGTCATATCTTGTAGGTCCTCGGCAAGAACTACCTGGTCGTCTGCGAAGAGGATTGTGTATATAGGAGTGTCATTTACCCATATGCCCATTGGGCTGCATTTTCTCATCCAATACAGGATGCATATTAAGTTCCCAAAAATCTGTCTTTAATCTATCGTCATTCCTATTTATAAACAAAATCAACCAAATATCTGTCACTTTTATACAGACCTATTTCTCTAACTTGTGTAATGTGAAAAGTCCTTGAGAAAATCATATCTATCAGGAGAATGCGGATTTTAGAAAATAAAAAATTACTCGCTCCTATACAAAGCGGATTCCGGAAAAATTGTTTAACATTGAATAATATTATTAGTTGAGAGTCTGAAATGTATGAAGCACTGCCTGTGAACATACATCATAGTATTTTTTCACATAACTAGAGCATGCGATACGGTTTGGAAACATGGTATTATTTAAAAACTTAGTCGATGGAAAATGAAGAGAAATATTGCACAATTAATAAAAAATTTCCTATTTCATCGAATTTTTATTGTACGAGTTAACGGGACTTTATACAATACAAATCAAAGAACAATCCAAAGCATTATATAAATATGTCCTCCAAGAACTCAAGATTTACAGTAACTATATTCTTATATTGGTGCGTCTTAAACTGAAGAGTGGGTGGTAGCAGCATTTATGTTAAATAAAATAAAAGTATTAATTAAACTATCCAAACTAACATTAGTTTACACAGCCGAGTTGATCGCTATTCTCAACGCAATAAATTTTGTCGTAGAAAATCGTATCAAAATCCGTCATTATTAGGGTTTCCCTAATTTCTGTAATTTCCCTAAATATCTTATACCCTAGTTATCCAAGTTTAGTACTTATTAAATCAGTAATAAACCAACTGCTAACAATGAACATAAATGTTAACTTTGTATGCATTCCTTTACATATTGGAATTGCTGGTAAAGAAGAAGCAGATTCCTTAGCAAAACTAGCAGTCTTGAGTCCGGAAGCTGTAGAAACCAGACTCATTCCAAATTTAGATGGAGAACTTAGTAATCAACGCTTGGTAGTTGAAGTAGAATTAATGAACATCCAAACTACGAGAAGTAAATCATTCGATTTAACCTTGGAAATTAACCGCCATCTCCCATAAACATCTGCTGGAGAAAACAAGAAATTAAGAAATATGCTAGTAAGACTTATGATTAAAGGATACAGCAAGTTAAAGCTAAAGACAAAACTAAGACTGCATATCAGGAGCATATGACCAAATCTGCAGTAGCAGAAAACTACATCATAAGAGAGGCACTTAACATACCCAGTTCGTGGCGCAAAGGTTTATATACAGTGATAAACAAACCAAAAAAGTGACAGAACAGAATGGACAACAATGTTCCTTAAGTCTTTAGCAACATGGGGAACCATCTGAACTAAATGGCAAGTCTTTGAAGAGAAGTTTTCTTAATTCGACTAAATGTTTACTCAGGTAATTATAAAGCGCAGAATACTTAAAAAAGGCTACTCGGCCAACTAGGTCTAGCTGAGGCGCTTATTAACAGATGGGAAGAAAGGGCCTGAAAAATAACGGCCACTTATCCAATCCCACGGTGCCTTACTGAGGGACTTCTACCTACCAGGAGATCCTATTTGGGAGCCCAGACCAGACTGGCCGAGATATAAAATAAAACTAAAATAAAAATAAATCATGAATGTGTTTCTTGTGTAAGTCCATTTCAAATAGGTAAAGAAATAATAAATAAGACTTACCTAATGATTAAATTGATTGTGAGTAAGTCTTATTTATTATTTCTTTACCTATAAAAATAATCCTTTACATTTCACACTTAATATTAACTTAAGACATCTTAGTTTTCTTCCTTCTTCGCTGTTACATAGCCTGATGTTGGTTTTCCTGCTCTGAGATCTTGAATTTTTCTGTCATGACTCCTTGGTTTCTTCTTTTGTAGGTACTTGTTTTTGGCATTGTACCTACTTTCCTGATTGGTTGTCTTCGGTAACCACCCGGCTAGACTCTGACCATATGGTCGATTTGTTCATGCGTTGTTTTGAAGATCCTCTGTGTCTAAATTTTTGCAAGGATATCTCTGGTCTTAAGGAGTCTCTTTGTGGCTTGGTAAAAGAGGTATCTTGTCCTTTTCTTAGCCACCTCCCTCAGTGGTATGTACTGGAGCCTTTCTTTAATAGTTGCATTTCATATCCGTTCTTCCCACGTTGATTTATCGATAATCCTATAGCATGATGTTTCTGTTGTTTCGAGCTTCTTACAGTTGTACTCCGCGATGGAACTTCAAAACTGGAACAGCGTACAGTATAACCGATCTAACGTAGGCCTGGTATAATTAAATTTATTTGACCTTTAATAGTAAACTGGACCTAAAAATATAAGGAAGATGAAGTTTTTAAAGTCCATAGTATGTTGATATGGGACCAGTATATTTAGTTCTTTCCTTTTTGTTTTGGTAGTGGTATGTCCCTCGTCATGTAGTTGTTTTATAAGTAAGTTAGTGTTCCTTTCTACTGATGGAGTCAGATCTTTGGGGATTTATTTATAGGAATTTGAATCGTTAAGAAGTTCAAATGATTTGGTAATGTACTCGTTTCTGTCCATTATGACTGTTGTTTAACTCTTGTCTGCTCTCGTTACTATAATGTCAGGGTTGTCTTTCAGAACTTTTATCGTTTTTGTTCCAATAGCCATGGATGAAGTGATGTAATGACGGATAGTTTTGATGTGGTTAGTAACTATGTTTGTGATTTTTGAAAGTTGTAGGTTTTGTTATTCAGTAGGAAGTTTTTTAATACAGTACCCAACGAAAAACTAAAGAAAACGAGACTCTAGGACTGTAATTTATACATGAGTAAGCAACAAATGACATTAATTAATATCAACTGATGGAATATAAGAACACTAAAAAAATATATAAGATGGACCAATAGTATGAACTACCACTCTTCCAAACTCAGCTGGACGCAGCAAATTAATAGTAGTAATAGTAGTAATAAATGTACTATAAACCTGGAAATCTAACGGTTGTCTGATACTGTTTTTATTTAATAAAGTATGTCTCAGTTACAGATTGACAATAAAAGTGATCAAAAAGGACTCTATAGCCTATTAATTGATAATAATTATCCTACAAGTACAGATGCAATCGCGCTTTTCTGAGTACCACTAGGCGTGATCTTGGTTACAAAACACCCTAAGCGGTCAGCGGGCGAGTAAATTAATATCCTGTTATCTATTTTGTAGCTAATCTAATAGAGCAAACAATTAATGTGAGAGAAGAGTTAAGATCAATAATCATGCCTAGCTGTCTGGTACAGCAACGGCACGAGAAAAAAATTGGCATAACGCCACTCCCCAATTAAAATTATTCAATGCAAAAAGTCTTTTCGAATGTTCTAATTCTCCACACACAAACACAGTGATCAACCCTGCCTCTAAGAAATATGTTTATACCATTAAAAAGTGGGATCCACCTGTCCGAAGATTAAACCGGTCACACTTCGCTATTGAAGTGGTACCTACCTGACAACCAGGCTTTCAAGATTTTAAGCCACCTATCTGTAGGGGTAGCACACATATCTCCTTATTTACTTTATTTACTCTATTAAAGCTATTTTACTGGACAGCGGTACTTGGGTCCCTAAACAAAAAAGTGAGTTTCGAACAGACAACCACCAGCGTAAGTTGATGACTCTCTGTCCAAAATATGTTTGTGCTCGATCACTTGGCTGCTGATTTGGCAAAATAAATTTTGTTCTCCTCGCCGGCTTGGCGATCGAGGGTTCTGACCATCGAGGCCATATTTGTCGCACATGACCCCGGTGCTCGGATGCTCAGCCTGAACGGCCTAAGCCTGTGCGGCTCTTCTAAAAGACCTGAGGGATCTTTTATATGTTTATGATAATAAATTTACTACTATTTATTTAGTAGGTATTTACTTGAGAAAAGTAAGGATTTAAAGCTTGAATTGTTAGACAGGAAAGCGGATTTTTTCAATTTTTTTGTTTTTTTTTTGGGTTTTTTTCCCATTATTAAACTTAAGCTACAAAGTGTACGTGACTTGGGATGTGCTTCTCAGGTATGCATCTCAGCATCATCTTTTAGATGGTTGGATGTAATCGGATGCCCCAATTTTCAGGATATTCCAGAATTATTTATGTAAAATTTCTCCCCTAAAACAACGTTAAGTTATGCGATTAAGAAGGGGAGTGAATTTCTTCTTATGATAATTCTTTACTCCGGAAAACACATGTCCCCTGAAGCTGAGATTAGCTTTAGTGCGTTTGTGTGTATGTCTATTTTATAAAACTTTGGAAATAGTAAGTTCTTAGTCATTTTTGGCTGTGTAACACTAAGATCATTATTGACTCTTCTTTTTTTATTTGATAAACAATATCGGAAGATTTGTGGATAAGCGTAAAGATACCCCGAAGATGAGTAGTAAATTATGTATCAAAAGTTCAATTTTTTTTGCTGGCTTTTTAAAATAATAGATTGATCTATAAATAATTAGTATTTAAATACGCAAACATGTACTTGAATTAAAATAAATATCCGTAATAGCAATTTTTCTTGTGCGTCTCTGTGTTTCAGGCAAGGTGGAGTTTTCTTGCAAAGGAAATTTATTAGGTCAGGCGGAAGAATGCTGTGGCCTATAAAACGATACACATTCGGTGAAAAGAAACCGCATAAAACATTTTCCATATGTAAGCAAAATCTGTCGAATAAAACTTTTTACGGGATAGAACCAAAGTAAATTCCTATGAAAGATGTGGCAGCGTATGTCAAGGTAAAACAATGTTCTGGCCAAAGCAAGAATTCACGTAGAATGCAAAATAAATTTATTTTAAAATATTTTTGTTGAAATTTTGTTTGTTATTTAAATAAACACAAAATATTGCAAATAATAAAGAAAGCGCTAATGACTTTTAAGGCTTATGGATTTAATATATTACGATAAAATAAGCTCAATAAACTACAAGCCCATGAGATATTTTTAAGAATCACATATAAATAAATACTACAATATATAGTGAGCACGTAAAGGTTGGATTAAATTCGTTTGATAGCTTTATTTAACCATAGGGGAAAAAAGAGCTCAGATAGGTCGTTTTTAATTTTCAGTTGCGCATTTGTTGCTGAACTCATATATTTAATAACGTTACACTGTTTGAGTTATGACGTCATTATTATTTTTTGTAATTGTAATACCTTATTGTGACACTATTATCGAAAAAGGCGAATCTTTTTTTATACGAATGTCATATTTTTTCTTATGTCAGTTATGTCTTATAAAATTTCAAGAAATTAATTCTGGAATACTAAAATACGTATTGGACTGATTTGAACGTAGTTTTGGACAGATTTGATGGATAGATCTTTTTATAATGCCCCTTTGTCCGCTTTTTCTCAATCGACAATCATCAATAAAATAAAACGTTGAAGTTGTGGAGTAAAAATGTTGGTTTTATTGACAGCTACTACTAATTACACTATATGATATTGGTTAGGTAACTATCTATAACAGACTGCCCTCAAATGATCTCAAATTCCCAATTTATAATCTCACAAATAATGTGTAAACCAGCACAGAGGTTAATGCTGCGATCATACTAACAAATTTTGAACTATGAGCTTACAATACAATTCAATCTAGGCCATAATTGCAACACTTAGGAAGTTCAATTAGAAAAATATAATATTCGACAATTTATTAACAGGTGAGTGGACTTTAATTATTAAAATATTAGATTAAACATATTGGCCACTATAAAAAGAAACAGACGACCAATAGAAAATATCTAAACATATATACAATATAAAATAATAATAATATAAGAATAATCATAACACTAATTTACTCCGTTTTTGAATTATTATCTCACCCGAGCAGTACTACTTATAACTTGATTATTTAGAATTTATGTTTTAGCTAAACTATCTATCTAATTAACACAGTAGATTACAAAGAGGTAAACAAAGCTATCAGAAGGAATATCAAGGATTATAAAAGGAGAGTACAGGAAGAAAACATAGAAAAAGCAATTGAACAAAATAAAAACATGAAGTGCTTAAAACCACAGCTTGGAACCATACAAATTAATAGTATAAAGAACAAAGAAGGTACAGAGACCAATAATGTAGAAGAAATTATACAGATAACACAAGAATATTATAAAAACCTCTACAATACAAAACAGAAACCAACCCAAGAAATCCTTAAGCAACTACAAATAAAAATAAAAAATGTTAATTCCGACTTACAACCAGAGATCAGTAAGAACGAGATAAGAGGAGCACTCAAAGAGATGAAGAACAATAAATCGCCAGAAAAAGACGGGGTGACTGTAGAAATGCTAAAACATGGTGGGAAAACAACTAGAGAAGTTTTGTACATACTTATGAATAAAATTTTAATGACAAAACAAATACCCAACAGTTGGAACGAAGCAATAACACTGTTACTATTTAAGAAAGGAGATAAAAAGGATCTAAAGAATTACAGACCCATAACTTTATTAAATGTGATGTACAAACTATTAACCAAAATATTAACAAATAGATTAACAACTAAATTAGATGGATACCAGGCAAGAGAACAAGCCGGATTTAGAAAGAGCTTCAGTACAAGTGACCACCTTTTAACGATGAAGATTTTAATCGAAAAAACTAACGAATATCATATCCCGCTATACATGGCATTTATTGACTTTGAGAAGGCATTTGATAGTGTGGAACACTGGGCAGTACATAATTCCCTACAAAACAGCAGAATAGACTACCGATATACCGACTTAATTACAAATATATACAACAAGGCAACAACAACTATTAAGCTAATGAAACAAACGGAGCCTATTAAAATAAACCGAGGAGTAAGACAAGGAGATACCATCTCGCCCAAGTTATTTAACCAAGCGCTAGAAGATGTTTTTAAACGACTACACTGGGATGACTTGGGAATTAATATAAACGGGCAAAATCTGAATCATTTACGATATGCTGATGATATTGTATTAATAACAGAAAAAAGTGAAGAATTACAAAGAATGATGGAAGAACTAGATAGAGAATCGACAAAAATTGGACTCAAGATGAATTATAGTAAAACAAAAACCATAACTAATCAACCAGAAGAACTTATAATTACAGTGGCACAAACAAAAATAGAACAAGTAAAAGAGTATATATATATATTTAGGCCAAATCACTAAATTAAATAAAGAAAATCAGACCGAAGAAATAAAGAGAAGAATAAGATTGGCCTGGGCATCATTCGAAAAACTGTCTTATATTCTAAAGAATTCAAAATACCCCCAATACTTAAAAACGAGAGTCTTCAATCAATGTATACTCCCTGTCCTCACATATGGCTCTCAGACATGGACGTTTACAAAGGAAAATATGGAAAAAATAGCAAAGACAGAAAGATCCATGGAAAGACAAATGCTGAACATTAAACTATCAGACAAAAAAAGAAACGAATGGATCCATAATAAAACAAAAGTGAAAGATGTCTCAACCCAAGTAGCAAAGCTTAAATTATACATTGGAGACCATGGAATCACAAACGTAAAAGGGGAAGGCCACAAATGCGATGGTCAGATGACCTGAAGAAACACGCCGGGTCAAAATGGATGCAAATTGCCCAAGATAGAGAGGCATGGAAAAAGGAGGAGGAGGCCTATATCCAAGGATGGATTTTAAGTGCTGTATAGATAGATAGATCTAATTCAAATCTAAGTTCATTAAGTGTAACTGATATAGGAAGGGTTGTCTCTAAAGTTTAACCCAAATTTGATTGTGATACCGTATTTCTTTGAGGCGCTGGATGGAGTTGAAAAGAACCTTGATGTCTTTGTTTTCTGGCTCTTTTAGATTTTCGAATATATCTTACTATCTTCCTTTATTTTCATATGTCAATTAAAAATAGTGTAAGTGATTGTAATCTACTGCAAGTAGATTTCTTGGGACCAATAACGAGCACACAACATCACCTCTTCTTTTTCTAGGTTTGTGTCTATTTGAGATTTCTTGTCTAACTGCAGCAGTCTTGCATATGCTTGCTGTCTGGGTCTGCTAATAGGCTTCTATTCTATTCTCTTCTTTTATAATATTCTTCACACTATTTTTTTTTCTACTAAAAGAGTATTGCTTTGATTTACTTCTAACTTCCAGTTTTTTTTATTGCTTCATCCATCTGTCGTCTAGATATTATGCTGAGTACTTGTATATTAGGGATATTCTCTTGCTGTGCTATCCCTGATATTGTCCAACCCAATTTTGTATTTTGGGTGAGCAAACCATTCTTTGTTCGATCTACTCCGTCCAGTAATATCAAACTATATTCTTTGGCTCCTAATAAAATATCTATGGAACCTGTTTTATTAAAATTTGAATCCGCCACCCGGTATAAGCTCCTTTTGTTTCTTTCTTTCATCTGTATCTCCTTCTCCGGTAGATTTTTGTTATTTTTCGTAGTACAATTGGTTTGGTCTTCATTGCAAATTCATTTTTGAAATGCGCCTCTAAGTTTAATGTTACGCTCCATTTCGACGTCCTTTGGTCTTCATTGCCAATTCCAGATATCTGAGCGTGGGTAGCCTTTCTTTTTATTCCGAGATTTGTAACGGCCTGCTCCTTAATAAATGATGACTGCGGTCCTTGGTCAATTAATGCTCTCATCAATTGTGAGCTTCCTGTTAAGTCTTTTGCTCGCCCTAATACCGTTGCAAGTAGCACTTCTTCATTCTGATGACTTAAAGTGTCACCTCGGGGTAAATGGAAAGGGTCTTGCCACCTTCTGTACCACCGTGTGCTCCGTAGAGGAGCTTCGGAAACATCGTGAGCTCCTCTACTTTTGTCCATTTTCCGGGTATGGACTTCAAAATGTTTTGTCTCCTGATGGCTCGTCTTAATAAAGACGAGAGATTTCTTACATGACAAATATCTTACATGATAGTTGTCGAAATAAACATCAGGTTTGTTGTCTTGCCTTGAAAAAGGCAAGTTATTTCTTACATGACCAAATATATATAGGTCGAAATAAAACACCAAAATACAGTAGAAATAATACTCAGCCACAGAGTATAGGGTAGGCTAAAAGAAAAAGCAGAGCCCCGAGAGCACTAAGCTCTCGGAGAGCCCGTGAAGGACTAACTTGATTGACCTGAAAATCGCCTATTTTTATACTTTCTAAAGTAGCGATTAGGGATTTCCAGGTCAGGGAGGGGCCAACGGGAAAAATAAGGGGCGTGGCGATGCGTCTCGAACGTGAACTAGTCGCGTCCGAGAACAAAAGAGCTCACGGTATTCTCTTGTCTCCTTGACGATCCATTGTAACTGTTGTCACATCTGGTCCCACTAGAATTGGGTGTATTTTGTGGTCTTTTGTTTTTCTTATTTCTTCTGTTATCATATTGACCTTCTAACCCACTAGAATTTGGTCTATTTAGTGGCCTTCTGTTTTAAGAATTCCTTCTGTTATCATACTGACCTTCTGACATGTGTAGTGATGAATGGTGCTGTCCGCCATATTCTGCACATCTATAAGAGGAATAACGCTGTACTTCCCTTTTGTGTAGTATGCATCTACCGCACCATTGCTTTTTCTTTACGATTTTCTTATTTTTTTACACGTACGTTTTAAGTTAGAAACATTGTACATTTAAACAGTTTATTCGTCTTCCGGGTTTGGAGCATCTTGAATGCATGTTTGATGCTCTTGAATTCTCGGATTTAAGAGCATCAAAGATGCATTCGATCACGTCTTTTCTCCCATTCTGCAGTTGCAGAACACTGCCAAGAAACCGGTCATTCCATATTGTTCGAAAAACCCCATATTATTTCTAAGAGCCCCTTCTTTTATTCCAGGAAAATCCGCGAATTCTAGAGATCCGAAAAAATCCACATAATATCAATCGAGAAGAAGGATACTACTTGTCTCCCATCTGGAATCTCAGTCTAGAGCCGCCGTCCGGTCCCGCTACCACGATGCAGCCACATGATTGGTCAGCGCGCGCTTCTTGACGTTAACTGAGTTACCGTTGTTAACTACCCATCTTCCTGTCTTCTTTTTCTTTTTCTTTTTCTTTGTTCTCCTGACGAAGCTACATACAATTGTAGCGAAACGTCGAGATGAACCCACTTTTGGGTCACTCACAAATGACACGGTCCAAACCTGGAAGACGAAAACTATAATTCTGACTCTGGCCGTGGAAGCCTACGATTTCATTACATTTAAACAGTTTATATTTTTTATGACACACCACACAGGTTAACTTCTTATTTATCTGTTGTCTGTGATCTGTTCCTCTCCTTTCTGTTTCCAACATATTCAATCTCTGGAATCTTCTTTGTATCAATTCTTCTGTTGACTTATATTTCGGAATGTCCCTACTGCCTTGAATTAATGTTTCATATAATATCCAGGTTTCTGTGTCCCACTTAAACATGCTTATCCTTGCTATAAGAGGGCTCCAGTACTCTGTTATTATACCTAGTCCACTAATGGCTTCTAAGCATTATTGGAGAGTATCATGTAATGTTTTCAGCGCCTTTGCTGACGTTTCTTTTAACTCCGCAGTCTGAAGTATCTTGTCTAGTAATATAAATATATTTATCCTTGGATTATCGTACCGATCTTTGCAACATTTTTCAGACAGCACTGTAGTTTGTTTCTGTTGTGTTTAAATGTTGCATTATTAACCTGGTTCTCCTCGGAGGTTTGTCTTTAGATAGTGTATCTTTTGCACATTTGATAGTTGGTTATTCTCATGTATCAAACGTTTAAAAATATCATAGAATGGTATTTAGGATTCATACCTTCGCTCAAAACAGCGTAACTTCACTTGGGGTAATATTATTTTTTCGTTCTTGCATCCTTCCGCCTCTAATTTCTTATTTTCTTTTATGATCGACCACACCCTTCTTTTCATTATATAACATACTTCTATTTTACCTTTTTCTAGTGCATTCTGTTCATTGTCCATGGTTATTTCCATTATTAAAGCACCTATTTTTTGTACCTCTTCTTTTAAATCTTCTTGTATATCTTTTTCGTTTTCGTCATAATCTTTGTCGAAGCCTTGTATGAATTTTTAATAAATTTATTTAAAGTCTTTTTCGTTTCTTAATGTCTTTTTTGTACTTGTTTGTCAAAGTTAGATGTAAAATATTTATCATCTTTCGAACCCTTTTCTTCAAATTCTGTGTTTTGATCTTCAAAGCCGTTCCACAATTCATCAAGTGTCTTTCTTTTAATATTTAAGTATTCTCTCGTTCGTTTTTCTTTCCTTAATTTTCGTACTTGGTTATTTCTTGATCTAGTTTTTTTGTTCTGTATATAATCTCTGCATTTTGACTACATAAGTATATAAGTTTGACCTAAGTCTCAGCAAAATTACCTTACACAACAACGCAATGAACTTAACCTTGTTGACACGGCTTAGTATACAAATTAAAAAATGGAGTATTATCACTTGTAACCAAAGAAATTTATATATAAAAATGCAAATACGATATATGTGGAATTGAATGAACTTCAAATGTGTATAAAAATAACGATTCGTTACGATTTTATGAAAATAAAATGTTTTAAGAATTTCAAATTATAAGAATCACAATTATCGAATATATTATTATTATTAAAATAATCAAAATATTGGATTTGAATTAGCTGTAGACAAAATATTACTATTTTAATTAAAAAAGTATGCAGAATAAAAATATTTCATTAAAGTATTATTAAATTTAAAGCTTAAGTTTCTTTAATAATATTTTTAATTTATAAAAAAATACACTGCTTTAAATAATAATTAATATTCAAAAACTTACAGGTTTATCCCGAAGTTCACTTCTGGTATGTTCCTGCTTCCTTCTTAGACCAGCAACTAGAACTGGTGAGTTGAATCTCTGGATGCTTCTAGATTTTTCTGCTAGAATCTGGACTTCTAAACTGCTGGAACAGTAGACTTAAGGACTGCTATTCAGGTTCTTTGGTGATCAAAGGCTCTCGTAAGGCTCTTACCCCTAATTTCGATGCTTTCTGGTCTTTTTACTTATTTTTTCCTTTCTCCACACTCCAAACTCTTTCGTTGATCTTGTACAGAACTGACAAACAGCTATTCAGGTCGCTACGGGTCGTCTTCTTCGAAACTCTAATCCAATTAACGCCCTTTGGATGTTGTTTTGTCGAAAAACCGATGGAGAGATTCGAACGTAGTTATAAGGATCGACTCGTTTTATAACGCCCCTTTGTCCGTTTCTTCTCGATCGACGATGATAAATACAATAAAACGTTAGATTTGTGGAGTAAAAATTATAATTTTATTGACAGCTGCTAATAATTGCACTAAAGATGTTAGTTAGGTAACTATCTATAACAGACTGCCCTCAAATGAGCTGCAATCCCCAATTTATATTCTCACAAATAATGTATAGATAATCATATCATACTATCAAACTTTCATCTATGAGCTTACAATATAATTTAATCTAGGCCATAATTGCAACACAAAAATATATTATTCGACAATTTATAAACAGGTGAATGGACTTTAATTATTAAAATATTACTCGATATAGTTTTACAATGTCTTAATTATACACGGTGAAACTATAAAAGAAAAAGAATTTGAGAATAATGTGAGATTACACATTAAGGGATTAATCTGCGATTGAACACGTATTTTTCTAATTTTCGTTCCGCCGCTGCCTATAAATAGTTTTTTAAAATTACTTTTTATTGGTTTATATCTTTTAGTAGATAAGACCATTTCTTATTAAGAGCAAATTGCACCAATTCAGCTTCAAAATACTAGTTAGCTATCAAACAATAACTGTGTTTTAAAAAAGTTATCGGCATCATGGCCCGTTTAAGCGAAATGCAACGCAGAGAAATTTTATTTATTTATTTATTTATTTATTTACGGAATGTCCCCATTTTTAAAAAAATTTGACAGAAAAAAACATGCTAACCATAATACAAGTACATACTTAAACTAAGTATTAAATATTGATTAAATAATTATTGTTAAACAAATAATTAAATTAAGTAAATTAAATTAAATTTCCTGAAGATCTTAATAAAATGAAATGATCTTAATATAATAAAATAAAATGAAATGATCTTATTAAAATAAAATGAAATGATCTTGATGATGAAATTAAATAAATATGCCAAGTTAAATGTCACTCATCTCTGATTCCTAACACACTCAGTCAAATAATGCTTAAATCGTACAGATTTTATATTCACCAGATCATGAGATTGGCTAAAGTCATTTCCCAGGACCTGAATCCTGTAAATAGGAGAAAATTTGCCATAATTAGAGTGATAGTGTTTTATAAAAAACAAAGGCATGTCTCTAAAAATTCTAGTGTTACATCTAAAATTGATAAGATTTAATTAATCAAAATAGTTAGTGGTATGATCTAGTAGTTTATGGAGAAAAACTAGATCACATTTAGTTCTGTAGTGTTCTAAGGAACTGATATTTAGCATTGACCTTAGTTCCACCGAAGACATGTTCCTTAAGTTTAATCTTCTTCTTCTTCACTGGCTTTACAACTCGATGTGAGTTGATAAAACCTGAATTTCGGTAAACTTTATTTGAAATATTGATGTGGGGGATAAATGGCAAGGAACTGTCAAATAACACTTCAAAATCTTTTATTTTAGTCACTCTTGATAGAAGGCTTGTATTAATATGATAGTCAAACACAACATTATTTTAAGATTTGATAAAGAATATAACAAAACACTTATCTTTATTTAACTCGGGACTATTTGAAAGAGACCAATTATACAGGTAGGTAAGGTCTTCCTGTATCCTTAGACAATCAGATAGATTTGAAATTTTAAAAGATAACTTAAGGTCATCAGCAAATATCAAAAACTGACAAAACTTTATTACCTCAGAAATATCATTAAAAAACTAATTAAAGAGAAGAGGACCCACATGTGAACCTTGTCGGACCCGTGAACTGAACAAGATAGGAACTGAGGGTGAACCCTTTATAAATACAAACTGAATTCTTTTATTCAGATAACTATTTAACTATGAAAGAAACCACTCAGGAAACCCAATACTTAATTTAAAGATGAGTAAAGAATGGATTACTGTGTCAAAGGCCCTCGAGAAATCAGTAAAGATGGAGTTCACTTGGTACCCATCCTCGAAAGCCCTGATAATGTAATTATGATACAAAACAAAATTTGTAGATGTAGATTTACCCTGTCTAAATCCATGTTTCTCATTAATCAAGAGATTCCTACAATGCCAAGCAAGATATTTGTTTAGAATTAGTTCAAAAAGGTTAGGGATGTCAGATAATATAACAACAGGCCTATAACTTTTTATATTGTCTCTGTCACCGTTTTTAAATACAGGCGTTATATAACTGTCACGCCACTTACTAGATAAGGTGTGTAGTGTCAAAGGTAAATTAAATAATATATGTAAAGGTTTGGATAGACTGTAGACGCATCTTGTTAAAAAATATGTAGGAATATTATCAGGGCCATAACTCTGTTTATCCTTTAGACCATTTATAGACTCAAATACTTCAGAAAGTGAAAGATGGATAAATGTAATGTCAACAGAATTTTTTACTTTAAAATTGAAGTTACTTAAATTAACTTTGTCTAAGCGATAGACACTATAGAAATGGCTCGCAAACAAGTTTGTTATTTCCTCACTTGATTCTGCTAAAAAGTCATTAAAATGTATGACATTTGAAAGTCCGTGGCTTTTATTCAAAGAGTGTATAGGGTTCCAAAATTGTTTTGAGTCTGAGTGAATAGATGATGGAATGTTGGAGATATAAGATATGTAGCATTGATCTGTTAATGTCTTGCATTGTGTTCCAAGATCTAAAAATAAGGTATAATCAGATGATAACTAAGTATGTTTGAATCCAGCATGAGCAGTTTTTTTTAATAACAAGTTTTTTTAAATCTGGAGCAAACCAACGAGGAAATTTGGAAGGTTTATATGGTTTTTCGGAGAAAATAGTATTTCTGCAGAAAGAACTTCATAGAAATTATTTACTGAGATATTAATATTTGATTCATCAAGAACAATATTCCAGTCAACTGAAGAAAAATAATTATTTAGACCTACAAAATTTGCATTACGATAATTAGAATTAATCTAATTGTTTAAAATTACCATTAAAAATAAAATCACAAGTTTAGTAATTGCCACATGATAAAAGTTATTGGGAAGCAAAGTATCAACTGCCTCATACACTGACAGTTTCTGAGAGTATTCAATACTGAGAAAAATGAGATTCAAAAATACTCCACGTTGATTTGGTATAATATTTTATTGCCTCAGGTTCAGGTAAGAGAAGCATTTGCATATCAGCTTTGCTGGATAATTTTGTGGGCAGTCAACGAGCAAGCCTTCTTCATTTAAGTAAGCCCAAGAAGCTAGTGGTAAATTTTAGTCGCCAAATAAATATAGAGGTACATTAAGCCTATTGTTTTTAATAGTTTCAACTGCCGAGCAATGACTAAGGTAAATATCTTCTAATGAGTTTGGAGGAATGTACACTCCACCCAAGATAATTTATGCACATTCATAATCCACTTGAAGAAACAGATGCTCAACATCTTTGAGCATCTGATGTTGATGATCATGATCATGATTTGTTTAGGTTTAAAATGATTTCGTAACAAAATTAAAACTACTACTTCACGCTGCTTAGTGTCACACTGCTAGTTTTTAAGTTACGATCCAATCTGAAAATGTGGTAGCCAGAGTTTAACAACTCATAATCTGAATAATCTTGTAACAATAAAACACTGAAAACTTTTGTTTTCAAACTTCCACAAAATTTATTTTAAACTCTTATCAATACAGCTGTTTTGGCTGATTGTCTTTCTCAAGTGATCTATTTTTGGCATTCGTTTACATTTTATAGTCTCTAATGAAATAGGTTAAGGAGAGGAGAACTGTTTGTCTGAAGTTGGTCATTCAGAATTATATCTGTGTTTTTTAATTTGTTGATTTTCATAGATTCTAACAAGGATGGCTTAAGGCTTTTATTTTGAATGTAAAGAATTTTAAATTCGTCATTAAAAGAATGATTGTGATCTAGAAGGTGAAGTGAGTAAGTAGAATCTGTTTTTCTATTATTGAAAGCACTTAATACTTCTTACGCACTACTTTCGCACTTCACCTTCTGGTTCGAAGATAAAGGTTCGAAGTTCATTGAGTCGAGTACGTATTTCTCCAAGATTCTGATAATATACACACATAGTGTTTATTGCGATTGGTTTTTAAAGTGTTTTTAGCAACTGTCGGAAGCCCCGTTGTAAGTTTAATAACCAAGTCAGATGTTCTCGAGCACGCAACTCTGTCAAAACAGTTTTAAACTGTTCCTGTTGAAGTTTTGTTTTATCGTAGCCTATTTTTATACTATCCTCAATGCGATTGCGCTTATTAATTGCGTTTTTGACGAAATGTCTGTGTTTGTTTACCACCTTTATTTGTCTGTTTCTGCCATCAGATGTTTGCCCCACTCGTAATATCTTCACCACATCGTTCTGAGCAAGACCAATAATGTCGAAAATGAGAGTAAGTTTGCTGTTATCAGCATTTATTCTTTCTTGAATATTATTACTTGTTCATTTAGGGATGCCATATACCATCAGATTATTAGCACGTTCAGCATGATCCTCAAACTCGTACGATAATGTTTCCACATTAGTTGTACCACAAACGTACTGCTGCTGTTGTTGCTTAACTGCTTCTAGCTCTTCCATTAAAGACTTGATTTGCTCTTCTAGCTAAATGAATTTGCCGATTAAAACAGGTATTTTTTTGAAGGAAAGCACACAGTCTATGCAGAAGAACAAAATTATCCATTTTTGAATGACAATGGCTCTCTGGTCACTTGCACAAAGACCAGAGCATTTCTCCTCCAAATGGAAAACTACACGGCAGCTGTCACATCTAGGAGCTTTCTTCATTTATTCGTCATTGATGGGTTTTGAACATTTATTACAAGATTTTATTTTAACAAAATAACCTTAAAAACAACTTTCACCCAAAGATCTTTATCAATCCTCACTAGTCTGAAAGTAGATATTTTTAATCACTTATTTTAGTTTAATTCGGGAAATTAATCACAAGCATAACAAACACATGTGATCAACTTTGAGATTAACGTACATGTTTCATGGATATGATTATGGATATAGAATCCGTACACGAGCTGAGGTTTGTAACTTATTTAAACATTAATATCTCGATAAACCTATTATTTATGATGAGAATGATTTTTGGCTGATTTTTGGCTACGAAGCAAAATTTTGAAATTTTGGCAATGTTGGTAATAAATATACGAAAGTCTGTCCAGGCCTTAGGCAAGATCAACAATTGGACGTAATATTGTCATGAACTCAAAAATAAAATCGACCTGTCAGAGCTTGTTTTGTCTAATCGCTAAATCAAACGTTTAACGAATTTATTCCAACCTTTACGTGTTTATTGTATAATATCAAATTTAGAAATTATGCCGTAGGTTTTATCGGTATAGGTGACTATAAACTTACCCGTCAAGGGTGCGCGGCGGGGTATTTTAGCCGTACAAAAGTATTGGAATAATAATTGGTAAAAGTATTGGTATTATACCAGTAACAGGGACAATCTTTAATTTAAGGAAAATTTTTACCCCATTTTTGGCAATTTAATACATTACGGTATTCACAAACATAGTTTCTTTTCAAATATAGGGAGCAACTTTTAATTCTAACCCTTATTCTTTGAGTTCATTGAAAAATGTACGGAATTAATTTTAAATGATTGCTTGATCCGTAAAAGAATTGTTGGCCATTGTTCCTGTTAAAATTTTTAAATGAAACGAACCAGTAGAGTATACAGTTAAGACCGACTTTATTTTATTCCAAAAGTAAATACAATTGGCAGTTTACACTGTACCAACCTTAACTTACTGTAAATGACATATAGTCCTAATATTTAAATTTTGTTTCTTCTTCTAGTTGCATGACCGTTATCGATCGTTAGATATCATGTTGGCTATATATTCGCTATCGTGACTTTATTGACACCAGCTCTAAATAACGATGTAGTTGATTTTCCATACCATTGTCTTAGATTTTTCAGCCATGATGTTCTTCGTCTACCAGGATCAGATGTAAAAAATCATATTTTTCAGGGTGTCTCAGAATGTGACCGAAGTATTTTAGCTTGCGTTTCTTTATTATATTGACCAGTTGTGTTGTTTGGCTCTACCGTCTAACCCCATGCGAATTTGCGAATTTGTTTACTATTTCTTAGTGTTTTCTTTAGATGATTCTTCCAGTAACATTTATTTCCTGATTTTCCTTCTTTACGTTATCAGCTGTAGTGTATCTCGAGATTTTGTTTTCCAATTTTTTTAATCTAATTGTATTGACTGTGTATAATGCAGATGCAGAATGAATAAACAATGGTGAAAAAAGTTGTTGAAATAGATCTTTAATATTATTTGAGAGAAAACAGGTCACTTTAATTAGATAAAATCAGGCTTTATATTAATCGTGTTAGTTTCTGAAAATAAAATATTGGCATTGTCTCTTTGGCTGTTTAATTGTTTTGCGTCCGTTCATCGGTGTAACCGATGTTATGAAATATATAAAATATTGTTAAAAAGTTCGGCTCATAATAGCAAACCTTGCCAAATTAATAATTAAACTTTGATAGTATACAAGGCAACTATCGAACAGTGATTAATTAAATCTTGCCCAAGTACTTTCGATCAATAGATCATCTTCAGGGGCATCTGAAATAAGCCAAGAAACATTTTTTTTTAAATAGGGAAATTAATTCACTTGGATAAAAAACTTAGTTTATGGTTGAAAAAAGTTTTTATGTGATAAACGTTTATAGACTTACTTCGTCAGTTGTGGCCTATCCGACATGAGTAGCATGTCATACATGTAAATTTGGACATAACAATACAATACACAAAGACAAACAAACACTTTAAAATTTTTAAAAAGGAGAAGCTAAATGTTATATAGAAGCCGTAGACAGAATGGGCTCCCGGTCTGGCGGAAATATTGAGATGACATGTGACAAATGACAGCTTGTAAAGGGCAGTTATGTGATCTGCACCTTTTAAAATTCTATGAAACTAAGTATTGACCAAACGTCCAACTGACACCACTATAGGAAATCAACTGATGAAATATAAAATTAGTATATTTTTATGTAGATTGAATAATCCAAATCTCACACTCAAACCTGTCTATGATAATTAGGATGTTAGTTTGAAAGCGATTGAAGTTGACATAAAGTATGAATGTAAGAAAAGAATAAACAATATATTAGACAGTGGATGGTTGACTACAATAAAATGGTCCACCAAGCGCTATCAGTACTATAAAAAAGGAAAAATCTGAATATGCAGTTAAATTACTAAAAGCTAAAATCAAAATTGAAAGCAAAATATATAAATGGGTTATAATCCAAGTAGTTCACAGTGAATGGAAGAACTTTAAAATTAATATTGAAATGCTCAGTGCATGAAGTCTAAACAGTCGAGCTAAGTCTTCTACGAGGTGAAGCTGTAATAAAGTTTTTAAATATAGGATTAAATTTATTACAATTTAAATTAATTTGAGTATTAAGACAGTGACAGTTTTCATTTGTTTCCCTTGTAATCTCCAAATCTTCCAATAAATCCAACTCAAGATAGTTTTTCTTTCTACTAATGTCATGTAAGATAGATGAACCAGAATTGATGTTAAAATTATGGTTGCTGGATACTAAGTGTTGACCAAAACTTGAAGAATTTGGTCTTTTCAAATGTTCAGAGACTCTAGTGGATAACTTTCTGATGGTTCTACCTACATAAGAGGCATCACAATCAACACATTTTAATTTGTAAATACCACTTTTATCAAGTGTATTCATCCTATCTTTGGTATTGGTTAAGAAGGAACCTAAAGTGTTATGTGATTCAAAGGAAATTTTGATGTTATCAATTGTAGAAGTAAAAAGTTTAGATGTTTTATTAAAAATGCTACTAATATAAGTGAATATTGCTTTTCTGCAATTTTAGATAGATAAATAGAGCTAAACTTAATTTTAGCTTTTAGTAATTTTACTGCATATTCAGATTTTTTTTTACAGTACTGATAGCGCTTGGTGGACCATTTTTTTGTAGTCAACCATCCACTGTCTAATATATTGTTTAGTCTTTTCTTACATTCGTACTTTATGTCAACTTCAATCGCTCTCAAACTAACATCCTAATTATTATAGACAGGTTTGAGTGTGAGATTTGGATTATTCAATCTACATAAAAATATACTAATTTTATATTTCATCAGTTGATTTCCTATAGTGGTGTCAGTTGGACCTTTGGTCAATATTTAGTTTCATAGAATTTTGAAAGGTACATCACATAACTGCCCTTTACAAGCTGTCATTTTTCACATGTCATCTCAATATTTCCGCCAGACCGGGAGCCTATTTTGTCTCCGGCTTCTGTATAACATGTAGCTTCTCCTTTTTAAAATTTTTAAAGTGTTGTTTGTCTTTGTGTATTGTATTGTTATGCCCAAATTTACATGTATGACATTTTACTCACGTCGGATAGGCCACAACTGACAAAGTAAGTCTATAAACGTTTATCACATAAAAACTTTTTTTAACCATAAACTTGGAGTTTTTTATCCAAGTGAATTAATTTTCCTTCTTATAAAAAAACGTTTCTTGGCTTATTTCAGATGCCCCTGAAGATGATCTATTGATCGAAAGTACTTGGGCAAGATTTAATTAATCACTGTGTTCGATAGTTGTCTTGTATACTATCAAAGTTTAATTATTCGAACATTCAACCTTATATTAAATTAATAATTGTTTTGAATAATATTTCCAGATGAGTGTCGTATTATTAGTTGAATTAGGGAAATGTGAAATTTAAGGTTGATGTTCTGGAATTTTAAATACAAGTGACGTCACTTTGTATAAATCGTCACGTCTAACGTTTTTACTTTGAAAATTGGTATATAAGACCTAATGCGAATTTGCGAATATCAAGAAGTTTCTTGCATTTCATTTTCTTCGCCTACATTTAATAATAATTTGTATATATTGTATTTACATCTTTGCATTATTCCTTGTTCTTGTTTACTATTTATTAGTATTTTCCCTGATAAGTTATTTTTGATGCAGTACCTAAGTCGTTTCTTGTCCAAAACATTGAAAAATTATCAATTGCTTTGAATAATATTTTTGCTTGACAATTATAAATAACCAAAACTTTAATTTTAAAATATCTACCAAAAATTTCGGTCCATTATAATGACTTGTGTATTGTGTATCCGGTTATCGGTGCCTTTTGTAGCTCGACCATTCATAACTAGGTTAAAATGATTTGATCCACTACCAAACGTTTTGTACAAAACGGACATTTATCCCTAGATATATTACCTGTCAGCATAAAAGCCAGGATGTTTAGTAGATATGTTTCACCGGATATGCTCAATACAAAACTTTAGCTGATGCTATTCATTGCGTATAGTTAGGTTAGCAAACGAATATAGTTTTTCATATCGCATAAAATGAAAATATAAATTTTTTACAATATTCGTTCTCATACACTGATAAAAACGAAAACTATTAAAACTTTTAAATATCTTTAGAAATGTGAAATACAACTATCATTTTGTTACAAAATAATTTTAAAAAATAACTAAAATACATTTAAAATAATCAAGATACATACTCCAGTCACCAGTGAACATCTAAAATGCCACTGAACCTGTAAAAATCATACAAACAAAAGAATTTTTTTGAGAATATAAATGTTAAGATCACAAAAATATGCAAAGTTTGCCGTTCCTACTTCCCTTAGTGATGAAAACGGAAAAAAATTGATTTAGAAATAATCTAGACCGCAAAAAAAAGAAGGTTCAAATAAAAAATGTACCTGAGATAATTTGCATTTTCTTCATTTCTTCTTTTTCTTGTTATGTAAATATAACTCTGTCTATTTTTAAACGTGCCTTCAGTAAATTGTCGCTCCATCGTTTTCGTGGTCTTCTTACTGATCGTCTTCCTAGTGGGGAACCGACACTTACCGTCTTTACTTATTTGTTGTCATTCGGCTTATATGAGCATTAAATTTTGCTGTTCTGTTTCTTACCCAGTACTTGATGTTCTCCACATTGCATGTACGTCGTATATATGTACTTGCTCTCTGCCATATTAACCATCAATTTTTATAAATGTTTTCATCTCTGCTGTTTCCTACATCCTTTTGTCATCTCTGTGCCATGTCGTCTTTCTGCCGCGTCTGTCATTATTGGTCTTTTGATTGTTTTGTAAATTTTGCCTTTTATTTGTTTCCCGATATTTTTTATCTCCATATTGTTTCATTCAGGTGACCTGCGGCTTTGTTTGTTTTATTCACTTGACCTTAATCTTCAGTTTCGAGCTTTCCTTAGGTCGATCATGTAATGCCTAGATATTTAAACTTCATTGCTTGTTCTATTATCTGAGCTTCCAGCTCCAATTTACACATTTAGCTAAATTTGCTGTTATAACCATGAATTTTGTCTTGTTTGGTAAACTTAACATGTTAAATTTGTTGGCGGTTATATTAAATTGGTGCAGCATAATATGTTATATATCATCTTGAGAGAGTAGTATTGCATCGTCTGCTTGGCTGATTATTTTTAAGTTGTTATTCTCCTAATTGGTATCATTTTTATCTCTTCTTCTTATTTTTCGTGCGACTAAGATTACTCCTATTTGTCGGCCTATTTACATAATCTTTTCACCTTTTTGGCGACCATCCAATGGGTATTCTGCTATACGGTTTGTTGTTTTTACAGGTGTTCGCTAATCTATCTGGTCTCATTCGGTTTACATGTTCATTCCAGTTTTATTTTCTTGTTTTTATCCACCTGTTAATATTTTGAATTTTGCACCGTTCGCGTATACTTTTGTTGGTTTGTCTGTCTGTGAATGATATACCCGCCATTGATCTTAATAATTTCATTTCGATATTGTTGATTTGTTGTTTCGTCTTTCTTGTATCGGTCCTTGTCTCCGCTGCATATGTTAGGATTGGTCTTACTGTTGTCTTGTATACTTTCATTTTGCTTTCCGTGGTCAGATATTCGTTTCTCTATTTGGTTTCTGCGAGGCAACCACTTACTTTTGCTGCTTTTAATGCTTGCCTGTCACTAGTAATCTCTACTCCTAGTTAATTGAATTTCATTACTTGTTTTACAATTTTGCGGTCTATTTCTAGTTTGCATCTACGTGGCTCTTTACTGATCTTTATACATTTAGTTTTTTCCACTGATATTCTCATATTATTAAGTTAGTTTGCTTTGATACAAAAGGTATGGAGCTGCCTTTATAGGTCATCTTCGTTATCAGCAATTAGTACTGTATCATCGGCATAGCATAGTATCGTGATTTTATCCGCTCCTATGTGGTATCCGTTTTGTTTCATTACTTCGTGAATTATTTGATTAATTACCATATTGAATAACAATGGGCTGAGCGAGTCTCCTTGGCGGATTCCTCCTTTTAGATCTATGCATTTTGTTTCTCCTGTTGGCATTATAACTTTGAATTGAAAAAGACTGTAAGACTTGTACACACTTCTAAATAGGTCTAACTGGTAAGCAGGTTTTGTATTTTTTCAATAAAATTGATAGTGTGTAAAATAATTTATTAATTAAGCTGAGTATACTTTCGACATACTAAAAGTCATCATCAGAGCTATCCTAAAATAACGTTAAGTAATTTTTTTTATAAAATACAATGACAGAAAAAACTTACGTCAATTAGGCAATGAATACTTCATAGAAGGAAAATTGTGGATAAACAACATATTAAAAAACAAAGATCGGGCTCTCTAGGCCACAGATCTTGGGTCTAACCCTTATACATATATATAATTCACATCAAATACTTAAAATAGAAAACATGGTTACCACATACAGCGACGACAACAGCTGTTTTTGACTTACATTTTTTGAAGTAAGATGAAGGCGGAAGCTCGAATATACGGAAATAAATCCGAGAGCGACCTCTGTATTTAAAATTATTAAAATATCTAAACTAACGTCTGAAGGTTATTGATTATTACTTTTAGTTACTATAGAATTTAAATTTAAATATTTTAAATTGATAAGTCAACGTGAAAATTTAAAATATACATTTATCAAAATTATCAAAAAACAAAACTTTTAAAGTTTGACCAAGTAGAAGAAAGTAGATGAAAACGAACTAAGGAGAAGTATCATGTATATGATTTCCTAAACTAGATTTATCAATCTTAGACAGATGTTCTTTAATGCGTATATCCAAAGGTCGCATTGTTCTACCCACATAGGTCACCGGGCATTCACCACAGGATAATTTATAAATACCACTTTTTGACGATTTATTGATTTTGTCTTTAGTGTGAGAAAAAATAGATTTGATATTTTCTTTACATTTGAAAGAAAGTTTTAAATTAGGAATGTTATTTAAGATTCTGGCTATATTATCCGAGGGATAACCTATGTACGATATTGATCGATAAATAACTGCCGAGTTAGAAATGTTATGGACAGTGTTGTATGCTAGTGATCTATTCCTTTTATTCCTTAATTTGTTGAGTATGTTATCAACTAAAGTAGGGGTATAACCGTTACTATAAGCAAGTTGTTTAATAATTTCTAATTCTGATTTAAAATTTGGATCTGACAGAGGTAAGCTAAGTAAACGTGGATATAGCAATAAAAGGAGGCCATTTTCTGTTGAAAAGGATGATTAGAAGATCTAGAGATGGTATGGTCAGTCTGAGTTGGTTTTCTAAAGACTGAAACATTTAATTTGTTATCTATTCTAGTTAATGTTAAGTCTAGAAAATTAACAGAATTGCTGGATTCTGTTTCTAAGGGGAATTTTATAGATTATTTTTTGTTCAAGATCCTACACAGTATACCCAATAATAATTATATAAAAATGAATTTACTAGAAGATCTCGAAATCAGTAGAGAAATGAAAAGGAATCCTCAGAACTGTGTCAACACTTAAATTAACTTAAATTGTAAGTTTGATCCAATCTTTAAAAAGTTTCTTTAATAATACATTTAGTATACAATTAACCATCGATTGATCAACCTTTGACCTTTATTAAAAACAAAAAAAATCTTTCATTGATTTCATCTAAGTAGAAAATGTTTGATGTTTTTCTTCTTCTTTATTTATTTTATTAATTATATTGATAATCAATAATAGCTATTGAACTCTTAACTTGGCCAATGATACTTCTCCTTGGTTCGTTTTCATCTACTTTCTTCTACTTGGTCAAACTTTAAAAGTTTTGTTTTTTGATAATTTTGATAAAAGTATATTTTAAATTTTCACGTTGACTTATCAATTTAAAATATTTAAATTTAAATTCTATAGTAACTAAAAGTAATAATTAATAACCTTCAGGCGTCAGTTTAGACATTTTCAATTTTCAATTAATAATTTTAAATACAGAGGTCGCTCTCGGATTTATTTCCGTATATTCGGACTTCCGCCTTCATCTTACTTCAAAAAATGTAAGTCAAAAACAGCTGTTGTCGTCGCTGTATGTGGTAACCATGTTTTCTATTTTAAGTATTTGATGTGAATTATACATATGTATAAGGCTTAGATCCAAGATCTGTGTCCTAGAGAGCCCGATCTTTGTTTTTTAATATGTTGTTTGTCCACAATTTTCCTTCTATGAAGTATTTAATGCCTAATTGATGTAAGTTTTTTCTGTCATTGTATTTTATAAAAAAATTACTTAACTTATAACTATAACGTTATTTTAGGATAGCTCTGATAGAATAAAATAGAATAGAATAGAATAGAAATATGCTTTATTGTCACTGAAAATTATTGAACAATTTTATGGACAAAGCTAAAAAATAAATCAGTCAAATAGTACAAAAAGTATAAAACAAAAACAAATATAGTAAAAAACAGAATAACACAATTTTAAATTAGTAAAATTATTGTATAACCTACATAATTTGTACAGACAACAACAAATGAGACAAATTGTAGCCACTGCTTGAGACACCCAAATGTACTTATAAACAATACTAATTTTATTTCTTTGTTATATATTAAGAAACTCGTCAACTGAATAATATGGTCTTTCTGAGAGATAGATTTTTGTCACCTTACGAAATGATGATGACATTAATTATGTCGAAAGTATACTCAGCTTAATTAATAAATTATTTTACACACTATCAATTTTATTGAAAACATACAAAACCTGCTTACCAGTTAGACCATTATAACTTTGGTCTTATTGTTCTTATTAATTTCATTAATTGTCCATATTATCTGATGGTCTATTTGTTCAGCTTGTAATAAATTTAAGATGTCATTTTCACTTCACCCTGTCAAAAACACTTTTTAAATCTGCAAAGCACATGTATGCTGGTTTTCCATATTCAATAGACTTCTCTATTATTTGTCTGATAATAAAAATTGCATCTAATCTGCTGCGATTCTTCCGGAAGCCTTGTTGTTCATCTGCCATGTTCGCTTTTTCCTTGATTTTATCTTTTATGACTGTCGTTATCAATTTTAATGTACTTATTCATCAGACAATGCCTTTATATTTTTCAGAATTTCTTAAGTATCGGTAGTAGAAGACTTTCCTTCCATTCCGATGGTACTACTCCGGTATTTATTATATCGACGAATAATTTTAGGAGTCATTTGCGTAGCTTTGTTCTTCCACATTTTAGCAGTTCATTGTTTATCTTGTTTATCAGGACTGGGTGCTTTTCTGTTTTTTTTAATTTTTTTATTAGTTCTTGTAGCTCTTCTTCTGATATTTGTACTCTATCGTGGGTTTCGTTAATGATTAATTCTCTGTTCTCTTCCTCTGCTTCTCCATATAATTTCGTGAAATGCTCATTCCATTGTTCCTTCGTAATGTTATCTATGCGTACAAATTCATTCATTTCTGTTTTTTGTCTCCTTATCATCTTCCACACCTTTTTCTCCCAGCGTTCCTTTTTAATGTTATCTATTTCATGGTTCACTCTATTTCTGATTCTCACGTAGTCTTCTCGTGCCTTCGGAGTCTTCACTCCTTGGATGTTAGGAAAGCTTGTTTCTTTTCATTTGCTAGTGCTTTCACCCTTTGTCCTACCATGAAATTTTGTATTCCCGTTTATTTCTGTTAACTTTTTATCTCATACTTTTTTTATTATTTTATCTGTAATCAGGTTAAACAATAAAGAACTCCAGGAATTTTCCTGGGTCGGTTAGTTCTTCTTCTAATTTTACTTTTATTGTCTTGTTTTGGTAGATATTTTCGATCGTTTTGATTATTCCTAGAAGTATCTCTCTTAAGTACAATAAGTGGATAACGTCCTTTAATTTGACCTAGTCAAATGCCTTTTTAAGGTCCAGAAAACATAGATATGCCGGTTTCCGACCCAAAACCTTGTTTTTCTGCTAGTTTTTGTTTAGTTTATTTGTTATAACTTTGGTTCTTAATTTTAGTGTCGTGTTTAATAAATTAATTACTCTATAATTTTCCGGGTCCGATTTGTCTCTCTTGTCATAGGAATAGTTTGACCCATATTTCCTGATGAATGTGTTAATGTTTTAATTAGGTCATTTATCTCTTTTCTTTATCCTCTGATCATTATCCGCATTTCTTTTTGTGTTCTGTAGAAGTCGTGTTCCATCTGTCTTGAGAAATTCTGTCAGTATTTTCTTTTTATTTGTCTAACTAACCAGAGAGGCTAGGATAAAGGACCGAGAAATAACGCTGCTGTTACTATAGTGCTAAGACAGAAACAGATATTTGTGCTCTACATTAAACAATAAAGAACGGAAAAGGACAATAAAAATTAGGTGAATACATACCAATCTACACTGAAGTAGTAAAGGAAAACAGTGCCAAATATGGTCTAGCCTTATACTTAAGGTACCAAAATCACATCGAAGAGTGGCAATACATATCAGAAAAGATTGTAACAGCAAAGATAAGAATGGAGAAGAAAGACCTGAACATCATCAGAGTATACGGCCCAGAAAATAACAAGCCTCAAACAACAAGGAAAACGTTTTATGACCAATTACATCCAGTGGTACATCATGTCAGAGGAAAGATGATAATATTGTGGGAGTTTAACGCTCGAATAAGCAATAAAGTAATACGCGGAAATGAGCAAACATATAACGAGAATGTTAAAAATGGAAATGGAGAACTCATGATAAGCTTCTGCATAAATAATAAACTTAGAATAAACAGCACATTTTTGACTACAAAAACCAATACAAATATATATTTAATAACATCCTTAAACAAAGATTTACATGCATTGAAAATAATCGACGTAAGATGCCTTAACCCAGCAGGCGTTGGTAGTAAAAAGACTGGTATTATGTAAAATAAGAATCACCCTGAAATACTTTACACCCACTATCAGAGTAGATTGTTGAAAATAAAATATTAAAAACCGATAATATCGAAAAAAAGCTGGAAAAAACTCAAAAATAACATAATTAACGCAGCCACAGAATTACTTGGAGAGAGTAAAGTAACGACCATTATAATGTCAAAAAAGTAAATACCATGATTTAGAGAGGAAGTGAAGAGATAATTTTGAACAAAAATTTTTTGGACAAGATTTTTTTATATGTAGGATGAACCGTTTTATTAAACACAACGCGACCGACGATTGTGAATGTCAGTTACGTGCGCGAAATCAATTTTATATACACTTGTATTAACTCGACGGTAAAAATTTTATTTCTTTTAATCAGAGTGTCCTATCGACACTCTGATGAAAAATCCAAATGCTTTTTAAAAGAGAAGATTTCAGTTTTCGTATTTAATTTTTGTAATTTGCTCCACAAATAAAGCCAGTTTTTATATAGGTTTTAAATTAATAAACGTTGCACGAATTTTGTAATTTTTTTAAATTTTCATAACACTAATAAAATTTATCACTTTTCTCGATCGTTTACCAAAAAAAAAACATTTTTAGAGTCTAAGCTTAAAAACCTATGTTTAAAATTAAATGTTTAGACTTGCTTCCTTCTGATTACACTAGTATTTCGAAATTACAGAACTTCCTCTAAAAATTCTAACTAATACGTGTTAGTGAAAGCAGTTTAAATTTTGCTTTGGTGTTTTAGTGTTGCCAAAACTTAAAATCAAAATTTCGTATTATAAGTTCCAAAAATCAATAAAAGAGAATAGAAATTCAAAGAAAGCTCCTGGAATTTATCTAATTACTGGGAATGTGTTAAAGCAACTTCCAAGGAAAGCTATAGTAAAATTATCACATCTTATAAACGTTTCCTTTACGCTAAGGTACGTATTAAAGATATGGAAGGTGGCAGAGATTATAATGACACTAAAACCAGGAAAACCTCTACAAGAAGCTTCTTCATATAGGTCTATTTCACTGTTAGCTGTTATGTCTAAATTATATAAAAATCTACTCTTGAAGAGATTAAAACCGATTATAGAGGAAAAAATCTAATTCCTAATCATCAGTTTGGGTTTAGAGCAAGCCACACAACGATAGATCAGGCGCATAGAATAACAGATATAGTCTAAAAAGCTCTAGAAGAAGGAAAAGTCTGTTCCGCAATTTTCCTTGATATAACGCAGGCTTTTAACAAAGTGTGGCATGAAGGACTATATCATAAAATGAGATGCTACTTACCAAAACAATGTTCTGGACTACTAGAATCATATATATCCGACAGATACTTTCGAGTTAAATATGAGGAAGCATATTCAGAAATAAAAGAAGTTAAAGCTGGAGTTCCACAAGGAAGTGTCCTTGGGCCAGTGCTATACCTGCTCTATACCAGCGATATTCCATCATTAGAACCTAACACAAAGAATGTTAAACATGAAAGTAACTAGAAGGATAGGAAATAAGGCAGAAATAAAATTAACTATTAAAAGACGAAAACTTGAGTACTTGGGACATGTGATGAGAGGGCAAAAATACGCATTATTACAACTTATTATGCAGGGCAAAATCCGAGGAAAGTGAAATGTGGGAAGACGAAGAATATCCTGGCTTAAGAACTTAAGGGAATGGTTTGAATGCAGTAGTGCAGACCTTTTTAGACCGGCAGTCAACAGAGTCCGCATAGCCATGATGATTTCCAACCTTCGATAGAAGATGGAACTTAAAGAAGAAGAAAGAACCTAACACAATTGCGAAATTTGCAGATGACACATGAATTCTAGTAGTCGGACAAAACCACGAGGATGCAGCAACCATGCTACAGAACTCTGTGAAATAAACTAACATCTGGACCAGGCGATGGCGTATCAAATTGAACGAACCAAAATCTGTTCATGTCAATTTTACTAACAAAAGAGAATAACATATCCCTGTTAGTATAAACAGAAACCAAATACCTTATGCAAATACAGCAAAATATTTGGGTATGACATTAGATTTTAAGCTAAATTGGAAAGCACATATTAAGAAAAAAAAGGAGGAATTGGAAATTAAGTTCAGAAAGATTTACTGGTTGATGGGAAAAAATCCACTCTGTCCACTTATAACAAATTGTTATTGTCTAAGCAAGTCCTTAAACCGATATGGACATATGAGATACAGCTATGGAGCTGTATAACAGAAAGTAACATTCAAATTATACAACGATATCAGAATAAATTATTAAGGAACATCGTTAACGCTCCATGGTACTTCAGAAACTGATTTGAGACGTCTAGATGGATACGGTTATCCAGACAATAAGTAAGTTTGCCAAGAGTCATGAACAAAAGCTCACCAACCACGTGAATGTCGAGGTCATCAAACTCCTAGACAACGCCAACCAGATAAGAAAACTTAAGAGAACGAAGCCGTTTGAGTTAGTGCTATAAGTGAGTGAAAGTGAAAAAGCAGAGCAAAGTGCGGCTAAAGTGTACACGTTAATAAAAAAAAAAATAATTTCCGTAAATTAGGCTCTAACAATAGAAATTTCACTACGACCGGTCAGTGAAAATAATCATTTTTGTTAATCTCATGAGAATTGAATCGTAAACACTGATAAAAAGCGCGAACGTGTATTTAATGAACAGATTTGTAGAAACTAACTTCATTTGCAACGAAATAAAAAAATAGCATACGAAAGGTGCACTCCAATTTACCTTTAAACCACCACTTTAATATTTGTTGCTAGGACACTCTGATAAAAAAAACAGACTTTTTACCGCCGAGCTAAAACAAATTTTATTTAAAATTGATTTATTGAAATAATAGTCAAAATCGCCGTTCGCTTAAAGTTTTTTTTCCGAGAGAACGGTTTATTCTACACAAAAAATTTTAATAAACGCTTCTATTTAGAATTATTATTCCAGATACATTGTTAATACATTTGAAATATTTTTTTATCTTGCGAATAGATTCTGTGTAAATCATTTTTTTTACAACAATCCTAAAATAGTTTCGAAACACAATTCAGATTTCTGCTTTATAATCTGAGCCTTCTAAAAATTGCAAGGCAAACAGACGTTGATAAATGATGTTAAAAGAGACATGGGGAATCTAAAATTTGCATTTCACGACATGTCTTTTACAACTAAGCACAAATCCTTAGCGAATTGTGCTTCTAGTACTCACACAGAGTAAATCCGAATAAAATGAGAAAAGGCAGCAAATATTTGATTTGCTGCCTTTTCTCATTTTATGAGCCAGAAGCACATGAAGGTAATTTATCAATTACTGAACTCGAGAATGAGGAAGTTTTAGCGACAACTTCTGAAAATATAGATAGTAAAAGATCTAGCGTATCTGATGTTTTGTGCGAAGGACGAACATGGCGTTATTTAGCTCCAAAAAAGGGCAAGACATTGGCATGTAATTTATTACAGAAAAACGTAAGTCTAACTAAGAAAAGTCAAAATATTGAGACATGCATGGATGCCTTCAATTTATTTTTTTCTGATAGTATAATGTCAATAATTCTTTAGTATACCAATAAGAGAGCTATTAAGTTCATAGCTGCGTATAACACTAAGAACGAGACAAAATGAAGGATTGGATTGAAGTTGATCTAGCTGAACTGCGTGCTTTTTTTGGTATACTTATATTATGTGGAAGGTTTAGAGAGTCCCATGAGAAGGTGCATAATTTATGGTCCAATACAAATAATGCATTTACGCGTCCTATATATAAAGCATCTCTAGGCCGGGATAGATTTATAAATATTTTGAAGCATATTCGCTTTGATAATTTGGAAACGAGAACTGAAAGAACAGAACGATATAAATTAGCTCCTATTCGAGAAATCGCTGATCTATTTGCCCAAAATTGTAGGGAATCATACGAACCATCTGCTTTTGGTACTATTGACGAGTAGCTTATAGATTTTAGGGGACGTTGTCCATTTCTGATTTATATACCAAGTAAACCAAAGAAATAGGGTATAAAGGCTTGGACCCTATGTAACGCTGAAAATTTTTATTGCTGTAACTTTGAGATATATACTGGAAAGATTGGTGATCAATCTCAACGTAACCAAGGCCTAAGAGTTGTCAAAACACTTGCAGAACGTTGGTATAGTTCTGGTCGAAATATTACAACTGATAACTTTTTTACCGATATTGCTTTATCTGAAGAACTCTTAACCAAAAATTTAACTCTTTTGGGTACTATCAGAAAAAATAGAAAGAGTTTACCCAAATCATTGCTTGAAATGACAGATTGCTCACTGTATTCTTCAAAATTTTTGTTCACTAAAAACATTACCTTAGTTTCATATGTAACCAAGCCTAATAAATTTGTTATTTTATTATCGACCTTACATAATGAACATGAAATTTCTGATGAAAACCAAAAATTTAAACCAAAGATTATTTTGGATTACAACAAAACCAAAAGTGGAGTCGATATTTTAGATAAATTGATCAAAGAGTACACATTTAAAAGAGCAACAAGAAGATGGCCCTTACGTATATTTTTCAACTTTTTGGATATTGCGTGCTACAATGCTTTCATTCTCTGGAATACGAAAAATCCTGAATGGAACAGCCAAGTAAATATAAAACATCGCAGAAAACTATTTCTGGAGGAGCTTGGAAAACAATTAACCTCGCCCAATATAAAACGAAGAGCGGAAGCAATACAAGGAGAACCCACCGGATACCCTAAATCCGTAATCGCTGCAATAGAGACCACCGGTGTTAGTGTAAAGAAGCAAATCGAAGTGCCGAAATCTGTAACAAAACGAGGTCGTTGTTATTCTTGTTGGGGTAGTGACAATAAATATTCAAAAATGTATGACATGTGTAAAATATTTGTTTGTAATACTCATTCAAAACGCGAAGAAGTCCATATTGTCAAAATTAAATGCAACTACTGCCAAAAAGACCAGGATGGTGAACCATCTTAAAAAATTTAAATACAAAAATTTGGGATTATAATTTTTATATTTCTTTGTTTTTTTTTTTGTTAAATTAAAGATACTGTTTAATAATACATCCTTAATAAAACATCCTTATAAATTGAATGAGAATGGGTCACGCTTGACCCATCTTCGTAATCTAAGTAAATCAAATAATCTCCGTACTCCAAAGGTTAAGAAGGGTAGCAGGTAGCACCTCCTACTACAGGACCTGGTGAACCTACCTTACGCTAGCCGCTGACCTCCCATCTTGGGGATAAAAATGGGATAAAAATAAAAATAAAATGAAAATGATATTATCTTAAAATATATTACCCCAAGCGAGTAGGCAAATATTTCCAGAATCTTGCACTAAAGCAAAGTCTGATACTACTAAACATATACAGAAGTCTCATTCGTTCGAAAATTGATTACGGATGTATTGCAGATACATCTGCTTGCGCTTTAATATCAAACTGCTTAGATACTATACACAATACCGCATTAAAAATATTTCTAGGGGCTTGCAGAATAACGCCTGTAGAAATATAATACGAACTGGGCAAACCATCACTATCTTGATGGTTCGCCCATCTTGAACGAAAAATTACAAAACCCACTAAAATAGCATTTTATTGTATTGAAATAAACAAATTTTGAATTGGACATTTAATACAGCTTAAAATACAACGATTTCGTTATATAGACAATAGAAAATATTTTCAATATATTCCTTGCGAGTGGCTTTCAGAAGACTTTACACAAAAACACAACGTTGCTCTGCTTATCCTCATCTTCGTCCCTTGTCAAGTTAAAATTAATCTTGACATGATATTTTCTTTGTGTCTGAACTAGGGTAAAATTAAAACATTTGTTTGACCTATTTTCCTGTTTTTCTTGTAGGCCAGTGAAAAATTTACACTTGAAAAATTATAAAATTAATTGATTTATTTTATTTATAAGTATTATGTAATATAATAATAGAATACAGTAATGTATTAATATTTCTCTTAAACTATTACTATATGTTTATAGTAACAAGTATGAGTATTGACAAATTTAGTAATAATTTTATGAATTTTCGTAACATTAATTAGTTACAAAAATTAGGTATTGCTAGTAATAAAAAGCGCCTTGTGACATTATTTTTACTTGCATACTTAAACATGTGATAGATTTGATCGTTACTTTGTTTTCAAACCTTCTACAAAATTTATTATACAATCTTGTCACTACTAAAGCTGTATCCGTTAACACTTTGTAGTCTTTAACTAAATAGGTTAAGGCAGCGTTTCTCAATTTTTAACCAGTTGCGACCCAATTTTATATAATTATTTTCACCGAGCCCCCCTCATACAATAAAAATATATAAATCCAGAACTGATTTTCAGGGGGAGGGGTGGTGGTACATGAACTTTTTACAGAAATTTTCTTAAGGCACTTTTCACAGACTTGAGTGCCATAAAGACAATCAAAGCTTATCGTTATTAAAGTATATTTATTTGTCAAATTTTTTAGCCAGTCTCTCTGGATCCGCCCTTGCACTAAACTTACAGTAAAACCTTAATTACCAAATTACCGAAAATAAGTAAATTTATTGATATGTGGCAACACCAATTCAGAACCGATCCACTCTCTTCGCGAGACGTTCCGAGTTCCGAGTTCTCCTCTCTCCTCCTCAGACCCAGACCTTAGTCGAGTCAGTTTAGTCAGTCAAGTTAGTCTTTCTGCACCTGTTAAATTACTTTTGAATGTTTATGTTGTAATTTGCGTGTATTAATTGCAGTTTACGGTATTAAAATATTCCAAGCAGTAGGTGAATATACTTAAATTTATACAAAATCATGGATAAATTTTTAAATGGGCGTAAGCGAGCATTCGATACTAGTGAAGCATCAACAAGTGTACAGGCGAGAGCGGTTTCAAAAATTAAATCAAGAAAATATTCTCAAGATTACTTAAATTTTGGGTTTACGTTCACTGAAGTAAATGAAATAGAACATCCTCTATGTATTATTTGCTCAAAAATTTTAGCAGCCCACAGCATGAAACCAAATAAACTTAAAAGACATTTCGAAACGCTTCATAGTGAGTGCATTAATCAACCCCGAAAATCCTTCCAGTTAAAATTAAAATCACATAAAAAACAAAAATCCTTAAAAAAAACATTGACTGTGAATGAAAAAGCTTTACTTGCCTCTTATAAAACCTCCAATCAAATAGCTAGGTGTAAAAAGCCTTACACAATTGGTGAAGAGCTTATTTTGCCAGCTACAATTCAAATTGTAGAAACTATGTTTGGAGATAATTTTGCCAAAAAATTGAAATCTATACCTCTATCAAAAGATACTCTCGCCCGTCGAATTTGTGATATAGCTGAAGATGTACAGGAACAGCTACTCGGGAAGTTGCGAGACAAGCTGTTTTCGATTCAGCTTGATGAGCCTACAGATAGCAATAAAGATGCTCATTTTATTGCCTACGTTAGATTATGTGATGGCATATCATTAGTAGAAGAACTACTTTTTTGCAAACCAATAGAACTGAAAGCAACGTCGCTCACATTATTTGCTATCTTACACGATTATTTAAATGAAGCAAAAATAGAGTGGAAGAATTGCGTCGGAATATGCACAGATGGTGCTCGTGCAATGTTCGGAAAATTTCATATTCTACAAGCGCTTGTAAAACAAAAGTGTCCAATGTGTATATGAACACACTGTATAATCCACAGAGAAGCTCTGGCTGTCGAAGAAATGTCTCCTGGTCTGAATATTGTGCTAACAACGGTTGTAACAGTAGTTAATTACATAAAAATATGATCTTTGAAAATCAGAATCTTTTCTGCACTATGTAAAGACATGGGTGCATTACATTCAGCATTATTATTTTATTATGAGGCAATATATTTATCACGTGGGAAATTTTTACATGTTTTTGAATTAAGACATAAAATCGCTATTTTTCTAGAAGAAGAAAATAGACCGAAAGCTGAGATGTTTCGAGATAGTTTATTTAGGATGAAATTGAGCTACTTGTTTGACATATTCGAGAAACTAAATATTTTGAACATGCAGCTTCAAGGAGCCAATGCACATTATATTGGATACGAGTGATAAAGTTAATGGTTTTTGTAAAAAAATGGAATTGTGGAGCAGAAATTTAAAGCAAAAAAACCTAGAAATGTTTGCAAATTGGGATGAATGTATTAAAACTTACAAGTTTAAAGAACAACACGTGAAAGTTTTGGTAACCATTTTGTAATTATTTAGCGAAGTTGACTAAAAATTTTAAAAGATATTTTTTTGCCGACGACAAATTAATACGTCGTTACGGAGTGGGTTAGGAATCCGGAAGGGCTCTCTACTGCCCTATTGACTTCACGGCAAATGATGAAATCAAGAAATAGTTTAATAATAAATCTCTCTATAAATGATGAGTTTTTTGCAGTGAAAACCAAAGCGTTCCGTATACTATTGCCGTTTTTAACATCCTATCTTTGCGAAACAGGATTTTCTGCGGTGGCTGCTTTAAAGACCAAATATAGATCGCAGCTAAATATAGAAAAAGAACTGAGAACGTCTATTTATAATATTACACCCCGTTTTGATAAACTTTGCTCTACAAAACAAGCTCAAGGAAGTCACTGATTTATTATTAAACTTGTTCATAATTTAGTGTTCAGTGCTCTTTATAATTATACCTGTTATATCAGTGTTTATAAGTATTTTATTTTTTATTTTGTAAGAATTTTGTTTTGCTTTGATTTTAGTAAATTAGTCAATAGGGATAAAAGGGAGGATATTGAAAACATACTACCACCATTTCGAGGTAAAGATTTGGATGAATAGGTTTCATCATCATCTTCATCTTTGGCTCGACAATCCTCTGTGGATCTTGGCCTGCTCTAAGATTCGTCGCCATTCTGTTCGGGATGAATAGGTTTACTTAACTATTTTTAATAACTCTAAAATGGTCTATGTTACATTTTTAAACAAAAAAAATTAACAAAATGAAGATCAGTTATCAGTAAGGATTTTTTTTATGTTTGTAAGATTTTTTGTAACTGTAATTAAACTTTTGTAGAAACATTTTGGTTTTAGTTCCTGTACCAACCGCTTTATACATTAAAATGTATTTTTTTTTCTCGAAAAAGTGGTTTTGTTACTTAGGTCACTGTAGTTCCAGGCTAGCTATATGACTTATAAGTTTCTTCTCTTCTAAAATTCGTTTCCACTGCTTTACTTTTCGCTGATAGACGAAAAAAGCGAAAATTTTTCCTTTTTTGACCTTAATTTGTTAATAACTAATTAAGTCCAAAAAATCGACTGCAGGAAACGTATATGTTTTTATTACAGAGGTCCATACTAATTAAAAGAACTGTCGTTTTTCTGGCCGGTTCAATGTCACGAATAGGGTACTTTTTTGCTTATTTCCCTGGCCTAAAAGCCAGATTTTATTATAGAAGTTAATATAGACATGGATGTGATAATTTCTTTAGAAATATGCAGTGAACGTTATCAGGGCCAGCAGCTCTGTTTTCACAGGATTTGAGTGCAGTTTTTAGTTCTAAACAGGTTATGAAAGAGTTCAGATTAATGGTATCTTATAAAACTGGGGATGAACAAGGAAGGGGTAAAGAAAGAGAAAAGTATATTGGATTAGATCCAGATTTGTTGCGAATCTTTTTTTGACTTATATTTTTAAATGTTTTTTTTTCAAAATTGGCTTAAATTTATGGAGAAGATATATTATCCCCATAAAGTTTTCTTACTTAATAGTGGGTCTGAATTTGCCTTTTGCACTTTTTAGTGGAATAACATTCTCCTCATATCTGTTGCTGCTTTAAATTTTTACTGTAGGTTTTTGCTGCTGTAGAACGTCTTCGCAAGAGGAGTTTCACCATGGGACACTTTTTGGTTCAGCTGAAATGACTGATTTTCCGGTGTGTGCCTCAACAGCAAGGCAGATACAGTTTCCGAATTAGGTGACGTCCATATTAATATTGTCAGTTAGAGTGAGTTTAGGTGGGAAATGATCAGATTCACTAATATAATTGGACCAATTACAATTTGATCTATCTGAGTTAGTTATAGGTATTGGAAAATGATACGAAAGAAAAGTACTAAGATGAATCTATGAAGCAGTGAATGTCAATAGAGTATGGAGAAGATAATATAACTTCGAACTTTATTAAATATACCAGGAACCAGATATCGTAAAACATATTAAGATAGGATGTTTGAGATGGATGGGGCATGTAATATGGATAAAACAAAATGAACTAGCTAAAAAAACGCTCCTTGATAGATCCATTGGTAAGAGAAGAATAGGAAGACTCAAAACAAAGTTCCTTCATAACATTAATGGAGACATAAGAAATATAGGAATACGTGTTTGGCGGAGGAAAGTGATGGATAGGGACAACTGCAGAGAAATTATTGAGGAGGCCGAAATCCATGCATGGTTGTAGCCAGAATGCTAATGATGAAGAACAAAATGGTCTTAGTCATGAATGAGGTAGCGAAGTCGACATTACTAGGAAACATTTCAAAATACGCACAATACAAAAGAGCTTAATAAAAATAGAAGATGAACCAAACAGAAACGTCCAGAAGAATATAAACTAAAACGCAAATAAATCAAGAAATTAAAAGAATGAAGATAGACCTCAGCGAAATGAGACGGCCAGAGTTAGGATTATGTAGAAAAGACGGAAGTGTATTATATCACTCCGGTAACAGCACAGAAGACTTGCAACACAAAAATTGTATTGGCGACGTGCAAGTACTTGGATGTGATACAAGAAACGATCGTGCGCGAGTAGCGGAGAAATGTTGCATTTTTTACTGCAAATTTCATAGATTTCATAAATTCATATTGTCAATTCTCATATTTCATATTCGTTTGTTTACTTACACCTTCTGTCACTGAAGAAAATGGGATTTGAGAAATGATGTGTTATAAATTGTAAAAATACAACAAAAAATTGTCAATTTAAGTTTTATTCGAAGCACAAATTACTACAAAGAGAAAAGTGGATTTATATCATAAAAAGGCATAAGTAACATAACCTAAATTATGCATTATTCTTGCGCCCGATTGTAAAGTCAGTTTGAAATAAATAATAAATAAAAGTTCACTTTTAAGTGTAAATTTTAGTTTCATAACACTCACTTAGAGTTTATTTTAACCCAAAAATCAAGTTTAATGTTTAAATTTAATTTTCTTGAAGTTTACAATAATGCATCAAGTTCAAGTTTTTCTGAAGATGCATTAAGATATATTCGTTGTCCAAAAGTTTACAGGAAAAGAATTAATTGTTCAAACCAATATGATGATATCATGGGCTTAACCTGCTAAATTATGCATTAGCATTATTTATGGTAATTTATTTTCTTAATTCTTCCATCCTTTTTTGACATTTGCCACTACTAAAGCTTTTTCATTTGACTCGCTGCTTGGTTGAAAAGTTATTTGGCGATTTACTTTCTCAAATCCAGTTTTTATTATTGCATCCATATTAACAGTAATGCTGTAATTTAATAATATATTTATTTGGATTTACACTACATACAACGTTTACCTTTTAATAACATACCGACATAACCTCAATCTTACTTTTTCTTCTTATTCTTTTTTGGGGCTACGTCCTTGACAGTTATCCGGTAACCTCGATCTAACATGAAAGCGCAGTAAATTTTGCTGATTTACGACACCAGGTGTCGCTGTTCCGAACTTGCACGGTCCCAATAAGTATATTAGTAACATCAGAACTGAGTAAATGTGTGACCAATTTCGTACCCCTCTTGGATAGAATTATATTACTGCAAATAAATACTCAACCATTTAAAACTAACATACTTCAAATATATGCCTCGACTATAGATAGAAAATATGACGATGAAGTCGAGAAGTTGTATGATCAGATCTAAGACATCTTACAGAAACTTAATAAACACGACATTTTATATATTATAGGCGACTGATAAAATCTAATGACACAGAATATAGACAACCGCAGAGAAGAATGAAAAAGGAGATCAAATTAGCAAAAGAAAAATGGATGAGAGAAAGATGCGATGAAATGGAGAATGTACCATCTAAACACGACTTATTTAATGTACACAAAAAACTAAAGGGAATGAGTAACATATTTGAAAAACGAGTTCACTCTGTAGTCTTTGACAATAATAACACAATTTTTGTAAATGAGCACGAAATAAGAAAGAAATGGCAGCTGTATGGGTTGTCAGAGTTGTTGTTTGAAGATGACAAGAATAACGAATAATATTGCCGAATTTTACCAAAACTCTACTGACGGCCCAGGAATTATAAAATGCGAGGTAGAACTCGCTGTAAATAATGCTAAAATTAGAAAATTTTCTAGTCCAGATGATACACCAACTGAGTTGCTAAAACTAATAGAGGATATTAACATCAAAGTAGTAGGTAGTAAGACTTTTTAATTTAATATATAACACCGGAGTGATTCCCACAGATTGGCTCAAATCCATCTTTCTCGCAATACCTTAAAACACAATGCGAGAAAATTCTGAGAATATCGATTAATTACCCTAATGGGCCACACTCTTTAAATTTTCCTAAGAATACTTCACAACAGAATTAGACGCAAATGCGAAGAAGATCTCTAAGATACCCAACTTGGTTTTAGAAATGCTATGAGAACCAGGAAGGCACTTTTTGTGCTTAACATCCTGTTATAAAAATGCCGTGAACAATGAAAATATGTATTAAAAATTATTGCAAATACTGAAAAATATCGGAATAAATCAAAAGGATGTAGTCATATTGTTCAATATTTACGCGGACTTGATCAATATTTACAAAGGCACTTGAGACACAAATATAAGGAATAGAAATCAACGGGAACTACTTAATGTAATTTGATATGCACACGATACAGTAATTCTGTCAGATAATATCAAAAATCTTCAAATTCTGCTTTATCGTATTCACGAGGTAGAAGAGGAAATAAGCATTACAATAAACTCAAACAAAACCAAATTTTTAGTGTTTAGTCGTGACCCACATCCCGATGCAAAGCTTTAATTAAACGGAGTCCAAGTTGAGAAAGTTCACAAAATGACATATGTGGTAAATATAATAACGGACCAACTAAATCCAGACAAAGAAAACAAACGTAGAACTAATGAGAAGAACAATGACTAAAACAACTTTGAAAATGAAGTCATTTCTTTGACTCATTTCAGACAAAGAACGGTTAAATGTTTGGTATGTACTTTTGTATAGTGCATAAGTGTGGCCGCTAAAAGTATCCATCATGAACAAAATGAAAGCATTGGAAATGTGGGTTCATAGACAAAAGCATGCTAAAGATACCTTAGACAGTAAGGAAAACTAATGAAGAAGTAATAAGGAGCGTCAACAGAAATAGACAACTGCTAAAGACTGATTAACATTGAAAAATGTCTTATCTGGGACATATACTAAGAGAAGTCGATATAAAATAATACAACTGATCCTTAAAGGTAAAATAGAGGGCCGTAGAAGTGTAGGAATAAAACAAGTTTCTTGGTTAAAAAACATTCGTGCATGGACTCAGATATCAAATGCAGAACAATTATTTCTTATTGTAGAAGATCGAGAAGCCTTCGCAATGGTGATCGCCAACGTCAGATAATTATGATATGGCACGCGAAGAAGAAGAAGCAAAGAAATATTATAAAAGATAGGGAAAAATACGAGAATCGATAAAAAAAATATTTTGAATTATTAATAGAGTAGAATAAAAATTTTAAAAGCATTGACAAGAAATATACCGAAAGAAACGGAAGATATTCATTAACTTCGTGTCTTAAAAGGTCAGTACCAACAGATAAACAAAAATTATCCAAATATTGAATCCAAAGAGCGTCCGGAGAAACTTTGCAGTTTACTACGTCCTGCTAGTTTGATTTTCATATTTTTGACATCTGTAATGACTTAAATTTATAGTCTAGTAAAATATTTTAATGGAGAGGAAATACCTGCGGAATGAACACAAGCATACATCACATTCATATATACGAAAGGAAACAGAAAAAAATGTGAAAACTACAGAGGAATTAGTATAATATCGTCGGTAGGTAGACTTTACGGGAAAATTATCAAGGAAAAACTAGAAACTGAAATACTAGGAAAAATTGGAGAAGACCAAGCAGGGTTAACAATAGGAAAATCATGCCTAGATCATTCGTACAGATTAGAACAACTGAGAAGAAAATGGCAAAAGGTAGACCAGTCCATCTGGCGTTTGTTGATCTAAAGAAAGCATACGACTCAAAAGCATACGACTCAATACCTACAGTCAAATTATGGGAAGCAATGAATGATCTCGGAATCCGACAAACACTAATAAAAGCAGTTAAAGCACTGTACAAAGAAAACAAAGTAGCTATTAAATGTGGAAATAAAGCCTACAGTCCATTTAAGACGACAAAAGGACTTCTACAAGGCTGTGCTACGTCCCCTACTCTGTTTAAAATATTCTTGGAAAAGACACTCAAACCATGGAGAAGAAAGTGCGAACGAATGGGCATACCAGTAAGAGACGAATACCTATACACCTTAAGTTTTGCCGACGATCAAGTAGTCATCGCACAAGATGAAGAAGATCTCAGCTTTATGCTCAAAAAACTAGAAGAGGAATATAAAAACAACGGAATGGAAATAAACTTTCCGAATAAATAATACCGAATACCCAACAACAGAAAACAAGGATATGAGAAACCTAGAGATAGACGAGGGAAGACAAGTAAATGAAACAGATAAATTTAAGTATTTAGGAACCACAATATCGAACCAGGGAACAATAGAAGAAGATATAAACAACAGACTAAGACAAACAAGAAACTGTATAAGACAACTAAATTCAGTGCTGTGAGAACATTACGATAAAGACAAAAAAGAGAATATATAATACCATGACAAGAAGTATCCTGACATATGGGTCCGAAAACTGGACAATAAACAAGAGAAATAGAGGTAGAATAAGAGCAGTAGAAATGGAGTTCCTGAGGAGAAGCTGTAGACTTACAAAAAGAGACAGAATTGAAAACGCAGAGATAAAGCGGAGAATGGGAGTGCAATCAGACATAATCGACTATATAGAGAAGAAGAGACTATCCTGGTACGGCCACGTCAGAAAAGCGGACAGAGGACGCTGGATAAACAAAATCACAGAATAGAGCCCGATGGGAAGAAGAAAGAGAGGAAGACCCCAAAGGTCATTCAGAGACGAAATCGATGAGGCTATGGAGAAAAGAACCCTGCGAGATGGAGACTGGAATGACAGGGAAAATTGGAGAAAACGGTTGAGTGAAGGAAGACAGTGAAAACTGTGAAAATCCTTAGTAGTAGTAAAATATTTTATACCTGCTATACTGATGAAAAAAATTACACTATAATATTCGATATTTTCTGTTAAAAATCATGTGTTGTGCAATAAAATCACCAACGATTTCTAAACAATTTAAATAAAATGCTTTAAAATATTATAAAAGTTCCCGGCACGATTTCCTGTATTATATCTGTTAAAGTTATTTGTTACTTGCGTGTATCGATGGATATATTTGAAATCCGCGCGTTTGTAAAGTTTTGATTTAAAAGTAAGTTTGGAAGTTATTTTTGGGCTGGCCTATTAAATGAAAAAAGTTCACTTTCAGTTGAGAGTCGAACTGGAAACGTTTTATTTGATGTTTTCCTCAGTTGCTTGGTCTTTGTCTGAAAGGAATTTTAATGGAAAATTCAATTTAACGTTTTCTTTGATTTCTACCACTTATACACATTACTAGTGGATACAGTATGTCATTCGTGTTTTTGATTAAAGACCAACTTTGTGGGGTGGTCGTCAGTTTGATTGCTTTTAAACAATTTTATCAATAACTTCCGTCTAAAGCTAAACGTAAAGCACTTTCTTTTTCTTTATTAATTATATTTACGTTACCATATTTTATTAAAGTAGAATAAAATACTGTATATTTCATTTCAATAAAATAAATTCAATAAAATAAATTCGTAATCTAGACTATTTCTTACTACAGAACATAAAAAAACATAAAATATCCAGGGGGAAATAAACAACAAACAAAAAACAACTTTTCCAGCCAAAGAGAGATTTGAACATAATAGTAAAATAAAAAAAAACCATATAAGAAGCAATCATATTTTTTTAAGATTATAAGATTATACATGTCATCATCAGTGTCTTTGTATTTATGTCGATGCAGAGTTAGCTTCCTTAATTATATTTTTCCATAAGCTCCTAGTACTAGATAAATAGTAATCCCCTTATTCCAGCCTAATTTTTCCTAATTTCCCGCCGTGTCGTGCCTAAGCGTCCTTAAATATCTCTTTTGGCCTTTCCTTCCTACTCCTTTCCGGCTCGACGATGAACATACCCAGACCATCATCATCTATGCCCTCTCATTTTGGCACCGGTCAGTGCCATTCGTAGATTTTTCCTATCATTAACATCAATCAGCCAGTATGGACTGCTAAATATATGCCTTCCTCAGTTTTCATCGTTTTCTACACTAGACCGCTTGTAGTCAGTTTCCTGCTACTATTTTCACGACGTTCATTTATCTAATCGGTGGGCGTCATCGGCCTCTTCGGTGACTGCGTACGTTTTAAAATATTTCTTAGTCATATGAAGATTAAAAATAAAAAATACACCATTAACTACAAAATAGCAAATTGGCAAATTGGGTAAAATAAGTTTAATTAAGGAATACATCTCTGACCTTGGTTTAACAAGGTCAGAGATGTATCCACATTTAGGTTAGCTCCGATAATATTGTTTAACTCTAATAGATTAAAGTGAACAACAATAGGTAATAGTGTTTACTAGAAAATCTACAGTGCTTCATCGATTGACCTGAAATTGCAGTGAGTAAAATTAATATTCTCAATAATACATAATACAATATATTCTGAAAGTCAACAAAATTATCACAAAGGCTGCTTCGACCGGTTCTCAGAGAGACTTTTATATAAAAGTCTGCTGATAATACTGAGCCGGATTGGCACGGGTAAAAAATTGACTATCATAAATAAATTTAAAGACAAAAATTATTAACCAAAAATGAACCCAAAGAAAAATAATTCTTTACAAAACACCACACCGTCTATATACTCAAACGTAACTTTGTCTCGTCCCAACCTTTGCTGGAGACGGTCGCATAAATTTGTTTCTCTAGTACAAAAATATCTATTATTATAGTAACCAGTTCTTATTGTAAACTATATCGTTAATTACTAATATTAATTATCAGTGTTCTAAAAACGCAAACAAAATAAAACAAGTGGTATTTCCAAACGCCAAATACCGGCAAATAAAAGTCATAGGCGTATCATAAATAATTGATCGTGATGTATAAAATATTTAATCGTGATACAGGATGGACATAGACAATCCCTTCTTAAATTCAAACAAAGTGAGCAGATCTCCGCCGAGATGTCCAACTTCAGAAAAACACATTGCTAATCTGCAAATAACTACCATGCAACAACCATCGAGCAACAGAACCTTGTCTAGCGAACAACAAAGCAATGTAAATTGCTCAACCAATATACTACTCCAAGAGACAGAGTCAACTGAGAACCAACATGAACAACCAGGTAACTCTTTTCTTTCTAATCATGCTTCTTCTTCTTCTTCTTATCTACCGTCACAAATATACATCTCTACTCCACAAGATAGCCAAGAAAACCAAGAACATGAATGGAAAACTGTTCAAGCCCACAAACGAGCAAGAAATGACAGCCCTGGAGGTGATAAACAACTAAAACAAACAATAATGAGCGATTACTGGCTCAAAGCACCCACACCAACGTCTAATAGATTTGCTAGCTTAGATGAAGTACCTGATGAGACCAACCAAACCAGAACTGATGCAGTTAAAGAAAGTATTCAACCCCCACCCATATTTGTTTCAGATGTAGGTGATATACAACCTCTTCGACAATTGTTAGAAACAATATCCCCTCTGGGATATTCCATCAAATGTCTCTACAACGACCAAGTAAAGATCCAGCCCTCAACTTCTGAATATTACCGAATCATAACCAAAGCACTCAATGAGAAAAAAACACATTATTACACCTACCAAAAAAAGGAAGAAAGAACATTCCGAGTTGTGCTTCGTAATATGCATCAGACAGCAGATAAAGACGCTTTAGTACATGAGCTGGGATTAATGGGACACGAAGTAACCAACATAGCTAATATATATAAGAATGGATCAAAAATAGCGCTTCCGCTCTTTTATATAGAATTAAAAACTAAGCCAAATAATAAAGACATATATGATGTGAGAGCACTCCAGAACATGATTGTGTCCTTCGAACCACCATATCCCAAACGTCAGGTTCCCCAATGTACCAAATGTCAACGCTACGGTCACACACAAAAATTCTGCCATATGCCTCCAAGATGCGTAAAGTGTGCAAGTAATCATCTTACTTTACACTGTCCACGAAAAGAACGCAGCAATAACGTAAAATGTGTACTTTGTAACGGAAACCATCCGGCCAACTATAAGGGCTGCAGCGTATACAAACAAATACAAAAAGAAAAATTCCCCCAACTCAGAAAGAATCAAGAGACCCATAGAACAGATACCTATGAAACTAATAGTCAAAGAGTAACCCCTGGTGTTTCTTACGCTCAAAAAACTTCAGGAAATAGTCAAGCGGATGAAATCACAAATCAACAAACTAATGTCGGCTCAAACCATTCAACGAAAATTGCCAACCTTGAAAACCTGATGACAAAACTAGTAGAGAGAATGGACACCATGCTTAATCTTCTTATGACTATGATTTCCAAAATGCACTAATGCAACACAGACTTAAAATAGCCGTCTGGAATTCAAATGGCCTAACGAACCACATCCAAGAAATAAAAATTTTCCTCGACGAGAAGAAAATTGATGTTATGCTTGTATCAGAAGCTCATCTAACAGACAAAAACTATATAAAAATTCCAAAATACATTGTCTACTACACAAAACATCCAAATGACAAGGCACACGGTGGCACAGCTATCATTATCAAATCTAATATAAAACACCATGAGTTAAATAAGTTCAGTGAAAAGTACCTGCAATCAACTAGCATTGTCATCGAAGACTGGTTAGGCAACCTTACCTTATCTGCGGTTTACTGTCCTCCTGGTCAACCAATCAACGAAAACAACTTTAGCACCTATTTTAGTTCTCTTGGACACAAATTCATAGCAGGAGGAGACTTTAACTGTAAACATCATCACTGGGGCTCTAGGATAATTACAACAAGGGGTAGACAACTGCTGAAGTCAATAACAGGAAACAACCTACAACACATATCTACAGGAGAACCAACTTATTGGCCTACAGATCCAAATAAAACACCAGATCTCTTAGACTTCTGTGTGATTAAAGGTATCTCTCTTAACTACTTAGCAATAGAATCATGCTGGGACCTCTCTTCAGATCATTCTCCCATTCTAATTGACCTAGACTCCAAAATCATACTCCGAAATAAGCCTCCAGTCCTAACCAATAATCAAACAAATTGGAAAATATTCCGAAGCGCACTAGCAGAACAAATACCAACGAACTTGCCACTTAAAACAGAATTACAAATTGAAAATGCGGTACAACAACTTACTACCTCCATACAAAAGGCAGGTTGGATTTCTACTCCTGAACAAACAACATGGAAGGAAAGCATAAACTGTTCGCAAAGTGCAAAAAACCTGATCGATGAGAAAAGAAAACTTAGGAAAAAGTGGCAAAACACACACGCTCCAATCGACAAACAAAATTTAAACAGAATTACCAGAAGACTTAAAAATCTATTAAAAGAAGAGAAAAACAGGGGGATCCAAACTTACTTAGAAAATTTGACTCCGTCCAAAGACACCAATTATTCTCTATGGAAGGCGACGAGAAAGGTAAAAGGTCCACAAGACGCCATACCTCCTCTAAAAAATGTCAAAGGTAAATGGGCAAGAACAGACACAGAAAAATCTGAGACATTCGCAGAACATCTTTCTACAGTATTTAGTCCATTTAACAGAGTAGTGCCATTAGAACAAGAAGAACCATTTAATTCTTTTCTTGAGGCTCCATATCAAATGGAACTACCAATCACCAAGTTTAATATTAAAGAAGTAAAACACATAATAAAGAATGAGATACAACCCAATAAGGCTCCGGGATTCGACCTCATAACGGGTAAGATCCTTCAGGAACTAACCAATGACTGCTACAGAACAATCACTATGATCTTCAATGCTATGCTTAGTCTGCATTACTTTCCTCTGCAATGGAAAGTGGCACAGATTATACTCATTCAAAAACCTGGTAAAGATCCAAAAGATGTCAACTCATACCGACCGATTAGTCTATTCCCAGTCATCTCTAAGGTCTTTGAAAAACTTCTGCTACGAAAAATCAAACCAATATTGGACGAAAAGTGTCTCATACCTGACCATCAATTTGGTTTTCGTAACCAACATGGTACAATCGAACAAGTTCACAGACTATACACAACAATAAGAAGTAGTCTCGAGAACAAGCAATACTGTACTGCAGCCTTTTTAGACGCCTCTCAAGCTTTTGACAAGGTGTGGCATACAGGACTTCTGTACGAATTAAAGAAAAATTTACCTTACCCTTACTTTAAACTGCTTCAATCATACCTTACAGAAAGGAGATACCTGGTAAAATATAATGAAGCCCATACAAAACTCTACCCCATCCTATCTGGTGTACCTCAGGGTAGTGTGCTCGGACCGATTCTGTACCTGATATATACAGCTGACTTGCCAATAAGCAATAACCTAACGCTTGCAACATTCGCAGATGATACTGCTTTCTTGGCCTCTCATAGCAACCCAATAATAGCATCAGAGAGACTGCAACTACATCTGAACAAAACAAATGAATGGCTTAAACTCTGGAGAATTAGAGTAAACCCCTCAAAATCCACACAAATTACATTTACTCTAAGAAGAGGTACATGTCCACAAGTTAACCTCAATGGACATCCTTTGCCCCAAAAGCATGACGTAAAATACTTAGGTATTCACCTTGACAAACGTCTAACTTGGACCAAACATATATGGACGAAAAGGCTTCAATTGGGAATTTTATACAGAAAACTTTACTGGATGTTGGGAAAAAACTCTCACCTATCGATCGACAACAAGCTGCTGATATACAATAAAATAATAAAACCCACTTGGACATATGGCTCGCAGCTCTGGGGTTCAGCTAGCAAATCTAATATTATGATAATACAAAGATTTCAATCCAAAACTCTGAGAACAATCGCTAATGCACCTTGGTATATCCAGAATGATGCAATACATAGAGATCTTCAGGTACTAACAGTCTCTGAAGAGTGCAAAAAATCTTCTGAACAATATCAAAACAGGTTGCGGGTGCATCCTAATACCCTGGCACACAACCTTCTCAACAACCAACAAGCGAAGAGATTGAAGCGACATGACCCCTTGGACATACCTCACCGATCCTGACAGAGCCTACAGTAGTGGGAGTTAGGCCCTCAACAGCACCCAGACATTGTGATCAGTGCCGCTTTTAGTGCTCGCGTATCAGTGTATGTGCGCATCCTACCGGTAAAAAAGCCAACTTGTGTCGTGATGATTTGGTCACTGGACCTTACATCTCTCTGTCATGTAAAGACAAAAAGTTTTACTTATTGTTTTCACTGCAAAACAGATTGTAAAAAATCTTAAATGTTAATAAAAAAAAAAAAAAAAAAAAAAAAAAAAAAAAAAAAAAAAAAAAAAAACGTAACTTTATTCAAATATCCGGCAAAAGACCAAGCTATTGTACTACCTACCATAAAAGGAATTGAAACTCATGAATATATAGTTGCCATTGGATCACTTGTCCTTCCAAAAAACATAGTTTTGCCTCCAAAATTGTAAACAGCCGCATTTGCATTTATTTATCTTCTCAAAGAATAGTAGACCAACTCATTGATTCACACAAACACGTTAAAATTAGCAACGTGCAAGTAGAAGTCCACAGATTAATAACTCCAGCCTTACGATTAGTCATTTAGAATGTTTGTCCAACCATTCCAAACGAAGTTATAAAAGAATAACTCAAGAAAATGGGAATTATATCCAAATCAAAAATGACATTTCTTCGAGTGGGTATGTCTGAGACAGAATATAACCATGTTCTGAGTTTTCGGCGGCAAATCTACATCAATCCATTAGAAAACTTATCCATAACAGACTTTTTCAACATTTCTTTTGATTTCACAACATATCGAATATACCTTTCTATAGACGAATTTAATTGTTCTAAATGTCGAACAAAAGGACACTGAGAAGTTGACTGCATTCATAAAACGGATTCGCCCAGTGAACAAATGGAAACAGAAGTACCTGAAAATCCTAATTCAAATAACCAAACCAATATACAGCAAACTGAAACCACCAATAAAACTCTTTTTGAAGTAAACATTCCGTATAACCCTCCAGCTCCTATCCTATCTATAACTAACAATGATAACTTACCTTTAAATAAAGATGAGGCCGCCAAAAGACAATTATCAAATTCTCCAGATGTTTCTGATATTCCTACATCACAAGACGTCTTCTTTGTTTTCAAAACACCTAAACCAAAAAAAAATAGCCAAGTCGACTGAAAACACATTTGCTGTCCTCTACTCTATTAAAAACTTAATAGGACAAAAAAAATCCGACCTTTCGTATAGGTTATTCAGAAATATGCCTATTTTTAGAAAATGCCACTATCTCTAAAATCCCTGAACTTATAGCAAAAGAATACACCAATGAAATATCCGAAATTATTGACATTCTCACTTTTATCTATCAGAAGAATCTGGCAACGACACAATTAGTGGGGATAAATAATGTAGGTTATGTAGGTATGTAGGTTATACTTTACAAAAGATAGGAAAATAAATTTACTTGTCGATCCCAGAAAAGTTACTTAAATAGTCGGGTAGAGTCTGACAGACCGAAAATGCAAATTACTAGCGAACTATTATACACTAATGCAAACCCCGTTGTTCATTGTTGATCGACATGTAGAGGGAAAGGTACTGACGAAAGCAGCGCAGTCCGACATAAAATAAGCACTATTCAGCAAAGAAAAGGCACAAAACATTGCTCCGCAAATTATACGATACTCTCAATGACCACCATCTGGGAAAGGTCGTATATTCCTTACTGCAAAATAGACGTTTTTTCGTTATGCTGGAGGGTAAAGTAAGTAGGTGGAGAGTTCAAAAAAACGGCCTCCCACAGGGAAGTGTTTTAGCACCAATGCTCTTCAATATATACACAAACGATCAACCTACTCCGACCGAAACCAAGCACTTCCTCTATGCTGACGATCTTGCAATATGTGCTCAAGGAAATAGTTTTAAAGAAGTGGAGGAGAAACTTGAAACTGTCTTAAAAACAATGACAGCGTACTACCTGCAGAATTCTCTGAGACCCAATCCCTCTAAAACCCAAGTCTGCGCTTTCCACCTTCGCACAAAGGAAGCCAAGCGAAAACTCCAAATTGTGTGGAATGGTAATACATTAGAACACACAAACCAACCTATATATCTTGGAGTAACTCTGGACCGGTCCCTCACCTACAGACAACATTGCATAAAAACAAGAGGGAAAGTAACAACTAGGAACAGCATACTCAGAAAGCTAACGGGAAGTAAATGGGGCGCACGTCCTGGCGTTTTAAGAACAACGGCACAGGCACTGTGTTTCTCAACTGCTGAATATGCATGCCCCGTTTGGAGCAGATCTGTCCACAATAAACAAGTTGATACTGCGCTAAATGAGACATGCAGGATAGTAACAGGGTGCATGAAACCAACGCCACTTTCAAATCTATATAGAGCAGCGGGTTTTGCAGAACCCTCAACACGCAGAGGCGCTGCAGAACACATAGAGAAAATTAAACAGATCGCGGACGATCGGCATGCCCTGTACAAAACTCGAACACCACGAAAGCGACTAAAATCTAGGAAAAGCTTCCTTGGAACAGTGAAGGATGAACCGCCTGAGTATTTTCCACTTCCCCAGGTTCAATGGGCCGGCCAGACCCTAGACTTTAAAACGTGGAAAACCTTAAATAGGATAAGAACGGGGGTTGCTACAGTAAAATCAAACATGGCAAAATGGGGAAAAATAAACCAAGATGATGTGAACTGTGACTGTGGAGAAACACAGAATATGGAACATCTTCTTACATGCAGAAACTGTCCTCATCGATGTACCCTTGAAGATTTGTGGCTCGCCAACAAAGATGGAACCGACGTAGCCCGATACTGGGCCGAAATTTTATGAATGACATGTCCGGACACGATAAAGTAAAGTAAGTAGCAAAGACAAAGTTGATCGAAGAGTTAAGCATTAACACTATTTTTAAAATAAAACTAGTAAAATAAAAGAGAACAATAAATAGTTGAAAAGAAGTTTTAATAAAATAAATATTTAATATCAAACGTGTTATGTTTATACTGTAACATTTTTTTATAGTTAATATATTAAATTATTTCTAATCCCTTTACCCCTGTGGTCGAGATACATTCATGGTCAGTTTACCATCGGCAGAATGTTGTTGAACCTACCGACTTCTCAGAGAACGAAAGGTTCTAATCCTTTCCTTTTTAATCCTGAGTATAAAAGGAACTAATGCTTTTTGGTGAAGGCGGGTTCTTTTGGATAAATTCGGAACGTAATTCAGAAGATTTTATTTTCCTCACGTCCAGTTACTAGTACCGTATTTACCCCAAATTGTCCGATCGTCGTTTGAACTTTACCTTCTTAGAAATGGATACAGGCTGACCTGTCGTGTTTAAGTGTAAGTTTTTTTTAGAGGAACCAACTCACTTCTAGTTGGGCGAACTTTGAGGACAGCCGCTCGCTTATATTACCGTCTCTGTGTTATCTTCTCTGTGCATTTTTTTTAGTGTGTATACATTTATATAGTTTGAGTTTCTAAATCTAATATATTAAATTAAATAATATAAACAATCGTAAAATAGTTTTCTAAACACAATTCAGATTTCTGCTTTACAATCTGAGCCTTCTAAGAATTGCAAGGCAAACAGACGTTGATAAAAGATGTTAAAAGAGACATGGGGAATCTAAAATTTGCATTCCACGACATGTCTTTTACAACTAAGCAGAAATCCTTAGCGAATTGTGTTTCTTGTACTCCCACAGAGTAAATCCGAATAAAATGAGAAAAGGCAGCAAATATTTGATTTCACGCAAACAAATCCCATGTATCTCTTGATACGTATTTCGACCTAATAGGTCTCGTCAGAAGAGCTATTCATGAGGTTTCTCAACGTGAAAAATCAATATTTTCTGCCTTTTAAGAAGCAACAATAACATGGCTTCGATACGGACGCAGTAGCGACATCTAATTAAACAATCGTAAAATAGTTTTCGAAACACAATTCAGATTTCTGCTTTATAATCTGAGCCTTCTAAGGGAGTACAAGAAACACAATTCGCTAAGGATTTCTGCTTAGTTGTAAAAGACATGTCGTGGAATGCAAATTTTAGATTCCCCATGTCTCTTTTAACATCTTTTATCAACGTCTGTTTGCCTTGCAATTCTTAGAAGGCTCAGATTATAAAGCAGAAATCTGAATTGTGTTTCGAAAACTATTTTACGATTGTTTAATTAGATGTCGCTACTGCGTCCGTATCGAAGCCATGTTATTGTTGCTTCTTAAAAGGCAGAAAATATTGATTTTTCACGTTGAGAAACCTCATGAATAGCTCTTCTGACGAGACCTATTAGGTCGAAATACGTATCAAGAGATACATGGGATTTGTTTGCGTGAAATCAAATATTTGCTGCCTTTTCTCATTTTATTCGGATTTACTCTGTGGGAGTACAAGAAACACAATTCGCTAAGGATTTCTGCTTAGTTGTAAAAGACATGTCGTGGAATGCAAATTTTGGATTCCCCATGTCTCTTTTAACATCTTTTATCAACGTCTGTTTGCCTTGCAATTCTTAGAAGGCTCAGATTATAAAGCAGAAATCTGAATTGTGTTTCGAAAACTATTTTACGATTGTTTAATTAGATGTCGCTACTGCGTCCGTATCGAAGCCATGTTATTGTTGCTTCTTAAAAGGCAGAAAATATTGATTTTTCACGTTGAGAAACCTCATGAATAGCTCTTCTGACGAGACCTATTAGGTCGAAATACGTATCAAGAGATACATGGGATTTGTTTGCGTGAAATCAAATATTTGCTGCCTTTTCTCATTTTATTCGGATTTACTCTGTGGGAGTACAAGAAACACAATTCGCTAAGGATTTCTGCTTAGTTGTAAAAGACATGTCGTGGAATGCAAATTTTAGATTCCCCATGTCTCTTTTAACATCTTTTATCAACGTCTGTTTGCCTTGCAATTCTTAGAAGGCTCAGATTATAAAGCAGAAATCTGAATTGTGTTTCGAAAACTATTTTACGATTGTTTAATTAGATGTCGCTACTGCGTCCGTATCGAAGCCATGTTATTGTTGCTTCTTAAAAGGCAGAAAATATTGATTTTTCACGTTGAGAAACCTCATGAATAGCTCTTCTGACGAGACCTATTAGGTCGAAATACGTATCAAGAGATACATGGGATTTGTTTGCGTGAAATCAAATATTTGCTGCCTTTTCTCATTTTATTCGGATTTACTCTGTGGGAGTACAAGAAACACAATTCGCTAAGGATTTCTGCTTAGTTGTAAAAGACATGTCGTGGAATGCAAATTTTAGATTCCCCATGTCTTTTTTAACATCTTTTATCAACGTCTGTTTGCCTTGCAATTCTTAGAAGGCTCAGATTATAAAGCAGAAATCTGAATTGTGTTTCGAAAACTATTTTACGATTGTTTAATTAGATGTCGCTACTGCGTCCGTATCGAAGCCATGTTATTGTTGCTTCTTAAAAGGCAGAAAATATTGATTTTTCACGTTGAGAAACCTCATGAATAGCTCTTCTGACGAGACCTATTAGGTCGAAATACGTATCAAGAGATACATGGGATTTGTTTGCGTGAAATCAAATATTTGCTGCCTTTTCTCATTTCTCATTAAATAATATAGTTATAAAGTACCTTTCAATTTAAATAACTTCAGTGCTTGATACAAGTAAAGTGTTATAGTTAAGTATATTAACTTCAGTGCAGTGCGGCAGTCATCGAGAATTACTGTAAGTTATCATAATTATAGGATCTTCAATTATCTGGGCGAATCTACGTCGACTATCTCATCACCTGTAGTTATTGTTAACTACCGATGTAACCATTGAACTCAAAGAACATTTACTATTTTCTTAAGAACTTTTAATAAACTTTAATAACTTTTAATAAATCATAATTACGAACATCTAATCCTTCGTTAATCATTAAACATGCGAATAGATAATTAACTAAAACCAAGTGCGGGTGGTTTAATTTTTATGATATAGCATTCTTAAAACCCTTTTGTATTCTTTGAATTTAAATCTAACCAATTTTGTTTTTTGTTATAATTGTTATTTAATTTTTTTACTGCACCCGTTATCTCGAGATACGCCCATAAAACTTTATTTGTGCATGATTGTATTATACTGTTTTTGTAAAGGTATTTACTAAATATAATACTGTTCATTTATAGATGTATACAACCATTGACCAATTGATGGTACAATTTTTATTACTTGTGTGTACATTCAGCTGCCTATATCATTGTGGTGTTGAATGTATTGTTTTTTTTTATGTATAAATTTTATTTAACAATAAAACACTGAAAACTTTGTTTTCAAACTTTGACAAAATTTATTTTAAATATTATCACTACAGCTGTTTCGGCTAATTGCCTTTCTCAAGTGATCTATTTTGGCTTGGGTTTACAAATTTATAGTCTCTAATGAAATAGGTTGAGGAGGGGAGAACTGTTTGTCTCAAGTTGGTCATTCAGAATTATATATGTGTTTTTTAATTTGTTGATTTTCATAGATTCTAACAAAGATAGCTTAATGCCTTTATTTTGAATGTGAAGAATTTTAAATTTGTCATTAAAAGAATGATTATGATCTAGAAGGTGAAGTGCGTATGCCGAATCTGTTTTTCTATTCTTGAAAGCCCTTTTATGTTCTGCTATTCGTTTATCAAAGTTTCTACCAGTTTGACCGATGTAAGTTTTGGAGCAGTCGCCACATTGAAGTTTGTACACACCACTATTTAAGTGTTTTTTATTTTGACTCCTGTTATTTTTAATATATTTGCCTAGGTTGTTATTTGTTTGGAAAGCTGGTGTTATTCCTTTCTTTTTTATGTGTTTGGCAATTTTTGTTGTTATTTTGCCTGTATATGTAATCGAGCAGAAGGTACTGGGTTTATTCTCTGGTTATGGAAATGCTAATTTCAGGGCCTAATCTCTGAGCCTAAATATCTTTCCTTATCTCTTTCTTCTCTAGGGTTTCTTAATTTTCTCATTAAACCCCAAAAAGTTAAGTGGCGCCCTGTTTCTATCTTATCTTATCTTTGGTAATTTTACACATCTATCTTTTTGTTTATTTCTGTATCTTTTCTCATATATCTTATCTTGTCTTATCTTTACTTATTTCGTTCGTTTGACCCATTCCCGGTTCCAAAAGCTAGTTCCGAACCGACGACTCGCTCTTCACCAACCATCTGGCTGCCGTTCGCAGTGTCACCAAATAGGTTTTCGAGGTTACAATACCAATGCAACATTTTTTTTTCAAAATTATTTTACCTACAATTATTGTTTGACACAATATTTGTGTGGCGCGCAAATTTTTGGTAAATCGATATTTTCGGTTTTCTCCCTTACATGAAGTGGCAAACGTTTTTGCATCTTTTTTTGGGTTCAAAAATTGATATTCTTGGGAAAACTAACTCTCAATTTTGTCTCCGACGACTGGACTATATTGATATGAATATTTTCCTAGATTCTAATAATTTGTATTTTACCAGTTATGTCTTTTATTATTTTTATAAAATTATATTTTTTAGTATTACTAATACAGCTATATAATGATATCAATAGAGATTATTAATTTGTCTATCTATATTAATACTTATTGAATGTTATAAACATCGTTCAAAGCACAATAGACACAAAAGAAATTTCACCCACATTCGAGTAACAACTCTATTACAAATAGTCGCTATACTTCTGTGTTAATCAGAATAGCGTGCTATACCAAGCAGCAATTGACAGATAATTAAGCCTTAGGGCACTACTATATAAGATGAAGTTTGGATCGAGTTTCCAAATATAGATACAGCTTTGAGCCGAGATTTGTCGCTTGGATATTATATACAGAAGTGAGGAGGATAATAGTTCTGTTTGAGAATTGGATAGTGGTAGTTGTGTATTGTGCTAATGTTATTGTTAATGGAAATTTAATGGATAGTTAATGGAAATACTTTGAAATTATTCCATTATAAACCAAACCAAACAAAACAATACACAAATAATTTTATCAATGTAGAAAGTATTTAGGTTAATTAATCTTTAAATAAGTTTTTTAACATAGGTATTGTTAAAATTATTAAACAAATATGACCATATTCCAGTGCGAGGGCAAAAATGAAAATAGAAAAAACGAATCAGTCTCTTTTTGTATTTTGTACTGTTAGACTGTATCCAGAAATTTAGTGTCTCAAAAACTTATTTTAATAACAGCTATAAAACTGAATAATCTCTTGTAAATACTCTATTGTTGTATAATTATCACAGCTACCCAAGCTGCCAAGACCGGCATATAGCCAAGTCAACTGTAGGTAGATACGTACAATCATATTAAATCATTCAAGCGCTCACTTCGTTCGGCGCGTAATATCGGGCGCGTCAAGAAAAGTCATGCTTCTCCGCCTCATAAAGTAATATACTATTGTCTCAAGTTGGTCATTCAGAATTATATCTGTGTTTTTTAATTTGTTGATTTTCATAGATTCCAACAAAGATAGCTTAAGGCCTTTATTTTAATGTGAAGAATTTTATATTTTATATTCGTCATTAAAAAAATGATCATGATCTAGAAGGTAAAGTGCGTATGTTGAATCTGGTTTTCTATTACTAAAAGCATTTTTATGTTCTGGTATTCGTTTTTTAAAATTTCTACCCGTTTGTCCGATGTAAGTTTTTGTTCAGTCGCCACATTTAAGTTTGTGCATACCAATGTGTAACTGTTTTTTATTTTAGCTCTTGTTGTTATTAATATATTTGCTTAAGTTGTTATTTGTTCTCAACGCTGCTGTTATTCCTTTATTTTTTATGTATTTGCCTATTTTTGTTGATATTTTGCTTGTATATGTAATCGAGCAGAAGGTACTGGGTTTTTTCTCTGGTGGTGGAAATACTAATTTCAGGACTGTCTTGTGTAGTTTTTGATTTAATAATTTATTAATTGTTTGTTCGTTGTATCGATTGTTTACTGCCATTTGCTTAATTATATTTAATTCTGTCTCAAAGTTGTATTTTGACATCGTAATTTCTGTTAATCTATGTAACATACTATGATAGGCTGCCAGTTTATGTTGTGTGCGATGGGATGATGAATTGTGTATAGTCGTGTCAGTATGGGTAGGTTTACACGACACGACTATACACATTCTTGGTGAAGTTTTATGGTTCAGAAATATGTCAATTTAGAGATACTTTAAAGAAACACTGTGTTATTACCTTGCTAAACAAAAGACATGTTTGCAATGTGCCACTGTCTTATTTTTCCAGTTAAATGATTTATGTAATTTGCTGATCGTCTAATCCAGTATTATTTCATTATAAATTGATTTACTATACGTTGACCGACTCTGCTAAACTCATGTTATCACTAATTCATAACATGTACTTAGCGTATATTGTAGAATTGATGTCGGTATTCATTAAATATAACGCTTTCAAGAACATCGAAGAGCTAATATGAAATGTTTATTTGTTTTTAAAAGCAATCTAAATGTTCTGTTTAGGGTTCTATTTAGAATTTTATGTAATAGAAATGTACAAGTTTTTAATTAAAATATATTATATTGTTATGTTCCAATTAAATATTTACATATTAGCGAAATATTTCAAGCTTAGAAACTATTTAGTTATGAATATTATATATTACAAATGATTATTTTACATATTAATAATTAAAGTATTTTGTAGATTTTATTGGTTTATACAGGGTGGTCCCTAAGTAATTGTACAAAAAGGAACAGTAGATTCGACAAAATAAAATATTACGATTTAAGCAGAATTGCTATTATAAAATGATAATATGAAGAAAGATACAGGGTGTTAAAGTGGAAATTTAAAATTTTATTTTTCGCTATAACTTTCATATTTGTAAACTTTTATGTATTAAAATTTACAACTGAGTACTTTTAAATATGAGAAATTTTAATTTAATGCAAAATTTGATGTATCTGATAGAAAACGTGGCATATGCCACATATTTGGTATACATTTGCACTTAACTTTTTTGCTCTTGAAGTTACCGGTATTTGTGATAAAAAATATTAAAAAGTCATTTATTTAATAAAAAAAGGTATACGTATTAATAACTTCAAAACTCAACAGTTTTCGAGATCATCTCATTTTGGAGATCAGCTGCATACCTCTTATTTAAGGCAATTACTCCAGGCATAGATGTCCTTAAAAGAATAAACCAAGAACGCAAGAACTTTTCGAAACCATCAAGAAAAGGAAAACGACTTATCTAGGTCAAATCATGCGAAATGAAAAATACCAGTTCCTCCAACTTATAATCGAGGGTAAAATTGAAGGCAAGAGAGGAATGGGACGCAAGATAGAAATATCCCGGCTCCGAAACATAAGGCAATGGACAGGGATTAACGACATACAATCTCGGATACATATTGCAAGAAACAGAGAATTAATGGAAAATGTGATCGCTAACATCCATTAGTGGATTTGCACCTGAAGAAGAAGACTCCAGGAAACGAAGAAAAAATAGACAAATACTTCTGAATTTTGGTATGAAATGCCATTAACTATAGTTAACAGTTAACGAAATATTAAATAAAATAAATAGATCAGCAGGATAATTATTTATAATAGTATTTGACAAAATAGCCTAATAATCAGATTTTACATAAAACATTTTACGTTTTATATTAAATTAAGCTAATAATCAAATCTTCAACAACTTGTCACTATAATCGGAGAATACAGTGAGCGAATGGTACTAGAGATTAATACCAAAAAGACCAAATTCATTATCATCTCCAGAAACTTGGATGCATTTGAAAACTCCACCATAACACTGAATAGTAAATCCATAGAAAGAGTGAGTAAATTTAAATACCTGGGATCGTGGCTTTTTGAAGACTGGGCATCGGACAGGGAAGTAAAATGTCGCATTGAGCAAGCTCGACAAGCTTTCGTAAAATTCAAGAAGGTACTGACTTGTTCTGAGTTCGATCTTCAACTGAGACTAAGGTTTACTAAGTGCTACGTATGGTCAGTGCTGCTATATGGCGTAGAGGGCTGGACACTCAAAACGAGGGATATAAACAGATTGGAAGCTTTCGAAATGTGGCTTTATCGCCGTATCCTAAAAATACCATGGACAGCGAAAATCACAAATATAGATGTCCTTAAAAGAATAAACCAAGAACGCCAACTTTTCGAAACCATCAAGAAAAGGAAAACGGCGTATCTAGGTCACATCATGCGAAATGAAAAATACCAGTTCCTCCAACTTATAATCGAGGGTAAAATTGAAGGCAAGAGAGGAATGGGACGCAAGAAAATGTCCTGGCTCCGAAACATAAGGCAATGGACAGGGGTTAACGACATAGAATCTCTGATACATATTGCAAGAAATAGAGAGTTAATGGAAAATGTGATCGCTAACATCCATTAGTGGATTTGCATCTGAAGAAGAAGAAGAATAATCAAAACATTTTATTTATTTAAAAACCAAATTAAATAATAGTTAAACTAGATAACGATAACCTTTTTGTCGAAGTAAGTGTTTGATATGTTTACCTTTTTCTTTAATTCATTTGTCAATACATTCCATAAAAGATCGTCTCATATTAAATATTTAGCATCATTTATTCTAAAGAAACTGCTGCATTATTCATTATAAGCATTATAATTTTAACAGTACGTATTTTTTGGGATATTTTATGAATTAATAATAATCTTAATTAATTAATAATATCAATATCTCACCACATGACCAAGGAATATGACTACCATGACCAATCCAACGTTCAGGAAACTTAGTAAATATTTAAGTATGTTCTTACTGCCCTCTCTCTATAATGTGTTGGTTTCTTAATGTAATCTTGCATAAACCACATATTTTGCCTCAAGTTTGATGACAGTTCTTCCAAGAAATTAATAAAATTATTTTGTAAAAAATGTAAATAAATATATCCATTCAAATTACAAGGTAATTCGTATGTCCGTAAAAAATACCGATAGATTTATATCATACGTTTATTTGAACTTCACGTTTCTCCTTTAATATATTGATGTTTTTTAATATACATTTGAATAATGGTGAACTATACATATTTTCTTGATAAAATTATGTATCTTTATTATTTTTTACCAATAACAGAGCTAACTTAAAAAAGAGCAAAAAGGTTAAGTGCAAATTTATGCCCCATATGTGGGGCAAAAAACATGTAATTATAAATTTCTATCCATAAATATTTATAAACGAAAGTTGTAGCGAAAAATAAAATTTTAAATTTCCACTTTTTTCTTGTATTTTTTTCTGTGTAACGCTCTGTATTTTTCTTAATATCAACATTTTATTAAAGCAAATTGGCTTAAATCGTAATATTTTGAAATGCAAAATCTACGGTTTATTTTTGTATAATTACTTAAGGACCACCCTGTATAATTGACTATATTTAAACAGTTGAAAATGTTGAACAAATTGCTAATTTCAACGGGTCAGTAGTACCGTAATCACAATGCCGAATTACGTGACAGTTAAATTTATAGTTTTAATAAATAATTATGGAATAATTATCATCATCTGTTGGAGCTACAGCACTTCGTGAGCCCTGGCCTAAATCAAAACATTCTTTCATCCTTTCCTGTCAAGTGTCTGTATTTTCCATCCCCTTACAACAATTTCCCTTAAATCGTTCTGCACATCGTCCAGATATCCGAGTTCAGGTCGCTCCCTTCTTCTTATTCCGACAAGCCTATTTAGTATTTATCATGCATATTTTATCAGGATCACGGTTATCGACCGACATAAAGTGAATAGAATAGACATATGCTTTATTGTCAATGAATATTATACAATTTTATGAACAAAAATTAAAAAAAAAAAAGAAAATACCAATTAAGATTTACTGAAATTACATAAATCGTCAATATCACAAAAAAGATTTTTTTGATATTAAACAGCTACTGTGTTTATACCATTGGAATCTGGTAAAAGCAGACTAATTATCAATTTTTATCTGTCTTACTTTACTAAATGATGCATTCTAAGAGCTTACCCTATGGCGACCTCTTATTTTATCTAACAACTATGCACTAATACCAAACATGCAAATTCACAACACAGCACTATGCTCTGCTTTGACACTAATTACACTTGTAACATTTTTTTTTAATATTAATATAATAAATTATTTTTTATTCCTTTTACCCCCTTGCGATACGCCGATGATTAGGAATCCCCGTGTTTACGATAGGAAAATATTATTGTAGACACCAAGCTGAAATGGAATTCCCTAATTAAGAAAGGTTTTTAATCCTTCCGTCTTAATACTCTGTATGAAAAGAACAAACGCTTTCCGGTATGCAGTTTCTTTTTCATAAATTGGTAATTTTCGCCGAAGGCCGTATCTTTTGACAATAATATAATCCTAAGGATTTTAATATCCTCAGGTCCAATTGTTAATACCGATTATTTTACCTCAAACTTTTCAATAGTCCTTAAGGCCTTACCTTCTGAGAAATACATACGGCTGTCCGATGATTTTAAGTGGGGGATATACCTTCTTCTTCTTTTTTCTTGGATAGTTGGTGAAATTTTTAGGGAACCAACTTACTTCTCGGTGGGCTCTTGTTGAGTGAAGTGATATCTCGTGATGCGCTTTTCTCACGATATTTCTTAGTGTGTGTGTGTGTGTACACTTCATATTTGAGTTTTCTTTCCTTAGACTATATTAAATTATATATAGTTCTACACTACCTTAAATGGTTATAAAATTCAGTGTTTAGTACCAGAAAAGTATTAAATTAAGTGAATTAAGCTGCCTTCGTCAAGATCTACTGTAAGTAATCTTTATCTACAATTATCTGGGCGAGTGATATGGTATGGTATCATATCATCTGCCATTATCTAGACGTATCATCTATATCTTCACCTGTAGATTGCCGATTTTTGAATGTAATTGAACCATTCAAGGAATTTCTATAAATATTACCTATGAACATACAAGTCTCAGTTTTTTATTAAATAATAGTGCGAGATAGTTAATTGACTTAACCAAGTGCGGTTTGGTTTATGTTTTCATTCCTGTAACCTTTTTGTTTTTTTTTGTAAATTTAGAGTTAAGTAATTTTTGCTATCTTTTGTATTTCCTATAATTTTTGTTCATTATCTTTCCTATGATATCTCGAGATACGCCAAACTATATTTGTATATGATTGCCTTATATATCTTGGTAAAGGTATTTTTTTATTACATTATTGCTTAATTTTATACATATATAACACCATTTCATAGTTGTGTATTTTTATTACCTGTGTTGCATTTAGCAGCATCATAATTTTGTGTTTAATATATTGTTATTGTTTTATGCATGTATTTTATTTGTCGGCTCCTAACAAGTTCCCTGATAAGATAATAGCTCTGAACAATTACTATCTTTAAATATTACTATGCTTTTGAACTGTAGAAAGATCAGGCTGATTAAGTTTCGTAGGTAAGTAGGTGTAATACTTAATATATTTATTATTTGTTTATATATTGCGTTGACCAGATTTTTTTGATAATTTACTGTTAGTATCTTTTCTTGGGTTTGATCTCTGAACCTAAATATCTTTTCTTATCTCTTTTCTTTTCTAAGGTTTTCTTAATTTTCTCCTTAACCCCCAAAAAATTGAGTGGCGCCCTGTTTCTATCTTCTCTTATCTTTGGTAATTTTACCCATCTATCTTTTTGTTTATTTCTGTATCTTTTCTAATATCTCTTATCCTATCTTTACCTATTTCTTCCGTTGAATCCATTCTCGGTTCCAAAAGCTAGTTTCGAACCCACGACTCGCTCTCCACCAACCATCTGGCTGCCGTCCGCAGTGTCTCCATTGGTTATCTTTCTAGCACCACCCAAAAAAGATTTCCGAGGTTACACACTTTATACTAACTCAAATGGTTTTGTTTGTTTGAGTCTTCTTTCTAACCCAGTATTATCGAGGAGATGGTTGGCCTCGATGTTTACGTATTTATGGAGCCGTTGTTCGTGACTACCTGCCATCTTCTTGATAATTTTATTTACATCTTCTATCTCAAGGTCCTTTTGGAGGACGACACTTCTGGTGTACCAAGGAGCATCAACGATGTTCCTTAGTACTTTATTCTGAAATCTCTGGATGATCTGGATATTACTTTTATTAGCACAGCCCCAGAGTTGACAACCATACATTCATACTGGTCCCAGTATTTGCTTGTATAACAGTTGTTTATTATGAGTGGACAAAACTGAATTTCTTCCCATTAGCCAATACATTTTCTTGTAACGTATACCTAGTTCCGTCTTTTTCTTTTAGATATGGGCTTTCCAGGGAAGCTTTGCATCAAGTATGGTACCCAAGTATTTTGCAGTAGATGCGTGCGGTATTTGGGTATTTGGTATCTCATATTCTAATTGGAATGTTTTGGATTTTTTGTTTGTAAAATTAACGTGGATTGATTTAGACTCGTTTAGTTTGATTTTCCATTTTTTTGTCCACTTATGGATTTTATCTATTGACAACTGTAATTTTTCTGCTGCTTCTCCACTGGTATCTACTACTGCTAGAATGGCAGTATCATCTGCAAAGGTGGCTATAACATCATTTTCTAGTTCAGGTATGTCGCATGTGTATAACAGGTAGATGACCGGACCTAAAACACTTCCTTAAGAGACTCCTGCTTTCAGTTTCTTTAAGTCTGGAAAGTAACATAGAAGAAAACAAAACTAATGATACAAACTAGAAGAAATATAGTCCCATAAAACATTACACATGAAGATGACATTGGAATGGTTGGAAAGTTTATATAATGGGAAGTAGAAATATATGCCGACATCAGAAGATAGAGAAATGCCAAAAAAATTAACGCAGGCAAACAGAGCTTATCTTGCCCCCTCCAATATATTTTGCTCAAACAATGTCCACCGAAAAACAAAGATGAGAATCTATAAAACCTTAATTCGACCAATCACATGCTATGACAGTAAAGCATGGGTTCAAAAAAAATCATCCAAAAGCAAACTCGGCACCTTCGAAAGAAAAGTATTGTGGAAAATACTGGGACCTATGAGGAAAAACGGAATCTTTAGAAGTCGATACAACAACGAGCTTCATCAGCTTTATATGGAAGCACCACTGCCAGACTTCATTAATTTACAAACATTGCAGTGGGCCGGACATGTGATAAGAATGGGAGAGGATAGGCTACTAAAAAGACCACTAAATGCTAGAATTCAGAGCAGATCAGCCACAGACAAGCAAGGCTAAAGGCAAAAAATAAAGGAGGCCAAGGCTCAATTTGGGCTGTAGTGCCGTAGAAGAAAAAGACATAAACGCACTGTAATTTATTAGTTATTCGTTAAAAAACTCTTCTACTTAATAATATTGTCCTTCATATAGATAGGGTTTTCTCGTTTTACGGAACTTGGGAGACGTGTTGCACATTTATATTGTAAAGGTAGATGGTTATATAGTTTTTTGCCGAATATAATATAGATTTCTTTACACAATCAGTTGACAGGTTTAGTTAATAAACATTAAGGGTTAAAGAGCTCCTTTATATAATAATGCTACTGTCTTATCCACGTCAAAAGAAAATAAATTATACTCGGGCAAAGTCTTTTGTTTTAATTAGATCAGAAGTTAAAGTTGCATGAAGAGTTACAATATTAATGTTTCCCCAGATTATACTGGTATCAATAGCAAATAAGCATATGTTTCATTCATTTTTAAATAAGTGATGTTATTTATAAAGGTAACGAAAAGTAAAGGATTCAATAACTAACCCTTGTGATACTTAACATGCAATGCTTTTGTGACTAAAGCCAGTATCATTTGCTCTAACTAGTTACTTTCTATTCCCCAAGTAAGATTGGAATCCAAGTAAGAAATACTTCTAATTGCGTAGAAATTTAGTTTTTTTTTTAATATTATGATGCACACAATCAACAGCTTTGGCAGAGTCCTCACAAAAACAGTGGCAGTGTATAGATTATTGTTTAGTGCTTGGTAAACCTTAAATAGCACAGAAAACATCACTGCATCACTGGCACATTTAGAAGATAATAAGCCGAACTGATTTTGTGATTAACTATTCAATGAGAAAGGACATAGCTAGGGATTATGTTTTTTCTTATTCAAATCTCTCAATCATTTTGGATAGTACCGGTAGTAAGGCAATAGCTCTGTAGTTTCTGATTTAAATTTGCTGGTTTCAGGAGTGCTGGATGTATCCGACAATGGCTTTTCCAAACTATAACAAGAATATTCTCTATTAATTAATTGAATTCACCAATTGTCTTGAAGTTAAAGAATAACGTATACTTTTTGCAGCATCGCTTAGAAAAAGAGCCTGCTTTCTTCATTTTAAGGTTATAATTTTAAGGTTATAATATAAGTTTAGAATTCCTACTTAAATTTTGAGCCAAAATATTTACACTCACGAATAATATAAAATAAAATAATTTACTCACAGTTACACAAGGAGTACTGCGGAGGATGAACACAACTACGGATTTGGTTAACATCGTGAAGGGCCGCAAGCTGCAGTACTTGGGAAATATAATAAGAAATCAAGGCAGATACTGTAGCATTTACGCTACTGATTAACCCCTCACGAAAATTTTTGTGTTCCGCCAGCGATCGATTTTTAAATGGACATTTTTCCCCACACGCGCAGTAGTCGCTTAAAAAGGAATATTGGTCGAGTCTGTACGAGAACGATCAGTTTTGGTCAGAAGTCGTTAACGCAGACACGCCAACCGGTGAAATTTTTTCACCTTCAAAGTGACGGAATTGGAACAAGGAAAATAATTTGGGGAAGAATAAATTAATTCATAAATAAAATTGAAATATTAATAATAATAATTAATTTTTAAAATCAATATTTATAAGAGTTCCACATAAAAGGAAGATTTTTTTGGCGTGCTGCGGCTCCATGTAAGTAAATAATTTCATACGTATTATCTCTTTATCATATAATCAAATTTATCATTGCAGTTTAGTATTTCTTTAGAGATTTATTTTTAAGTTCCGAAATAATTTAAATATAAAATTTCCTTGATTTACTTGCAAAGAACAGAAGGTCATTTTTTATATAGTTAAATTTAAATTCTGTTTTATTCCATATCTTATCAGTAAGTTTTTTGGTTTTTTTTTTTCTCTAACTTTTTTGGTGGAATATACAAGGTTTCTACAACCTTCTGTGTTCTGCGCGTGTTCATTTCATGGCGCAAGCCTGTCACGTCTACGAAATGAACTTCGGAAATTTTGACATGTTGACTTAACCTGTTTTGATGTTTTGTTTTGGTGCAGTCAATCCATGCTGCTACAGCTATTGAATTGCATTTATTAAATTACATAACTCTTTTAGATTCCGTCACCACTTGAGAGTATTCTCTTAAGAATATTTCCTCAAGGATACTAGTAACAAAATTTCTTGAATAGTTAACAACTCGGTTATGGAGTTACCGATTTCTCGGAGCAGATAGACCAGTGCCTGGTTTGACTACATTAGACTCACCTGGGTTTGTCCTTACAGCAACAAATTAATTTAGCCGTGCCAAGAGGAGTTTTTCCTATGGACTTATAGTGCTTTAAAGATAAGTTGTTTGACTGTGTAATTTTTTTTGTTACTGTCTATTTGTTAACTTTTCATATGCATATGATCAAGTGACTACATTTTGATAAAATATAATTTTGATATTATTGGGAGAGGGAAAATACCTTTCATGCTTTATGAGGTTTTTATTTCAAAATAGGATATACAGAGTCTGACCGAACTCACTGGTTGATTTAATATATTTTTTTTAATAGAATTCACTTTTGATATAATATTTTTTTTTAATTTTAATTGGGGAGGGAAATAAATTTTATGTGGTTTTTTTTTAAATCTGATATAATGAGTATGGAACAACCCACTTGTAATATAGTATGATTGTAATAGATTTATCAAGGTTGATACCTTTACAATATTATAATTAGTATCTCATTTTAGTTGAATTATTTAAATTTAAATTACTAACCTTTATTGTTAAGACCTTGGCTACCATACGGACTATTCTTGGTGTTACTAATATTTTAAACTTTATTTGGCCAGTGGTAGTGACCATTCGCTTGTGAGGGGCTATTAGGTCCTATTGTATCTTTACACTACCCACTACCACTGTTATTTAGCTTTCCATTATATGTAAATTGTTCATACATGTATATCTATATACACGTTTTATAAATATATTGATTGTTATTATTTTGAGTTTTATTTCAGTTCTACTAACCAGTATATAATATAGCAAGACAAGATTAATATTTAGTATTTTTGGATTTCAGGTTATTATCTCTAGTATCATTTGTTTCCGGTCATTTGTTACTTCAAAATCTCAACTATCGTTGAGTTAGCGCCCTTCTTTTTCTCTTCTTATTGTTCTCTTTCTATAAATTTATTCCCAGTGACCTTCTTTAGTTGTATCACATTTGATATTACCAGGTCTCATTTCGTTTCTTGTCTCAGTAGCTCAGTATCCTTGCTATCTGTTTATATCTTTAAAGCCACAATCCAGTGCATTGAAGCTAGCCCGAACACTCACTTGAGATTTAGTGTCTCTTTGGCCATTTAAATTTGTTCCTCTGAGCTTAGCCATATCTTTAGTATTTTCATCACCACTCTTCCAGTTCTTCTGGAATTTGGAAGTCTTACACTTCCTAAAATTCAATACTCCCGGAGTATTGAGGTTTCAATTGGCTAGACCCAACGTGTGGCTTCTTTTCCACTTCTGCCTTTAAAAAAAATATATATCTCCTTAAACTTTTGGTTTTGATCTTGGGTTGTTGTGGTTTTCACTGGTTGTGTTTTTTAGATTTTTATTTTACCGTTTAGTTTTATACTTCAATTTTTTTTTGGACATTACCTTATATCTATATCTTAAATCGACTTGTTTTGCTATATACTGTGTAGACTGAATAAATTGCTTTGTTTTTGATTGATTAAATAACAATTTTAGATTAATAATAAATTAATTAAAAATTTAAATAACATAAAGTTAACTATTTCACATATTTTACAAGTCCGGAGTAGTCAAGAAGTTGAGTCACTACCTCGAAATAACACTTTTTTGAAATTTTAGGTTCCCTAGGGTGTTGTAGCAGTATATTTCATTGGATTTCATAACTGGACCAAAACAATTAAACATTACTGGTATAGGTATCCCCTCAGAATATTAATTTGGAGTCAGAGAGTAAGTTAAACTTTGCCTACTTTTACTCATTCTCTTGTATATCGCTCAGTTGTGTAATATGTCTGCTTTCAAGGTAGAGCATCTGTTAGCTCCTGAATTAGAGTATGAGTTGAGAGTCCGTCATCTAACCAGTCTATTCGTAAAAACAGTTGATGAAAAAAGAGGTGCTATAAAGTAAGAATCAGCCAATAGGAGTCATGTTATTTTGTCAGCTTCCCATCTTAAGTTTAGTGATGAGATTCCTGAAATAGAGGCTACTCTCATAGATTTAAAAGCGAAAATTGGTTCTTTTGTTGGTTCCCCTAGTGACACTGCCTATGGTCATTAGACTTCTCGGTTAGGTCATGTTGTAGGTAGAGTCCATCTGCTATAGCCTTCACCAGCAAGAAATTAAATAAAGCCCAGAAAAACTATACTACAACTGAAAAAGAGTTGTTAGCTATAATTACGGGTATTGAACATTTTAGATATTTTCTTGAAGGTCGTTCGTTTATGGTCATAACTGACCAAAGCAGTTTGGTGTGGTTACAAAGTATGAAGAACCCATCTCCTCGTTTGGCTAGGTGGATTTTAAAATTGGCACAATACGATTATAAAATTGTTCATCGTAAAGCTTCAGGTGTAGTAGTCGCTGATGCACTCTCTAGAACTTTCGATATTAATTTGTTAGATTTATCTTCCTTGCAACCAGATGACTGGTATCGAAAAATGTTGTATGATGTACAGAATGTACCAGGTAAATTTCCCGATTTTAAAGTTGAACATGGTGTTTTGTATAAACATGTCTTAAGTTCCATGGATGCTTTTATTGGAATGTCGGATTGGAAGATAGTCGTTCCAACTCCTAATAGAGCAGAGGTTTTGGCCACTTTTCATGACCATCCTACTGCAGCTCATTTTGGTTTCTACAAAACTTTCCGTCGTATATCGGAACTCTATTACTGGCCGAAGATGCGTCAAACTGTACGTAGCTATATCGCTAAATGCAAAATCTGTGCTACATGCAAACCGACAAATCTTCCCCAACCAGGTTTAATGGGTAGTTATCGACGGATTGATTTTCCGTTTCAACTTATATCTTTAGATCTCATTGGTCCGTACCCTAGGTCTTATAAAGGTTCCCAATATGCTTTAGTAGTTGTTGATTATTTTACTAAATTTCCTTTGGTCCATACCATGTCGAAGGCAACTACTTCTTCTATTATTAAATACCTCGAGAATGAAGTTTTCTTAATTTATGGTGTTCCACAAATTGTTTCATGTGATAATGGACCCCAGTTCACAGCTAAGGCTTTTCGCGATCTCATGGCTAAATACAATGTCCAAAAGATCTGGTACAATGCGAACTATCATCCACAAGTCAATCATACCGAAAAAGTAAATAAATCAATCGTGACTGCTTTAAGGTCATATTCTTTTCCTGATCAGAGATCTTGGATACTTATATCCACTCTATAGCACAAGCGATCAGGACTTCTTCTCACGAAATAACCAAATGTCCTCCATCTTATTTGATGTTTGGTCGTCATGTCCCTCTTTCTGGTGATTATTTTGGTAAGATTTCAGAGAATGCCAATAACTTTCCTACAATATCAGATAAGTTACATCGCCTAGAAGATATTCAGCATCTTCCTGATATTTATGTGGATGTTCGCAAACGGTTGAAAGCATCTTATGCTAGAAATAAATGCCAGTATGACCTGAGAAAGCGAGCCTTATCTTTCAGAGTTGGAGATTCTGTTTTAAAGAGGAACTTTGTCAAGTCTGATAAATTGAACTTGCAATCTGCTAAGTTATGTCAGAAGTACATACCTTGTACAGTTATTAAGGTCATTTCTCCTTTAATTTATGAGTTGAAGGAAACTTCCACTGGCAGGAAACTAGGAAGGTTTCATGTCAAAGACTTACTGGAGGATAAGACAGTAGGTCCACTTAACTTGTCAGATAATTTGGATTCTTCATCTTCAGATGAAGATTAACTGGTCCCTTATCACTTCTGTACCAGTTTGGTTTTTAAGATCTGTTTATCTATTTTGTTTACCTGGCAAAACCATAAGATGTGCTATTTTGCCTTCTATTTTTTTTATCTTATCGTAATGTTGGTTATTATCTTGGTTTATGGACTTGCTAATTTTGTTGTTTGTTTTCTCTCAAAAGTCCACTTGCATATCATAGGAGTACAGGATGGATATATGGAAATTTCCCCATCTTGAGTTCTGAGTTGAATAGATATTTACAGGATTAATTCGGAAAACATTCCAAAGATTTTCTTTAATAGTGTTGTATGGTTTTGTGGATCCGGACCATAAAGCTTATGCATTCATATTCACTTACTGTGTCGGTGTTTTAGCGTGGGTTCAGGATTGATCACCCTGGATGTGTGCCCTCACTTGGCTCAGAAATATATCAATACATATTAGTTGTTCCTTGAGTGTCTCTTAGGTTGAAATTAGAATGTGTCATTTAGAATTGGATCGTTCTGATATTCAGCAGTAAGTAAGTCTGTTTAACTTGAAGGTCATCTCCTATGCTATTATCTTTGAAAGTATTTGAGTTTTAACATATCTTATTGTATACTGTTTGTTTACCTGTCTCTCTACTAGTGATATGGATTGGTAGATGTAAGTTATCTTTATCTGTATCTTAATTGAGTTTATCTTTACCTTTATGGAGTTTATCTCATAACTGTAATGGAGTTTATCTTGTACCTTGACTGAGTTTATCTCGTACCTTTACCTTGAGTGTATCTTTATCTTTACCTCAATTGAGTTTATCTCGTACCTTTACCTTAATTGGTTTATCTCATACCTTTACCTTAAGTTAGTTATCTTTACCTTTACCTAGATAAGTTTATTTCTTATTTATATCTTATGAATATATATCTTATCTTTATCTTGATTGTAGAGTCCTAAAAATCTGTCCTTTACTGTTTTTGTCGTGAGTAAAGAATTGGACCACGTGAATAGTACAGTTTGGGTATTACAGTTAGGATCTCTTTTATCTTTCCTTCTACCAAGTGTATAGCGGGTAGAAGTGAGTTTTGTGCATATCCTCTACCATGAGTAGATCTGGACTTGCAATTATCTTTTACCTTTTGTGCATATCCTTTACTATGAGTTGGGATTGCATTTATCTTACTTACCTTTTTTTTTAGCATACCCTATACCATGAGTATAGTGGGCTTGCTAGTATCTCAGGCACTAGCAACCTTTACCGATTGTGTGTTTTTCTACCGCTGCTAAAGCAAGTAGATGTATTGTATTATCTTTTACTTTGAATTTTCAATATGTTGTTGATATCCCGAACCATATATATGTTTAGGTTTGTAGTTTCAACTAGTCCTGAGTAATTAGGCCCTCATTGAACTCTATGGTGACGAATAGAATCTGGTCGCTCTAGTGTCAACGTTGGGTAAAGTTCATAGGACTTTGTTTGGATTTCATGGTTATGAATGATTCTTGGGGATATTATGTTAGTGGTTGTTAATACATACCTATAATGTAGTTTTAACGAATGGTTCTTTTTACAAATACTTGAGAATGTAGATAAGTAGTGTTAAAAGTTAACTTGATCTGTAAGGTTATAGAATTAAACTTAAAATGTATACTTTTTTTTATCTTTGGTTTATACTAAATTACCATACATTATCTCATTAAAAAAAAATGTATGACTTCGTCTCATATTCTTCGTTCCATATTTTTATTTCGTCCTTGATTTTGTTCCAATTCCTGAGCAAATGGTTGACTGGTGAGGAAAATGTTCAATTTTAACGTATCAACGTTCATTGTCGACCCAGCGTTAGATCGTTCTGCCACAAAAAAAAAAAGTTCCTAACGTTACTTTTTTTTTGCTGGAGATGAGGGAGAATGTAGCATTTACGCTACTGATTAACCCCTCACGAAAATTTTTGTGTTCCGCCAGCGATCGATTTTTAAATGGACATTTTTCCCCACACGCGCAGTAGTCGCTTAAAAAGGAAGATTGGTCGAGTCTGTACGAGAACGATCAGTTTTGGTCAGAACTCGTTAACGCAGACACGCCAACCGGTGAAATTTTTTCACCTTCAAAGTGACGGAATTGGAACAAGGAAAATAATTTGGGGAAGAATAAATTAATTCATAAATAAAATTGAAATATTAATAATAATAATTAATTTTTAAAATCAATATTTATAAGAGTTCCACATAAAAGGAAGAATTTTTTGACGTGCTGCGGCTCCATGTAAGTAAATAATTTCATACGTATTATCTCTTTATCATATAATCAAATTTATCATTGCAGTTTAGTATTTCTTTAGAGATTTATTTTTGAGTTCCGAAATAATTTAAATATAAAATTTCCTTGATTTACTTGCAAAGAACAGAAGGTCATTTTTTATATAGTTAAATTTAAATTCTGTTTTATTCCATATCTTATCAGTAAGTTTTTTGGTTTGTTTTTCTCTAACTTTTTTGGTGGAATATACAAGGTTTCTACAGCCTTCTGTGTTTTATTATACTATATATTTGTACTGTGTTACATTTAATGATCGTATCATCCTTGAGAGAATTGGTGGCTCTGTTATCACATGACTGCTCAAATTATAATTAAAGTAGGTCTATACACTTAAATATTTTAAATTGGTTAAAAAAAAACAGTTGTGTACTTTGATTAAAGAGCCACTTTAAGATGAAAAGCCGATTGTTTGCAATGTTCGCTTATATTGGAAAATAGTTTAATCAGATACATTATATTTGCATGTAATGAAGACGGTGTTGGGTTCAGTATATATGTGCGTGTACTGATTGGAACGTGCGTGTGTATAATACGTGTTTGTATCCCCATTGGCGATAACTTAATAATAGAACAACTTACTTTACCCCATAATAATCAATAATTGCTCATCAGTGTATATGTGTTTATTTTAACATAAGCATTTGCTAGCAAGTAGATATTTTACCTTTTTTTAGAAATCGTTCGAATGTAGATAAAACAATTCCAGTTAAAATGACAATATCACAATATAAGCAAGAACACATTAAAACAAATTTTAAATATTTACGTAAAAACATAAAGGTGCAACAAAATATTCAAGCTTTATCACTATAATAAATAGTTAAAAATCATCAACATAAAATACTTTTAATAGTCCAGGATATAATGAAGGTTTTCTGCTCAGATTTTTTTTACATACATGAATTACGTTGAAATTCCGACTGGTAGAAAATAGCTTAAAGATCAAAATCTAACGTATCGCAATATCGATGGCTTACACGTAAAACCTGGTATGTTTGATTAGTTATATTTTTCACGAGGCGATAAAATGTATTTAATTTTAAAAAACGGCAATTTTTATGGGCATGAGTTGTTTTTTAGACACTATAATAGCATATTTAATAATACAAAAAGAACAAAGAATGTAATCTGGTAAATTATTGTTCCTATGAGACATACAAGTTTTAACACTTTAGCAGAAGAGACATGCAAGGGTTGGCAATGTTAATAAAGAATTTTTTGTAGACCGTACTGATTTATTTAAAAAATTTTATACAAAGAAACTCAGATCTTTACACAGGATACAATCACAACATAAAATAAAAAAAAAATAACAGGACTAAATTCAATATTGAAAAAATCAGTATTTTAAAGAATCATAGAATCCGTGATAGTCTTTGGGAACTAGACTCTTTAGTTCTTGCAAATGCTGATACTTAGTTTAATCCTTTCAGTTTTTTGCACTTTGTTTCTCAACAGAATTCAGTTTTTATCAAAACTTCATTTATAAAAGACTTCTTTCTCCGGAGTGTACTTTAATACTGACAAGTCTAGAACAGTGGATTCTCCTGCTTTCGAACCTGGTCTTATGGAGGTATATATGACGGACTTTGAGAAATCCATAAAAAAGAATGGTCTAGGTTAACTAATTCGTAAGGTTTTGGGTTCCTTCTGCCGCTTTTCATTATTTTTATATAATCAGCTGGAACATAGATTTCTCGATTTCTGACTCTTTTTTCTATTTGAGCATGGTGAAGTCACACTCCATTTGTGTATGCCTTTGTTCCAAGTATTTTTGTACAATAGCTTTAATTTTCTTTATACAGAGAAGTAAAAAACTTTGTGTCAAATTTGAATTGCAGTTTTGATAGCAACAACCGTAACTCCAAATTATTACTGTTTCATTAGGAAGCAGTTTCAAATAATTTTCGATGTGGTGAGTGATTATAGAAGCAAATTCATTGGAAGTGACTCCTCCTTCTCCCTCATGCCAAACGTAGCACACTCTATCTTTTGTCTTTTTGTTATACACTGTACAGTTGTGTACAACTAGCTTTGAGCTAGTTATATAAATATATATATATATATATATATATATATATATATATATATATATATATATATATATATATATATATATATATATATATATATATATATATATATATATATATATATATATAGCTATAGATAATATAAAGCAGAAGCTTTTAAGGATAGTGCTAATAAAATAGCTTGTTTGTCTAATTACATGATCTGTATTCTGGTTGTCATAAGTCTTTTCATTTCTTGCCTTTTCCTTTTTTATTAAGTGATTTTCGTATGTTTCTAAGTGTAAATTCCCTACTTTGTAACTTGTGCATAAATTGCATTGGTCCTTCCTAGGAATGTAGATTGACAAATTGCGAGTTTCAACTTCTTCGTAAAATCTTTTAATGCTAACACAGTCTTTTTCCAGTTCTTTGCATTTTTCCTTGTATAGTTCATAAACTTGCATCTTGGTTTGAAAAACTGGTTCCAGATAAAGCTTCGTGGTATCCTTCCCACAATAGTGGCTTTCTACATTTGGCAACGTTTCAAAGAAGTCTTTCAGGATCAAGACTCGTCATTCTTCTGGGATTTTCTTCGATTTTGCTATATTTTAGAATTATCAAATTCATCAGTAATATTCACATGTCCCGGCCCCTTAAGCCAATTTAAAATTACCCAATCAGTAATAAAGTAAGTATTTAAAAACAAAGTCTTAAAAACTCGCAGTCGTTGACCGTTCCGTTTTAAATGATAAAATAGGGACGAATTTAGTCTAGAAACATTATTCTTTTGGTTTTTTAAATTTTTTGGACAAGCACCATGTCATTAATATGTATTTGTCTTGCTGGCCAGTCCATATTTATCTAAAAATTATTGAACATTTCTAGTCTCACATCTTCCAAAATAAGTTGCAAATTATTTTGTTGCTTTCTTACTCATAGAACAATTACAGTATTTCCTTATATTTTTTTCAGGCTTCGTAATATCATATTTCCATTTACCTTCTAATTTTTTAATGCCAACATATTCTTCGCCATTTTTTTCTTTTTTCTTTATTTACGGATCTATTCAATTTAGAAATATTGGGTTTCTTTTCCGTTTGCCAGAAAGAGATTTAGTTTCGTTATCTATATTATCATCTAAAATATCTTGAAGAGTTTCTTCCTGATAGGGTGTCCGAACAGTTGTATCCGAGGATAAGTCTTCCGAATTCTTATCGGAAGTGATTTCAAAAACTTTCATCGGGCAAGGCTTCTGGTATGAAATTTTTACCTTTTAATACTGCGGCTTTTAATACTTATGCTCGAGAAGACAATGCGATTTTATTGTCATGTGCAATACAACATTTTTTCTATACCAAGACTTCAAGTTCAGGTGAAAAATAGAATTTCAAAGAAAATTGTAATTTTTAGCGCAAAAGTCGCAATTGTGTTGCTCCGTTGCTAGGGATATTAATTACTCTGTCAACAAATGTCAAACAAATGTTACAGAAAATGTTGTGATGCTCCAAAAATAGATATTTCTAATAATTTTAATTGTAAAATTTCAGTTGTTTTTAATCTTTAATGTGTTTGAATTTGTATATTTTATTGAATAAAAAAAAGTTAAAACATTTTATCTACTCTTGCTGTTAGTGTCACTTTATCTACGCTTGCGGTTAAAGTGATACTTTATCTACTCAAAACAGTTGTTATAGCAACACTTTAACATTAGCTATGGAAAAAAAATAATTTACACTACTTGTGCTTAAAAGCTTTGTTGAAAATAATTCACTTTTCTTGTTTTGTGTACTCCAAAATAAAAAAAAACATCAATTTTTATTGAACAAACCTGGACATATTGCGACCGTTAGAAATTTCAATTTATGAACTCAGTTTTTGAAATAGTAAAATCGTTTCACGTTTATACCCTTTATGTTTTTCGCGCTTCATGGATGCCTTGTTTTTAAATAAATCGTTTTTAATTTTTTTTGTCAATACTTGAAATTTTAATCTTTCAAATGGTTTTTTTAATTGCTTATTGTTTATAAACAAAGCTCCGCTGAATTTCTAAAAAATTTCGGCTAACTCGGGTTTTAACCCTCTAATGCATCAACTTTTGTTTTGACTGAAAAATTCAGGATAGTTAGGTTTTTCACTTAGAAACACAAATGTACTAAGGCAAAAATTGATATAAAAAACATTAAATTGAAATTATTGTTTATTATGAAAATCGTAAAAACATGTTATTGTGGTTGAAGTATATAAAAATAAATTGCATTTTATACCATATGCTTGGGTTTCGGATGTACATTTTGGAAACTTGCACTGTTTTTTACCAGTACGATTCCGAAATACACACCAGTGGCCTATTTGATCGTAACGGATGTCCTCCGTCGGAAGATATGCTCTTTTTGGTGTTTTTGTAGTGGTTTTAGGTGAACAACTGGAAATTCATTTTTTTCTTTCTGAAGTTAAATCCTGTGATCCAGTAGGTAAGAGTTGATCACCGCCTATTCTAGCCACACCAAAACTATTCCATGTTCTGGTCTTTATATGAATGCGATACTACCTAATAGTATAAGCATCAAATCAACAACACCTAATGCCAATTATATTCTTTGATGATCTGTGGGAAATCGATTTCATAGTGAACTCTTTTTTTTCTGTCCCACCGTCTAATTTTTTGGGATTGTACGCTATCATTCTTGGATGCAAATGGTTTCACGCCAACACAAGTCGATAAAAGTGGCACATATTTTGTATCGTTCCACAATACAGAGGTAATATCTATACCGTATGCGTTATAAACAAATTCTTCTAAAAAGCCACGGACAACTTTCTTCTGTTGCAAATCAGCGTCGGTCGATAATTTGCTATTGGGTACTCTGTTTCTTCTTACTGTTCCCAAGCTGTATATTCCTCTACTTTGGAGATAGGTAATTACGCCCAAAGACGTATAGAAATTGTCAAAGTATAAAATGTGATTTACGAAATTTAGAATGTGCTTTGATAAGCAAACCATAACATTCAAGACAGCCCCAAGATCTGGAGTGTCGTCCAAGATTATGTTGTCTCCTGCACCAGTGTAAATTTCAAATGAATACGAAAATCCAGAAGTGTCACAAAGGCAAAAAAATTTTAAGAGTCACTTATGTGATTTGTTGGCATATATTGTCAGAAGTCAATTCTACTGATCTTTGTAGCGCTTATTTGTTCATCTACACACAACCTAGAAGGCGCAAGGACTGACAGAAACCTGTCATTGAAATATTTCACTAGTTGACGAACTTTATGCAGAGTATCGTATCCAGAGTTACCCCTTTCCATAGCTACTGAGTTGTCATTATAGTGTAGGTACAGGCATATGGATTCAAACCCAAGCAAAGGCATAGTGTGACGAATTGACTCAAAGGAGTGTTGTGACCCCAATATGATCGGACATTCAGATAGTGATTAACAGATATATATATATATATATATATATATATATATATATATATATATATATATATATAGAAGAATGCCAACTCATTTTCGAATATCGTCGGACTGGATGCTGAATCTTGTGGGATGAAGTGGCTAATTTCTTAATTTTTTCTGTAAACTGTTTTTGGCCTCGAAATACCACCTCATTTACATGAAGATGGAGGTGTTTAATTTCCCAAACAATAGATTTAAAATTCGCTAGAATCATTTTTCATGGCAACAACATCACCTGTTACACCACGAACTGCTACCAATGGACAACCATATTCTTTCGTTAATTCTGGCGTTCGAGGACGTTTCTGTCGCTGAAAAATTTGTGAGGCTCCCTGCACTGGAATTTCCTTAGATACACTTTGGTTGAAGCCGCGCTGATTTCATTTCAACAGCGCTTAAGTCAGCAGCATCCTCAGCAACAGAATCAGCTAAACTATCGTTACCACCAGAATCGTAGTCACTCTCAACATCTGTTGCTTCAGCATCTGCAGCAGGTATATGATCCAGCATCTCCTAGATTTCTGCATCAGTTATTTCAGACAGTGTGAATTCCCGTTGTGCCATATCTGAAAAGAAAAAATGTACTGTACCCCATCTCATAACGCTTTAATAATAAGCCATCAAATAAAATTTTACGGGGCGGATTTAAGGGGGTGGCCACGGGTTCATAACCCCCCCTCCCCCAAACAAAATTAAATAATAATCAATAATTAATCCTAAAAAAATATTTTAAAACCCATCAACCCTATAAGCAGAAAGTCAAGAGTTTAAATGATTCAAACTTATTTATTCTAGGGGTAAGTGTAGAATTATGCGAAAACCTTTTTACATTGCACAAAAAATCAACAATTCTGAATACAGTAATACCTCGACTAACGCTACCCCGACTTCCGCGAAGTCAAAGTTACGCGGTTTTTTAAATCTTGTCAATTCGTCATTTGAGTGCCAGAGAATGGTTCAATTATCGATGAGATAGAATTATCGACCACACATTATTGCTCATTTAATGTACATGAGATAATTTTTCGCACGAAATCAGCACATTTTTATTTTGTGTTAGGTATTTCTTATCTTCAGTTTTGTCTACGAATTGGTTGTTCGTAATATAAATATGTATTATAATCATTGAGACTGTGTGATACATTTTATAATTTATCTATAATAAATATCATTATTGTTGCATTAGCCCTGTCTGATAAGTTAGTAAATACAAATAAAGGAACTGGGGGCTGCTATCCAAGGTATTTGTGAAAGTCGTTGGGTTGAAAGGCATGAAGGTCATCTTTAGTTCCAAAGCGAATCAATCATCAAAATGTAGAACGCTCTTGAAACAATTTTTACGTAGGAACACAGTAAAATCTTAGCTGATGGATTTTTATTAACACAAACTATTTGGAGCCCAGAATTTCTAATTTCAGTAGTTTGTCTTAGTGGTGTTTTAGGTACAACTGTATCACTTAGTCGTCTTCTTGAGTTGCCAAAATTAGATATGAAGAAGGCTACTGAGGCCAGAGAGACTACTAATGCATTCCTTAAAATAAAAGATCAAACGCTGAATCTGTTTCTAGTAAACTTTACTATGAAGTAAAGAAAATACCTTAACAATTAGACATTGAAGTAAGATTCTCGACAAACCTGTCGTCAAAACCAACCTGCTAACTCTTGCGAAGAATATTTTCACGGAACTATTTGTTTACCCCTTTTAGATAATATCTTAACTGATTTAGAAGAACAACTTTCACCAAAAGTTATAAATCTATTTAATCTTCGAGTGAATTTACCTAAAACTGATAACACACTAGAAGATAAAGTTGAATTAAAAAAATTGAACAAGAAATTGAATAGAACAAGAGTTTTTACTGTGGATTCAAAAGTGGAAAAGAGACGTGCAAAATAATGGAAAACTTCCTTATTCTCTTTTAGAAATATTTTCTACGCTTAAGCGTCTAATGACTTGGCTTAGAAATAAAACTTTGGAGAAAATGTTAACTGGTTTAGCATTCATCAATGTGCATCATAAAATTTCTAGATGTTTATGTAATCATAGAGCGATTTGCTAAATCGAATAGGCGAAAAAAATACATTTTTTAAAATTATATAATACGTATTGATCTTATACTTTTTAAGCTATGAACTTTTATTTACCGACCGTTGCCGGCGGTACCGATCGTTTGCAGGGTAAAATTGAAGGAAAAAGAGCCCCAGGACAAAGAAGAATATCCTGGCTTGCTAACCTGAGAGCATGGTATAGAAAGACCTCAACACAGCTATTTCGTATAGCAACCAACAAAATCATCATAGCCAGAATGATCGCCAACGTTCGGAACGGACAGTGGACAGGCACCTAAGAAGAAGAAGCCGGCTGTTGCTGACAATTCATAAAATTTCAATACCGAGTAAAAAAATATTTCACTCGCTTGTAGCCTAATATGCCTAATTATAGAAATTCTTAAAATTTATTAATTCTTAATATTTTTACATATTAATATCGGATATCCAACGATAAGATAGAGTTTATTAGGAATGTTTAAAATATAGGAGAGAAAAAAATAACAGAGTTGTAGGAAGATATGGAGAACAAATAACCAATGACAACGGATTTTTGTGAAACAATGTCCCTCAATATTATGAATGAATTTTTTTCAACATAGAGACATATACAAATTTACATGGATATAACCTACTAGGACTCTGAGCTCGATAATCGACTATGTAATCCAACGTCAAACTTCCCAACTGAAAACAACTGACGTAAGGGTATACCGTGGATCAGAATGAGGATCCGACCATCGTTTACTTATGGCCAACGTGATAGTTAACTATCGCAAAAACAATAACACTCAGGATCAGAATATAGAAAAGGGACAAGAAGTAATATCTTCTAAATATAATCTAGAAAGCTTAAATAAGATTCAACGAAATTTCTTTACAAATTACGACTGGCCACAAAATTACAAAATGTGGATCGAGAAGATATATCAGCGGAAGAATTATACCAGCAACTTAAAAAATGCATTCATAAGGCTGCAAATGAAGCTTTGGGTTATAAAGACAAACATGAAATAAAAAATCAAAAATGGTGGTCGGAGAATATGCAAACTTTACTCATCAAGAAGAAAACTGCTTATCAGAAATTAATGTCAACGAGAAATGATTAAGATTACAAGATATGTCAAACTGTAAATCAAGATGTAAAAAGAGAAGTAGTGAAAAGTAAAAATGAGATGTGGGATCGAAGATGTGCAGAGGTTGATAGGTATATGGGTGGAACAAGAGTTGGGCAAGCTTGGAAGGTGATTAAGTCTCTCCGGAGAGAAGGAAAGGAAAAATCTAACTTACAGTTAATAGATCTAAAACAGTGGAAACACCATTATGAGGTCTTACTGACAGATGATAGATGTAAATTCCAAGAGATCGAAATAGAAGAAATATCCGAACACACACACAAATAATTGAGATGACAACCGGAGAGTTGAACGATGCCCTCAAAAGATCAAAAAACGGTAAAGCAGCAGGACCTGGAGACATCCCAATTGAGTTGGTAAAGAATGGACCAAAAATATTACATGAGATGTTGGTTCAACTATTTAACAAATGCTTAAAAGGTCCAAATATCCCTGACGATTGGAATATTGGATACATTAGCTCAATATTTAAGAAACGGAATAAATGCAAATGCTCTAATTATAGGGAATACCTGTTATCAGCTCAGTATAGAGGTTGTACGGACGAATAATAAAAAAAAAAAGATAGAATCAGAATACGAAGATATAGAAGAACAAAATGGATTTCGAGCAGGAAGATCGTGCACCGTCTATCTACCAACCTATTGTTTGTAGGTTTAGAGAAGGCATACGATACGGTACCTTTAAAAAACCACAAAAACATGCAAGAAATATAAATATCTCGGATCTATAATATCTAAAGAAGGCACTACCAAAAGATACATCGAAAAGAGAACACAGCAGGAAAAAGGCGGTTAACATTCTAAACTCTCTACTATGGTCTAAAGATATCAAACAAGAAACGAAATTGACAATTTATCGAACCTTGGTAGAGCCTATTATGACTTATGGGGCAGAACTTTGGCAGATCACGAAAAAAGATAGAAAAAGAATAGAAGTAATAGGTGGTGTAATAGGAAGGAGAGCGTGTGGTGTATCCAAAAAAGATCATATCAGGAATGAAGATAGAAGGAGGACAAATACTGTATATTCCAGTGTAGACAGAATTGAAACAAGACAACTAGTGTGGTATGGTCACGTGAAGCGAATGAATGAATATAGATGGCCAAAGAAAGCTTTTAATTACATTACAATAAATTTAAGATCCCTTAATATTGTACTTTTCTTTGCTCCCTTAGGATATTTGAGTTTTAATAACTTCTCATTGGTTTAATATACCGGTTAAAAAAATATTGAGACAATGGTTTTCTGAGGATCAGCCACTGAAAGAACAAAAATCTAAATCCTGTATCAAAATCACTCTCAAGACCCATGACCACCCTCGACAAAAAGTTCTGGATCCGCGACTGGTCCGCCTACAGGCGAAATATGGAAAACACGCCATAACAAAACTATCAAAATAGATTCAACTTAAATCAGTTAAAAAATGTGTAACAGAGATATTTAGCTACTCACCTATAATTTTTTCTGCTTCACTTAGCGTTCCACAAACAACTACTTGTTTGACTAAAAATGTGTATTCGCGCGAAGTATTTTTTTTACCCAATACTACCAATAATTGTTCCCATATAAATAACCGTCTCGGCTGTTCTGTGACAGATCTAAAACTACGGACATCGCTAGCATATAAAACAAGCCATCCACGAAATAGTTTTAACCAGGTGTGCAACCAGAATTTCGCCCGTTTATATTAATATGACTTTAATCATATAGTCATACGACAATATAATCAAGATAGTCAATTGTCATACGACACTTGGCCTTAAGGCCAAATGTCATATGAGAATGGGTTTTGTTTTGAAATTCGCGTAAAAATGTCAACATACTTAATACAAACAAAATAATTTCCTATCAATCCTATAAATCACAGTACATTTGCAAAACCATTTTACAATATTTAGTATAAATTTTTTAACTGTTATAATGTTATATAAATTGATTTAATAAAGTAAGATCTTTTGTTTAATCTGGTGCTTTTATGATTTATATAGATCTAAAATTTTCCGCATGTAAGGGTTGTAATTAAAAGCTTTTTGAGATAAACAATGTAAATTTTGCAATAGCTAGTAAGTAAAACTTCTTGAAATTTTTTAAGCTGAATATTTGTAAAATTGTGCTTATTCTTATTGCAAAATCAAAAAGTTTTTTGTGCATTTTTTAAAAACTTATTAATAATTTTCAAAATCAACTTTTGAAGTTATTTTTGCAAAAACTAAGAAACAGACTGACAAAAATAACTTTGCAAACCCTCGTTTTAAATGTATGTAACTTTTTAGTAAATCAGAATATATTGACACTTCCTTAGATTTTTTTTTATTGAAATTAACGTGTCTCGACATCTGTGGCCATTGACACGGGTACAAAAACGTCTGGAGTATTACATTATACATATTAGATTATTACATTACATAAGATAAATAAAGTAAGTTACATTAGATTTGGGAAGATATAGTGTTACAAACTTTGTTTTTTGTTTAACGAACAATGTTACAATATTTGTTATATACGATAACAAATGTCAAACTTAATGTTAAAAAGTCAATTAGAGCACTGTACATATTTGGCGAACTTATTATCTGTTTCAGGTTACTGTTTATATTATGCGTTAGTCTACATAATCTATAATAACTGTACTCAACTAGTAAGTGTTCTACTGTAAGGCGCTTACAATCACAATGTTCACAAGTAGATGGGTTTTTGGAAGTCATCAGGTATACGTGAGTGATGCGAGTGTGTCCTATTCGAAGTCTTCGAATGATGAGTTTGTCCCTCCTAGTCATTGTAGGTGTCTTAAATGAATATACAGTAGGATTAATTATGTGCAGTTTTGTGTTTGGTCCATGATTTTGCCATGTTTTGCAAGTGTTTTGTTTTGTGATTGCTGCTAGATCTTGATGAAGTTGAATTTTTTCTAGGCTTAGGTCAGAGCGACTTGCTTTTCTTGTTGCGATGTCTGTAGACTCATTTCCGCGTATCCCCAGATGAGATGAGGTCCAAAGAATGGTTATTTTTGTTCGTCTCCTGTGGTTTTAATGACAGATGTGTTAAATTTCTTGGACTATCGGATTTAACGAGTATATGTTGCCAGGTAATGGACTGAATTGAAGAAAGAGAATCAGTGCATATAGCTAGAGATTTATCTAAGGAGGTGGTTAGGAGTGTCTTCTTTTTTATGTCGAGTAAAACCAGTATTGAAAGCAGGTAGCTTATTGGTTCATGGAAGATTATTGGAAGTACTGATTGGGGTAGTTATATTCAGGTCTATAGCGGCTAGCAAAGGATTTACTAATTGTGGTAGTGGGTAAACAGATCTGTCCTTATTTTCAAAACCGAGATGGGTGTTAATAAGCGTAAATACTGTGTTTTTTGGGTTGTCTGAAACTCTAGTGAAATAAGGTGAGAGTACAACCTGACGTCGTATAAAATGAGGAAGTTCCAAAGCTTCAATGCACATGCTTTTGGCAAGGCTAGATCGAAATGCACCTAGGCATATACGTAACGAGGTAATTTGTATTGAGTTTAGGGGTTTAAGATAAGTTTTACAGGCGGTCATGTAGAGGATGCATCCATAATCTAATCTAGAGCAAATAAACTCTATAGATTCTCAATTAACATATTTTCTTCAGTTCCCCATTGATGATGTGTAAGTGTTTTAAATATGTTTAGTTTACCAGGACAGTTGTTCTTTAGATTTTAAGTATATTTTTCAGTTTAACTTCTGATAGTTTGCCGAAATTTTTACCAATGAAGACGTAATTTAAAAAAGAAGGCAAATAGTTAAAGTAGATGCAAAGTACGCTAATTAGAATTTTACATAGTTGCTGTTATTACAATTAACAAATTCTAAATGTTGAAAAAAGATCATATTTTATATTGCTTCGCTTTAAAATAAAGACATAATATTTATTTATCAGTAATAGTAAATCCTTATTGATCGAATAACAACCATTAGGTTTGCTTGTGGTTAACTTTATTGATTATGTTTCCTCTGCGGTTTATTTGAGACATAATGTCGTTTCCACTGTTGACCGATTACCCAAGATATACAAACTCACTAATGGGCTTTATGATTTAATTAGGGATCGTGGACCTAGTATTTATATCCCTAATACACTTGGATAGTCCTATCATGAATTTTATAATATACAGATTGTCTGTATAATGTACAGATTAGCATATAACGTTTTAGATACTAATATTTCTTGACTAAAGGCTTCTTAAGTAATCAGTTTTAGATTATTACTGATCTGCATATAATGTGAAAAATATACTTAGCTTCTACAAAAATTTGAGCTATGACGATTTTACTTAAATACGACAAGTATGCGAATAAAATATGTTACAATCACTAAATTTTCTTTACCATGAATTTATGGTCATAATCGTACACATTGTAACCTCGGAAATCTTTTTTGGATGGTGCCCGAAAGGTCACCAATGGAGACACTGCGGACGACAGCCACATGGTAGGTGGAAAGCAAGGCGTGGGTTCAAAACTAGCTTTTGGAAACGGGAATGGGTCCAACGGACGAAACAAGTAAAGATAGGATAGGATAAGACATATTCGAAAAGATACAGAAATAAACAAAAAGATAGACGGGTAAAATTACCAAAGATAAGATAAAATAGAAAAAGGGCGCCATTTAACTTTTTTTGGGTTCAAGGTGAAAATTAAGAAATCCTAAAAACGAAAAGAGATAAGGAAATATATTTAGGTTCTGAAACCAAATCCAAGAAAAGATGTCAATAAGTATATATTAAATAAATTTTGTCAACACACTACACAAACCAATAATAAATATATTATTGGTTTACTTACCTACGAAACTTAACAGCCTAATCCTTCTTCTGGTCAAAGGTATAATAGTAATTTAATATAATAAGCAAATATTCAGAGGTATCATTTTATCAAGAAACTTCTTATGAGCCAAGACATAAAATTCATTGATAAAACAATACATTCAACAACACAATTAAATTTGGATAAATCTGAATGTAAACACAATTTTAAAAATGCACCATTAATTATTAAATGGTGATATACATATGAAAATAAACAGTATTAGGATTAATAAATACTTTTACAAATACAATATAATAAAATCATGCACAGTTTAAAACAGCGGAGAGAATCTCGTAGTATTTAAAAATATTTAACTAAAACTGATTCAAGAAATTTCTCTTTACTGTTTATGGGCTTATATCGAAATAACGGGTACAGTAAGTTTGCAAATGTATAGCAATTAAAGCAAATGAAAAAATTAATTAAATTCAAAAGAATACGAAAAGATCATCAGAATTCTGAAGTATAAAAATTAAACCAACCCGCACTTGGTTTTAAATTAATTATCTGTCTCGCACATTTATCTAATTATTAACTATTTTTACTCAGAATAATTAAATGTTTGTAATAATTATTAGTGAGGAGTTCTTAATAGCTGATCGAAAGTTCGTGTGCAAAAATTATAGGTTATTTTACTTGAATTCTAGTTAATCGGTAGTTAACCTTAACTTCAGATGAAGAAATGGTCGACGCTGATTCGCTCAGATAATTGAAGGTAATATAATTACATACTATATTATTCGCCCAGATAATAAATGGTAATATGATTACGATAACTTATGATAAGTCTTGATGACTGCTATACCACTTTACCGACTTTATTATACTATACTAGTATCAGAAACTGAAGTTAATTAAAATAATGGTACTTTATAACCATATTTAATCTAATATGGTATTAGATTAAGAAACTGAAATATTAAATGTATACACACCTGCCAGAAAAACCTCCCTGCCAGAAGTAATGTTCTTCCTCTCAAAATTTACTAAGCTTCCAAAAAATAATGGTGGAAAAACCCCTACTTAAAAACGACAGGCCAGACTGTATTAATTTCTAGGAAGATAAAAAGTTTGTAATGAACATCGAAAATAACGGGAACCTTCTAGTTAGGAACGTGAGGAAAGGTAAAACCTTCTGAATTACGTTCTCTCAGAAAAACACTATAAAGTGCTTTTTACGACTTTGTTTACCAAAGTATCAAACAGAACTTGCGTGGAACCGGAGAGGATTAAACCATGGATTAACCAAACCGGCGTCTTTTGATAAATAGGACCTTTTGTACTCTGAGAATTCCATGATAAAAATTTTCTAATGGTAAACAAGACCACCCGCATGTATATTTGCAAATATGGCCATGGGCATCTCAGCAACAGGGGTAAAGGTATTAAACATTATTTAATATTTTAATTATAAAAAAATGTTAAAATATGAAGTATAATTGTTATCGACAATGTCTCAATTATAGTTCTAGCGGTTATAGTATTCAGGCAGAAAATTATCTAAATATTTTAAACAGCATGCGACGTGGAGATTTTCCTCTTTAAGTGCAGTATCTAATGGAGGTTGGCGATGACTTCTGCAAATTCATCTCAATCATGAGCTTTTCTTATTAAAATTTGGCGATCTAGTTCTGTCGAATCCTTGATCTTACGCAGTTAGGTTATTTGTCGTGTGGCAAGACCAAGCTTTCATTATATTTTTCTTTCACTATTAGTTAAAGGAAGTTATATCTCTGTAACTCAGTTACTATTCAGAAGATGTTTTTCGTTTTTTAATAAGTTCTACAAGTCACTCTTTTAAAATTCCCAGTAAAGGACAGACTACTTTAGAGCTTGACAGTCTCGCTTCTACGCTAGGTGCTATTTTTCTCCTAAGGTTTTTCTAGGAGAAAACAGGTCCCAATCCTATATTACATGTAATCCCTATATATTATTCGATTTCCACGATCGGAGGTCGTTAATGATCCTGATGGTGATCCTACAGCTTCTGCCGCTTCCCGCATTTCGATTGCCATCTTTTTTTATCTCTACAGGTGTCTTCATCAATGGCTATGTCTTTCATGGTTGTCATAACACCTTGTATCCAAGACTTGGTTGGTCTTCCTTGTTTCCTTCTATTACTTGGATTGTATTTCATAGCTCTTTTACGTATACGTTCATACGTATGACGTATACGTCATAGGTATACGCTCTACTCTTGATATACGGCAAGCTCTTCTCAGGTAGTCCATTTCAACCGTGTCAACTTTTTTCTTTCCTTTTACTGTCATTTGCCAACATTCTGCTCCATATGTAAGAATGAGCTCTACAATTACTATGTAGATAGTCATTTTAGTTCTCATAGTAGCTTTGTTGGACCAAAGTATCGAATTCAGAATTTAAACACTCTTCCTGCCTTGTTGCACTCTATAGTCTATATCTCGTTCCGTTGTTCCTTTACTGCAGCTAATGCTTCCCAAATATTTGTATTCGTAGCACCTTTTCATTTGTCTAATTTCCAAATCCGGGTCTTCGTCTTCACTGCCTATTCGCATATACTCTGTTTTTGACATATTCATACTTATCCCCCATTTTTCGTATTCATCTTTGAGCTTTTTAAGCATACAATCTGCATCTTCTTCACAGCTTGCAATTAGTACTTGATCATCTGCAAAGAACAGCGTTGTCAGATAATGGTTCTTAAGCTTCAATCCCATTCCCGCACATTTTTGTCTCCATTGGTGCAGTATTTCTTGGATATATATTTTGAATAGGGTGGGGGAAAGACAACATCCATATCTCAAGCCTTTCGTTACTATAAATACCCTTGAGAAAGTATTTCCTGTTTTTACAGTGCTTTGAGGACATTTATAGATGTTCAGTATTGCTTTTAGATATGTTTTACTAGGGTCCGTTTTCGTCAAGACACTAAATAAGTGTTTTAAAGGAACTGTATCATAAGCCTTCTTCAGATCTATAAATACCAGATGCGTAAAGAAGTTTCGAGCTGTTCGTTTATTAATTACTTGTTGACGGGTAAATGTGTTGTCTACGCACGATCTTCCTGCTATGAAGCCGCTTTGTTCTTCAATTTCTTTATACTCCTCTTCTATTTTTCTTTTTAATATACGACCATATAACCTACTAAGCGAGCTAGTTACGCAAATGCCTCAATAATTTCTTCTTCTTTTTATAAATAGGGCTAATGTTGGCCAAATTCCAATCGTCTGGAAGCGTTTTGCCTTCAATTAAGCATATATTAAAACTATTCACTAAGCTTTCCCAAAGAGCATCCGGTCCATGTTTCACCAACTCGATGGGAATGTCTCCAGGCCCGGGTGTTTTTCCATTTTTCATTTGTTTTAATTCTATTTTCAGTTCTTTTTTGTTTATCTTATGCACCTCTGAGTTTTCTGTCATTGAGATTTGGTCAGGTCTTTTCATAAATTCGTGCCTACTTTCTATTAATAGCGTTTCGTAATATTTTTCCTTTGAATCAGGTTCATATTTCCCTCATCTTTCTTTCTTTTTGAAAGAAAATGCAAAAAAGTATTTTTGAAGTGTGTATATTTTAGGCAATTCCTAGCTGAGCGCTTTCGGCTTTACAAAGCCATCATCAGAGCTATGCTACAATAAAATGTTCTAATAAGTACTAATTGGTAAAGATTGTAATTTTTAACTTACGTCAATTTTTTAAATACCACTACAAAGGAGAGATCTCATTTCCTTAAGTTTCAAAATTATGATTTTGTAGGAGTTGGAATTTTTAAACATATAAAAAACATATAAAAGGTCGACACTGGACGTCACAAACACGTTAAAAAATTGAAAAATTTTTTGTCATGGTACGGGTTTAAGACCCGACCATCTATTGATGTGAGGAAGTAGACTGAATAGAACTAGTGAAATCAAATGTCGGTCCTTTTAAACGATTTTTCAAAAGTGACAGGTGACAAATGTCATATATAGGAAATAGAGATTGTTTTTTTAAATTCTTACAAAATTATTTAGTAGTTTGGAATTACTACTAGTCATCAAAGACTTTCTAAAAATTAAGTTTTTAAAATTAAATTTTATGTGTTCATCACATCATACAGAATGACATTAATTTGTAAATTCACTCAAGTCATTGCTCAAGGTCAATGTATGTTCAATCTGACAGCTATCCTTAAGGAACAAGGGCTCAAATTGTTCAACAACACTATAAAGAAGAAACCTGGTATTAATGTTATGTTATCTGATACTTAAGTGTATTAAGAATAGTATGTCTAAAATTGTAAGAACTTTGCATAAAAAATTTTTTAAGAATGTATTTTCATGTTTCAATTAAGAACAACTGTCAAATGAATTACAAAATGTTGTAAATTTTAATAAAGTTTAAAATTTGTTTAAAAATAAAAGTATGAAAAATATACAACAAGATTGCATGAGGTCACCCTTCTTCCTCTAAAGTCTCCCATAATAATTTAAAAAGAGGTTTATAGTTGCAATTGAGGTTGATTTGTGTGTTTAAGCAACAATCAGGTTTATTTTCATTTCTTTGGATATCTCTAGATCTTCCAAGAGATTCATGAGTCTAAAGTTTTTATTGGGAATGTTGTGTAAAATTTTACTGTTTTCAGAAGGAGAAAAAGAATGATTATTAAATTTAATGTGATATCCAAAGTTTGATTTTTCTGGGTTATTGAGGTGTTCTTTGATTCTTTGATTCAGAGTTCTCATTGTTCTACCTACATAAGTCATATTACAGTCACCACAGGACAGCTTGTAAATACCACTTCTGTTTAGTTTGTCAACTTTGTCTTTGGTCTTGCTGAAGATGGACTTGATGTTATATTTGGTTTTAAAGGAGATGTTTAAGTCATTAATTTTATTAACAAGTACTCTTGAAATTTTTTCTGAAATTGGTCCTAAGTAAGTTAAGGATCTATATATGGAAGTAGTGTTGGATTTGTTATCAATCCAATGTATCCAATCCAATGAATCCAATTTTGCCTTTCCCAAGATTTCTTTATCTTTAACGATAAAATTTATAGACAACCAGAGGGTTTAGCAATGGGAAATCCTTTATCTCCTCTACTTGCAGATCTTTTTCTAGACTCTCTCGAAACTAACTTTGTTCATTCTCAACCACAAATAATCCTATGGTACAGATATGTGGATGACATTTTAGCCTTTATAGAAGGCCCACCTTCAGAACCTCACAATATTTTGTCAATAATTAATAATCTACATCCTGCAATTAATTTTACCTTAGAAGTAGAAAGCAACAACATTATCAACTTTTTAGACCTAACTATCAAAAAGAATACTTCCTCCTTTTCTTCTTTGCCTACACTAGAATTTTCAATATTCAGAAAACCTACTCAAACTGACCATATGATACCAACATCATCAAACCATCCTTTTCAACACAAGATGGCAGCTATTCAATGTTATGTCCACAGACTTCTTAATATCCCTATGTCTCAAGAAAATTACAATAAAGAAATCTCCATCATTAAACAGATAGCAAACAACAATGGTTTTCCTTCTACTACTGTTGATAAAGTCATTAGAAAATCTATACTCAAAAAGAGACTAAACCAAGCTTTTAATGTTGATAACAAATCCAACACTACTTCCATATATAGATCCTTAACTTACTTAGGACCAATTTCAGAAAAAATTTCAAGAGTACTTGTTAATAAAATTAATGACTTAAACATCTCCTTTAAAACCAAATATAACATCAAGTCCATCTTCAGCAAGACCAAAGACAAAGTTGACAAACTAAACAGAAGTGGTATTTACAAGCTGTCCTGTGGTGACTGTAATATGACTTATGTAGGTAGAACAATGAGAACTCTGAATCAAAGAATCAAAGAACACCTCAATAACCCAGAAAAATCAAACTTTGGATATCACATTAAATTTAATAATCATTCTTTTTCTCCTTCTGAAAACAGTAAAATTTGACACAACATTCCCAATAAAAACTTTAGACTCATGAATCTCTTGGAAGATCTAGAGATATCCAAAGAAATGAAAATAAACCCTGATTGTTGCTTAAACACACAAATCAACCTCAATTGCAACTATAAACCTCTTTTTAAATTATTATGGGAGACTTTAGAGGAAGAAGGGTGACCTCATGCAATCTTGTTATATATTTTTCATACTTTTATTTTTAAACAAATTTTAAACTTTATTAAAATTTACAACATTTTGTAATTCATTTGACAGTTGTTCTTAATTGAAACATGAAAATACATTCTTAAAAAATTTTTTATGCAAAGTTCTTACAATTTTAGACATACTATTCTTAATACACTTAAGTATCAGATAACATAACATTAATACCAGGTTTCTTCTTTATAGTGTTGTTGAACAATTTGAGCCCTTGTTCCTTAAGGATAGCTGTCAGATTGAACATACATTGACCTTGAGCAATGACTTGAGTGAATTTACAAATTAATGTCATTCTGTATGATGTGATGAACACATAAAATTTAATTTTAAAAACTTAATTTTTAGAAAGTCTTTGATGACTAGTAGTAATTCCAAACTACTAAATAATTTTGTAAGAATTTAAAAAAACAATCTCTATTTCCTATATATGACATTTGTCACCTGTCACTTTTGAAAAATCGTTTAAAAGGACCGACATTTGATTTCACTAGTTCTATTCAGTCTACTTCCTCACATCAATAGATGGTCGGGTCTTAAACCCGTACCATGACAAAAAATTTTTCAATTTTTTAACGTGTTTGTGACGTCCAGTGTCGACCTTTTATATGTTTTTTATATGTTTAAAAATTCCAACTCCTACAAAATCATAATTTTGAAACTTAAGGAAATGAGATCTCTCCTTTGTAGTGGTATTTAAAAAATTGACGTAAGTTAAAAATTACAATCTTTACCAATTAGTACTTATTAGAACATTTTATTGTAGCATAGCTCTGATGATGGCTTTGTAAAGCCGAAAGCGCTCAGCTAGGAATTGCCTAAAATATACACACTTCAAAAATACTTTTTTGCATTTTCTTTCAACTTGTCATAAGTGTGTACAAAAAAAAAAAAAAAAAAATATCATTCTTTTGTTTCTTTCTTTTGTAATATTTTTTATAAATTTCCAAGCTTGTGTCACTTTGGTTCCTCCTAAGCATCGGTCCATCTCTTCGCATTTCTCTTCCCACATTTCGTTTTTTAGCGGCTTCCTTCTTTGCTTCCCTGTTGATTCTGCTGTAAATTTTACGGTCTTCTGAGTCTTTCGTGGATAGATATGTTTGATACGTTTTTTTTGTCTTTAATTAATTTTCCTACTTCTTCGCTCCACCACTTAGGATTTTTTCTTTTGTCAGCTTCTTCGTACCCCAATGCCTCTTTGGCCGCCTGACGAATGCAATTTTTATTATCTTGATATTCTTTTGCGGCTGTTTCTCTTCGAGTTAAGTGAGTTAGTTTTGAGACTAGTCTAAGTTTGTAGAGGAATTGTACTGATTATTGTTTTAGGCTGTCAATATTATATCATATATTTGTGGAAGCTGCTACCTTCTTCTGTTCAATTTTGTTCTTGTTTACTTTCCTGTAGTGTATGGTTATTTTTTTGACCACCATATAGTGGTCAGATCCGCACTCGGCACCACGATACACCCTTACGTCATTTGTTTGGAGCTTTTTGTTTTCTGGTTGAATGAGATAGTCGATTATAGATATTATCTTTTTCTTTGGTTGTTCTCAATCTTTCTGATGTAAATCTGGAGAATGTTTGGTTTCGTCAAGACGGATGTTCAGTTCACAACGCTTGAATTATTAGTATTATTAGTAATATAAATATTTAAACAATACTTTCCAGAATCGAGATATCCGTGGAACAGGCGGTATTAAGTGGCCTATACGATCTTCAGATCTTACAATCATAAACTTTTTTTTGGGACATTAAGCCAAAATGAAAGAAATAAAAAGGGAAATAAGAATAACGGATATAAAAAGTTTTAGGACCATGAAAGGGGACAATATTAAATGATAATATACGTAAAGAGAACATTCTAAGACAATTGCGAATGCAGGAATGTTATAGATACCACGTAATACGGATGGGAACAAATCAAATTGCAAAGTCGACCAAAACAAAAAAAAACCAGAATAATGACGTCCATTTGGTAGGTTCCCAAAATGTCGGTTTGCCAACTGGACATTCACGGCACAAGGAGGTAGATGAAAAAATGACAGAACTTTGTTCTATATACATAAAAAAGAAGAAAATAAATTATGTATTTGTACTTATCGTATGGTAAAAAATGTTTTTACTTACTTTAGTTATAAAGAATAATTACCAAAAAACCCTTAAACATAATTCTAAATTAGTTAAAATGATTATTAAATACCTTTACATATTCCTCGTGATAATATTAAATTTTCTTTAAATACTTTTTGATATATAGAGTGTCAAGAAATTACCAGCTGTGATTTCAATAATTAATAAATTTCAGTGTTTTATAGGAGTATTGGTCCACTCAAACAAACTAAACATATCACAAACGGCATTTGAAATTCAACACTACGCGCATAAATATCTCTGTTTCACCGGCTCGGCAATTTCATACTCTGCCAGTGAATCGGACCGTAAACTTTTATATTAATGACAGAAAGCCTTTGTGCTAGAAAGACAGTGCAATCAGACTTGTGGAAATCTGCAGGCCTGAACTCGTATCAAACTTTTTAAGACTCGCCAGTTAACATAACATGTCTTTGAGGAAGAACGGATATATTATAAACAGTTTAGAACTTTTGCGAGCTCGCAGCAGGATAGCAGGAATTTACTTTGCAGCACCTCCTGAAATCTTCTGAAAGGTATGCAGTAATTTATCATTACGACCAAACTGAAAGAGAAGAGGAAGTCGTGAAAAGTTTGAAAGTGGAAAAATGTTCGACTAATGGTCCATATTTCCTTCATTTAGAATCGTGAAAATTTCTGTCTAATTTTTCCAGTTTGAATTGAAAAATTCTGGGGAAGTTTTTAATGAATAGCGTTCTTGTCTATTAAACCAACGAAAAACGTCGAACTATTGAAAGCTTCTAGAAGTTTTGAATTAATATTGACAGGGGTGAGTAAAACTCACAATAATTTTAAATAATTTATGACTTTCTGTACAATCCTTAAGGGAAGTCGTTTCTTTTCCTACCTTTTAATTAAAAGAATTTAAAAAGATGTTTGCTTTGAATTTACTCCAATAAAATTATATCATTTTTGATACTGCTACTTAAAAAAGTTTATTAGCATTTTATGGTAACAAACAAGTTATGGATCTTCCCGTAATAATTAAAATATGGCATTTGTGTGCCGAAAATTGATATGTTTTTGGCAGAAAGATTTTTTCACGCAGTTTCATATAACATTCTAAATAGAATAATGTAGTGTGTAACATGTGCAGAAAGGTAATCATTTCTCAAGAATTTAAAAATTTAAGATATTTGAAAGAAAGACGAATTATCTTTCTACACTTGTTACTTTTTCTACAAACTTATGTAACAAATTACCAAAAATATAAATAAATGCTTCTTTCCACTACACTAACATCACAATATGCGAAATTAATCCAGATATCTTTTTCTAAAAGCCATCACGCAAGGAAAAATATTTGGAAAGCGAGGTTCAATAAGACGAAGAACATCGTGGTTAAAGAACCTCAGAAGCAGATTTAACACAACATCTGTGTAGCTTTTGCATGCTTCTGTAGATAAAATAAAGATTGCCATGATGATCGCCCAAATTCGTCATGGATAGTGACATCAAGAAGAAGATAGAAGAACGCTACGCGTTCACTTCATGATTTTACAAGCAAGCTTCAACAAAGTGGTAGGTACCTCCTCGGAACCCGGAATCTCAGACACTCGGCAGCCAAAGACGGTTGCTGAGACTGAGATGCCCCTAATTCCACCACAGGGAGACGACCATCATATGGTGGTCAAGCAACTCTGCGGGGAAGGCGCCGAAACGACTAAGGCTGGAGCTTCCTCAACCTAATAGGAAATAGTAGTTAGTCCACCGAAAAGAATCGGAACGATACCTAAGCTATGGGCAAGAACGTCGAAAAAAATACAGGTAATATTATTCAATGCCACCTCTTCTTCAAACACAAAAAGGTGTCAACGGCTACTCTATGCCACCGTCTGGATATAACGGAAAATACAATAGCACATATCTAAGAACCTTAGATAATTAGGACCAAAATAACTGGCTTTAGCAGTCTAGACGGTCAAATTTTTCGCTTAACAAGCAAGCAACAACCGAAAATCAGTCATATATGTTCCCAGATGAAAATCAAAGCCTCCTATATGACGCAGTTTTGCCCATGGAAAAAGGGCAAAAATACTAAGATTAAATTAGCATCGGTCTAACTACCCTCAGATGTAGCCACCCTCCATCCTACCCAACATCGAAGATGGAAGAATTAGTAGACCATTGTCTCAGTCAGAAAGTATAACTCATTATCAGCTACGATTCTAACTCTCACCCCCTAGGCTGGAGCAGTAGAGATAACAACACTCGAGGTATGTCTCTTTATGCGTATATTATTAGAAAGGATTTGTATAAATTAAATAAAAGCACCAAACATACCTTTATTATTGCCCATAGATATTACGCTAGTAACAGCTAAAATATCTAATCAGATTCAGAACTGGCTGGTATCGGAGGACATCTCTATGTGTGACCACCGCTGGCTAACCTCTACTCTTAGTCTGAAAAAAACCCTATAAAATCTCGTGACCCTAGAAGGATGGATTTAAAGCTCTACCATTGGCTCTTAGAAGATGCTCTGCGGAATGAAAAGGCTTTTACTTCAGCAACGAATGCAGAATGTATGCCTATAAAAAATCCTGTCCGATAAGGATGGTCCAGAAAAGTCGCAAAACCACTTGGTGGTGCACTAAACTAAAACACCTTAGGAAGACAGCACAAACAGCTTTTAATAGAGCTAAACGCACCAAACTCATAAAGAATTCGTATTTGTATCAATCAAACATCAGAAATTTTTAGAAAGTTTGCAGACAAACACAAAAAAAAAACGGCTTGGAGAGCCTACTATGAGAAAATCTAAGATTTTTCGCATGCTTCTAGTCTCTAAAAAGCGCTTTTAAGGGATCACGTCGGCATATCGCCATATTAACGAAGGAAGATGAAAGCAAAACTTAAACACTTTTGCGAAACTGCTGAGATCGAAAGAAACAATCATACCTTAACTGAACGACTGGCATCTCACCAGAACAAGAACAATGATTAGTGAGGAAAAGGTAAGATGAGACATATTGTACTTCACCCCTTTTATGTCACCAGGGCCTGGCGGCATGTGGAAATATTCAGAACGTCCTTGGCTATGACATATATTTCTATTAAGTGGAGAAAGATACGTGTGGTCTTTATATAAATATCAGATAGGATGGACTACAGCCTACCAAAGGCTTTCCAACCAATTAGCCTGACACCGTTTTTCTTAAAAACACGGTTTTTTTTAAAAAACTTTAACTTTAAATTTAAAAACGTTTTTCTTAAAAACGATGACAAAGCTACGCGAAAGGTACATAAGGGATAAAGTTCTAATTCATAACACACTTCGCCCAAATGAGCATGGCTATAAGCATAAATGTAGAAGATGTTTCTGATATAGGCATTTTTACGAGCGGTCTTTACGGGGAGGGTGCTATCATCACTCCTCTGAAACATAGTTTAAGACACCCTGGTTAACCAACTTAGCAGCAACGGGTTTTACACAGTAGCCTATACAGATGATATAATTGCCCCGCAAAGCAGTAAGTTTGAGAACACACTATGTGGGAGATTACAAGTTGGTCTTTGACTAATAGAAACATGGTGCAAGGAACTCTTACTATCTATAAATCCTAAACAAACAGAAATGATCTGCGAGTCTTCTCTTCACCAGAAAAAAAGAACCACGGAAGTAATACCCCCAAATATTCTAAAATACAGTCTAATCTTTTCTGACGAGGTAAAATACCTTGGTACTCCCCTCGAGAGGAAGTTAACATGGAATTCACACTAAGACGATAGAGCTAAAAGAACATATATTGCCTAAGAGCAGTGTCGACGAACGGTCAGGTGCACTTGGGGTCTTTCGCCCAGGATGATCGCCGGGATCTAAATTGATCTCATAATACCCATGTTAACTTACTTTGCTTGGGTACTAAAAGTGATACAGGTAACAGCGATTAACAAACTAAACCATAGTCAACGGATGGCTTACCTAAATATAACAGGTGCCGTGAAAACAATACCAAGTACTGCAATGGAGTGGTTTATTTGCATCACATCTCTAGACATATGCATTAAAGAAGTGGTGCTGTTGAGAATGATATGATTGCGCTCAGCGGGTGCAAACCTTAATGTACGAATAGGACAAGTATGAACTTATTTCTGACGGGGAGATCTGAATGTGGCATCCCTGCGACAGGCAGTCAATTAAACCAAAGTTTATTTTTGACAAAATCTACAAAATCGAAATAAGACAGTATAGGAAGTCAAACGCGGCGAATGCGTGTTGCATATACACCGATGGTTCCTAAATGAAAGGAGGCTTAGGATGTAGGATATGGGCACAAATGCCAGCGTAGTTCAGACAGAACAGGCTGGTATCTCCTTAGATGCAAACAAGAAAAACCAAATATGCAGATAGCAGACAAGTGCCACTTACCTTGAATGAAAGGATTAAATATCATTGATATCATTGAAGGATGTAAATTTGCCAAGGTAGCACTAAGTAACCTTAAAAAGACAGCATCAAAAAAGTGCTTAAGACTAATCAGAAAAATCTACGCTTGACAGTTGGTTTTTTAACTGGTCACTGTCAATTAAGCAAAAACCTCTACATACTGGAGCTAGTGGACCTGCAAGCACTAGCCTACACCTGCCCAATAAGTGAGATGTCCACTTGTGATTTGTACTCAGGCAATGTCCACAGGGAGGAAGCACATAAAGTCAATTGTAGCTGAAGTGCTGTGAAACTTGACTCGCCCTTCCTACTCTTCAGAGAAAGAGAGGGACAGACGAAAGACAAGAATTGCCAACTGACAAAGTAGAATACGGCAATATATAGAAAGACTACTTTAACTGTTTTTTTTTTAAGAAAAATTGTAAAGAGAATACAAAGTGCTCAATTACGTATACAGGCAAGATATCAAGAAATATCTGCTAGATAGCAAATAGTCAAACACATAAAAAGCAGGGAATAACAACAGTTTTTGTAACAAAAACTTAGGAAAATATATTAAAAACAACAAGAGCCAAAACAAAAAGCACTTACACTTAAGTATACAAACTTAAATGTGGCGATTGCGCACAAACTAACATCAGTCAAACTGGTTGAAATTTTATCAAACGTATAGCGGAACATAAAAGGCCTTTAAATATTAGAAAAACAGATTCTACGAACGTACTTCTTCTAGTCCATAATTGGTCTTAAGCTATCTTTATTAGAATCTATGGAAATTAACAAATAAAAAATACAGACTTAATTTTAAATAGTAGTAATATTAATAACTTTTTTTGGAAGTGCATAAAAGAACTTAAAACGCCTTATGCTCGTAAGAAAATAACGACATAAATGTAACCAAACTCACCACGGTAGAAAATCCAATGAGGGGAATCCCATTTAGGGAAAAATCAATAACTTGTGACAATGATCAAATAATTTTTAAGATACCTTTTTTTCTACAGTGATATATTTAATTAACATATTAATTACTTAAACATACATAAAACTTCTTAGTTATTTTGGTATTTCCGTACAGCAGATCGTAACCAAGTTTTTATTTACCTTTAATAGTCTTAAAAATTGCCGAAGTTGAGTTATATTTCAGTGGATTCTCCAAGTAAATTGTTCATTTGCTAAAGCCAAGCTTTAGAAAATATCCCTCTCGAGTGTTGAAGAAGAAATACAATGTAACAGTCACGTAAACTTAAGTTAAAGTTAGTTATTAGGAAGTCGCAGCACGATTGAAAGTTTTATCTTACATTTTGGGTTATGTATCATGTTATAGACTTTTGTAAAAGTGTTATTCAACTACTAAAGAAGTTTTGTAAGGTACGTAATAGATATAAGTATTGTTATTTAATTTTATTTAAAAAAATTAATAAACACTGTACAAAAAATAAAATACTTCGTATGAAAATTTATAAAAGTCAAGGTTTTATTGTTACGATTTGAGACATTCCATAATTAGCCCAGTCTTGTTAAAAAAAAGTTATAATGTTAGTCGAACATTCGAAGAGGTTGTAAGTAGTAGACTTCTAGCCCAGTCTGGTTATGCAAAAATTATCTATTTCACTGCAAAATGTTTCGCAGATATCTGAAGCTTTTAAGACATAAGTGGGAGTTACTAGATGAGGAATAAATGAAAAGGTACTCGTATTTTTATCTTTTTACCGCGTTTTTTTAAACAATCATTTATGGTCACAATTTGATTTGAGTTTTTGTCTTAGAAAATAACTTTCCTAACATTTTTGTATTTTTTAAGGCTATTTTGACAGGCAAGTTTTTGAAAAGTTTGTTAAGCTTGTTAGTGATTTGTGGGAAGTACGGAAGCGAAGAACATTTTGTGGTTTGTTTAGGAGTGACAGGGGACTTATTCATCTGTATTTTGTTAGATATGGACGCTAATGTTAGCCCGTTGGGTGTTTCAGTAATGGACTCCCCATAGCTTTTGGAATATAGAAATTTATTGATGATGGATGCCAGATAGGAGTTATCTATAAGAATGGACTTCAGTAGATTGAGAGATTCTTCTTTTTAAAGCGGGTGTGTCAACATATTTATTCTAAGGCTGAGGCTAATTATACATTATTTTGTGCTCAGGAATATCTAATATTACATCTAAAAGTGTCAAAAACACTCCCAAATTTTTTGATATTTATTTGTATAACTATAACAGAGTTATACAGTTTTTTTCCAGTTTTCCGCAAAAACTGTTTTCATGACTTAAACCGTTTATGTTTATCCCGATCCATTTATTGTATATAATTTTTGGGTATTACTTCACTACTGTTTACTGTTTTATTACCAACCATTCCCAGAACTTTGCTATGATACTGTGTCTCTATTATAAAATTAGAATAACCTTTAAATATTAGTATTGTTTTAAGGGCGTTGACAATTTTATTTAATGCTTTTCACAAAATAACAATTTCGCCCAAAATTGTATTTTATGTTCCTCTTCATGTAATAGTCACTTTGATAAGATGTTTGGTGCAAGATTTCATATATATTTCGTATATTTGTTGTGAGTAAATATTACTAGTTCACCTTGCGTTTCCTTTCAAACTTCCGTTTAATCTGTTTCCGAAAGAGTGACTACGCTAGGTTGCGATTTGCAAATTCTGGGATATTTTATTTTTGGTGTTTCTTTCTGATGTTCTCTATATTTGATTTTCCAATGTAATGTATACTACAATTTTTATTAAAAATTTCGAATGCTGTAATTTCACTCCAATACGAGACTCCGAGAGATTTTTAGAATTATAAACTTTTTTACAGGAATACGCTTAAACCGATAAATCTCTTTTTTGAATTTTTTAACCTGAATATGGATTCATATTAATTTAGTAGCCCTCTCGGTTTCTAGAATATAAAATTTTAACGAAAACCGATATTTTCCCTTTAAAATGATGTACGAAGTTGACCAGTGCGAGCAAATGCCGATACCAAATTTTAAGCAAAGCCCGATATATCTTTAAATAATTAATTCACAAACTAAAATGTAAATCCATTATATCGTGCGTACTTATGGTAGGTATTTTTATGCTGTTTGGGGATTCGTTTTATAGTAGTAGCATACAAAAAGAAGTATACTTTTTTTCCTATGGTAGCACTTTGTAAATTAAAAACCAGAGGACTCTGTTACCTTAATTGTGTTGACGGAATTAGGGGGGAGGATTAAGGATTAAGAGGTTATGTTATGTTGTTTATGAATTACGTATTAAGCAGTTGTTTAACATATATGTATTAAGTTTTAGTTTTGTCCATTTTTGTTTTTCTATTTTTTGTCTTTCTTTTAATTTAACTAAAAACTTTATAACTATTTTATATTCATTTTAATGACATTTTTGTTAAAATATCTTTATTAGAAATATTAAGAGAGTACTTGTGCAATTAATTGTATAATGGATGCTTATATAAGGGACATCAATTACATACCATTCGCAACTAAGGAGATCAATGATCTAAAAAACCTTAAACAATATTTACATCTCCTACATTTTAAGATACTGCATCAAAACATCAGGAGCCTATCTAAGAACATTGATGAATTTGAGGTAATAGTAAGGGAACTAGACTGTGATTTTGACTGTATTGTACTCACAGAAGCATTTAAAAATGACGGTAACTGTAGCGTTTACGCTACTGACTAGTCCAATTTAAACCCCTCAAGAAATTTTCTTATAACCCGCCTGTGATCGATTTTTAAATCGACATTTCTCCACTCACGCGCTGTTATCGCTTTGAAAGGAAGATCGATTTTATTCGGAAGCGGAACGATTAGTTTGGTCAGACTCTGTATATCCTATTTAAAAACCCAATAAAAACATATAATGTATTTTCTTCTCCCTAATATTTTAGAATTAGATTATATCAAAAAATTAAATTATCACAAAGGTATTCACCTTATCATATGCATATGAAGAGGGTATACTACTAAATAGGAAGTAACAAAAATTAAACAATTAAACAACTTATCTTTACAGCACTATAAGTCCATAGGAAAAACTTCTCTTGGCACGGCTAAATTAATTTGTTGCTGTAAGGATAAACCCAGGTGAGTCTAATGTGGTCAAACCAGGCACTGGTCTAACTGGGTGACAGCAAAATCCACGGGTTACATACACAAATTGCTAACTATCTAAGGATTCAAAGTTACTTCAATGAACTTAAATTAATATTTTCACGTGACGGAATATGGAGTCGCAGCACGCCAAAAAAATCTTCCTTTTATGTGGAACTCTTTAGATTATTGATTTTAAAAAATTTCACTTATTATTATTACTAAGATATGTATTTTATTTATGAATTAATTTATTCTTCCCCAAATTATCTTCCTTGCTCCAATTCCGTCACTTTGAAGGTGAAAAATTTCACCGGTTGACGTGGCTGCGTATGAGTTCTGACCAAAACTAATCGTTCCGCTTCCGCATAAAATCGATCTTCCTTTCAAAGCGATAACAGCGCGTGAGTGGAGAAATGTCGATTTAAAAATCGATCACAGGCGGGTTATAAGAAAATTTCTTGAGGGGTTTAAATTGGACTAGTCAGTAGCGTAAACGCTACATAACGAGTGTCATAAACTTGATGGTTATCATACAGTTTATAATCAAGGAAATATAAATAGAAATGATGGGACAGTTATATATATATATATATATATATATATATATATATATATATATATATATAAACAATGATTTAGATTATTGCACAAGTGATACAAACACGTATAATGTATAATAACGGAATAAGGATATTAATAACTTCGCTTTACCGTCCACCTTAAACAAATAATGAGTATTTCATATCAAAACTAAATGAATACCTAGAGGAAACAAAAACGGCTTCAACATATTGTCATATTTTGTTGGGTGATATTAATATAAACATATTGGAAAATAATGAAATAACTAATGCTTACTTAAATAATTATAATTTTTCACAACATAACTTTGTTTATATATGTATATATATATATATATATATATATATATATATATATATATATATATATATATATATATATATATGTAATGTAAGCGTAGCAAGTGAGTGAGAAGTTGGAATAAAGGGATAATGGAATAATAAGTAGCATAGAAAAGATAATAATTATTCGAGATAATTATTATATATTCCAAATCAAATAAGGGATAATTATTACAGTAAAATTTTCATTTTTAAATCCCTCAAATAAATTGACCTAGTTATTGCATTGTTTGTTAATGGTTTAAACATAGAAAAGCACGTCAAACAAAACTGTTATTGTAATGCAATATAGGACCCACAATTCAACGAAAACACAACCTTGGACTATAACCGGTCAATGAGGACACCATTCGATAAAAACTAGAAAACGGGGACAGCCAAGTTAGTAATGAGAAGTCAGTAGTAGTGAGACGGCGGGCGTCCAGGCATCAATTGCCGCCCCGGGTACTCTCGGCGCGGTAGCGTCGGGTACGAGTAGCTAGTAATGGGCAGTCAGTAATAGCGGGCCACCGTGGCTCGGACGCGATAGCGTCCCGTACGCGATCAGTACGAGACAATCGGTGATTCTCCGGGGGCCGCGTATCATCTGGATAGTTCGCGTGTAGTCCGGTTGTTGTGGCAGCTCGAAAGTTCGCAACCCTCAACTGACCGAGTTCCAGAAGACTGAACGTGTCGTGGTTGAAGCCCTAATATACACATAAGGTAACAGATTTTTTATATACTAACCCTATTAATTATATTAGTTGTACTGTCAAGCTCTTCACTCTTCGCTCTCTTCTCCATTCTTTACAGGACCTTATACATAGAAGTCCTTAATCCCCTTAACTCCTAATCCCGAACTTCTCTCCACTTCTCGTAAATCTGTCCCATTTGTATTATTTTACAGTGGTGACAGCGGTCCCGGGTTGGGGGAATTTCGGTAAATAGGGATAATTAAGTCACTTCTTCAGTATCCTTGTAAACTTTTGCAAGTTTTGTAGCTATAAGAAGCCTTCATCGTTTCATTTCGCCAGTGACATTCCAATTTTTTCTTCTCTTTCCTAAGACGACAACAGATTAAAGAAACAGTGAGGTATCCAGTAAATATTGTGTGGAGTGCAGGACTCCCTTTTCTGGAAGAAAATCCTTTTCTCTCTTTGTTATATAAACTTGTTAGTGGTTTTACACAAATTATTCGTATATAGTAGATTTTTTTATCTTGTATCACTGGAAAATAACCTCATATCAATTCCTTCCCGAGACTTAGAATCCTAAATTAAGATAGGTGAATTGCTTTTATGATATATGTGAAGAGATGACAAGTACAAATTTTTTCAAAAATACATACTAACACATTATATGATGTTCTCAATATAATTGTTTTTAACTTCGTAAATTATCAGTCGAATTTAGGAAATTATTAATTATCAGTCGAATATAGGAATAGAATATAATAATTATTTAAAGAAATAAGCATTATTGTTTATTTAGTAGTGAATATAAATAATTTAAGTAATTAGGTCAAGATCAAGTTCATTTGAGTGTACGAGTTTACTGCTTTCAAAAAGCGCAAAATATAAATTCTTTGAGTATTATTTTACTAACTGTTTACATATTATCAAATTCTTTGTTTAATGTAACAAGTGAAAGTGAAATATGATTTGTGTTTGAAAAATATTTAGGTTGACCTTAAAAAGAAGCGTCGCAAAGTAAAGAATTACGATGTAAATCGCGGGGTTGGCAAATTCCTTAAGTGATATACACTGAGAAATTAGATATGACTTTGTTTAACTAATTAATTATGCGATATTTGGATTTATAAATAACGTTTCATTTGCAAAAAAGGAAAAGAATTTAATAGAACTTAATTTTTCAAAAAAAATTAATACTAACACCTTATTTGATATTTGACTATTGATTGATTGATCGATTATTATTTGATTTGATTATTTGATATTTCCTACAGATTTTTTTAAGTTCGGCAGCGTATATTTCTAAGTTCTTTATTTTAACAAAAATTTAATTCTTTATACAATTGTTGGTTAACTTCATAAATTGGCACATCATACTGAGATGGACATATAAAAGAGGGAAAAGAATTTAATGGAGCTTTGGAAGATAATTGACCGTGGCGTCAGAAAATCTTTTTCAATATTTTGGAATGATTTCCACGAACATATAAGTTCGGGAATGGATGCGTCGCAAGGAAAATGCATAGAAGCACGTAAAGTAGTTCTTTGGGCTGTGGCCCACATTTAAAGAAAATTTAAATGGGATGTAGCGTCAGAAAATCTTTTTCGCTATTTTGGAATGATTTCTACGAACATATGAGTTCGGGAATGGATCCATTATGGAACAATCAAGATTTAGTAGACGTGGAGCTTGCATCGCAAGGAAAATGCATAGAAGCACGTAAAGTGGTTCTTTGGGCTGTGGCCCATATTTAAAGAAAATTTGAGTCGAATCGTTGTCAACGTCCTATAGAGATTTTGACAAACGTAACTTGCGAGACACTAGGAGGCTTGCTGCAGTTTATGTACCAGGGAAAAGTGCAAATTGGACAGGAAGACCTAAGGGCCTTCACTGAAGCGGCCGAATCGTTGCAAAGGCAAGGACTCGCTGGAGACGGAAAAAAGTATAATAGTTACTATCGTTTAAAGTAACTTTGCTACAGTTTATGTACCAGGGAAAAGTGCAAATTTGACAGGAAGACCTAAGGGCCTTCACTGAAGTACTGAATCGTTGCTAAGGCAAGGACTCGCTGGAGACGGAAAATTCATAGTTAGTTACTATCGTTAAAGTAACATTATGGAACTTTATTTATGTATTTATGGAACGTACTCTGAATGTAGAAGAGTTTAAGCCAGTTTCTTTGCTTGAGACAAAGAAGCAGCACCATAAATAAGAAGGAATAATTTAGTGGACACAGGTGGGATGCCACAGAAATAGAGGCATATCTCACACAGCATGCGAAGGTAAATACAGTGCCAGAAGTATATTTTTTTTACAGGAATGTAGGCAAGCTGCATATAGTTCGACATTAAGGGGTGAAACTTACGTCAAGTAGGAGGCTGCTAAGGGGATAATCTAGGGTGGTACTAGAATCCCAACCCGCTAAGAGTCCCGCGGCTCCAGCACGACAATACAGTATCTACAGGATGTAATAAAAATGCGAAACGAATCTGGAATTGTGATTTTCGTTAATAAAGTAAACGGAAAAGTAAAGGAAAAGGAGAATTATAATTAATACCTTCCACATGTTACAGGAAGGATATGGAAGAATAAATAGGATATATAGTACAGAAATATAAGAGAATATTATTTCTGGAACGAATTATGAAGAAGTATTGGGAAATATGTGAAATGTGAAGAGATGCGACGACTGCCAGGGGCACAAGCACGAGAGCAAAAATGAAAAAAGTGTATGGAAAAACACAGAAGAATAATATAGAAAAGGAAACCCATGCGTAAGGACATGGATGAAAAAAGGAAAATAGTGTATAGGAAAACACAGGAGAATATAAATATATAAAATTTGAATTTGAGAGAATTCGAAGAAGGAGACAAGGTATATTTGAGAGACTTAAGTAGCACGACAAGTCTTTCAAAGAAGTTACAGAAAAATGGTACTATCCATACCATTTCAAATTATAGAAAAAGTTGGACCAGTGACGTATGCAGTAGGTAGAAAAAAGGGAAAAAAATAGACAGGTAGTGCACGTCAATAGGTCAAAGAAATATTACGAGAATAAAACAATTGATTATTCCACGGAGGAGGAAGAAGAAATAGGAGAATCCAAAAGAAAAAGAAGAAACGAAAGAAGAAGGAGTTGACCCTTCAAAGGTGTCAACACTGCTATTATGGAGACCAGGAACCCCAATTAACAAACCGCAGAGAAGAAGAAAAGGAAGTCAGGGAGACACCAGCCAATAAAAAAGATCAGAACAAATAAAGAATAGACTAGGCAAGATGCCCGAAAGAAAATGTTGCGGCATATTCCACAAAACGAAAAAGAAAGGATGGAACACGTACAACAGAATAATAAACAAGAATGAGACAGCAATAATAACACAGAGCGATGAGGACACAGACATGTTTTTCGACGCAATAGATGAATAATGAAAAAATATCAAAACAACTATAAGAAAAGTTGAAAGCTTGGTATTACAAGAGACGGCCGCTCGAATAATACTAAAATTTTAACAAGAAACTCAATAAAGTAAGAAATCCGATATAAAGGTATACCATTACAAGTATAAGTCAAAAAAAATATATATATTATTAACGTAATATATTCAGCTTATCATCTCGCTCATCTGATGTGTTCATTATAAATAAACTTTTGCCCAACAGTAGTGCAAAATATTAATAGGTAAGAAAATCCGCCAATAACAAGGAACGAAAGACAAAACACAGGTAATATAAGCATTCATAGTTAAATATTAGCACAGTTCAATAAAAACAAATTTTTGAAAACATAATAGTAGATCATAACTAAAAGCAAGTTTTAAGAAAGAGAAATAAGTAAATTAATTTAAAGTTTATAGGGGTCTAAGCTGCTGTTGATTAGTAAGAGCTGGATCGGTAAGATACCATACGCCAATCCTTTATTGCTATGTCAAAACTGATTGACAGACTTTAATTCCTATCAACTAAGAAAGTAGTATAAAGATTGAGTCAGACCACTGGTAAATAAACAACTAATAAAGAAAACGTAACAATTAAATAAAAAAATAAATATTGTATTTTATAACAGACACCAAGAGTTCATTATATCAGTCAGTATCAAATTTCATCAACAATGTGAGTATATAAAAATTCAGCCCTCAGCAAAACGTAATTTAATAGCCTTGAAACATAAATAGGTATCATAACATTGAAAACAGGTCATTGTGTTTGACGAGAAATCAAAATAAATTCCACCTTTGAATTATTTTAAAAAGATTTGGAAAATAGTGAGAAATTATTACAATACTTTCTGACTCTTTATTAAGAATAAATATAGTAATTAAAATATTCTTCAAATAAGGAAAATGCGTTACACATACGTAACTATAAACAATAAGTGATGACAAGTTGAGAATTAAAAATATATGACTCTAATATACAGGGTGTATATATAACAGAAAGATGATATATTAAATTGTAAATATTTAAAAAGTACAAGTCCCAATTATTAACATATTAATATTGGTTTAGATATCAATTTATTTATCAGTTTATAGTCAATAGGCATACTAATATGCAATACACTGTAGGTTAGTTTATAAGTCAGATTTATGTAAAGCTATCGCTAAAATTGTCTGCAATAAGCAGCAATACATGTATTTATAGGTTAAGGTGCATTTGAATTACGCGTAAAAAGTACTAATGCGAACTAAAGTCTGCTTACGGGAGTGCGACCGTTCGGGAAGTAATAACAGTGCAATTTGTGACACTAGAGAGACTCATCACGATGGAGAGACTCATGTTTCACTGTGGGAGGTACAGCCACACGTCCATAGTCGATGGAGGACTAGACAGCTACATCAAGAAGATAGGAGCAGAAGAATGCTGAAATATACACTGCTACCGATCGATACAACTCTACAAGAAGACGACAACGAAATCCACCTACGAGAAGGAGTAACATGCTCATTCATCAATAGGCAAAATAACCTGGGAACAATACAAAGACAACAGTTGTGAAAGTCAATTGTCACAACTTTACAGAGGGCACGTTGAAAAGATCCCTAATAAACAATCACTAAAAGAATTGGTAATAGTAGAACAAGATAAAAACATATTTGCTCTAACGTTACACAAAAGGGCTATAATATGTAACATAGAAGTATGGCAAACTGAACACCGCCGAACCCTAATAAATTTCCTAGTAAACACAAAATAAATTCTAGTATGCCACTGCTACCTCAAAACGTAGACCTAATGACCTACATCACTAGCAAATTCCTTTACACCGAACAATCCTATCAAAGAGAAATAGAAAATCTATACTTAGACACAGTACTACGACGATGCCAAACAAAGAGATGCAGCAAACACATACCAGAGACCAATGTAGCAGAAGTATAATGCGAAAAAGCAAAACAGTATCAACCTGAGACGACCACCCAGCAAGGACAAACCAATGGAGGCAGACAGCAGCAGTAACGCATCAATATAGTTAACTCGACACGTGGAATTGGCAAACGGACATTAAAACAGCCAAGACGACGCGAGTGAAGTGCGGATAATTCCCACAGGGATACGCGATAAAGTGAACGCAAAACTCGAGTACAATCGTATAGAACAGTTAGAATACGCTTGTCGTAATGGACACATGTAATCACAAACAATTGTAATAAGTTAGGAAAGTTCTTTCACTTGTTAAGTTTCAATAAGATTAATACAAGATTAACTCAATTTGTCATACACATAGGTTCAATACGGGGGCAGCACGATACATTCGCTGACCACGGTACAATAGTCTATAAGAAACAGTAAATGATAAAATATAAATTGGGACTTATATAAAAAATATATATAGTAGATTATAAGTAATATAATATGTAAGTAGATAAATTTATTGTTGGAAAAGGAAAAGGCCCCTCGGCCCTTTTCTTTTTTTGCGTAGGGAGTAATGTAATGTAAGCGTAGCAAGTGAGTGAGAAGTTGGAATAAAGGGATAATGGAATAATAAGTAGCATAGAAAAGATAATAATTATTCGAGATAATTATTATATATTCCAAATCAAATAAGGGATAATTATTACAGTAAAATTTTCATTTTTAAATCCCTCAAATAAATTGACCTAGTTATTGCATTGTTTGTTAATTGTTTAAACATAGAAAAGCACGTCAAACAAAAAACTGTTATTGTAATGCAATATAGGACCCACAATTCAACGAAAACACAACCTTGGACTATAACCGGTCAATGAGGACACCATTCGATAAAAACTAGAAAACGGGGACAGCCAAGTTAGTAATGAGAAGTCAGTAGTAGTGAGACGGCGGGCGTCCAGGCATCAATTGCCGCCCCGGGTACTCTCGGCGCGGTAGCGTCGGGTACGAGTAGCTAGTAATGGGCAGTCAGTAATAGCGGGCCACCGTGGCTCGGACGCGATAGCGTCCCGTACGCGATCAGTACGAGACAATCGGTGATTCTCCGGGGGCCGCGTATCATCTGGATAGTTCGCGTGTAGTCCGGTTGTTGTGGCAGCTCGAAAGTTCGCAACCCTCAACTGACCGAGTTCCAGAAGACTGAACGTGTCGTGGTTGAAGCCCTAATATACACATAAGGTAACAGATTTCTTATACTAACCTGTGTAATTATATTAGTACCACTGTCAACTCTTCACTATCTTGCTACATCGTCTCCCGACGCGCAGAATAACGTGTTAACGATTGTATTAGTAACTTCAGGGTAGATTCAATATATTGTTGACTCTAATTTGGTTTTTTTTTTAATGTTCCTTTCGTCCGACTCACTAGAGACTAGGAGAACACGAGATTCTGCGTATGCATATCTCCGGCTTCAAAAGTAAGCCCATAACCTCTACTCTTCACAGGACCTGAGACCTAGGAGTCTTTACCCCTATCCCGAAATCCCTTATCTTCTCGTAAATCCACGAAGACGAGCCAGCCCTCCAGACCAGTGTGACCAGTATTCCTTGCAGCCGCTCGCAGGGTTAGCATCCCTTGAGGATCTATTGTGTATTTCATTTGGTGACAGCGTTTTCCTTACCTTCACATAACGCTCCCCATACTTTATTCATTTACATATATATATATATATACATATATATATATATATATATATATATATATATATATATATATATATATATATATATATATATATAAGAAATGCTTAGATCACATTTTTGTTAAATTTATATCTGAACAGACAATAAATACTTGCAAAGCAGCTGTCCTAGATACTTGCATTACAAATCATAGAGCAACTTTAATCAGCATACCTGTAAACAGAACCAAATATATAAAACAGAAAACTAGAGATATAATTAATTATAAGACCCTAAAAATGGATATCAAAAATTTTGATTGGACTGAGTATTATAATATAAAAAATACGAATGACATAACAGAATATCTAATAAAGACATTAAATGACTATATAATTAAACATACTAAAACAATCAAAATAAAACACGCAAATGAAAAGCGAAAAAAATGGATTACAGCAGGACTAGTCAAATCAATTAATAAAAAAAATAAACTGTATAAAGATCACATAAATCATCCAACAAATGAAGAAAAAAGAAAAGCTTACCTAGAGTACCGTAAACAATTGAACACACTTATTAAGGTGACAAAGAAAAATTACTTTATAAAAGAAATTATGAAAAATAATAAGTCTTCAAAAAATATGTGAAAAATAGTAAATAACTATAATAGTGAAAATGTTAATACTCAAAATATCAAAGAAGTACTTACTGCAAATAACCAAAGTATTACCGACACAAATGAGATCGCCGAGGAATTTAACAAATATTTTTCAAAAGTTGGAGAAACGAAATATATGCTCAGAAGGTAATAAAACCTCCTTCTCGACCACCAAAGAAAAACGTTACAATAAATTCCTTCCTTTTATTACCTGTGGATGAAAATGACGTTGTTCAGATTATAGCCTCATTAAAATCGAAAAAAGCTCTAGGAATAGATGGTATTAAATCTGAAGTACTTAAAGAACTATCGCCAATACTAACTGGTCCCATTTATTAAATAATGTATTTTCTAGCGGCAAGTGGCCCGAACAACTTAAGCAAACAGTGGTGATTCCCATTCATAAGAAAGGCGATCCAAAATTAACAAATAATTACAGACCAATCTCACTTTGCAAGATATTGGAAAAGGCTATAAAATATCTACTAGTATTATACTTAGAAAAATATAAGTTAATTTCAAACAAACAATATGGTTTTAGGGAGGGAGTATCCGCGGAAAATGCAATATCGTACATATTTAATAAAATTTACAACTTAGTTGACAGCAGTACACCAACAGCTTGTGTATTCCTAGACCTGGCAAAGGCGTTCGATACTGTTAGTCACAACTATTAGATACTTTAGCAGACATTGGTATAAGAGGAAACACATTTAACTTAATGGAAAGCTACTTAAAAAATCGATATCAAAGAGTGCGACTAGAAGAGAAATTGAGTAGTGCCAAAAGCATAAATTTTGGTATACCACAAGGGACTGTACTAGGACCCATATTATTTATACTGTACATAAACAATATTCTTACTTACCGGACTGAAGGTGACATATTAAGTTTTGCAGATGATACAGCAATTTTCTACTCTGCAGACACGTGGATGGAACTAAAGCGAAAAATGGAACATGACTTAGGAAGAATTATTGATATATTAAACCACAAACTTCTTACAGTAAATATGGATAAGACAGTTTATGTTCCATTTAAAAGCTATAAGAGAGGTCTACCAGATTACAAATTTATAAAAATAAAAAATCTGAGTATTAATGCAGTGAGTAACACAAAATACCTTGGTGTTCAAATCGACTCGTATATACGATGGGATATAGACATAAACCAAACGTGTAAAACATTGAGATGTCTATTGTACAAAATGCGATATTTACGTAACATACTGGATATCCATCATCTGAAGGTTATTTACTATTCTTTGGTAGAATCGCGTCTACGTTATGGAATCCTTAGTTGGGGTGGAGTTGCAAATACATACCTACACCAATTAGACATTATCCAGAGAAAAATATTAAAAATTATTTACAATAGACCTTCGAGATACCCTACTAATGATCTTTATACCGAAACTCAAAGGTTAGATACAAGACAATTATATATTCTTACAATAATCACCAATTTATACAAAAATAAACACTTACTCACACCATTAGGGCATACCTATCATACGGGAAATAGAGCACAGTCTTTTGTCAAATTAAATATTGCAAAGAAAACAGTTGGTAAACGAAATTTTGAGTATTTACAAGAAAGAATCTACAATTTGCTCCCTGAAATTTACAAATCATACCTAATCACTATAAACTCGCAAAAAATGATTAAGACATTGTTTACTAGGTATTTGAAACAAAATCATAGACAACTGTTCAGCCACCTTTTTGAGACCAATTAGGTTATAACTAACGTCAAATCAAGAATAGATTACGAAATCCTAAAAATTTATATATGCTATTATCTTGGTTGATTGTATGCATGAATTGTCTCTCACTTGTAAAAAATTTTTTTGTTATTTTTAAAAATAAGCAATTTAAAAAATGGCCCATGCTCAACTTAATTGTTTTAATGGGCACTACTGTTTATTTACCTTGAACCAATTACAGAACTACAAAGTAAAAGTAATATTTTTTTAAAATTTTATTGTCATTTAATTATTTTATTGTAATATTATTAATTGTATATTTCATGGAAATAAACGTTATTATTATTATTATTATTTAACAATGAAAGGAAGTGTGTTGAAAATTAGTATATGAAATAGGAAAAAAAAAAGAAAAGTGACAGTTACAAAATAAATTAAGATTTTCGTTTAAGTTCGTTACCTAATCCATTTTTTGTTTTAGATATCGTGATAGCGATCCTCATTTGTAAAACTTTACAAGAGTTTGCAAACAAAATGGCCGTACTTATCAGTGCAATGGCATTGTTGAAAGTGACATTCGAGCCATTCAAAATAAATTTTTTTAAAATAATGTTAAGTAGAAACAAGATATCAAATTGTGTAATTACATGTCAGTAGTTCCAATTGAAAGGAAACGATCCACAACAAAATGAACAGTCAAGGGACGTTACTTTACCATACACTACCTCTTGTCGAAAGGACTCAACAAGAAAAAAGTTCAGATATGTCAGGAATTTTTCTTAAAATATGTAAATAGACTACGTTGCTAAAACATTGTCAGACGGAAATATCCCAAAAATCAAGGTGGAGATCACATGTCCACAAAATCTGTTCTCAAAAAGAATAAAATAAGAGAGTTCATTGGTAAGCTACAAGGAAGAGAAAGTCATTATATAGAAAAAAGCAAGACAAATTTATTTGGCCGCTGATCTAAGCGTTAAGAAATTACAGGGCATGTACCTTACGTAATGCAGTCCTGAACATAATGTAAACTTTTCGATGTTTAGGAGGATATTCGTTAATGATTTTAACATTGGGTTTTCTACTCCAGCATCAGATGTATGCGCACAATGTACTAGACTTAAATTCAAAATTGGAACGGAAATTACCAGGGTAAAGAAAAGAGAGTTCGTACTAAATTGAGTATCCACCAAAAGAGGGCTAATGCTTTTTATAGTCTCCTAAGATAAACTCCTAAAAATTCCATTATATTCTTCTTTCTTCTACAAACACATAATAATGATGGATTGTGTTTTATGCACAGCAGATTAGTATGTAACGTATGTTCGTGTATGTACACGAACACCAAAAATCAGGATATATAACAGTAATTAGACCGGTGCTCATGTATGGGTGTGAGACGTGGATGCTGACAAAAGCAATGGAAAGTAAACTCAGATGCTTTGAGAGAAAAATCCTCAGAAAGATCTTCGGTCCCTATCACGATCCGAATACTAACGAATACCGCATGAGAACAAATGCCGAGGTCAAAAAAATGTATAGTGCTAGCGACGTAGTCCAAGAGATTAAATCCCAACGTCTAAGATGGGCTGGCCATGTTCATAGGCTCCCTAATAACCGCCTTATCAAGTTAATCTGGGAAGAACTCCCGACAGGGAGAAGGCCCTTAGGACGTCCACGAATGCGATGGAGAGATAATATATGGTCAGATTTGAGAACAATGGGGCTACCCACTGACTTAAACATCATGGACGACCGTTCGAGATGGAAGCAGGTTGTGCAGTCAGCCAAGACCCACCCCGGGTTGTAGTGCTACCAGAAGAAGAAGAAGATTAGTATGTATGTTTTTTGCTGCGTTGATAACCAGTCCAAACATCCAACTTTTTTTACCTGGACTGAAGATCAGGTAGGTAGGGGATCAATTGAAATAGCTTCTGCACGTGTAAATTATTTGGAATCTTAAGAGTACAATAGTATTACGACTATTACGACACTTCTCTTCTTTTGCGATGGATGCGGTGGACAAAACAAAAACTCCAATATAATTCATTCGCTGTACTTCTAGCTTAGATTTAAAGCTCCAGTTCAAGTAACAGAAATATTACTTGTATTTCCAGTCAGATATTATTCGTATTTGCCAGTAGACAGCGTATTTGGGAGAGTAGAACATCGTCTAAGAAAAAAAGCCACAATTCTCTCTAGAGAGAAATATGAAGAAATTTAGAAACAAATTGGATTTGTTAAAAAAGTAGGCACTGATTGGAGATTGTTTAATATAAAAGAGCTTCAAGTTGGCTTGGAAAAAGTGAAAGCGCTATTATAGTGCTATTATAGATGATACAAAGAAGATCGTAATAAAAAAATTTAACAATGGCAAATTCATAAAAATGCGATCATTCCAAAACTATTGTTTTACCAGTGGATTGAAAAATTTTGAAAAACTTTTGAAACCAAATTTTCCGATATTGAGTTGACCATCTCAGAAAAAGAAATGACTTGGGTTATCCTCGAAAAGAAAAAAATCCCTTAAACACTTATTAAATCAACGATTCGATAAAGATTAAGAGAAATTACAAGAACTTGACTGGTACCAGGAATGGCTTAATGGCAAAAGTTCAAATGGAAAGGATGAGGAAGAAGAAGAATGGGAGACTGTTGGAGGAGAAACCAACGCTTTAAATTTATTTTACTTTGTTCAAATTGTTAAATACTTGATTTTCTACATTCGGTTTAATTTATTTTTTTTATATAAGCAACAAAAATATGATGTTCTTGCAAAGATCTTTCAGGCAAAACCGATAAGCAAAACCCGATATATTAAAAAAAAATCAAAAATAAAAACAGTAAAAAAAGATAATAAATATTATTAAAATTCTAGAATTTTATTACATGACTTCTATTTATTTCCATAATGATGTTTCTTTACATTGTTATGGGATTTTAAGTCTAATTCTAGTCTTATTCTTAACGAAAACTTATTGTGCACCTTTTTAAAAGCATACATAATAAAGACCTGTTTCCTTTAAAGCTGCAGTGCCTGAAAGCTTAGAAATAAATCACCATCAGTTTTTTGAGTTGAAATATAGTTTATCCGAAGATAATCGCTAGTTTTACGTTAGAATCTGAACGCTGCGCTAATGTACAGCATAAAAATAAATGAAAGTTAAATCCCAGATTTAGTTTTTATTGCTATTTCGACGACAGACCGCTTGAAATCCAAAGAGAATAGGGGCACAACTGGATTGTGTTATGTATGTGGCTTTCATAAAGCTACTAGCTGGATTATATGGTGAAAAACAATGAAAAATACATTATGGGGGATAGAAAATTGAATCTTTGGCTGAGTTTATTAAACCTTCGTTAACGTTTTGTGCTGTATATTAAACTCAGAAAAGGATATTCGGGCTTTGAAAGGTAGATGTAAGTCTTTTGCTGGGGTCATAAATAAATTCATTATACAACTGAATTGAATTAGACCCACGTCGCTAGTGGTCATTTTTATTTTCTGTATTGTAATAAAACAACTCGACAAAGTGTACATAATTTTATACAAGTTATTATTATTGTGACAAGACTTTTATATGCGAATGTAGAATCAAATCGACACCTTCTACGTAGAATATCGTAAGTGCATTCGGTCAACTTTACAGTACAGCTCTTTATAGGTTCGCTCATTATTTTTTTATTGATAATTGTTCAGTGAGGGAACAACCAATATATGTGAAAATTTGCATATTATTTAAGAAATACGACGGTAATAATCCTGTATAGTACTTAAATTGACATTATTTCTCGTTTTCAAGAAAAAATACATAAAAACCAACATAAAAAGTAAATTATAGTATGTAACACATACTATAAATTTCGTTGGGCACTGCACAAAACTATTTGTCGTATGTCATAAATATTATATTTTATATATTTTCATTCCTGGTCATCATATATTTACTTATCGTATTTATTTATTTATAAGCAGGTTTAAATTAAAAACTGCATAAAAAATATCTAATAGAATGTAGACATTAAGTGAGAAGTACTGAGAAGTCTAGACCCAAGTATTGTACGGGGTAGAAACATGGACGTTAAAAGCGCAAATAGTTAAGAAGCTTGAAGCCTTTAAATTTTGGATATACCGGATAATGATGAGAATTTCATGGACTCCGAGGGTCACCAATGAGGAGGTGCTGAGAAGGATGGGTCGAGACAAAAAATTGTTAAGAACAATAAAAGTACGCAAGACTGCATACCTTGGATACATACTGAGGAATGATAAATATAGTCTTTTGCAAGTCGTCATGCAGGGTAGAGTAAATGGCAAAAAGGGAATAGGTAGAAAGAGGTAATTATGGCTGCGAAATATTCGAGACTGGACAAACATGACTGTAGACGAATTATTTCACGTTGTACAAGACAGAGAAACTTTTAGAAATGTGGTCGCCAACCTCAATTAATGGAGATGGCATAGGAAAAACAAGGTAACACTTCCAATCTATCACTAAGAAATTAAGTTATGTCTGGATTAAATTTGAAAGCAATATTAGAACTAAAATTAAGATCAAAATTTAAGTGAAAATTAAAGAATTAAGTATGTTATTCAGTATCTATTCAATCTTCTTCGGACTTCTAGTTGAAGGTATAGTCGCCTTGCTTCCTTGTTAGGATGAGCTGGCAGATGTTCTTGATAGTTTTTTGTTAGTTTTTTCTAGCAAATTTTTTCTGCAACGAACGGTATACCAGAGTCTTTATGCAATATTTTGTTACTAACATACTACGGGGTATTGACAATTAGTCTTAGTATCTTGGATTGGATTCGTTGAATGATTTTTCTATGGGCTATAATATGCGCTTATTCGCAAGAAGTTTATTATCTGTTAATAGCTGCAATTTTCGGCCAATTAGCTAATATGTTTGACATTTTTTTCTATTGATGTGAGTTTTTTGCCAAGATGTGTGCATTTCAAGTGATGTTTTGACCAAGTATCATTCCCAGGTATTTGACTTCTGTTTTTACAGGTAGCAATACTTGTATATCGTTCAGTGTGATTCTCGGGCATACGGTGTTTCTGTTTTTGAATGTAATTAAATTAGACTTTGTATGGTTAACTTTTATTTATTGGTGTTTATTCATCCTGTCTTGTAGTAGATTCAGGTGTATTTAAAGGTTGATGCTACTTAAAAATCATTATCGATGGATATTATGGCGGTGTCATCTGCGAACATGGGTGCTATAGTAGTATGTGTTGTTCGGATATTAGCGGTATAGGAGGGGACCAAGGACACTTCGTTAAGGGACATCAGATTTTGTGGGATAGTAACGAAATATTTTTTTAAGGAATCTAACTTTAAAGTGACGTTTAATCTTCCGTATGTTCTGCTGTCATCTGGGTCATTTGTGTGCAGTAACTTAGTTGTGTACTCTAGAGCAGTGTCAGTTCTTCATTACAATGAGATATTCTTTTTGTTCCTTTGAATCGTGCCGAGTGCTTTATAAGCTGCTTTATTGATTTTATTTATTATTTTTTGATAAGTATTCTGATCTGAGAAGTAGACCACGTTTTGTTAATTTCACAAAAATGTTATGATGTTTGATAATGTTGATCACAAAATTGATAGGTTTTAAAATATAATTCTGCACAACAAATTGCAAACATTGCCAAATAAAACTTCTGAAGACGTTATATGGATTGTAAAGCTGGTTAAAGATGCAAAGGAACGATCCTGGATTTATTTGATTTGTGTTTCTGTTTACCACGTAAGACCTGGTTTACATTTAACTCCATCACAACTCAACATGATCGATGTTGACTATACCATCGCAGTCATGCAACTGCGACGAAGTCCAATATATCAAGCACGTACCTAATGGAGAAGTCCCACCAGCGAGCCTACGAGTCCCCTATTTCCTGTTTACGATGCCCGAGCCGTTTAACTACATAAATAATCTAGATGTTTGCCTATAAATTAGATATAATTAAGTATTTTTATATAGAGTCAATTTTAATTTAACTTGTTTATGGTAATCGCATAAATGTGTCATGAGTCAAAATGGCAGACGCTAAATAAAAAATTTAAAAAAAAAAGTAAGTTTATCTTATTTTATTGATTTTTTAATTTAGTTGTTTAACAAAACACAATCATTTTTGACAATGTGATAATATTTACAACGTAATAATTTTTCAAAAACTGGTTTGCCATCAGATATTTCATACATAGAATTGTTTAGAATAGTTACTGGCTTCGGATGCATATTAATGTTAGCCTAATTATATACGTATTTATTTTGGTATATAAGTCGGTTATTCAGTTTTGGTATTTTGTTATAATTACGGAGGCTCACCTTTGTGCTGTTTGATTTTCCCGTGCGGTACTTAATACAGTTATTTAATTACTTATATACCAGTTTATTTTCTTTGTGTTTCAGTCAGCACCCCCAGATCTATATTTAATGATCAAATTTTCAGATAATCTTTTATAATGGAAATTTTTTATAATGGTTTCCTTCTGTAGATTGATTGTCTTTCTGGACTTCAGAAGCTAATATCTTTCATATTTTGTAGTTAGCACCAGAAAAACGGATGCCACTTCTGCCAAATTCGTCTTCAGCGTTGTTATAGTCTTCATCCGTATCCCTGTATAAACTATTGTTAGTAATTTAAAGTTAAAAACAAACCTATTTAAACTCTTCTTTTTCTTCAACCTGTATTCGTCCACTAATGGACATAGGCCTCTTCCATTTGCTTTCATTGATTTTTTACTCTTGACAAGTTTAATATCATCTGCCCACCTCTTTTGTGGTCTGCCTACTCCTCGCCTGCTTTCTCTTGGTCGCCAGTTTGTTAATATCTGTGTCCATTTTTCGTGAATATTTCGGGCAACATGTCCGACCCATTGCCACTTGTCCGAGCCTTGCTATACGTTCTGCAACATCAGTAATCTTTGTTCTTCCCCGAATGTCAATATTTCGAATCCTGTCTCTCAAACTAATCCCTAGCATGGTTCTTTCCATCGCTCTTTGGGTTGTACTGAGTTGCTCTTAGGTTTTCTTTGTAAAGGCCATGGTTTAAAGTTTATATATATATATATATATATATATATATATATATATATAATATATATATATATATATATATATATATAGTTACAGGCAAGATATATTTGTCATAAACTCTACGTTTTAGACACATTGGTATATCTTTATTCTTCAAGATAAAGCTAAACTTGCCGGAGGCTACCCAAGACGCAAATATGCGTCTTTTTAGTTAGGCTTTTTCGTTTTCTTTGCCTATTTTAATGGTATGTCCAAGATATATATATATATATATATATATATATATATATATATATATATATATATATATATATATATATATATGTGTATATATATATATATGTATATATATATATATATATATATATATATATATATATAAATGGTATATAAATATGGTGGAAAAATTTCTAGAATTTACGATAAGGTAAACGTTTTTTATTAGATGATATATGGTAGCTAATTATAATTTATTCTCTTTCAGCCCTGAAGAAGCCAAATCAATTCTCTTTGGCGAAAACGTTAGGCGAAATAATTGATAGACATTAGAGTTTTCTTGCAGATTTCCCCAATATTTAAGAGTTTATTATATATATATATATATATATATATATATATATATATATATATATATATAGTGGTCTACATTTTCAAAACTTTTGTTGTCAATAACAATATTAGTTTGCAACTTATTTTTCATTATTTTTGTTTTCTGATTGTTGTTTGATTCATTTTAAGACCTATTTTATTTGACTGCTGATTTAATTCCTTAAGTATTTGCTCCAGTTTCTGGCATTCCAGATCGTTATCACTTACAAACTAGAACTTATAGGTCTGTAGTTTTCAATATTAATAGTGTTTCCTTATTTGTGCTAAAGTATAATTGGTGTTTAATTAACCAGTGGAATAACCAGTCGGTGTTTTCCCACAGACTGGTTATTCTTTTTTCTGTAATATCCTTATTCAACAAAACTTCCACAACCTCTACAATGTTGCCACCCATTTTGACATTTCAGACGTTATACGATCCTCACCTTTTTTATTTTGTACTAGCTATAACCCATGTCTAATTTCCGAATAAGTTATTTTAGGAAGAGTTTAAGAGCCGACGTTTAGAATTATTCTATGGTCTGTTCAGGGGTTCTGTATAGTAGATGTATACAGATTCTCACAGTTTGTATTTCCTTGATTATTTGAGTTTTTTCGTCATTGTATTCCCCTGTTCGTTTTTGGTTCTAGTTATCTTTGATTTTTCTTTAGTTAAATTTGATTTCAATACTCTCATGTTTCTATTGTGTTCGATGGTTTGCAATATTTGTTTTGTTTGATAGGCTCGCAAGTTTGACCTTATGGTCTTTTTTACTTAATTGTTGATAGCCTTATACTCTGGTGATTCTTTCGATGTTCTTCTTCTTCCATTATATCCAATGTTGTTTGTTTCAATTTCGTTCTTCTCGGATTTATAGTTTTACCACAGATCTTTTTTGCAGTAGTTGATGTTATGTCATTCGTTAATTTTTATGTTATTTCATTTATATCTTTCCTGATAAATACTGATAGAGGTCCTAGTCTCTTTTTTAGTTCACTTTGATATTCCTCTTAATTCATTTTAAGTGTATCTATGTTTGGTAATTTATCCTGTGTTAATAATTTCAACCTACTTACTAGATAATAAATTAACTCAATACTAAATCTACCAAACATAAATTATATAAAATCCACAAGGAAAAAATTCCTGTAGCTGGCTGTATACCACGTATCTAGTGATGTGAGTTGTAAAATTACATAACTTACGTTACATAAATTACACGTAACTTACGGTAATATTACATGATACCCGTAACTTAATGTAATTTATGTAATTTTTGGAATTTACGTAATTTATGAAATTTAACGTAACTTATGATAAATTTACATAAATTACCGTAATTTATGTAATTACTGGTAAAATTACATATATTATGGCAACTTATGCGCGCGCAATTGTCGTAAGTGCGGTGCGCCGGTGCCGGCGCGCGCGAACCAGTGGGTGCTATTACGCTCGTCGCTCGTTAGTCGTTCCTTAGTCTGAGTCAGGCAGGTTATGTTTACATTTCTGTTATTGTATGTGTAATGTGTATGTATAAGTTAGTTTTCGACTGTTCTTTCTCTATTCATTCACGCAATCACGCAGCGTTGGTTACTTTACATTTATTTATAAGGAAGCACAGAAACTATAAGGTAAGAAATATATTATTTCTACAAACAGCAAAACACGTGCCGGTGATGTCCATAGCAACCTTAGATTGGGAAACACAGGGGCGGGCCTATCGCATATCGACTGTACGTTAAATCTAACGCGCGTCATTTTATATGTGGCTACAGTACTTAATTCTGAATTCGGTTTACCAAGTTTTATTCGATTTTTTAGATTAGTTTACTGTACAATAACTATAAGAATGATAGGAGCAACGGGGTACTTGTGCATGTAGCATGTGTAATTGAATTACACTGACATAACTTACTAAATAAAAAATTTTGATAACGTTGAGGGCAAAATAATGTAGTTGTCCGATCCAGTATTCTGCTTATTCGAATTTCATTAAATTGTTACACAGATTCAATTTTAATCTTTCTTCTATTTAAGGATGCCTAACAATTTTTTATGCCCTCGTGCCCATCAAATACTTTGAAAAATAATGTTTTTTCCCTTCTTAATGTTTAAGTCTACCTGAATATTTTTTTTAGGTCATAAAACATGGTGAAACGTAAGACAGATATCTGGCTTTATTTTGAAGTGTTACCTGCGGGTTCTTCTAATCAAAAGACCATAAATGTGAGGTGTAAATTTTGCAAGAGTGTACATGCAAAAAATGCTACAAGAATGAAATCTCATCTTCAACAATGCACTTATGTGCCGCATATGATAAAACTTAAATTCAATATTTTAACTCCAAAGTCAAAGGGGAATCACTCTAAATTTCCATTTGAAACATCCATGAAAAAGATCACATCGGCAAAATTGGATAACGATAACACTGATGCTGCTTGTACATCATCAACGGTTTCCACAGCATCAACATCTGCTTCTGATAACATTCATGTGGAAACACCTGTTTGCACAAAAATCAACAGAATACAATCATTTTGTGATCGAATGACACACGAACAAAATAACGAATTGAATATTTTGCTTGCTAGAGCTATTTACACCAGTTCAGCACCACATTCAATTACCGAGAATGAAGATTGGAAATTGTTTTTTAAAAAAATTAGACCTTCATACACCTTACCATCGAGATATATGTTATCAAATCGTCTCCTGACCGAAGAGTACGAGCGAGTTGAAGTTCAAGTTAATGATAAAATTAAGCAAGCTGACAATTTATCATTGCAATGCGATGGTTGGTCCAACTTGCGAAATGAAAGTGTAATTAATTTCATTGTTACAACACCCGAACCGTTATTTGTCAAATCAGTACTAACAAAAGCAGAGAAGCATACCGCAGAATATATAACAAAATTAATGGTTGAAGTTCTGGAGGAGTATGGACCTAAAAAATTTTTCGCTATTGTGACTGATAACGCAAAGAATATGAGGAAGGCTGTGAGACAATGTGAAGAGATGTATCCCCATCTTGTATCATACGGCTGTTTAGCGCACACATTACATTTATTGTGCAGCGATATTTTGAAATTATCTTCAATAGAGACACATTTGTCACATATTATACATATCGTTAAAACTATTAACCAGTGTCAAGTACTGAGAGCTCAATTCACAGAAATAAGAAATGAGATGAAGTGTGGAGTGTCTCTTAGCCTACCTGTAAAAACAAGATGGGGTTCACATGTAAAATGTCTTCAAGATCTGACTAAATGCAAGTCCGTCCTACAACGTCTAGCAATATCTCCAGATAAAACAATTCAAGATAGAATACGCAGCGCAAAAGCAAATTTACTTGATGAAGGATTCTGGATAAATTCTAGCGCTCTTGTTGAATTGCTTAAGCCAATTACTGAAGCAATAACACGTCTTGAAGGAGATTCTTCGTCAATTCATTTGGTTTGTGAAACTTTCGCGAAAATCGGTAGTAACATATCTACTCATTTAGAATGCGTGAAACTAACGGATTGCGAAAAAACAGAAGCGATGGATAAATTTATATCAAGGAAGGAATACGCCCTTCAACCGATCCATTTTGCCGCAGACTTACTAAACCCTCGGTCTGTTGGTGCAAATTTATCATCAGCCGAAAGGATTGAAGCGATGAAATACATTACTACTATGTCAACCACGACCACGATAGAGATTGGTGATGAAGGAGTGTCAAAGATTACTGAGGATTTAGGAAACTATTTAGCTAAAACAGACTTTTTTGGCGAAACATTTTTATGGAACATACTCGATAATGTCTCTTTGGTTACATGGTGGAAAGGATTTTGTGGACATTCATGCCTCTCCAAAGTTGCAGTCAGGATATTGACAATGCCGTGCACTTCTGCGGCAACAGAGAGAAGCTTTAGCTCCCAGAGCAGCATTCATACGAAGAGAAGAAATCGCCTAACAACTCAAAGGGCAGCAAATTTAAATTATATACAATATAATTCAAAATTGCTGAAACGTTCACGACAACATCACATACAAAGTCAATATCCTATAGAAGAGACTGTACAGAACAACGTTTCGATAGAAGGTAGAAACTTACAGAAGGAGATAGAAGTAATTGAAAACCATATTTCCGAAGAGGAAGAATTAGACGAGGTAATTTTAAATTTAGGCATTTTTTAGATATGTGATATGTGCATGTGATATATGCAGTTTGCTTCTTTTCCGATTTTCCAATGCATTCCACCGTTTTCGAATAAAAAATTATAAATCTTATGTTTTCAGACAATATCATCATGGCATTCAAATACAACAGGAAATGGAAATTCCGACGATGATTTTAATTTTGCTGACTTTGCAATGACCGATGATGAAATTGATCAAAGAATGGAAACTAGGGAACAGAGACCAGCACGCATTTTGAGACAAAGCAAAGTGAACATTTTAGAAAACGTCTTAATGAAATCGGTAAATTAGTGTAAACACATACATATTTATTGTTTATATTCCAAAATTATCAATTTCAGGGTAAAGGCACAGAACAACCCCAAAAAAAAACGGAAGTCGAGAAGGATACTTCAGATGCCGAAAACAAGGTAGTTAGATCTGTATATATTATATTATAAACCCATTATTTTTACTCTCTATGTTTACACTTTCCTATTTAATTTCAGGATGCAGTTCTGGATTTGCCGGAGATAAAAAAAATTACACAAGGCTCATTGGAAGAGCAAACAATTGAAACTTCGACGTTTTATAACAAGAAGGTCTCCAGTTGTCTGCGAAAAAGGAAGTTGTGATTTATAAAAGCCGCTTAAAACAAAACTAAAGAACCTATGTTTTCATTTCTTTATTATTTGTATGTATTTCTTATCCACTTTTCTTTATTTCATAAGTATGTAGTTACTTTGTGTTTATTATATTCAATATGAATGCAAACAATTGATTTTTTAATACAATGAACATAAATTACATAAGTTACATAAATTACATCTGGTTTGTAATTTTTGGGTAATTTTACACGTGTAACTTACAATTTCTGAAATTACACGTAATTTCACATCGCTACACGTATCACAAAAAAAAAATTTGTCTTCGTAAATGGGTATATTTATTTAAAAAACCCTTAAAAGGGCTACATCAATAAAACAAACGTTTTCGGACCAAACAGTCCATCATCAGGTTTTAAAATTGAAAAATTGCTAGGTCACAATGCCTGAGCCACCAAAATACTAGGGTAAAAACCCTTTAAATTACATTTAGTTATAAAAGATTATACATTGTGTTGTAAAATAACTGTGATGTTCAGTATTAAATTAAATGTGACTAGAGGTAACACATGGCTGAAGCGAATTCCAGAGCCGGTGAGAGAACCTCTACACGCGGAGAACAGCTGGGAACTGCTCAAAAAAAAAGAACTCAAATTATATCATAATTTTTTTTATAAAGGTTCGCTATTTAATAATATTATGCTGTAATAACTCATCAGTGGATGTTATTGTAATTTTATAAATATGAAGCAATCTACCATTTTGTCGGAACAACTCCATTAGTGACATCAAATAACGTTTAAATCCATTGAGGTAAGGCTTGGAAAGTTTTACTTTTAATTCTACAACTAAGTACTCTATAGAAACGAACATTGTAGCTGTCCAGTAAAACTTATTGTGGTTTCCGGTAGCTCGGGACGTTCTGTATGTGTTGTGATAATTTTCTAACACCGGCCGCCATCGTGGCGAACAGTTGACAGGAAGTAAGTTGGACGTGAGTCACGAGGAAAGTTTTCCAGATAATATTAATGTTGCAGTGGAAAGGTGCCTCTCCGCCACCCACGATTTGCACAAACCACGATCACCGGTTGTTGGCGACTTGAGAATTTATTATGTTGTCCGGTTTTACCAATTTCATATTAAATAAAACAGAAATATACATTTCTTGAGATTTTTTTTAAATTATCACTAGTGAAGAAAACCATAATAAAGAAACTAAAGAATACAATGCAGTTGACTTCATTTATTGATTAAAATAATTTTAATGTTGGCAGTAATGACAATAATTATTCAGAATTTGTTATAGTATAAGCTTCTTATATTTTGTCTAATTTCTTATTTTATTAAACCTTCTTTAACACGTTCGCTATCAAGATCTTAAAATTTTGGACATTGAGGGACCACAATTTTTTTTATTATTTTGAAATAAAATTATTTTAATTGTGCTGTGACTTAATGTAGTAAATATCAGATGTAGAAAAAAATATTTAAAAGGATTTTAAAACCCGACTCATATATGAGACACTGGTCTATTATATGAATTTTTCTTTGATAGACCATGTGTCTCACTTATGAGCCACTCCAAGAATAATATTTTCGACTGATTTTTTTTTATTTTTGTAATTTCTGTTGTTACAAAACGAGCATACATAATCTTAAATAGAAATTAGATCTTGGATTCGTGACATTTACGAAAACAAGGGTCTATACAAAGTCCAAAAGTTTCTCTATATTTGTCCTTACATTCTGCACAAACAAAGTACGTTTAAGTTCTCTTCTTTTTTGAAGAGCCAAACACGACATCTTTTCCTCTTCTCCACCTTTTTTGGATAATGTGGCTTTTCCATATATATACATATATTATATATATATATATATATATATATATATATATATATATATATATATATATATATATATAGTCCTCTCTCTCTCTAAAACGATTTGCAAGGGACCGGGAATTTTCATTGTTATAAGGAGAGATCGATATACAAAGAGAGACAAAATTCGATACTACAATATTAATAATACTGTCCTAAATAAACTATTTTAATTTAAGAATTTTATCAAAACGAATATAAATAAATTAACACTGTATTGTACACCACATAGATTTATTAAAGAATAACATAAGCAATACAGTATAAAAAAAATGACAAATACTGTTTAGCTCTTCCGGTCCGTAGGTGGTAGTAAGTTCAAACTGTCTAGCCTAAACATCTAATGGCAGGTCATCTTCATCATCAGTCAATCCTTGATCTTTCAGCCGTCCTGCGTGCATGAAGGAATGTTTTATTGTATTGCTCGTCACCTCGTCCCAAGATTTACTAATCATTAGGATGGTGTCAAGAATGTTTTGTTTAAGATCGCCATTGTTCCCAACCAATTCCATCAAAAGTCTTCTCCTGTAATGGCTTTTCAAACTCTTGATGACACTTTGGTTCATGGGCTGAAGGACACTCGTTGTGTTTGCTGGCAGAAAAAAAAGTTCAATGTTTTGAAGGTCGCATAGTATAGGATGAGCAGGACAATTGTCTACAACCAGAAGAATTTTTTTCCTTTAAGCTCGATAACCCACTTTATTATTGCTTCTTCAAAAATTTCCGCAGTCATCCACGCACTCTTGTTAGCTTTATAGGTCCCCCGTAGATTTTTTATGTTTTAAAAGCAACGTGGGTTTGTGTGTGTGTGTTTGATGTCATTTTAAAAAATAATCCAGTCTCATCAGCTTTGAAAATGTCGTTTGACTCATATCGTGCCTTTAGTCCAGACCACACGTTTTCTAGCCAATCGTCCGTTACGTTCTTGTTAACATCGCGAGCCTCTCCGCTGATTTGCCCGTAGTTGTAGTCCTGGAGCCGCAGCTTCCACTTGCTCAGCCAACCCTCAGACGCCTTGAAATTCTCAATTCCAAGCTCCGTTGCAAAGATCTCAGTTTTTGTTCTGACCACAAGCTCAGAAAGTGGAATATGGTTCATACGCTGCTGCTGAGGTTTCCGCAACTTCTTCCTGCTACCGCCCCTCATCACCGCTTCAAGCAACTTTTCTCTGTCCTTTAATATCGGAGCCACAGTTGACTGAGATAGCCCCGTACGACGGATGACATCCAATTGCTTTTCACCTATTCGCTTACTTTTTCAAGTTGGATACCGTTTATTATGATACGGGTGTCATGAATTGGATTCTTACTGAAGGTCATATATTTGGTTTTTTTGACGTTCATCCTTATGCCGTAGTTATTACATATCTCATTCATACTTTCAATTAGATGTTGTAGATCTTTCACTGTTCTTGCCATTATCACAGTATCGTCAGCATATCGAATGTTATTGATAACTTCTCCATTGACGATTATCCCTTCGTTTGCGTGTGGGAGAGCTTCTTGGCATATTTGTTCGCTGTAGATATTAAACAAATGCGGTGACAATATACAATTCTGTCGTACTCCTCTACGTATTTCTATTTCGTCCGATGTTTGGTCTTCTACCTTTATATTAGCTCGCTGATTAAAGTACAGATTTATTATTATTTGCATGTCTCTGGGGTTGATGTTCTTACCTTCCAGGATTTCTTTGAGTTGATTGTGGCGTACTTTGTCAAAGGCCTTTTTAAAGTCTATAAAGCAGGCATGCACCTCTTGGTTAACATCTAGATATCTCTGTGTTAGGACGTTTAATGCAAAGAGATCTTCTCTTGTACCCAATCCTTTTCTGAATCCCATCTGTGTATCGCTAATATCGATATCTAACTTTTGATAGATTTGGTTGTGGATGACTCTAAGAAATATTTTAAGCAGGTGCCTCATTAAGGAGATTGTTCGACAATCTGAGCATTGTATTGCCTTAGTTTTCTTCGGTATGATGACAAACGTAGACAGCAACCATTCTTGAGGTATTATACCAGTACTGTATATTGTATTGAATATATGTAATATTATGGTTACGGATTTATCATTCAGAAGCTTCAATAGTTCTGTAGGAATTTCATCAGGTTAATTTGCTTTTTCATCTTCAGCGTTTCTTATTGCGTATTCTGCTTCTTCTTTCAATAGGTCTGGCCCAGTTGCATTGATTATCTGAGTTAAGTTGTTTCTATCGTCTTCAAATAATTCATTCAGGTATTCTGTCAATATTTTTATTTTATTCTCTAGATCTACAATAATATTTCCATCTTTGTCTTTAAGTTTACCTATTTGGCATTTCTTTATGCTTCCTGTTATCTCTTTTACTTTTTTGTGTATATTGAACGCATCGTACTTTTTCTCATAGGTTTCCATTTCTTCACACTGTTCTTTAATTCACTCCTCTTTGGCTTCTTTTATTCTCTTTTTTATGTGTTTATTTATTTCTTTGTATTTGTCTGGGTAATTCCTTATCTTTCTTCTTTGTTCCATCAACTCTAGTATATCTTGTGTCATCCACCCCTTATTCTTTATTGTTGTTTTTGTAAGATGTTTCTTTGCTGCTGTTTGTATAGCTGTATTTATGTACTTTATTTTTGGTTAACGTTATTTGTATCGTTAATTGGTTGTTACATATATAATTTTATAACTATATAACTTTATTAAATAGTTACGTGCTATTCCAAATGCAAACATCCAATAAGTGGAAAAACACTTTCAGGTACCAACGGACTGCTTTCCGGGGCGTTGTGACCATTTGGTCACATATCGACCTATGCCCGACATATTTTTGTTATAGTCGAGTATGACATTTGGTCTCTAGCTCAACACCTCTTTTATTAGTGATTTTACCAAAAGCGGTGTTATGTTTTGTCGATATTAGTAACATGTCACTCTTACTTTGTCATTTTCTTAATTTCGTTGTTATAACTGATTTAAGATTCACTTTACGATCTTTTAGTAACGTTTCAACAATGTGTGTTTTTTGTTCGTATAAATATTCAGCCAGACTTCTTCTTCTTTGTGTGCCGTGCTTGTATTCAAGCGTTGGCTATCGTCATATTGACAAGCTGATGAAACAGTTCTTCGACCGTTCGACTTTGCCATTGTCTAATGTTACGCAGCCAGAACAGTTGTTTTCTTTCGACCCAACGTTTCCTTCGATTTAGTTAAAACGCTTTCACCATATCTCAAACGCTTCTAATTTGTTAAGATTTTTTATTTTGGTTGTTCAGGTTTCACATCCATAGAACAAAGTGGGCCAGACGAAGCACTTCAATACTCTTAGACGTGTGGTCAACGACAGACTTCTACTGCATAATATAGAACGCCAGTTAATAAAGTTTTTCCGTTCGAGTTCTATTCTGGTCAAAATTTCCTCGTCACTTTCAACCCTGCAGTCCATCCATCTACCCATATATCTAAAGTGTTCCAATCTTTCCAGAATTTTGTTATCTAATCTTAGTACTGAGTCTTCGATATTAATTTTTTCGACCACCATCCATTTTGTTTTTTTGCGTAAATCTACGTCTTATTCTATGCACAGGTATAATCACTATCTGACTCGCTATCCGATTCATCCGAATCTTCATCTGTACGAATAATTAAAGGTTTAACATCATCAATAACTTGTTTTATATCATATGACTTTAATTTTTTTTTCAGTATGCTCAATACGTTTCCACCATTGTTTCTCATTGACTTTAGTGATTCCCCACACCAATTCAATTGGATTGTACTGGCAGTGATATGGTGGTAGTTTTAGGACCTCATGACCATATTTTAGTGCCATTTGGTAAACGACAAATTTTTTTCTCAGTAATGTGTTCTTTGCACTTATTTAATAATTCAGCTTTTAAAACTATATGTTCGTGTTCTATATTTTTCTCCGACAGCCACTTTCTTAAGTCTTTTTTTCCAGCTACTTGTGGGAAACTTTTCCTCCTCTCTGGTGTGATACGAAGCATTGTCTAAGACTATTAATGACGGATTTTCCAGACTTTCTAATAATTTTTCCTCAAACCAATGTTCAAAAATATCGGCGTTCATATTTCCGTGGTAATCATCAGTTTTTTTTGTAGAAGAAAATATAAGACTAGCATTTGGTATAAAACCTTCCGTATTTCCTGCATGCAATATAATATATGTTTTGCCATTACTCGCACTAGTACTCGAATAGCCTTTGGTAGAATCATCTTGCCAGGATGATTTGATATTATTTCCTTTCGCAAAAATCTATGTTTCGTCAAGAAACACACATTTTCTGGCAAATTCGGAATTCTTGTTTTTACATAGTTTCTTATGAATTTACACCTTTTTCCAACAATATTGGACAGCTGGTACAACACTTTACGGTTATTGGTTTTTTTTTATCTAAAACCCATAGCTTTTAATACTTTTGATAAACTGGTCAAACCCATACCACAAAGTTCTCTGTCCTTTATTTTTTGAATAAGTGCCTTTCTTGTAACATGTTCTTTTGCTTTGTACATGCCATAAATGATATTTCTGATTGAGATTTTAGTACCTTGTGGCAAGTCGAGAGTTTTCGTATGCAAACGAATCCTTTTATTTTGCTTACTTAATTCCTCCTCACTCATTTGGTCCGTTCTGAAATTCGACAAGCTGCACTTGTCCTTTTTTTAAAGTGCCAGTACTGATGTAATTGATCCCATGTTGATTTTTTCTAAAGTAAAATAATTTTCCACTTTCAACACAATTCGACGCTCACTGATAAACTTATCGTACGTTATCCATTATCACTATTGAAAACTAGCGATCGTTGAATACTAGCGAGATTTTTCGGAGCTCTCTGAATATAAATACGAGGGGGCGGGGCCTCGGTGGCAGATCGCGTCGGTCATTGGCCGATGAGTCCGGTCAATGGAGAGCCTTAACTCCGCAGACTGTTTACTATTTTTGCAAATACAACAACTAAAATTATCCAGTCATGCGACCGCAAGGAATGGATGCACTCCTCGAGACAATTTTATTTGAAATAAAATTTGCGTTTTTCACGATTTATAAAAAATTATTTTTCGGGCGTTAATTCGAAATACTATAATAAAACAATATTTGCTCCAACACTATATGATCTCTTTCATATATCTGACTAATGTTTTTGAAATAAATAAACATATGTATTCTGTTTTCTGTTTGCGTGGAGAGTCGTGTATTTGAAATTTTTTAATCAAAGTATGTTTTTGTTTCAGATTAAAAATCTAAATCAATGATCACTTGTGTAATTGGTAAGTAATAGATCATTTAATAGCAATGTATTTATGGTATTTTCGAATTATTCCTTAGTTTTTCCTCAATTTCTTAGTTGTAATAAATGAAAATGACTTCAGTATTAACAGTTTACTGACAGCTCCTAACAAAAAGTCATTTTGCGAGACGTAACAAATACGACAATAAATAACGTCTAAAAAAACACAAACAATAAGAAAATATAAATAAAAATAATATGGTACAGTATTTTTAAAATGAGTAACAAACATTTTTAATTCCTAGCTGAACACTTACAGCTTTCAAAGCCATCCGTAGACCTATGATCAAGTTTATAAGGTACCAATACTGAAGAGAGATACTATTGGTGGAAATGCTTATCGGTAGGTTAATTTGTTAGTAAATTAAAGTCTAAAATATCGACTGCAGGAAACATATAGGTTTTTGATGTAGAAATCCATACATCTTAAAACAACTGTCGTTTGCCTATCCGGTTTAGTGTCTTTAACAGGTACTTTTTTTGTTTATTTCCCTGGCCTGTTTTTATTACATACCTTTTTACGATGCCAAAATAGCCAGTGTATTGCAGTTTATTAGTATGTCGCAAAATATTCCAGTGGATATAAAATAGTGGAATAGTGTAAACACATAATACAACATCCTATAAAAAAAAGTTCAAATTCAATGGGATTGTCAGGGTATCGTTTTAAAATGATAGACTCTGGAGGAGCACCAAACGAGAGACGAGTGTAGTTCAATGGTGGCGTGTACATTTTTAAAACTTTTTAAGACTTTTTAAATGTACTGATATTGGAATTATGATTTTATGTACATATTAATATTTTTAAAATAAAATTTATTTAAAATCCTATTTCAATATAAATACCAACTGCTTTATAGAAAATAATAATAATAGACCCGGCAACAACTATTAGGTAAGTGCTTACAATATTATAACCTCGTAGGACGAAGGATCCCACAGGTACTTTCCGAATGGCAAAACAACCACATCAACAAAAAAACAAATTCACTAGAACTGTATTAGTTATTATTTAAAATAAATCTGTTTATGCTGATTCACTTCTAGATGTCAATTTAACATCACTACTGTTTTCTCCTGGAGTAATAATAACGGGCTTGGTAAGAACATCAACGCGCGTTTCTATGTCCCACATTTTATTTTCTTCTTTCTGTGTAAGTTTAACGCATGACTGCCAGTAGAAAGCAGTTATATTTTATATGGTTTGTTCTAATAATAATTTGACATTTAATTTAAAGGTTGTTTTCTTGCGCTACCTCATCTTTTTATAATTGGTGCCCATATTAGCTCGAAAGGATTCAATTCAATGACACGATGGAGTTTCTAATACGGTAATGCCATGCTCACGTGCCATTTCGTCTACTGCAAATCTGATGTAGGAAGTCTTATGTTTGCGCACTACATCAAGTAATTGAACTTTTATCATGGATTCGTCAAAATCTATATTTTTGCTTATTAGCTAATCTACTATATCTGACTTTTGAGAATCAAAAGTCGGTATTTTTTTTTATACGACGGCTGTCATAAGGTCAATTGTTCATTATAATTACCGATCCAGATTCTACAAAAGTTAGTATAGAGGAAAACTTCTTTTCAAAACACATTCGAGTTTATATCCTCATGATAATCGCCCAGAAACCTGAATTACTTCTTATGTGCTTAATAATGAGGTGTCTTCCTTAGCCCGAAGGTTTTTTTAAGCTAGTTAAAAGTTTCTCATTAAAAGCTTGTCGTAAACTTTTAATATATAGTCTTGCTATACTTTGGATTTCGTATGACTCTCATTCAACCACTTCTCGTCCATGTTATAATTTTTTTTCCTAAGACGTCTAAAATCACGAATTTTTTGCAAATATTCTCTCCGCCATATCCTTAGTTTGTCTCGCTCTCTCTCTATCAAAAAACTTTTACGACTTCTCTTTACATACCGAAAATTCATTTCACGTAATGTTCTTTGTAATACCCCATGCATATTTTATTTAAAGTATCATCTGCGTCTACATTAATTTTTCGTTGAATAGTATTTGCATGGGTATTTCGTTCCTATAATAAAATCCATGATCTTTTCTTCGGATTATTCTTTTCGTAATATCGTCCAATACAATTTTTAATGTCCTTGACGTCCTTGATGAATGGTTTATTACCTTTAATTATTCGAAAAACTATAAAACTTATATTAAATCACCACACAATATGGCGACGTCCTCTATAAACGTATATTGATTTCTTCTACATAATCTCCCATTACCCGATTTAATCATTTATTTTTCTTTCACCGATAACCATCTCCTTTTATCCGGTTTATTAACGGATGAACTTCATGTTGGTTTTGATGCCATGTTACCCGACTGTGTGCTCATGTAAGACTTCTGACCAGCTGATTCTAATATTCATTTCCACTTTTTGTCGGCGAGTTTTAACAAGATTGCTGTATTGCAAATAAGACTTCTAATCACCTGATTGTAAAATTCATTTCCACTTTTTGTCGGCGAGTTTTAACATTGTTGCCGTATTGCAATAGGAATATTACTTTTGAAAAAGATGACAATGTCCGCCTATCCCTCCCTTGATATTTAGGTATATAGTCGTACCAGAGATCTTAGAGTCATTAATATTTATTATTGTTTAATGTCTACCGCAAGGCAGCGGTATATCTCCTCTGGATAGGATCGTAGTTTTATTTTCGATTTGCATTACTTATTAGATTGTTAGGTGTGTTAAAAAGCCGGTCTTTATTATTGTCTACTAAAGTTTTAATAGTTGCAAAAATATATTCATACACTACATTTACATATTTTCAAAACTTAATCATTTTTAAATAAAATACAAAAAGAACAGTAAAAAAAATATTTTAGAACAATATTTTCAAAATTGATGTATGTCTAAAAGCTGGTTTTATACCGTTATCAACTCAATTTAAAAATATTTACATAAATTACGTATACATAAAACGTTTACCATTTATAAATACAATTCAAAAAGTACTTACATTTCAAAAAAATTACATGGACAAGTCAGTTTCACTATCACTGTCGTTATCTAAATCTATAATAATTGTTTCTTTGTCAAATAGCCAACTGTCATTGGCTATTTTCTCCATTTCTAATTCAATTAGACGCACCATAGATGAATTTAGGGTGGGCGAAACATTACTTTTCCTTACCGATGCTTTAAGCTCATGCCATGTGTTTTATCGGATTAAACATGCAATAGTAAGGACGAAGTCTTAATACTGTAGGATCCATTTCTTCCGCCAAACGGTAGCAATCATATTGTTTTCTAATGGAAAATAGGTTTCAACTAATTGTTTTTTAGAATAATTATCTTCATAATATATATTATTTTCCAGCATATATTCCTGGATTCTTTGGTGTCATTAAAACATGGAACTTTATTCGGCCTACGACTGTGGTAGCTGGCAATACTTTCGTTACAAAAAAGTTCTCAAATAATTCTGACGTGATGTCATCATGATAGTCGACACGGGAGTCGTATTATCATTAAATTATCTAAATCATTAAGTACAAAACCATTTTTGTTTCTGCATAGATTATTGTAATACGTTTTCCTTTATCTGATGGAGCTTTTGTTGTACAGCGACAAGAAGAATCTGCTCAACCACATTTTGGAACGTCATGGGTGTCAAACCTCGTTCCATCCAGATAAACAATTTATCTTTCACTTTATCAGTATTTATGAATTTGAAATAAATCTTCCGTTCTTCATAATTGTAGACAAGCGGATTCCATAATCACTTGGCTTTTATCGATCGTTTTTATTTTATAGCCGTTTTTAGAAGATATTGCATTACAGTTTCAATGGAGCACTTGATTCATGTGTCCACTTTCTGTAACATATGCATGATGGTGATTATCTATTATTTATACATGTTATACATTTTTCTTCTAATGATGTCCACATCACTCCGGTTAAGTTTCCTAAACATACCAGCGTCTTTTCTTTTTCGTTTTCTAACTATCGGTTGTTCTGTTATTGACCACACTGTCTTCATTGGTCTTTGGGTTAAGACTGTCGCTTTCTTAGCCACATTAAATTGTTTAAAGGTTTTGAAATTTGTGTTTTTAATTGAACAGTGAGTTAAAAAAACATATTTTAATACATAAAATTTAACGCCCGAAATGGAATTTATGAAAAGAAACAATTTTTTGAACCTTCAAAACGGTAACAATTTAGGTATATTTTTTCGATCCTGATAATAAACTAGCTTTTAAAAAGAGTATTGAATTTTATTTTGGATTTTACCTAAAGCACCAATCAGGATATATTTAAAATCATAATTATATTGTCTGACTTAGGGAATAGGTAGACTAAGACAATATTATGACAATTTCGTTAGTTATTTGTTTGACTTTGTTCATCAAGTAAGACAATTTGTGTATAAAACAATGTTATTAAAAAATGTTTCGTCTTTGGAAGAGGCTAGTAATTCTCGTATTATTGATAATAATAATGCCGAAAGAATAGACGTCAGTGTTAACAAACCCGTAAAGCGCAGTGTTTTGTCACTTGACACAAAAAAAGTGATACTTGACGTTTACACTACCATCCTTGAACGAGGACTTTTCAAATTTAATGCAGTAAAGGAAGCGTCAGACTTAACACAAAGACCAATTAACATAGTATGGTCTATAACAAAACAACCGATAGTAAGTAGAAGAAAAAGAAAAGACGCTGTTATGTTTAGGAAACTAGAGCAGAGTGATATAAAGATCATAAGAAGAAAAATTTAAAACATGTATGAAGAACAGATGGTCTCCATGTTAAACATCATCACGCAAAAGTTGCAGAAAGGTGACACAAAAATCAAGTGCTGAAGTAAGACAGCAAGGTAATGTCTTCTAAAAAACGGCTTTTAAATAAAAACGATCGATAAATGGCGAGTGATTGTAAAATCTGTTCGGCTACAAATTAAAGGACGGAATTTTTAAATTCACCTTTATAAATACAGAGAAAGTGGAAGAGAAAGTGTTTATCTGGGTGAGACGTGGTTTGACACCCATGATGTTCCAAATCGTGGTTGGGCAAATTCTTCTTGTCGCTGTACAAAAAAAGCTTCATCAAATAAAGAAAAACGTATTACCATAATCCATGCAGGAACAAAAAGTGGTTTTATACCTAATGCTTTAGCCTTGTCATACAAAAACATTAATAACTCCCGTGTCGACTATCATGATGACACCACGTCAATATAATTTGCTGGTTAAATAAAGCTGGTTTTAAACGGAGTTATTGCCAAATATACCACCAAACCGTGTAATTATGATGGTCAATGCCAGCTACCCCAGTCGTAGGCTGAATAAAGTTCTATGTTCTAATAACACCAAACTTTAAATCCAGAAATATATGCTGGAAAATGATAATATATTATAAAGATAATTATCCCCAAAAACCATTTACAACTTAAAACTTAATTATATCATACAATTTGATATACTCATCACGAATTATTTGTACTGATAATTAATTACTAATATTACCAATATTAATATCCATTGAAAAAAGTGCAATCTTTAATTCGAATTATAATATAGCACTTCTTAACAATGTTTTGACTGCTGTCAATAAATAAACAATATGAACTCCCCGTCAAATTCATTGTCGTAGCCTACTTAGTTTCGATAAAACTATTTTTTACAAAATAGGTATCAACATTAAGATTCTTGTGCTATAAAAAACTTTGAAAATACTTACTGACTTATTTTTTAATGTAATTTATAATACAGGGTGTGTCAATACTATACTTACTTATGTTTATGAGTTTTTATTCATATCTCGAGTTCAACAAAAGCTATTAACATGCGGTTTGCTCCATTTTTTTACGAATTTATTCCAGTTACATTATAATTTACAATAAATAGGTCTTTCCATTAAAATTTTTGAAGAAAAACAAATTTTAATTTTTTTTATTTGAAGGTCCCCTCTACCTAAAACTATGAAAACTAAATGCAAGTATTTTATAGTAGATGTGAATTTATTCATCCACACTCCTTCACTTTCCCGCTCTCCCCCTCCCTTTATTTGAAAAAATGAAAAAAGTACTTGAACAACTTTGTGCAGAATTTATGCCCCTTTCTAGTTTACTTATTTAACACTTGGTATAATTGGACATATTTCCCAAAAAACTGGTTTTCAAAATTTTCTTCGCAGGTTACGCCCCTAGCGGTTAATCCAGAATCATGAAAGTTATTTCCAGCGATTTCTCTTGGCCACTTTTACTAAGGAATTTTTTTTCCTAAAGGTATAACATGAATAGTTTCTGATATATAGCCGAGAAATCGGCTTATTGGACATACATATGATATTCTAAGCATGCGACGATAGCACCACATCTCGAAAGACTGCAACCATCTGCAAGACGCATCAGTGAGTGTCCTTTCCTCTGCTGCATACATAAGAACAGAAAACACATAACAATTAAGGATTGTGAGTCGGAGATGGAAGTTCAAGGTTAAATTGAAGAGAACTTTCTTCATCTATCTTGGAAGGCGCTCCTTGCTTTTTCGATCCTACATTTAATCTCGTATAAGTGACCCCAGCTGTCTGAGATGTTGTATCCTAGGTACGTTATTTTTTCTGTTCTATCCAATACCTCATTGTCTGCCATAAACTTTGCATCTGTATTTTGGTTTTTGCTTATGATCATAATTTTCGTCTTCTTTTTATTAAGTTTCATTCCATATTTTCTGCCGATGTTAACTACTTGATATATCAGTCTTTGTAGTCCTTCAGCACTATCCGCAACAAGGACAGTGTCGTCTGCATATCTTAGATTATTTATTACTTCACCGTTAACAATCACGCCATCAGTCGTTTCTCCCAAAGCTTCTCGAAATAGATGTTTAGAGTACGCATTAAACAGTAAAGGTGAGAGTATGCAACCTTGTCGTACTCATCTTTGTATTGGGACTTCATCGGATAATTGTCTACACGAACATTGGCTACTTGTTTTTTATAGAGATTGGCCATTATTCTTATATTCTTGTCATCGATGTTTGAGATTCGCAAAATTTCAATAAGCCTCTCATGCTGTACTTTGTCAAATGCCCTTTTGAAGTCAATGAAACAGGCAAAGACATCTGTATTAACATCTCTTGCTCGTTATATCAATAATTGTATTCTACAAAGTGCTTCTCTTGTGCCAAGATCGATGCGAAATCCAACTTGTACATCAGCAATACCCTCTTCCAATTTCTTGTATATGCGAGCATGGATGATGTTTAAGAATATTTTGAGTGAGTGGTTCATGAGGCTAATGATTCGGTGTGCTTCACATTTCTTAGTATTTGCTTTTTTTGGCAGTGGTATAAATATGGACATGTACCAATCTTTTGGTAACGTTCCTGTTTTATATATACGGTTAAATAATTCTGTCATAATATCAGAATTATTTGCTCGATAAGCTCTAAAATCTGATATGTCATCCATGGTTGTTTTATTTGTCTTTCCTGTTTGATGTTGTTTATTGTTGTTGTTACTAATACATCTTTAATCTCGTCCCACATTGTATCAATATCTGTTTTATTATGTGTTGCAATGTCGTTAAATTTTGTATTTATTTCTTCTGTATATAGTGGTGTATTCTGGTCATACCAATAGGCTGCTGTAAATTATTGGGTTTGTATATTATGAAGCATTTAAGAGTTATTATACGTATAAAGAAAGATTATTTTTATACTCAATTAGATTTAAAAAAAATATTAGACAATATTTTTAAAAATTTTAATAACCTGGTATTCAGTAAGTATTTATATTGCTAGACCCTTTAAGCTGTTCTCAATACTCGGCGTTTTTTGCTCTAATATAAACGGAGTAGAGAAATGTAAAGAGATTAAATTCATTCTACAGAATTCAAGAGGAATTTATACCAGACATTTATTGAAGTAATGCGGTTACGTGAATAATATAAGTAATTTTATCTTAACGACCACCGTACGGCGTTCGCCTCTATCGCAGAATGGCCAAGACGAGTTGAGTGCGGTGTGCCGAACGATGCAAAAAATTACCTTAACCGCCTGCAAGGTGTAGTAGATTAAAAATTAAAAAAGGGTTTGAATTTTGGGACGTAATAATAATAAAAAAAAACAAAAAAAACAATTAAAGTAACAATAGATGAAGCGTGATTCCAAATACCTAACATATAATAGACCGGGATTTTCAAGAAATAATTATATACAGGGTGATTGATTAGTGTGAGGAAGCTCAGTAGATCTGTTATAGTAAAAATTGCAAAAAAAAGTTATTAACAAAAATTGTAGGCAGCTTTAAACTCCATATTTTAAAATTAGTTACAATCCTACAGGGTGTTCCATAAGATGGTGGCAGACCAAACTTATGTTTTTTTAAATGAAACACCCTGTATTTTATTTTAAATTTAAAATCTGCTTCACGTCCACATTACAACAATAAAGTTTTATTATGTTATACCGGGTATTTAAAAAGTTATAACCAATATTACCTGAAAATCGTATCAAGTTTAACTCCCTGTATAATTAAAAAGGATTGTAGGAACATTGATCTATTGCAACCATAGTTTTTTAATAATTGTTAAAAACTATAAAACATATTCATTTTCATAATATTCGTTAAATCAAATACAGGGTAAGTCAAAATGCAAGTACATTATTTTCTTGGTAATTTTAAATAGAACACCCTGTATTTTATATCACTATTTTCCGTCGGTTATTTTTTATAAATTTTATTTTAATTTAATTTTATTTTATCGCAGGTCGTTGCGTCAAAACTCGGATTCAAGAGCATCAAAGATGCATTCGATCAGGTCTTTTCTCCCATTCTGCAGTTGCAGAACACTGCCAAGAAACCGGTCATTCCATATTGTTCGAAAAAACCCATATTATTTCTAAGAGCCCCTTCTTTTATTCCAGGAAAATCTGCGAATCTCTAGAGATCCGAAACAATCCACATAACATCAATAGAGAGGAAGGATACTACTTGTCTCCCATCTGGAATCTCAGTCTAGAGCCTCCGTCCGGTCCCGCTACCACGATGCAGCCACATGATTGGCCAGCGCGCGCTTCTTGACGTTCGCGCCACGAAGTGTGCCGATACGTCCCGACACGACAGGTCACCGCGACTATAAATAGAGCGGTAGCGGAGTAATCGTCGGATTCACTCCCCGCCTCTCGACTCGTTAGTGTTCTGAGCTGTTGGACGTGAATCCCTGTCCTGGCATTTGGTTTTCACCTCTGGCTGCGTTGAGTAGTTGAGTTACTGTGACCAAATGCCCATCTTGGTAGTTAGTATTCGCCTCTGGTTGCGTTGAGTAACTGAGTTACCATTGTTAACTACCCATCTTCCTGTCTTTTGTTTTCTTTTTCTTTTTCTTTGTTCTCCTGAAGAAGCTACATACAATTGTAGCGAAACGTCGAGATGAACCCACTTTTGGGTCACTCACAAATGACACGGTCCAAACCCGGAAGACGAATAAATTATAATTCTGACTCTGGTCCTGGAAGCCTACGATCTCATTTAAATTAATACTTTGATGGAAAAACAATAATATCTAGAAAACTGAAAACTTTAGGTATACGAAGTACTGTATAAAATTTGAAGTACGATATTATTACTTTTTGATAGTGATATAAAATACAGGGTGTTCTATTTAAAATTACCAAGAAAATAATGTATTTGCATTTTGACTTACCCTGTATTTGATTTAACGAATATTATGGAAACGAATATATTTTATAATTTCTAACAATTATTTAAAAACTATGGTTGCAATAGATCAATGTTCCTATACTCCTTTTTAATTGCACAGGGAGTTAAACTTGATACGATTTTCAGGTAAAATATTGGTTATAACTTTTTAGATACCCGGTATAACATAATAAAATTTACATTGTTGTGATGTGGAAGTGAAGCCGATTTTAAATTTAAAACAAAATACAGGGTGTTCCTTTTAACAAAACATAAGTTTGGTCTGCCACCATCTTATGGAACACCCTGTAAGATCGTAACTAATTTTAAAATGTGGAGTTTAAAGCTGCCTACAATTTTTGGTAATTTACTTTTTTTAGTAATTTTTACTATAACAGATCTACTGAGCTTCCTGACACTAATCAATCACCCTGTATATATATATATATATATATATATATATATATATATATATATATATGTATATATAAGACGGTAGTATTCTTGACTGGTGATTTAAATATAAGTTATGATTTTTGAGGATGCAGTCAGTTTATTTGGCCCACAAGACAAAGAAAACTCTTTGACTTACTGTCAAGCTTTCGAATTTTATTTAATTCTTTTTCAAGACATCTATAAAAAGAAATATAAATTAACTAGTTAAAATTGTTAATTGTCTTACTTACTAGTCGTGAGATTACAGTGTTAATATTGTACTCTACAAAACAAACCATTATAAATATATTAAAATTTTTTATTAAAAATAACTATATTGTCACTATATGTATATATGTCATTGCCATGGTTTGATTAATGGACATATATGAATGAAAATACAGTTATTTTATGTGGAAAGCAAAACCAGTAACAATAGTTTTTATTATAATTTATTTAATTGTCTATAAAAAATATAAATTAATCCAGTCAGAAAATAATGTATTTTCTGACTGGAAATTAATAATTTTATTACTGCAAACTCTTCAACCTCCATCACATTGATCGACAATACCAACAATAAAAAACAAATCACAGTAAAAATGGCAAATCAAGAAATAAACAATAGCCTGACAGTTAACACCTTAATACCAATAACACCACAAACTTTTGGATCTTTACCTTATATTCCATTCTTAACACCAAAACTTAGATTAGAAAACATAAAAATTGCCACCAGAAATGTTAAAACCATAGCACATTTATACACTAAAACTAAAGATCCTTTAACAACTGATGAAAGTTCTAGAGTAGTGTATCAAATACCTTGCTCAGACTGTGATAAAGTTTATATAGGAGAAACTTCTCGAACATTACACAGCAGAATTATTTCTCATAAAAGTGATGTAAAAACTAAGAAATCACAAACTTTTGCATTAGCTGAACACTCCATCAATCTAAATCACACATTTAATTTTTCACAAGCTTCAATTCTAGAGAGGCAGAAACATGAAGAGAAACGGTTATTTTTAGAAATGACACATATACAAAAAAAAATAAAAAATGTGTAAATAAAAGATCAGATATTGACAAATTAAGTAACATTTATTGTTACATATTAACATATCAATAAATACCGTCAAAATCTCATTTTATATTGACATCCTAACATTAAAAATTCATATGTGCTTAAGCCAAACTGCTGGCTGGATTAATTTATATTTTTTATAGACAATTAAATAAATTATAATAAAAACTATTGTTACTGGTTTTGCATTCCACATAAAATAACTGTATTTTCATTCATATATGTCCATTAATCAAACTATGACAATACATATATAGTGACAATATAGTTATTTTTAATAAAAAATTTTAATATATTTATAATGGTTCGTTTTGTAGAGTACAATATTAACAACTGTAATCTCACGACTAGTAAGTAAGATAATTAACAATTTTAACCAGTTAATTTATATTTCTTTTTATAGATGTCTTGAAAAAGAATTAAATAAAATTCGAAAGCTTAACAGTAAGTCAAAAAGTTTTCTTTGTCTTGTGGGCCAAATAAGCTGACTGCATCCTCAAAAATCATAACTTGTTATTTTCTTGACAATATCTCTCCATTTTTTCCTCTCTCTAGTTTTTCCTTGCCACTCTCTGATTACTGTCCTTTGGAGGTCTTCTTCAACTTTTTGCAGCCACTTTGATTTTGGTCTTTCCTTCTCTTTCTTCCTCCTGGATTCCATTCTAACATTGCGTATGTTACTGCCTCATCTCCTGCTCGCCAAATGTGACCTAACCATAACTCTGCATTGATTTATTGTAGCCACGATGTCTTCCTTAAGTTCTTTCTTAATCTCTGCATTTGTTCTACTTTTATATTTATTTTGCTCTGTTCTGATTGGTCCTAATATGTTACTCATAACCTTTCTCTCTGCTATTCGTAAGTCTTCTTCATCTTTTGTAAGCATCGTCATTGTTTCTCCTGCAAATAATAATATTGGCCTAATTATGGTGTTATAAATCTTCATCTTAGTTTTCTTAGTCAGTGTTTTGGTTTTTAGTAATTTTTTGTTTGCAAAATACGCGTATTCGCTGCTTCTTTTACTTCGGAGTTCCTTTCTCCGGATTTGCTTATTGTCACTGCTAGGTATTTAAAGTATTCTACTTCTTCAGACTCAGAACTTCCTATTTTCATTTTTTTCTTTCATTGGCTTTTTCCCTACTCTTAATATTTTTATCTTTTTTTGATTTATTCTTAGTCCCATTGCCTCGCCTTTCTCTCTTATTTCTTCTAGCATTTTTTTCATTATTTTCCTGTTCTTTGCAATAATAGCAATATCGTCTGTATATGCAATTATTTGACCACCTTTTTTTCTGAGATTTCCTATATTTATATTTCGTAGTACATATTCTAATGCTAGATTAAATAGCGTTGTTGATAAGGCATCTCCTTGTTTTAGCGCTTTATTTATACTAAATTCCTCTGTCTCTTCTGTTTGTGTCTATGCTTATTTTTGTAGTTCTTATTGTCATTTCTATTAATTTTCTTAGTTTATGTGGAATTTTTAATCGATGCTTCGTGTACCGTTTTCTCCTAGTTATGCATTTCTCCTGTTGTTTCCTCCGTCAAGAGCCCTTTTTAGTAATCCCTCCATACTTTCTTGTATTCTTGGTCCTCTATTATCATTGTTCCCTTTCTATTCTTTTTTTCGTTTGTTTTGCCTTTGTATTTTTTGTTTTGTTTTTTATTTTTTTTTTGTAAAAATTTTTCGTTTTTCTGTTTTTTTCCTGTTCTATTTCCTACATTTTTTCGTCTATCTATTTTCTTTTATTTTGCCTTATCACTTTCTTGACATTCCTTCTTAATTTTTTATATTCTTCTCTGTATTCCTCTTTATCTGGTCTTAGCCATTTATTTCTGGCTTGCACTTTTTTTCTATTATTTCTCTACATTCTTGGTTATACCATCCGTTTTTTGTTTTAGCCTGACTTTTACCTACGTTCATATTTGCACCTTCTTCAATTAATTTTTTCATCGTCTCCCATTCTGTGTTTATATCTTCTGCTTTATATTTCTCTTTTATGTGAACTGTTACTCCCTCTTCATATTTTTTTCTTACTTCTTCATTGCACATGTTATTGACATTTCACTTTTTATGTTGGTTTTTCTGTTTTGTTTCAATTTTAACTTTTTGTCTTTTAGTGGCTGTGACCATATAGTGGCCTGAATCTGCACTTGCACCTCTAAATGTTCTTACATTTTTTATTGACGATTGTTTTCGTTTATTAATCATTATGTGATCAATTTGACTATATGTTTTCTGATCTGGTGACCTTCATGTTACTTTATGTATTTTAGGGTGTTCAAATTTTGTTGAGCTTAATAACAAATTTGTTCTTGTTACTAGGTTACATAGACTTTGCCCATTGTCATTTTGTGTTTTCGTGTAATATATGCTTTCCTGCAATTTGTTGTAAAAAGTCCTCTTTTGCAATCTGGGCATTTAAGTCTCCCAGTACAAATATAACATCTTTGTGTATTTTTACTATTTGATCTTTGACCCTATCATAAAAGATTTCTTTTTCGTCTGCATGGCTGTTTTCTGTGGAAGCGTGTAAGTTCAAGACTGATATATCAATTGGTTTGTTATTGACTCTAACATTGGCCACCCATTGGCTGAAAATTTATCATTTTCTCTCTCTTGCTTCTTTCCTCAAGAGATAAACTCACCTTAACAAGCGAAAACGTCGATACAGTAAGATGAAAAAATTTAGGTTCTCATATTTTTTTTTCAAAATGTTGTATTTGACAAAGTATTGCGAAAAAACATGACTAGGTTAATTGGTAATACATACGAACACTTAAAGTATCTATCGTAGATATCGTATAGAAAAAAGTTTCACTCAAAGAAAATAATAGGTGCAATTTTCTCACTGTACCCTCCCTGAGGAAACAGTGAGACAACAGTATCTTTTTGATTTATTATTGTTCAAACTAATAAAAAAACTTCTTAAATTAAACTTTATTGCTGTTTTGAAAAACTTTTTACAAAAAAAGAAGAAAAACACATTTTGGATCACTCATACATCCTTTAAGAAATAGTATCAATTACTAAATAAACAAAAAAATGACGCCCTCTGGGAACATGCGGTTCTTTTAATATTTTAACAATTTGACCTACAGAACTAGTACAAATGTCCGTGACATTAGGAAATACAAAACATTTATTATTTTTTTAAATTTTTCTCATAAAGATAACTTCGACAGCCATAATATTGTGTTTTACAACTTACTCCACAAAATACTTTTTCACTGTTGTATTTTTGGCATCATAATCAAGTCTAATCAATATAAAATCTTTGACTTGAATCCTTGAAACTATGACTGGGTCAACTGTTAAATTGGTAAAATCTTCTTCGTCATCCTCTAGATTTTCAAGGCTCATTGAACTATCTGAATCATGAACTGAAAATTTTTAAGAAGAAGAGTCATTAGAATCTATAATTGTCTCCTCTTTTAAATCAATAACATTTGACAATACGTTTACCTTAACAGTTTTAATCGCCGTCTTCTTTATTCTAATTTTTTGTAGCTCGTCTTTCTTTGGCGTATCTGTAGCGATTATTATCTTTGCTTGACTTTTCTTTTTTAGTATTGATCATACGTTGGCTTTCTTTGGATATCCTCGTATTTCTACAGGCCTTACAAATGCTCTTTTTTCCTAATCACCCCAGAAATCAGACAGTGTACTTCTCTCCATTCTTTCTTTCCTCTAAATATTATGCTTACCATGTTTCAATGTCAACAGTATGTATTTTTAATGCCAGTTAGTTGTCTGGTAAAAGAATTTAAAACTTAAAAATTTAAAATACTAAAATAGTCTGGAAAATGTTTACATGCATATGTCAACTAATACTTAAGCTTACTTAACTTTATGCATAAAGTAACCTACACGAAATGCTATGGATGGAGAACACAATAACAATTTTGCCTATACTTTTAGTATACTCTAGGGTTAACTAATTTTGATAAATATTTGCTTAACAGATTGCATTTGTGCCCGACACGTTATTTGATTGTGCTAAACTCATGTTTAAATTTCCTTTAATATACTTGAAATGCCATTTACTACAAGTATACCAACATATTCGTCCTTAGAAAAATACGTAGCATAACCTTAAAAATATCTTGCCTTTTTCAATCTCAGTAACTTGTAAATTTAGTGCCTAATTGCTTAGCATTTTGCCACGAGAATTCTCCGGATTCATTTTCTTTTTCAATTCTAATCAGTATATTACCACAAAAGAAGTATAATAGCTATAAATTATAACATAAAACTGGAACAGAAACAATCAAAGTACATCAAAACACAAACTTCCAACTGTCAAAACTGGATTCAATCAAACATCATGGCTTTCCCTGCAACCCATAAAATTTTTTTAAGGTTATAATAGCATTATGTATAGATGATGCCTTTTACCTTCAACAAAGAATGTACCAAATGCTGTTTAACACAGCCTATCTTTGTTAATATCAGGAATTTGACAAAGAGTTTAGTAAGATAATACTGATATCCCTATTTTGAAAAAAATGCCCTTTCCCTCACAGGGACAGATTAGTTAGTACTAAAATTCCTTATTCAATAAAGAGATGATAGTGGAAAAAGTCTACAAAAACATTATTTGTTTCCAATCCAAGACAGAGTTTTAATAAATAGAAGAAATTACGATTGTAATAGGATATTATTTACTATCAAATGAAGAGTACAGAGCATTTTTAAAGTTATAAGACTAATATTAATAATATATTTTGTTATATATGGTAGTTTTTTTTAATCATACGTTTGGTATGTTTACACTGTGGTTTAGAAATTTTCATGTAATTTGGATAGCTGTAGAACAAGGATTAATGTCTCTTGTTTTAATGCATAGTGAATTTAATTTAAGAAAAGCTATAAAAATAAAAAGATAATACAATTGTGCATAGTCCGTATAATAATAATATAATATTAATTGCGTATAATCCAAATTGTCCTCATTCAACATGTGGTAGTGCTTTGAAATATTGTTCCACATTCTTTGTGCAAAATCTGGACAGGTGCACAACGTCAGCAAACTTTAGTTAGTTCTCAATACTGCTACATTAATTTATTATTTTTTCATACCCTTAAAAAGATAGTCTGGTAGTTCAAACTCAGTGTCTTGCAAGTTAGAGCGCTTTGGCTTTTAGAACCTTGGCTTTTCGAAGAGGTCTAGTTTTAAATAGGCACTTCTTGGTGTAATTTTTGTTTAGCTGGTTTGATAATTTCCAAAATAGTAGCTGATCCACCTTACATTAAAAGGAGAAGGTTTCACTCTGGCTTGACTAAAAATCTCCATATATTCATTTGTCTGCTGTACTTTAGACTTTTGGTTAATTAAGCTCATATTCATATCTGCTTCAAGATGGGAATGGCCTCCTATAGGAAAAGATATTTTTATTTCATCAAATCTCTTTTCCTTTTGAATTAGGTTATGAAGAAATCTTAAAACAGTAGAATTCTTGTTTTGTCCTCCATATGAATTACAAAATATCAAAATACGTCGGATATTTATATCAAGATGATTGAATACGAAATCGTGCAACATTGGGCACACATCATCACTACCCTCTTTTCTTACTGTTTCAGGATAAGTATAAAATGTACTGGCTCCGGTTGATAAATTGTGAAAATTACTATACAGAGGAAGTTGGCGCCTATGGTAGACGTCATTTCTAGAAATGTTAATTGTTGGTAGGTTTTTCTGGAAATCAAGACAAATTGCTTCTTAATTGCTGCTTTTTCTGCTTCTTTTCTTTTTTTTTCTTTTCTTTCATTTTCTAAGCCACTTATTTCATTCTTCAGTCTAAGAGTACCATCATTATTTTCTGAAATAATGTTATCCTTTTCAACTTTTAGGTTCTTTATTTTCACTTGGAACCCATCACATGTACTGCATGTGTCTATCCTTTGATACCCAAATGACAAATGAAATTCAGTTGAGAAAATTGTTCTGTAAGTTTCGTAGGACACTTTAAAAATTTAATATTTTGATTTGATTTAAGAGTTAGCTCCTCTGGTAACTATATTTTGAAAGATGCTGCTAAGTTGTAATGGCATGTTCTGCCTTTAAACGAACTAATATGATTCGTTACTACTTATCTTTCTTCTTTGGCGGGTTTCCTAGGTTTTTGATCTCTGAGAAACATCCCAAATTCTTTTCAAGATTTTTGAAGCGCCTTCATATTTTTCTTGGTTATACCATGGATGGCCTTAAAAGCTTTAAAGTAAACCTGAACTTCTTTTGTTGTATTCTCATTACAACAAAAGATGCAGTTGTATACTGCATCTTTAAATTTAGCGTTCTCTTCCATTTGACATAAACGTCGGTTTTGAATTTGTTGTTTGGTAACAATATGAGTTTTGTTCATCAACAGAACACATTAACTTAAATTGCTTTAAAATACTGTTCCACTAGCCTTCAGACACATTTTGAAATCATTACAATCTTTTACAGTGACAATCAGGCCCTGGAGCATGGCTTTATAATCTAAGTTTTTAACTTACATCAGTCATGCGGCCAAATGATTTTCTTTTCTAACTTAACTTTACATTTATTGATCTACTTACATCCATATCACTTATTTCTTCATCACTTGGCATAGTAAAATGATGTTGTATCAGTAACTTAAAGAACTAACCTCAAATATTACACCTCAAAGCAACACATGAAAACAATCTTAACTTGTTTCTGCGTACTTTACAATTGACATACCCCCTTCCTCAACAGATAACATTCTGACATTTTGTTACCAATAAAGAAGAAACTGTTGCTAATGAAAATAAAGAGAGCTACTTGTTGCAAATGAAAGGGAAAAAAATGAAATGCTAAAGCGAATATTAGAAAATTAAATAAAATGAATAGTTAAATAGAATTTAAAATTAATTAATAACTATTTAAAGAAAAGGGTTAAATAACCAGGAATGTAACCAATATAAAAGAAAATATACCATTTACTGGGCACATTATACAATGGAATAGGCTTAGCTCAAGCGAATGAGGGTTCTCAGAGAGGAGGTTGGCACGTTTGCTTGCCTGTAATAACTAAGGTTCAATCAGATCAATCCTAGGATGATCTTGGGATGGGCGCCAGGGTGAATTTAGAATATCACTCCAATTTGGGATATATGTAGTTATATATGAACTGAAAATAAAAGATGATAGGAAACAAATAAAAATCTGAAATGCTTTATACACTATATATTATAATCCCACTATCTCAACCCTATACTTATATAAATTAACTAATTATAAAAATATATCCCCTAAAAATATATATTTACAAAAGAAAAACAGTGACTAAAAATATGACCCCAAAATATAAATATATACACAAGCTGATCTGAATAGTCCTCTAACAAGTAGGAAAAAAAAGTAAGTTTATAATATTTAAACAGCTCACATGGAGTCAATAGTAATCTAAATATAGGATAATTAAATAATTAAACAGTTACAATAGGGCAGTTTAAAAATCTGAGACAAGTCAGTTAAGATAACTGAACAATTCATACATCAATTAAGTATGTGAAAGTACATAAAAATGACCATAAATTGGATAATATATCCTGACAACTTCAAGTGTAATATAAAATGTTAATAACTAAATAAATTTAAAATAAATATAGAATAGATTTAAGCAAGTAAAAGGATTCAAAATAAAATTGAAGGTACTAACCAGATATTGTGCACAATGTTGTTTAGTAAGCCCACTTAGGCTGACGGCCTAAGTATCCAAGATACATATATATTATAAAAAAACAATTGCGAGTTAAAATATTAAGTTTTATCAAAAAAAAAAGTAAATGTCTTTAAGAACCCTTTTGATGGAAAGGGAGTTCCCTAATCCGCTGTCCTGGTAGTGGATGGCTGTAGGCTGGATCAGCCTATGTGCCTGATAAAAGCCTTGGACTATTCGACCAACCAGAAAATAAAACCAAAAAAAATTCTTCCCCAAATAAAAGTATTTCTTCCCAAATTCCAGTATGTATAATTCTTCCCCAAATAAAAGTATCTTCTTCCCCAAATTAAAACTTAAATTCCAAGTCCCTGAGGTTGGACCGGCAGGCTAAAAGAAACACAGAAAATCCCTTTTTTATTCTAGGTTCTTGTACTTAAAAGAGTTTTTGTATTAGTAACAAAAACTAATTATATTGGCCATTAGGTGACCTTGGCTCAAATATTGAATGTAAGGTACTATACTGGAATATTATATGTACTTATATAAAAAAAATAAGAATGATTGTGGGGTATTTCTAATAGTTGAGAAGAATTAAATGATTGAAACTGGCAAATTTAAATGGAAAATAGTTGGACTTACCAGAACTTATTGGAAGTTTCATTTTTCATAACACAAGGGTAATCTTCTTAAAAGCGCACGTAAACTAAATTTCTTTAAAACATAAACAAAACAAAACTCTTTCCCTTTTCCCAAGAAATAATTAAATAATTTAAAATTGCTTCTTCCTTCCTTAAAAGCTCTGCCTGCCGCACTATCAACCTATCTCCAGGACGTTCTGTTCCCAAAATGAACAGGAGAATATGGCCGATGGCCCAATATTCGTTTTCCCTATCATGACAATCGGAATCGATTTTATTGTAAATCGATTATCTGGTATTGTATTATAGGTTGCCTAGTTTGCGGCGCAAATTAGTAGATTTTGTAAGTAACGACCATATCGTTACAATTTCCCTTTCTTCTCCTGTATAGGTATATTATTATTCGTGTTATCTCATGACACAGCTTAGTTTTAATAAGTGTTATCTACACACATTGAAGTACAGAATATAACCTATCTAATAAATTATTAAAACAAAAAAATAATATTTCTGACATTTGTCCTTTTTCCCTTGTACATTTCAAACGTAGTTCTAGCACTAAACAAAAAAGCTCTTTGGCAAATCACTAAAAGAAATAGTATAATAGCCTTAAATGATTATTTCCGGTTAAAATCAATGTTAGTGAAATTAAACCGAACGTTATACCCCTATAATCGCTGTACCGGCCGATCCTTTGACGAAGGGACCAAACCACCTATCAGCGAAAACAGGGGGTGCCAGCTTTAATTAGTTCAACAAATATATTTTTAAGAAATAATTACCGTCCTCTAAAGGCGCACCAAGTCGTTTATAATACATCTGCACGTTTTAAAGAGACCGCAACCCCTGGAACGCCCTTCAGAACAATTTAAAAGAAGCCGTCGGCCCTAAACGTCTTCCAGGAAATGACATTTATCGACCGGTCAAATCACCCAGAACACTTTTTAATACCGTTCGTGTATTAAAGTGTATTCGAATAAATTTTCGTTTACAGACTGTTCGAGATTAAAATTTAAAGTATACAATTAATGTACAATAAAAATACTGTTTTTTTTTAATTTCCGATTTATTGAGTGCAATTTTAACAATATCTAGTGTTATATTTTTGAATATCATAATCTGTGTAGTATTATAGAAGTTGCAGGTTGCCTGCCGTACTTAATTGTCGTGTTATTGAAATGAGATCAAAAGAGAAAATTTAAAAAGACTTATTTGACGAACGATATAAATTTCTCATAAAAATGCAAAAAGTTATAGTAAAAAATTTAAAAAAGTTAAAGTTATAGTTATAGTTAAGTAAAAAATTATTAAATGTTATATTTAATAAAACTATAAGATTAACAATATACACGTTACATCTTTTTATCTTAACCTAACCTAACCTCTATATCTAACTTCATGGTGCCACGCCTCTTCTTCTTTTCCATGTGGCCTATTACTACATCTCCCCCTTTTACACATTTTTTTTTTTTAACACAAACTTTAATCATACAAAAAAAAACTATGCTAATATGCAAAATACAATCAGAGTAAATTATACTAATATAAAATATAATCAGAATACTTGGCAGGCTGTATGATAGTACGTGATGGTCTCAAGCTCATGTCAGTATCACACTCTGAACTGCTAGAACTCTGAGTTTTACTACAACTAGGTGTATTATCATTGTCATCACTTAAATTCTGAGTCTGCCTAATATCATGATCAATTTTTGACCTACGCAGGTGATAGCTGTTTCTACGTAAGACATTTTTACCATTATCAATTAAATAAGACCTTGGAGACTCATGTTTATTGACAATAACAGCCGGACTCCATTGATTATTATCTTTGTATACCACATTTTCACCTTGCTTATATTCGGGCCTATTTCTTGTGTCTATCATAATATTCCTTATAAGTATTATTTCTTTCTTCTAATTTTGACCTAACTTCTTTGATATTATCATTTTGTTTTTCAACAACTGGTAATTTAGTTTTTAGTTTTCTGCCAAATAGAAGTTGAGCTGGTGACCTCTTGAGATCAGTAACAGGAGTATTACGATAGTTCATTAGAGCAACCCACATGTCATCTGATTTTCTAATAATATTTTTAGATATCTGTACAAACCTCTCAGCTAAACCATTTGATCGAGGGTAATGGGGGCTACTAGTTTGAAATTTAAACTCAAATTTATCTGCAAACTTTTTGCATTCATATGATCCAAAAGGCATATTATCAGCTATAATTACATCTGGTATACCATGTGTTGCAAATATCTGCTTGAGTGCATTTATAACATCAGACGATTGTTTACCTCTTATAGGGATTATTTCTAGCCACTTCGTTAAATAATCAGCAACAACCAAATAAGCTTTGCCACCATGTTCCATAATATCAGCACCCAATTTTTGAAATGGCAATTCCGGGACATCATGAGATATTAATGGCTCTTTACTATTTGCATACCTATACTTTTCACAAATTTTGCAACTCTGTATCTCATTCGCAATATCCACACTCATCCCTGGCCAAAATAAGACATCTTTTGCTCGATCTCTTGAACGATTTATACCAAAATGACCTTCATGTACAATTTGAAGCATTTCTTTTCGCAAAACTTTAGGTACAACAATTCTATCATTGAAAAATAAAAGATTATCATTAACAAACAACTCATTTCTTAACTGGTGAAAAACTTTCATCTCTCCTTCATACTTCGTATTCTTCCACCCTCTCAGACAACACTCAATGACTTTGCTCAGTACATGATCTTTTACTGTTTCTGCTTTAAACTGAATCTTTCTAGTATCACTCATTCTTAAATGCTTTTCTAGTGAATGCACCATTTCATTCATATCAGCATCATTCTCTGCACTTTCATCACTTACATTTCTAGACAAATAATCAGCAATATGTAAATATTTACCAGGTACATACTGAATTTGTATATCATATTTCAGTAGCTTCAGTTTTAGCCTCTGCAACCTAGGAGAACTAATTTGACTTATTTGCTTACTCATGATACTTACATTAGGTTTATGATCTGTTATGAATTTTACAGAGCGACCATAAATATAATTGTGGAATTTTTGACATGCAAACACTACAGCTAATAACTCTTTCTCTATGACAGCATAATTTTCCTCAGTACCTGTTAAACCTCTAGAAGCATAAGCAACAGGTCTTCCACCTTGCATTAGACAACATCCTAAACCAAACTGAGACGCATCTGTTTGAATTACAATATCTTTACTAGAATCAAAATTCTTTAGAGATATATTTTTAGCAAGTTCCTGTTTTATCACATCCAGTGCTTTACTGTGAACTCCAAGCCACTGAAAAATAACATTCTTTTTCAGTAATTGATACAGTGGGCTTGCAATCTCACCCAATTTTGGAACAAATTTTCGTACATAATTTACCACACCCAGCAGTTTTTGAAGCTCTTTCTTGTTTGACGGGTTTTTTAGGTCATTTATAGCCCTCAATCTATCATTATCTATTTTCATACCATCTTCACTAAAAATGTGTCCCATGTATTTCACTGTCATTTGTCTAAACTGAAATTTTGATTTCCTAAACTTTACATCCATTTCCCTAGCTCTATTAAACACTATTTTAAGTGTCTTGTCATGCTCCTCCATGGAATCAGATGCAATTAATAGATCATCAAAATATATAATAACATTTTCAATGTCACCAAAATTTTTACAATTTAATTTCTGAAAATATTCTGGGGCCAGATTTAGACCGAATGGTAATCTGAGAAATTTGTAACACCCAAATGGAGTTGCAAATGTTGTTCAGGAACTAGATTTTTCATCTAATTTAACTTGATAAAAGCCATCTTTGAAATCTAATACTGAAAAATATTTTTTTCCTGACAGTTTCGAACTTATTTCCTCTAAACTAGGAATTTCAAAGTATTCCCTGACAATACATTTATTAAGCTCTTGAGGGTCTAGACACAGACGCAATGAACCATCTGGCTTCTCAACTATAACTATATTATTTACCCATTCACACGCTTCTGTTACTTTGGATATAATATTTCTACTTTCTAATTTACCTAATTTCTCTTTTAGCTTATTTTTTATAGTAAATGGTACTCTTCTAGCTGGTCTAGCTACTGGAACACTATCATTTTTTAATTGTATTTTACAAAAACCTGTGAATGTGCCCATTCCCTCAAATACATCTTTATATTCTAGTAATAATTGTTCCTTATTAGTAAGTTCCTCATCAACATTTACACTCTGTGTTTTTTTAATTAAGTCAAAAGAATAACATGTTTTTAAACCTAAAATTGGCTGGACTTTTAAATCTACAACTACAAATTCTAAATTAAAATTCCTATCCAGCCTCTTACAATTTAAAGTAATTTTCCCTAAAGTTTTCAAACATGTACCTCCATAAGCTTCTAATATAGTATTACACTTTTCAATTTTGTACTTACTGTTTCTGAATATGACTTTTAAAATATCACTGGGTAATATATTTACTTCTGATCCAGTGTCCATCTTGAACTCAATGTCTTGGTTGTTTATGTTGACTACCTCAATCCACTGATTACGACTTCTACTATTGATTGCCCCAACTCCTTTCACGGTATGCACATGCATGTCATCATCTGTTGAAGAGTCATCAATGTTCTCGTCATGTCTTCTAATTTCTTTAACTTTTTTAACATTTTGCCTTTTATATCTTTGCTGATTGGACATTTCAGCAAAACACGCATTACTAAAGTGATTTGCTGCACCACATTTAAAGCAATTCTTTCCAAACGCTGGGCACTGGGCAGCTACATGTTTACGTTTGCACTTTATACACAAAAATTTTAACTCACTTTGTGTATTTCTACTGTCTTGTCTATTTTTTACTGCACTTACTTCCAAACTTTCATTGTTTCTTACAGATTCTAACTGCTTTTTTGTTATTTCAGAATTTCTGCATATCTCTATTGCTGTTTCAAGCGGTAACTTTTGAGTATTTAATAATTTTTCTTGAACTGATAGACTATTTGTTCCTAAAACTAACCTATCTGTCAATATGCTGTCTTCCTGTTTGTCATATTCACAACTTTGTATCAACTTTTTTAGATCACTAAGATAACTATCAAAAGGTTCATCTGCAGCTTGAATTCTTTTATTAAATACAAAACGTTCATATGTTTTATTTCTTCTGGGAGCACAATATTTCTTAAATTCTGATATGACACTATCAAATTTATTCGGTTCTGGTATTTTGAGAATGTTATATATATCAACTCCTTCTGGTCCAATCATATTTAAAAGCAAAGCAATTTTTACTCTATTGGCTTTGTCATCTTTCTCAGTTGCAATAAGATACATTTCAAAATTTTGGTAAAACCGTCTAAAATTTTCATGAAGGTTCCCCTCGAATTTCATGGATTCTGGCACTTTTCCTTCCATTCTGGATAACTGTACTTTTGGCTCTTGTACTGACTGCGCCATGTAATAATAATACTCGGTATTTATTAAATGTTATATTTAATAAAACTATAAGATTAACAATATACACGTTACATCTTTTTATCTTAACCTAACCTAACCTCTATGTCTAACTTCATGGTGCCACGCCTCTTCTTCTTTTCCATGTGGCCTATTACTACAGTGTAGTTGCTAAACAAAACTTTATTAACAAAACATTATAGTTAATTAAACAAACATTATGTTGCTAATGTAAATTAAACCTTATTAACAAAAATAAAAGTCATTTTTTCTTTCCCAGAAAAGACTAATAAAAATACCTACAAAATTTAATTTAATTTACAACTTGTGGATAGTAATCAAAAGAGTGGCATTTACAAATATGTTTATGACATATACAACACGAAAAATTAGGCTTGTTATCGTGTTTGGAGCAAAATTTACAGCGATTTCGTTTAGCAGGCGGAGTTAGATTGTCCATAGACGGTTCACTAGAATTTCCATCTTCTTTACTCGCTTCTGTTCGTGTTTTTTTTTACCAGTTCTTGTGAGTCTTTAGTTGTTGGTAAATTTTTCCTGGAAGGGATTAGTGGTTTCACCAGTGTTTATCACTATTCCTCAAAAAAAATTCGCCGTTTTGTAAGTTTGTTTGTGTTCCATTGTGGATTTATTAATGTCCATAAAACGAACGTGTTGTAGGCAGAAATGTCCAGAATATTATAAAAATCAATCATGGGCCAGCGATTTGTTTTCCTCTTACATGTATAGCTGATTTACGCTCCTTTCATATTACACGATTTCGCTCGTGCGGGAAAAAAGCGTCTGGGCAATTTTTCTTGATCGACTGTTAAAGAGTACGAGACCTTTCACATTGCACGATTAGAACACGGGCACGTTTTGTAATCGTGTTGCAGCCGTCCAGTGCTACTAGAACCGCACGGCTACCGTATCGCCCTCTAGCTCAGTGGCCTACGGACCATATGCACGCTTTCACACTAGACAGTCTTTAGTCGTACGGGAACTGTCCCCAGTATTGTTTCTACCGCGTTCAGTTTTGGTGGTTTGTTTGCAAATTATGGAAGGTGTTGACGCTGAAGTGTTAATATCCCTAGTTGAAGCAAAACCTGTGATATGGGACAAAACTTTAGAAATTTATAAGGATAGAAATGGAACAAGGAAAGCCTGGGAAGAAGTATGTTTAGCACTTAATCCGGATTTAGAGAACAATGGCGATGAAGAAAAAAATGCATTTGGTAAGTACTATACCTATTACCTTTCTATTAAGCAAAGTAAACTTACTTTTTGGACGTATGTATATTGTATTTTTTATTGTATATTGGTGTTATATGTATTGTATACTTCACTTGATTTACTATCTACAACAGAGACACTTTTTATTTTTATTTCATTTATTTGTTTATTTTCACATATATGAAAAATTATACTTTAGACAGTTTCCAGGATACACTGCCGACTTCTGTCAAAAAATATGAGGTAAGCACACTTCTAATATTGTTTGCTTCCAAGCCTTCTCGTGTAGTGCTTTCTCCTGATACATCTTCCAGGCCTGTGATCGTCGTTGTGTCCTCAACAAGATATCCGTCTCGGTCACGTACATAATTGTGCAATACGATACACGCATTGACGATGAGTACTGCGAAATGTGGCTGAACGTTAATAGGGCGATGGAATATACGCCATTTATTGCTCAGGATGCCAAACGCACATTCCACATATCTTCGTGCTCTGCACAATCTATAATTAAAGATCCTTTTTTTCAACTGTTAAGCGTTTCCCTCCAAAGGGTCTCAGTGGATGTCTTTGTAAGCAAAATGCTTCGTCTCCAACAAAGAAATATGGTATTTTAGGACTCTAAATTTGTTCCTGGAAGAAGTTTTTCCTCAGGTAATGGTGGAGAACCACTGTCTATTGATTTCCACAATTTGGACCGCTTAAATATTGACGAGTAACACTCTTTACCATAGCTCCCTATATCAACGTAAACAAATCTGTACTTTGTGTCTGCTACAGCCATAAGGACAATAGAGAAGTTATCTTTGTAATTAGAATACATTGATCCTGACTCAAACGGACAAGTCAGTCTTATATGCTTGCCGTCCACAGCTCCAAGGCAGTGAGGGAAGTGCGATACTTACAAAGTTGGAAGCAATTGACTGCCACGTAGCACAAGTTGGTGTCGGTATACACTCTTCTCGCATTTCTGACCAAATCGCAGCACATACTTCTTCAACTATGTTTTTTGCTGTTGAAATTCCAACTCTGTAGTTGTAGTGCAAATCCGTAAACGTACAGCCACTCGCCAAATATCTGAAATAAAGTGAACATTGTCGTTAATAATTATCATACTGAATTGATTGTATTTATTTATTTTATTTTTGTTTTTTACAGGGAAAGAAGTGGTGAAACGGTGGACTAATCTCAGAGATTGTTTCGCAAAATTAAAAAAAGATGACAAATCTGCTAAAAAAAGTGGATCTTGGGCTAAAAAACGTAAGAAATATGTGTTTTCACACCAACTTTAATTTTTGAATAAGATCTACACCAAAAAAGAAACGGTATACAGCTTCAACCCAGAAATTGTACCAGGAACACTCGAAGAAGATGAAGAGCCTGAAGACACCACTGGTGAATATGAAGTTTCTACCAACGTAAACCTGACATCCAAGCCCGTAGGAATAAGGAAACGCAAGAAACTAGACGAGGTTGAGGTGAAAAGGCTCAAAGCTCTGGAACATAAAACGCCCTGCAGTAAGATGTCCTTCCTTCAGAGTTTAATGCCTTATTTGACAAACTATTCCAACAGTGAATTCCTTCAATTTCAAGTGGGTGTGTTAAACGTAATAGAAAACATAAAAAAACTAAAGGAAACTCGTCATCTTCAATCAAACAACCCATCTTCTGTGCCCTCTTATCAACCACAACCTCAGTACATGTTTCAGCCATCTCCCGTTACCCAACCGCAAGCATTTGTCCATGATCAAAAACCTCCATTTAAACCTCAACAATATGCCAATCCTAGTTTTTCGGGCTACGTTAAAAATAGCGCACAACAGCTTCACTTTTCTCAATATGTACGTGAACAGCAAAATCAATCAAGGCCAACGCAACAATCAACGCCTAAACAATCAGATTCACAATCCGAACTGGATAAAGCATCCGCATCTCAGTACCTACAGGGATTTAGTTACAGCGACTCTTCAGCAACTGAAACTGAGCATAGTCCGTCTATTTCGGCTTCACGAGATTCCTCGATGTCTGATCTATTTTGAGTGATTAAAATTAAATAAAGTAAATTTGCTTATTCAAAAGGTTTTATTATATTACCTACTACTGTAATATTATGCTTATCTTAAACATATTGCCAGCATTTTAATAGGTTGTATACAGTTTCTGAACTGCGTATTTTGTCGTTGTAGAACACTCTTCAGTTTCCCATGTAACTCATCAAAGGAGCGAACTGACATACGAAAGTAGTTGAAAAACTTTTGGTCATCGTTTCTAAGATCTTCAAATAATGTGTGGAACATCCCGACTTCCTCTCGTCTCTAATTAATTGGGTGAATCCAGTGAAGGCGATTGCGCCTTTGTCTTTTTCGACGCCGATGCAGTATCCATAACGCAATAACTTGTTCGCGATCCATAATTTTCATCCAGACCAGACCAAATATTCCGATGAACTGATAAAAATGTACGATTTTTATCGTTCAATGTGAAAGTAGCAAAACCACGATTAAAAATCGGGCGATTTTTTCCCGCACGAGCGAAATCGTGTAATATGAAAGGAGCGTTAGAGTATCCTCTGCTCTCTTACTGGAATAGTAATCTAAAATAATTTGTGCCTTTTTGTCATTTCTGTCATTAATAGCCTTATCATGATGCAAAGTGCTTATAAAAATATCATTTTGATTCTTTTTAGGAATATAGTTAACAACAGTGGTATCTTGCGTGAAGTAAAAAGACGAACTATGAACTTCTTTATTCGCAATTTGTGCTGGAAGCTCAGGCTTACTTTTTCTTATAGTAATCAGCATTGTATTTTTTTAACAAGAAGTTGTCCTAAATTGTATGATGTAAAAAAGTTATAACAAGTAATATTGTGGCCTTTCAAATCACTGCACAAGTCGCATACCAGACGCATTCACTAATTCCGTTTCGGCGCAACACCTGCTTTCTTTCCTGTATAAATCTGCAATTTTAGAGCATAGGAACTTTTACTGTCAGATAAAGCCCAAATTTCTTATGCCATATTTCACTGGTTTGCTTGGAATGTACTGTTGAGGGACAACGGCCTCTACAGTAAACTAATTGCTAGTCGCCAGTAACATTTTCATCAGGGTTGAAAAATTTTGGTAGATTTTCAACTCATTTTTCCCAAATTTCACGTATTGCACCAAGTTTATCAGTACACCTCCTATCCTGTCAAGTAGTCTTGTTATAAAAAGTATTACTTGAGAAATCTTTTAGGGATATTGTTGCTCGAAATACACTACGACCCATTTCTTCATTTTGCAAACTTTTAGTTGAAGCGCCATGGGACTTAAAAACTCCAGCTAACAATAAAAGACCAATGTATGCTTGAAAACCAATTTTATCCATGTCTTTCCAGTGTGTTTCAAAAACACTCTGTCCTTCTATGCTGGTCATATTTACAATCTGGTTTGCAACTATGCCAAATACCTTTTTTATATTAAAAATTCGTGCACATGCGTACCTTGTAACTCGTGAAGCATGATATATAACATTGGCCGTGGAAAAACGACCGCGTTGATAAGGAGGATCGAGAGACCTCTAAATATTACCGTCTTTTGAAGGAAATGTTACAGAGGGCTCTACGTGATGTATGTAGAATAGAACAGCATATGAGACGATATTTTATGAAATGTATTGACAAATAAATTAAAGAAAATGGTGGACATATCGAACACTTACTTTGACAAAAAGTTTAATCTAATTAGTTTAATTATTTATTAATTTGGTTCGTAAATAAAATGTTTTGATTATGACTTTAATTTAATACAAAACGTAAAATCTTTTATGTAAAATCCAATTATTCTGTTATTTTATCAAATCCTATTATTAATTATCCTGCTGATATATTTATTTTATTTATATTTCGTTAACTATTGAGTCTATTACAGATATTGAATAACAAAATTCAGAAATATTGATGTTTTTATCTATGTTTCTTTCATTGCCTGGAATAATTGCGTTAAATTAGAATTATGCAGTTGATTTGTAAAATGCGATTATCTCAAAAACTGTTGAGTTTTGAAGTTATTAACAAGTATACCTTTTTTTTTGTTAAAACACCGTATCTTTAATATTTTTAATATTTTTTTAGCAGGAATACTGGTAACTTGAAGAACAAACAAGTTAAGTGTAAATGTATGCTAGGTATGTGACAGATGTGGCGCCCTCTATTAGATTTAATAAAGTATGCATCAAATTATAATTTTTGATATTCAATAGTACCCAGCTGTAAATTTTTATACATAAATGTTTACAAACATGAAAGTTATAGCCAAAAATAAAATTTTAAATTTCCACTTTAACACCCTGTATCTTTTTTCTCAGCAACATTCTATTAAGGCATATTTGGTCCAATAGCCATATTTTGGTCCAAATAACCTGTCCTTAGTCTATGTCCCAATAGTTTTGACTCACCTTGTATAAAAATTGAATAATATGACTTAAGGCCGATCCTCGCGATTCTGGGCGTAGCTAAATTCCAATGTAAAAGTTTATATCAAATAACGCAAAAACTATGGCAGATATTTAGATGATGCTTTTTTTATATGAAAGGTCTTAAAAAGTTGTAGTGCACTATTTGGTTGTAAATTAATAAATTGTTTAAACAATATTTTTTTTCAAATATTTTTGGTTAAAATAAACGTAAAATTTTTTTTTTTTTGAAATAGGGCACTAGAGAATTTTACCCACTTTCCAAATCTATTTTTATTTTTAACATAAAGTATAACACAAAGCAGCTATTTGATATAAACTTTTAAAAAATTTCAAAGTTCTGCTAAATGTAATTCTCTATCCGTCAACACAAGCTGTCCTTGTCGGTAGCTTCTGGATTCTCGCCAGCAGGTAGGTAAGACCCTCGCAAGAGGATAAATAATGTTGAACAGCATTATTAGGGCTTATTCCGACTTTTGACAAACCAGTGAGTTTATTGTATTTAAAATAGAAAATTTTATACAAATAAGCAGTAAGTAGGTACCTATAATAATTTGATTAAATTTTTATATGAATAGAAATATTTTCTGTTAACTTGTGACATTTTCTTTCTAAATATGTATACTGTTTTTATAATAATACTATTGTTTCAGTATTTGCTTTTATAATAATAATTTATTACATAGAAACAGTGTAGAATTTTAGTCAATCAGCAAGTACATTTTTTTTTGTATTTCAATCAGAATTATTATTTTCTTTTCTTCTTTACATAAGCTCAGAGTAATAACCAAATATTTGGCAGTATTTGAATATGAAATTTAATTATATAAATTTATTGGTTAGCAACGTACCAATCGTAAAAACAAATACTGCTTAAAGAAACAATGTACAGCCTCGGAACCGGATTGATACTATGAAGTCGACTACGGCAAGAAGTAAGGACAAGCAAAAAATATCCAAAACCCAGATGAGAATTACTACTTGGAATATCAGATCACTCAACTCAAGGGACCAAGAATTAACTCAAATGCTGAAAGAGAAAGAAATAGACATTTGTACTCTACATGAAACAAAAAATAAAGGAAAAGGTCAATCAAAATTAGGTGAATACATACTAATCTACAGTGGAGTAGCAAAAGAAAACAGGGCCAAAGAAGGTGTAGCCTTAAAAATACACCAAAAGTATTAAAATTACATTAAAGAGTGTGAATACATATCAGAAAGAATAGGAACAGCAAAGATAAGAACGGAGAAGGAAAACCTGAACATTATCGGAGTATACGGCCCAGAAAATAATAAGCCTCAAACAACAAGGGAAGCGTTTTACGACCAATTACAACAAGTAGTAGATCAACTCAGAGAAAAGATGATAATTCACAGCTAATTTGATTATAATAATTAAATAACCTCATTGATGCCATGTTAAGGAATGGGATTTGTATTTTTTGTTTAAAAAATTGCACAAACATTGTATCTTTACAGGATCCTCTACGAATTTTCAAAAATGTAGTTTAAATGGTGACTAGAAAAAACCTACAAATCCATTCAGTGATCCATATCGAACAAGCAATTTCAAACTAATAAAATTTTCTATATCTCCAGATCTACTCAATGGATTTTGATCATTATTTTTTAAATTTGTATGTAATTTCTACGTACATTACAAATATGTAATTTGTTTATATATTAATTAATTAGTAAATAGTCTAGTTTGTTTCAACAATTCGTGCAAAAATAATTTTCTTCTAAAAATCTATTTTTTTTAATACTAGTATCAATAATCATGCAAATAATAAAATGCAAAAAATCGCGTTTTTTGCATTAAATTGTTAATAATTAAAAAACAACTCCAAATTCCAGGCAGGAAACAAGTAGGTTTTCTTCCTATAGGTCTACAATAACTAAAAAAGTTGTCAGAGACCGGGATTATTGAGTGTCACGAACAAGGTCTATTTTTTGCTTATTTCACTGGAGTATATATTTGATTAACATCTGCGTAATTTCTTTGTCGCTTCCTTGCTGGTTTTGCATATTGCTATAATAGCAGTATCATCGGTAATTGTTGCAATTGTATTATTTTCTAGGACAATAATATAACACGTATACAAATGGTAAACACACTTCTTTGTGGCAGTCCTGCTGTAATTTCTTTCAGTTCCGTGTATGTTTCTTCCTGTTTAATTCTGAAATATCTTTACAAGATGCAGAAGTCAATTATTTGAGAGTATCGTTTTGGTAAATGTAGTCTTAGTTTATAGTTATGGCACCTTTGCCATACTTTATCATTTACCTGAGTCACGTCCTAAATTGTCCATCATATTATCCTTCATGGTCCATATTTAACATCCATATAAATAGTAATACAGTATATTTCATCATCATCATCATGATCAATGGCACTTGAACTCTTCGTGAGTCTTTGACGCGGTTACTATTGCCTCCCATATTTGTCGGTCCTGTGCCAGTAATTCCCATTGTCGCACTCCCATTTTCTCTAGATCTTGGAGTATATTTACATATAACAAATTAAATCCTTAGTTGTAAATTTTTGAAAGAAGTACTTAGTATACATCTAAGTTTCATAAATGCTCCTCATACATCTCATAAATCTAAACTTTTGTAATCCATTCTTTGTTGACAATTAGTTGCATAGGGCCGACGTTTACTAACCATAAGTAAATTATCTTATTTCTTTCATTTGACAATAATAATTGTCTGTTAGATTAGTATTGTAATAAGTGAATTCGTCTCTTACTGAATGATAATAAACAACACATCAAACTTATTCTGAAACTATTTCTTGTGTCATGTTATATTTTATTAGATTTTGGTGTAATAAACCACAACCTATCAAATTCAATATTAAAAATTAAAATTGGAAATGATAGCGTGAATAAATTATTCCTTCCTTCAAGAAATTTTAAACAGAACTGATTCTTATTACTATTCAGTGCAAGAACAGTTATTTTGTTATTTATATCGAATAGAGAATACTGTTAGTTTGCGGTATGAACCCCAAAAAATATTTTTTTTGAAAAGATTGATAAAGGTATGGAACTATGGAAAAATATGCTACAAAAATTGCAAGATTTTTATTATAATTTTTTTTTTATTTGGAACACCTTCTGAAGAAACATTAGACATAATTCTATATTTGTATAGTTTCATTTTATCAATTTTAATGATCGTGATACTAATCAAATTTTTATGATATATAATTATAATTGTTTTTATAATTTTTATTTTCCGTAAACTTTAATCTACGTCGAAATTCAGACCGCCAATTTTTCCGTAAAAATGTAACAAATAAATTATGTATGTACCTTTGTTACATTGTAAATTTATGAATAGATTATATTATTTTGATCTGTTATTCTATTTACTCAAAACACCACTAAAAAGAAATTTATGATTTTATTGTAAGCCCAAAATCTGTCACTTCAGGGGTTGTCCCGATTGTATAATCGGCTCGAGTAAAAGATTAACGCATTTTTGACCTGGGCTTGAGAGAGATATCTGAACGAAGTTTAGAATATCACTGCATAAACAGATTTTGTTTTCGTAAAGAAAGAAATTTTTGAAATAGAGATAGCTCACTGAAATTTACGATTAGGATTTCCGGGGGTGAGCCTTAATATTAACGGTACTATCCCGCATAGACCAGTAGCGTTCATTTGCAATGATTACGATATTGTTGGGAATAAATCACAGTAATAAGAAATTATAAAAACCTAACTTTCGAAGATTCTCTTTACGAAATTTATAAAATAGACAAATCATATTGACAGTTTTATTATTAATTTTTTTGTAAATAGCATCCTTACTGAGTTTTTACAATCGTTATATTTAACGATATATGTGATAACAAAATGTCTATTTGACTTTTTATGATTTAGTCAAAATTGGTGGAAATGTTTGTCCACCATTTGACGAGCAGTGTACAACTATGTTTTACTTTCATAAGAACTCTTGTTGAAAATTAAACTATCTGAAACCAAACTTTTATTGTAAAAAATTCACAAACAATTCCAATAAATTTCTATTTAAGATAATGTCGAAACTATTTTCAAAACTTTCTTGTATCGGAAAACTTTCGGTGCGAGTTTTATTTATTTTTAACATCGAATCAAACAACCACTCACCAGGTTTTTAAGATTCGCAACCTCAGGAAATGAAACGTTCTAAGTTCGTTCCGGAAATAGCTCTGAAAACTTGCCATCTCGGTCTTTATCTTAAAGCCTTTTGCCATTCATTTTTATCCCGACTTGCTGCTGAATAATGACCATAAATCAGAATTGTTGGGCTGTCGGAAGCATTTCAGCTTTCTACGTTTAAAGAGTTCTATTAATGTTTAGAAAGTTTTCTGTAATATCAGTGTTGCACCAAAAAGTCAATATATGAAATAAACCTAAAAAAACTATAGATTAAATACATGCAGTTATAAAATGTATTGTAATGTAATAACAAATGTTAAAAAAACAAAAAATGAAAGGAAAAATATAGTTTTATAATTATGCAATATTATAGAAATTCGAGGCTAGATTAATACAAAGTGTTCTATAGTTTGGCTTAAGGCAGTCTTTCCCAAAGTGGGGGTCGCGACTCCCTGGGTGGTCGCCATGATGTACTAGGGGGTCGCCGAACATTTCCAAAATAAGACAAAAGTACCACTTTGTTAGATCATGTATTTTTATTTTAACAACGCCGTAAATAGAAATTAACAAATAATTATTAGACGAAATATAAAACTAAATATTAAAGTCCGTAAAAATAAAAGAGTAAAACAAAGTCAAATATTATAATCTTAATGAGAGCTATGCGTCTGTTTCTGTAAAACTAATCTTTCAAATCTAGGCTGTGTATTTGAGACACACACAATTATATCATTTTCAAGTACGAGACGATTTCTATCTCTTGTTTTAGTGGCAGTCATAGACGAGAAACTTAACTCACACAAATATGATGTTACAAATGGAACCAAACATTTTACAGCTTCACTCGCCAACTGGGGGTATTCCTGCATCTTTTCGGTCCAAAATTGGTCCGAGTTATGGGAAAAAAATTAGAGCTTCAACATTCCATCACTTGATATTTCAATAGGTTTTTCTTTCATGTTTATTGGTATTTCAACATGATGAAAGGAATCGGCTAAAAACGGATTTAGTATCCATCTGCAACTGTCGTAACTGTTTTGAATTTCTTCGAGGAAATAATCACAGAGCTGTTGTTTTAAATTGAGCAAAGTAACATGCATATCAGCAAAAACTTGTTCAAAATTTGTAGCACTGTAATTGGATACATTTTCCATATTTTCCTGAAGACACTTCAAAATATTTAATTGCTCAAAAATATCAGCAAGGAAACCTAGTTTCAGAAGCCAAATAGGATCGGAAAATTGATTTTCATATGGGGACTTCTCATCTTTTAAATACATTAAAAGCTCTGCTCTTAAGTAAATTACTCTTTTTAAGACGTTGCCCTTGAAAGTCACCTTACTTCGGTGTGATAGAGAAGATTTTTAAATAAAGCACCCATGTCTTCGTAATTTTTTCTAAAAATACGGGTCTGCACAACTTTTTCTTTAATAGAATTTACAACTTTAATAATGGTTTTCATAACAGAGTCCATTTCGGGAGGTAGAGCTTTGGATGCAAGAGCGTCTCGATGTAAAAACAATGTCTCCATTTAGCATTAGGCATTATTTCTTGTAATATGACGACAAGAGCAGATTTATGTCCCGTCATAGCTTTAGCGTCATCTGTGCATATAGCAATACATTTACTCCAGTCAATATCATATTTACTTAGTACGTACTTACCAGTACGTTTCACAAAAGTGTCGACTAAACATTTTCCAGTGTATTGGTCTCTAATGGGGAACAAAATAAAATATCTTCTTGAATGCCATTACTTGTATCATATGTTACAAACGTAATGAATTGGGCACAGTTAGATATATCTGTGGATTCGTCCATTTGAAGAGAGAAGTACATGCATTTATTAAGATTTTCCACAACTTGCTCTTGAATATCTTCTGCTATATCAATAATTCTTCTTTGGATAGTATTATTGGACAGAGGCATTGTATTTAATTCTGCAGCCTCTTTCCCACATATTATATGTATCATTTCAACAACTGCTGGAAAATCAGATTTTCAGCAATTGTGTGCGGAATACTAGTTTTGGCAACACGATAAGCAACTTTATAACTTGCTAATAATGCTTTTCCATTAGTAGTGGTTGCCAAGTGAAAACTGTCTTGCTGTTTGTGAAGGACGTTCAGCTTTCTTTCAAGGAATTCTACGGGCTTGTCTTTTTTATCTGGATGTTTGCTATTTAAATGTCGAAGTAACTTTGATGGCTTCAGGCTTTCTTTTGACAAGCCTTGTCCACAAATAACACATTGTGGATTATTGGAAATAACGGTAAAACTATATTTAACATATTCATCAATGTAGAATCTGTTTTTCTTTTTATTGCTGCTACTGCCACTTTCAGACGTAGATGGTTCTGCACTTCTTTTTAAAAGCTTAACCATAATTTATAATTTATCGTAGACGTAAATACGTAAACAAGAATACGTAAGTCGTAAAATATTTACTTATTACTCAACACCGCTTTCGCCACCATAGGCTGTTTGGATTCGAACTGAGGTTTCGTTGCGCATCGCCGCTTATATAAAGCCAAAATGTGACTATGAGAACGTTCCAGACTGCCATCTAGTAGCGAGCACTTTCGCGATTATCGTGGAAGAGTTTTACGATGTAGACACAAGCTAATATGTCGCGGTATACAATGTGCTATTCTGGCAGAAGTACCTACTACTAATTACTAGTGGGGCAGATCGCAATCATTTAAAAAATTGTATTACAATAAAATAAATGTTTTTTATTTAAACTTAAACAGTAAAGTAAAGTTAAATTTGAGAAACCATCAGATAATTGTAAATTGGGCACGCTATTTCTGTCAAATAATATTGAATAAATGGGTGTGGGAAAATTGGGGGGTCGCTAACAAATGTTTTAGCAAAAAGGGGTCTCGGTTTAGATAAGTTTGGTAAACTCTGGTTTAAGGTATAATAAATTTGGCCTGAGGCTAGTGGAATGACCAAGTCGACCGTAGTGTTATAATATTAAACAACATATTGGTGTTACTAATCCCTCAATTGTCTTTGCGACGGGTAGCAATAGTTTTGGAACAGCTTACTAGGACCGGACTTTATATTATTTACAGAACTGACTCGATACCTATTAGTGCAATTAAATTATTAAAATTAAAATTTCTTCACAATGCTTCGTATTAAAAAAATTGCTATACACGAATTAGTCATCTTTACTTACTCATCTGAAATTAAGTTGCTTGGAATGAATAATTTTTAACGATCACAAGCAATTTTCATGTTCAATGGGCTAAATGCTTGAATTTTGGTGGAGTTCGAATATTGTCCGTTTTATGTCGTTTTCTTTTGAATAAAATGGACTTTCGATAATGAAGCTTTCTATCTTTAACTAAAAGAAAATTAAAAAATCATTAGCAAGTATATCAGTTAAAGATAAAGTATACCTCTTATTATTATTATATAGCTTTACACATTATAATTCTCATGCTAATAGGAATTTATGTATAATTAGGTATCACTTATTGATCTAGAAAACATAATTTATGAAACATTATGGAAGAATGCCATATACAACAGTGTGGAAAATTGTTACAGGTAGAATTCAACCTCATAAAAAGCGGAGTGACTTTTCTACATATAAAGCAGTAAATGAAGAAGACGCTCAGGTAAATAGAAGGGCAGTTTATAATTTCTATTTAAAGAACCTAGTTACAACGCTTAGTACGATCTACCATCAACTTGTTAAAGATTATTCTATTATGTATTCGCCTTTACCTTTATCAAGGTTTTTAAATCACATTGGTTTTTGATACAGGAAAATTAATAAGCGATCATCAATAATGGATTCCCCACGATTTATTAACTGGAGAAACAAATACTTGTATTTGTTTCTCCAGTGTTGCAAAATTTTCCTCCAAAAATTTTCATTGTATTGGACAACGTGACATATTATAGCGAACAAATTAGAAAAATTCCCAATGTAGGCTCGACAAAAACACAGATATCGAATTTTTTTATGGAAATGATTTCTACTTTGAAAAAGCATATATATATATATATATATATATATATACAAAACAGAAATGTTCAAAGTTCTTCACACAAAAGTATTTTTGAAAAACACTTTAAGGTCTTTTAAGTGTGTTATAGACAAATTAGCCAAACGTGATGGTCATATTATATTGCGATTACCTCCTTATTACTGTGTTTTCAACCCTATTGAATTAATTTGGAACCAACCTAAGATAAGTTTACGGCAAAGCAACTGCTGTCCCAAATTTAGTAGCCAATCGGTATCACATGTTGTAGAAGAAATAAAAAAGGTTTCCCCAACACTGTAGCAAAATTGTGTTTCACATGGTATAAAAACGAAAGATCATTACAGAACATTAACTTCACATATTAATATTAAATCAATAATTATAACATTAGATAATAACGATTCTACTGAAGATGACAGCGATAGTGACATAGAGTTGTAATTTGTAATTATTTTTTCCATCTAAACTTATTTCTTTATAACAAAATATATATTCATTTCCGTTAAATACCATTCTCTCTCCTGTTGCCGACAAGAATGTACTGTTTGTCCTTGTTAGTGTAGTGTTATGTACAATTTATGTTTAATTTTATGTTTGTTACATTCTGCGCTTGTTGTATATCCCAAATTTGCCGAAATTCCCCTGATGATGCTTTAGAAAGCGAAAGTACTTGGGCAAGATAGGATTAATAAAATTGTACTTGATATCTGCATTTAATTTTTCAAAGTTCATTTATTCGAGCATTCAACCTTATACCAAAAAAATGTATACATGAATATATTGATTTGGGTCACATGACCAGGGTGAAAAGTGACATGGTCACTGAACCAACTTATTTCTATCCCACCATGGCATACACAAGCGTAGTAGTGTGACTACTCAACTAAGAGTGGTCTTAGATGGATCAAGTCCAAGTAGTTCTGGATGGTCTCCCAATGAGTTACAATATGTTGAGTCAAAGGTGCAAAATAACATTTTTGTCGTTTTAATTAGGTTCCGACTATACAAATATGTTGTGTCTGCAGACGGTAGTAAAATGTATAGGCAGATCCTTATACATAATGGACACAAGCCCTTTCAAGAGATCCTGTGGTGGGATAACTCAGCAGATGAATTTTCAATTTACCAATTGAACACCGTAACGTACGGTTGTACTAGCTCGTTATACTTAGCAATATAATTCTAATTGATTGCTATGTTGATGATCTAGAAACGGGTTCTTATGACCTTTTAGAATTACAATCCCGATGTAAAGATATTTCAGACATATTAAAATCAGCACAATTCATACTTAGAAAATGAGTTACAAATAATCAGAGTGTTCCAATCATGAATATTCCAGGTTGCGATATTCAGAACGAAATTTTAAATTTCGGTGAACACGAAAGCTGTAAAACCTTAGGTGCACAATTTCACGGAAACAAAGACATTCTAAATTTTAAAATATCTTTAATTTCATACGATAATTTGATTACTAAGAGACAAACATGATATGTTATTTCGCAGATCTGGGATCCTCTTGGTATTCTCTCTCCAGTAATTGTACTTTCTCAACTGGTAATTTAGCTTGAACTGGGCTGGAAGATTAATATAGACAATAAGAAGGTAATGGTGGTTAGTAGAACATAAAATATGCAGTTAAATATAAGAGTTAACAATAAGAACATCCAAAAGGTCCCCAAGTTCACATATCTCGGAGTTGGATAACTGAAGATTTAGATCCAGACATAGAGATACGTAGCAGGATTGAGCAAGCTAGAACAGCTTTTACTAATATGAGAACCTTAACATAACGCTTCGATATCGCTTTGTAAAATGTTACATTTACTTCATACTGCTATATGGTGTAGAAACCTGGACCTTAAAGGTCAATGTAATGAATCGCCTTTGAAATGTGGGTATTTAGAAGACTACTTAAAATTCCCTGGATATCGACTATCGAAGTATTAAAGCGAATGGGCAGAGAACGAGAACTGCTGCTAATAATAAAAAGAAGAGAAACTGCTTATCTGGGTCATATATTTCGAAATTCCAAGTACCAATTCCTAAAGCTTATTATGGAAGGGAAGATAGAATAAAACCGGGCATCGGAAGAAAGAAATACTCATGGCTTAAAAACATAAGGGATTGGACAAACCTCGATGCCCATGTACTCTATAGAGCCACACAAGATCGAAAGGAGTATGCCAGAATTGTGGCCAACATCCACTAATTAGATAAGGCACCATAAGAAGAAAAAAAATAATAATTTAGAAATTATGGACCCTGCTATTAAATTGGGACGAAAAGGTTCCACATAATATTTATATTCAATGGACACAATTTTACAATCAATTGTCCCAACTTAATCAATTTGAGATTTCTAGGCATGGTTGTGGATCCAATCATTCCATACTAGACATTTATTGTTTCAGCGATGCATCTCAAGATCCTTATGCAAGCTGTATATATTTCAGAAGCATAAATACAAGTGGCAATAATCAAAGTGATTTAATTTGCTCCAAAAGTAAAGTTCCACCATTAAAGCGACTTACAATTCTCAGATTAGAGTTATGTGTTACCCTAGTGGGAGCATAATTAACAGCCCAAGTTGTCAATGCCAGTTCACCGTCAGTAGCGATATACTATTGATCCGACTCTCAACTAGTAGTATGTTGGATAAAACAGGATCCTAATCAGTTACAACAATTCGTTCGCAATCGCGTCGCCAAAATTCAACAGTTAACCAACAATGATGATTGGCATTATGTTGATACTAAAGAAAATCCTTTAGTCCTGGCTTCCAAAGGAATTTTACCAGAAGATCAAGGTAACCGGGAATTATGGGAGAAGGGGCCAATTTTTCAACGTGGTCCTATAGACAAACCTGGACCTCCTGCATTGCCTGAAATCGAACTTCCTTAACAAAAGGTTAAAAGTTCAATGTTATTGGCTACCCATTCTGCACGATTCATTTTATTCTCTCGATTTTCTAATATTTCAACTTTAAAACGTGTTGTTAGATATTGTCTTCAATTTGGTTATAACGCTTTTATAAAAAGTTTAGAAAAACATTTAGGCACTGTAACTCTTTTCGAAGTAGAGCAAGCATCATTTCGGTTGATAAAACTTGCCTAATTGGATTTATTCGCGGAAAAACTATCTATTTTAGATTCCAATAAACCATTACCAATCAGATAAACTTTCAAATCTCACTCAATTTTTAGATGAAATTCATGTATTACGAGTAGGGGATCGACTTAGATTATCTGAATTAGACTTTAACTCTAAACACTCTATATTAATTTTATCTAGCTATCCTTTTACTAAGTTGCTAGTTGAATATAAACATAAAGTCCTATTACATGCAGGTGCTTAACTCATTTTCTCATCAATTCGACAATATTATTAGCCAATTCGGGGAGATCTTGCAAGAAAAACTGTAAGAAATTGTCTTATTTGTTTTAAGTTTAAACCTATATTTGCCAGTTGTCCAATGGCCAGTTTGACCGAAGCTCGCACAACCCCATCACTGCCATTTCAGCATTGTGGCATAGATTTTGCAGGACCATTTTTACTGGTCAACAAACAATAAATACTTACAAGTCGGGTAGATGAGCCAAAGAAATAAAAGGTTGCGTTTGTGTTTTTGTATACTTTTGTATCAAAGCAGTTGAACTCATTGCAAATCTCACAACTGACTGTTTCCTATCCTGCTTGAAGCGTTTTATAGCTCAACGTGGTATCCCCAATGACATTTATTCAGATGACGGATCCACTTTCATAGGAGCTCGTAATGAACTTCTTTGGTCAATTGCTTTTAAAAAAATAATACTTTTATTTACAATTACTCTACTGAACATAATATAAATGGGCATTTCATTCCACCGTATGCGCCTAATTTTGGCGGTCTTTGGGAGGCGGCAGTTAAAAACATGGAACACGATTTAAAGAGGGTGTTACTCGACAAAAAAATTATCTACAAAGTTTACCATTCTTTGCTAATTTAGATCGAGGGAGCCTTAAATTCTATACCTATGTTTGCACTCTCTAATGACCCAACTGACCTAACGCCAATTACTTCTTCCCATTTTTTGATTGGCCGTCCTATTACAACTATTCCCGACACTGTCTTAAGCACAATTCCAACAGGCAGGCTCTCCAACTACAAAACGATTCGTCATATGTATCAACAATTGTGGAACCAAATGGGTAAAAAATAAACATAATAAGACTTACTCACAATAAGTTTAATTTTACTACCAAGGCAACCGGTTTTGCTTTCTACAATTTGCAAATGAAATTTGAATAAGTAATAATGTGATCGTTTGTTAATACCTTATTGGTATTTCATTATACCTTATTCCTATTTTATTTGTTAATATCTATCTGCTCAAGAAACTTCCCCGCTAATTATCAAACAGTTACAATAGTAAAACCGAAGATCCCCTATCATCAGCAATACACGATAGTTTGAGCAATGTTCTCCGAATCATTAATTATTTATTCTTGTACCGGCATGTAAGTGATATTTTGTTTATTGAATAATTTATTAAAATTCAATAAATTATTTTATACCAATTTGTGGGTTTTACTTTGTCCGCTAAAACAATTTTATTCATATTAAAACACAGACATGTGATATTGGCATAATTACTGTAATTGTATCTTTATCTTTAGAAGACAGCACCCTAATATGGGCTTTTTATAACTTCAGCATTTAATTTACTTTGTACCGACTAACTTGAAGATGCTTTGCAAATTTTAATAAACGAAACCGGTCGTCTTGTTAGTAAAATTAAACTGATTGTGAGTCATTCACAGTAACACATTCATGATATTTAAAATTTTGAAATCGTTATGTGAAAGAATACGTTTCGCAACTGCAAGATCAATACAAATGAAAAGAATCTTCGCTTCATTTGAAGATTGGAACTTTAGTGTCAATACGTAGTTATCAACAACCATCATGTAGATGGCCTTTGGGAGGTATTATTAGCTTGCATTCCGGTAATGATAAACTTTCAAGAGTGGCAGTGGTAAAAACAATAAGACTGTTATTCGTTCTGTTCGTCATTTGTGTACGTTACGAATGCAGCAAGAGGGTGTTAGTGATAATCTCTCCTCAATCCTGACCCCCCCAGGGGGAGTGTAGTGGTCGACGTGATGTCGTGTATTGTCCGTCTCCAGAGATCTCTGTCTCTGGTCATTTCTTTTAATTCATGCATAGGTCTTTGGCATATTCCTGTAATTTGATCTATCCATCTTGTTGGGGATTTTCCTCGTGATCTTCGGCCTTCTACCTTTCCTTGTATTATGAGTCTTTCCATGTTTTCTGTGTTTGCTCTCATAACATGCCCAAAATATTTTAATTGTTTGAGATTGACTTTACTAGAGAGTCGTTGGCTAACTTTTAGCTCTCTTAAAATTAAATTATTTGTTCTGCGGTCGGTCCAAGGAATTCGTAACATTCGTCTCCAACAGAACATTTCAGTGGCGTCTATCTTTCTTCTCTCCGATTGTCTCAGAGTCCAAGATTCACATCCGTAGGTCAGTATTGGGAATATTAAGCAGTTGATCAACCTCATCTTTATCGCTCTTGAAATTTGACAGTCATTTTTGCTGTGGCAACTTTTGCTAGATCAGATCTACGTTTAATCTCTTCTTGTAATGACCCTGTGTTTGTGATTAATGATCCCAGATATAAGTATGAGCTCACAACCTCGAACCGGTCAATTGTGGTTATGTGTGGATGATTGTTGTGTAGTCTATCCACTATCATGATCTTTGTCTTTGATATGTTTAATTGCAGACCAAATATTTGACTTTCGTTTTCGATCAGTCGTATAAGTTCTATTAGCTCTGCTTGACTATTTGCAAGAAGGGCTGTGTCATCTGCGAAACGTAGGTTGTTTAGTTTATGACCATTTATTGAGATGCCCTTTTCCCATCCTTCAAGTGCTCTTCGCATAATATACTCCCCATATATGTTGAATAATTGTGGAGATCGTATACATCCTTGTCTGACACCCCGTTCTGGATGAAATTCGTTCGAAAGTGTGTCAAGTACTTTAACTGATCCAGTAGTGTGTTCATATAGTTCGGTTATAAGTGTAATCAGATGTTGTGGTACGCCTACTTCTTTTAGTATTCGCCATAAGTTTCTCCACTTGACCCTGTCGAACGCTTTACGGTAATCTATAAAACAGATGTATAGTGGGATGTTGAATTCGTGTTCTCGAGTACCTCTACCTTTGGTAAATCCAGTTTACTCTTGTGGAATTTCTCTTTGAAGGAATATTTTCAGTCTCTCATTGATTATATGTAGCATTATCTTGCTGGCATGGGATATAAGATAGATAGTTCTATAATTGTCGCATTTATGGAAGCTGTCTTTTTTATGTATGGTCGTTATTGTAGATTTTGTCCAGTCTTCAGGCCATTGTTTGGAATGCCATATTTGGTTACAGAGTAGACGAAGTAACTTTACGCCGGTTTCTTCTGTGGCTTTAAGCATTTCTGCTGTTATCATATCTGGACCTGGTGCTTTGTTATATTTGAGCTTGTTGATAGCCTGTCTTACTTCATTTTCGAGTATATCAGGTTCTTCTTCCACCTCGTCAGAGATTTGGCTAACAAGCTCTTGGCGTTGATCATCTTTATATAGGTCCCTGCAATACGATCTCCATGTCTCTGCTATGTCTTCTCTGTTTGTTCTCAGGGTTCCAGTGTTATCTTCAATGGCCCAAGTTCTGGCTCATAAGTCTCTTGTCAGGTAGCGTATTTTTCTAAATAGATCTCTCGGCTGATTATTCTGACCATGTCTCTCAATTTCTTTGCATATACTTTGATAGTACTGTTTTTTGTCGGCTTTACATCTTCGTTTTATTTCTTTATTGAGGTTTCTTAAACTAGCTTTTTCCCTTATAAATCTTTTTCCCTGTTATCCAGTGTTTCCGTTTCACCGGATTCCCAGTCTCCCATATTTCTTGTTATGTTCCGTTACGAATAGAGGGCATACTTTTCTGTACTTCCTGTAGAAGGTCTTCTTTCTTTCTTTTTTTTCTTTCTTTTTTCTTTCTTAGTTCTATGATAGTGATAGTATATTATAGTAGTTAGTGATAATATTGAAACATAAGACTTTATATATATTTATTATCTATTTTGAAGGTACCCTTCAACGGGAGAGATTTACTTAAAAGTATTTCAAAATATTTTATTCTATGTATACATAATATATAAATTCTTAGCCCTAAGCTTTAATTTGCCTAGACGGCAACCCTGTCAACCCTAGGCAAAATCGTTACAATTTTTTAATTTAGTATGTTTTTATATGTTGCCATAAGAGTAAAAAATAAATAACGTGTGTAGAGATTTTGTTTTACAAGTTATTTCTTCAACCTATCGATCAACTATTTACTACCACGATTAACCGGCGACCAGTAAATTTAAATCAACAATTTGAACACATCCATAGAACAAAGCGGACCAGACGTAGCACTTTAATACTCTTAGACGAGTGGTCTATGACAGACTTCTATTGCACAATACAGAACGTCAATTAATAAAATTTTTTGTCGAAATTGTCTCGTCAGTTTCAACCCTGCAGTCAACCCAACTACTCAGATATCTAAATTGTTCCACCGTATGGACGGATAGGCAAACAAAATCTGTAGGATCGAAATTTATCTTCGTACAATAATACCGATCAAAAAAAAAAATTTTCTTAAAAATCCTTTATAAAAGGTATATAATTTAAAAACCCAATCGCGCTATATCACAAAACGTTTTCGGAATCCACATTCCATCATCAGTGTCTAGGTGTACATGTATTGAGCCACTAAATATCTGGGTAAAAGCCCGTTAAAAATTGTTTGTTTAAATTTAGTTTACATTATATGGTATTAAATAATATGATGTTAAAGTTACATTCATCAGAAAGAGTTGCTTTCATCAAGTCCTCGTAGACACATTGTCTCAGGACCAGCAACTTCATATGGAGTCGTACGTCGCCATGTTACCACTGATAACATTCCACTGGTACCTTTTACATCATAATATTTAATACCATATAATGTAAACTAAATTTAAACAAACAACTTTTTACGGGTTTTTACCCAGATATTTAGTGGCTCAATACATGTACACCTAGACAGTAATGATGACACATATGGATTCCGAAAACGTTTTGTGATATAGCCCGGTTTTTAAATTATATATCTTTTATAAAGGATTTTTAATAATTTTTTTGTGATATATGGTAAACAGCCAATTAGAGGAACTTACAGTATTGTGCAGATTAATGGAATCATTATGACATTTTTCAATATTCACAGTTAGCAACACTGTCCACATATTTACAACTGACCAAGCATTGAAAATACTTATTTTTCTTTGAATTTTATTTGAGGGTATTTTGGGACATGTCCCACTAAGTTTGTGTTGTTTTGTACTATTTTTTATTTTTTTCGGTAATTAGTGAGTTGTTTCGTTCAATTCAATTGAACCGCGAAAATATTATCACGTTAAGTAAACACACTTCTAAGTCACAAAGAGAAATCGCAGGAACGTGTGAGTGAGTCAAGGGGTAGTAAGCAAGATTTTGAAGCGTAAGCGAGAAACGGGATCAATGGAAGTGAAAAAGTTAGGAAAATGCGGAAGAAAGGGAATAACGACACCAGCAGATGAAAGATTTTTACTTCGAAAGAGCAAATTGGACCCAAGAAAAAAACAAGCCAAGAACTCTAGCAAAATCTAGCAGCATCAGATGTAGTATTTCATGACCCAAATGTGCGAAAAAGACTTATAAAGAATGGTAGAAGAGTAATACGTTCTTGGAAAAAACAGCTTTTAACTGAACGAATGAAGAAACAAAGGCAATTTTGGGCTAAAAAATGCTCTAATTGGACTGTATACGACTGAAAAAAAGTTATATTTACTTACTTCAGATACAGCAGTATAAGTTCGTCAGGAAGTCTGACGATGAAATCCTCATACCATCTCATATTGATCAAACCATAAAACATCCAGTCAAAAAAATGTTTTGGGGATGTTTTTCATACATGGGGATCTTTGGTACCAACCAAAGGCATTAGGAACAGCCAAAAATACAAATTTATATTGAAATAACGTTTAGACACAGAACCCCAAAAATGTCAACCCAAGGATGAGCGATTCTTCAACAAGACTCTGCTTTCTGTCACAAGTCAATGCAAATGATAGAATTTTTCAAAAATAAGAAGTGTATGTATTTATTATATTATAAAGAATGTTATTTTAATGAAAATTTATGGGTCATTTGCAAAGCTAGACTGCTCAAAATCGTACTACAAAAATAAAAATAAATGAAGTGGTCACTCAGGTTTGGTTTCGAGATGGAAGGATATCTGGGAACTGTCAAAAGCTCGTAGAATCTATGACAGAATCAATAAAAGCCGTAATTTCAGCAAAAGGGAACATATTTAATACTAAATGATGTAAGTTTACCTTTATAGTTTTGTCAAAATGTAATTTTTTAACAGCCTATGATTCCATTAAATCGCACAGTACTGTAGATTCCTTATGAAAAAATTAGAGTATTGTTTATTCTTGTACTCTGTACTCTCAGTTTTAGTTCTGAAATGTTTATTTTACATTTTAATTAATTTACCATGATTTAGTACGCCACTGTTTACAAAAAGATTCCAAAGCTTTTATTTAAATATACTTTTGATTCGTTTTTTGGACGGATTACATGAATAAGAATAACATTCACAATATATTTAATGATTCTAAGTTGTGAAGTATAAGTCACTAAAGTTACTGAAGTTTGTGAATAGAGAGAAAAATAAGCCTTTTTTTATTACTCGCTCGACGAAAAGTTTGAGTCGAGAATTTCATTATGAATTGGTTTCTGTTTGCTATATCACTTTGTTGAAAGGATTGGGGCCAGTATTATTATATAACGATTTTTTTATTTATTATTATCTATGAGTATTGTTCTGAAACTATTTTCTTGTGATATTTTTCTTTTGTAATTTTTATTGTCAAGTCGTAAGTTGGTGTGAATACAAATTGTTTGTCTCTCTGGTGTCAGACAGTTTTTGTAAAAACGGTTTTTGGTTAAATTTTCACAAAGTGTATAATAAGCTAAAAACTACAATAAAATTGTAAGTTATCTGTATATTTATTTAAAAGGAGATTTACAAGATTAGTATTAAAATATTGTACGCAAGATATACAGCAAACATATTGAATATAACAAAAACTTGTAGAATTAAGCTTTAATTACTGTTTAATTACTATAAGCGATAAAAAATTAGCAGACAGAAGTACGTCAAATATTCTGCGATGTTGTCGGTGTGTGCAGAATATCTGTGAACTTGTGAACAAAAAATTTAAAAAAATTGAAAACTGCATTGATAGCTTTCATCCCTTTCAACCCTTCGACGAGTTGATTGTGTTTGGATGCCTTCCGTATTGCAACAGTATTTCTTGAGATAAGACAAGAAGTTAAAGAAAATATTCTTAAAATTAAAACAGAAATTAACGATAAAGTCAAGAATACAAAAAACGAACTGAAACACATAAAGCAAAAACTTAAGCAAAACAAAGTAGACAGAAAAAATTATTAAAGAGAAATAGAGAAGAAAGAAAAAATGGGTGAAAGAAAATGAAGAACTCAAAAAGACATTAACACTCATGAAGAATAGATTAGAGAAGATCGATAAAGAAAAATATTCCATAAATTAAACATCTCAGGATTTGAGGTAGAGCTAGAAGATAAAGAGAGATTAAGAGAAGACATACAAAACATGGTGGAAAAAGAGCTTAAACTGAAAATAGAAATTAAAACTGCGTTAAAGGTAGGATAGAAGAAATGTATAATAGAAACAAAATAGCTGTGAAGTCAGTCAGAAAATACTGCAAGGAAAAAGTACTGACTGACATATACAAGAGACGGAAAGGAAATATACATAAATGAGTAAAACAAGGAAGAAGAAAAGAACAAAAGTCAAAATCAGATACCAGAATTTAGAAATAGATGACAAGGTGCTTAAATGGAATGCAAAAGAACTTAAACTCACAAAAATTTAAAATGCTCTAAAAAAACTAAAAAACAAAAATGGATGGATGAAAAGGAAACAGACAATGTAAAAAAAGTATAATGAGTAAAGATATATTAAAAAAAAACAAAAATAATAATAATTAAGAGGATAATAATTAGGAGAAATAAGAACGTAACGACGCTGCTATAAACAGAGAAAATGAAAGAACTAGCGGCAGAGTTAAAACAGTACAAGATAGATCTTGCAGAAACTCAAGAAACCAGATGGAGGGGACATGCAAAAAGCGAAAACGAAAATTATAGGAAAAAAACAGTATGGTATGCAGGCGAAGAAAAACAGAGATATAGAGAACGGCTTTTATGGTAATAAAAGGAATGCCACAAAAAGTTATGGAATTTAAACCCATAAGTAAGAGAATATCATATATAAGAGTAAAACCCCCAGAAAAAGAAACCTTGCCGCCGTATATATATAAATATATAAATATATATATATATATATATATATATATATATATATATATATATATATCATGAATGTGTTGCTTGTGTGATATATATATATATATATATATATATATATATATATAAACATATATATATATATATATATATATATATATATAATATATATATATATATATATATATATATAATATATATAATATATATAATATATATATATATATATATATATATATATAATATATATATATATATATATATATATATATATATATATATATATATATATATATATATATATATATATATATATATATATATATATATATATATTGTTATGATGTGTTGTTTGTGTGTGAGCTATGAGTAAATTTGAATTATATATGTAAGTATAAGGTTTTTATATGGTTCTCCGTATTTTATCGCGGTTCTCAAAGAATTAGTTTGTAAGTACTTTTTTAAATTATCTTTATTATAACTATTATGAAACAAACCTATCTATCTAATATAAGCAATATCAATTTAAAAAAATCTATCTAAAATTTGAAATTCTTACAATTATTAAATTATTAACAAAATTTGGTACCTTTCTATCACTGAACGCCTAAAGTTTTTCCAAGATTAAAGTTATTATCACCACTTGATATTTTCTTACTCAGCCTTGGTTATCCAACAATTTTAGTATGTTTCCTCTTAATTATCTCCACTCACCATATAAATATATACCTAAATTTAAATCCTTATAATTTCCATATATTGTACTTTCAAATATACTGGATCTTGTGATTGTACTATTGAATGTTTACTTCAATGAATTAACTTCATACTATCACTATATTACTGTAGTAATAATTAACCTCAACTGTATTAGACTTAATAATTCATTGAACTTAATCAATGCCTTCTTCTAGCTATTAATCTCTTCATAACCTCATAAATTCTTGTTAATTCTTCTTTGTAATTAATAATCACATGTAACTGACTTAATAATCCTTGAATTCTTATAGCTAACTCCTCAATCTTGTAACTGATTTAATTTCTTCTAACTAACTCACTTAACTCAATTAATAATCTTCTTGTAACTAAATTCTTGAATTATAACTTTACTGACTCACTTTACTAACTGATGAATCAACTGCAACTAATCATAATCTGTAACTAACTGACTAACTAACTGTACTTAACTTCCTCTAACTGATAACTGAAGTGCAGCTCCAAATTACATGGTTTATATATCTTTCCTTGGTTCCAGAATAATCCAGCAATAAATAAGGTTCGAATCATTCTATTTTTTCTATCTGAACATTTTATAATAAATGGAATGGTTTTTGTCTATGATGTATTATGCAAATAGTCCTATTGACATTTCTAGAATTTTCTATGTACAATTTACTTGACTTTAGGCTCTCCAGATCAGAATTACACTAGTTTTGTTCGCGGAGACAGTCCCTGACTGGTTTCTGACTGTTTCGCATGCGCAGTTCTGTTTTCAGGCGTTCGCGGTGTTAAAAATCCGGGACTTTGACAAAGAGTTCGATGTTCGCGGAGAGTTTCAAACTGATTCATGATCAGTCCATTTGGTTCATGGATTAGAGTGCGGATTTTTAGTTAGCGCAAGCGCTATAGAAACTGTAAATTGACAGGTTTTTTATTTGTTTTTTTTGGTCAATCGTTAATACTAACTAATACTAACTAACCTATTATTTATTTTTGTTGAGAAGCGGCAATATAATCTTTACGTTTCGACATCTTTAAATAAATATAACTAAAATTCTCTAAATCTTTTTAGCGATATAAATTAAAAAATATAAAAAAGTCATTTAATATTTTATTGCATTATAAATTAATATGAAACTAAAAACAGTACATATATTTATAAGTATTAAAAAATGAATGTTATTTATAGATAAGCGATCATTTTACATCCAGCGATGAGGACTTAGAGGAAATTCTGGACGTTCAGGGTCATTGATATCAATTTCATCTCCGTAGACATCGTTCCGTCTTACGACACTAGCACCGCAGAATAAACAACAATTTATTATTATTTATTATTGCTTATTATTACAATTGTTTATTACTCTGTGCTAGTACCCTATTTTTTACTTACACATTTTGACAATATAGCAATATCGTCTTTAAAATAAATTTTTGTCAAACGTCTGTGTTCCTCCTTGTACATATAAACAAAACAGCGTGTTGAGTTGATGTTTTGGGGTTAGAAACAGTCAGAAACGTCCGGAAATCGTTCGCGGAGAAATAGCTGTTAAAAACTAGTAACTAATCGCGCCAGCGCACAACGTTAATCCCAAATCGGTCCGAAATTTATCCAAAACTAGTTAGGGACTGTCTCCGCGAACAAAACTACTATTATATGTAACTTAAACATTTATATGAAATATATTTTTACTATTTTACATATGTAATTTTATTTTAAATTAAAATTTAAACTAATAAATAACTTTTTGACTTTGACACTACAGTGTATGTTTGGTTGCATATGCACATGGCTGACTTAAACATATCTAATATTAAATAAAATAAAAAAAAAAACTTTCTAAACTTAATTCTTATGCTAAATTCTTAAAAATACCCTCATATAATTATTTTTTAATATTATCTAGTATATAATTTATAAATTATGTCTTTAATTACTATTTAAATAAATTTATTAATTAACAGTGTATATCTGTTCAAATTACGATATATATATATATATATATATATATATATATATATATATATATATATATATATATATATATATATATATATATACAGAGAGAGAGAGAGAGAGAGAGAGAGAGAAATTGATGCCAATAATGAAGGGTTTCAGTATATACTCGGAACAATGATATAGCAGATAAGAGTGAAATTCGTTAAGAGATGTGATAGAGGGAGATTAATAGGGAAATAAAAGAATAAAAGAAAAGGCGATGACAATATATCAACAGAATTGATAAACATCTACTAAGTAAACATACGCTAAATTACCAACTAAAAAAAAGAAGTGTAAAATCCTCCTTAAAAAAATAGGTGCACAAGTTGATGCCAGAACAGGCAACAAATTCATTCATTCAAACAAATAATTTGGTAAGTTTTTCGAATAATACTATAAATTTAAACAAATAAATAACTTTTAAACACAATTTGCAGAATTTACTGATATATAAAGTTCGATATAACCAACGCCTTGCTTAAATAAAAACACTTTAAACTTTTACTAGAAACTCTTTTTCCGAACACTTAAATTTCTCTAATGACTGTAATTAATTTAATAAATCAAACAAAGTGTGCTACCATTATCCTGGAAGTCTCATTCACCTGAGCTTTACGTCTGCCTAAGCAAAGTGGAGAAAAATTCCCTGCTGAAAAATTATTAGATAACGAGTATAGTCTGGTTGATGCTGGAAACACGCGATTTTTCTATAATTTTGCTTGTCAAGTCGAGAAAAGAGCACGCTCCGTTGATTTTTTATTTTATTTTAGTAACTTTTTCGATGTATTTGGATTGTATCATTTTTTTTACAAATAACGCATCGAACCATGTTGTATAAATACTTTATTCATAAACTGTAGTTAATACAAAGAGTTCTAGATAGTCTACATGTATATGAAAAAAATAATTCAAATTTAGAGTAGTTACGGTTAGAGTATGTTTCAACTATGGCGGAAATTTTTAGGAACAGTAAAGCCTCACCAAACAAAGCAGTGGCGTTTTAAAAAAAATACGTCATCTGTCCAGATATTTGGCGAAGTGTGTCCTGCATGTATATAGGATTCATCGTAATATACAATTTACATAGCTTCGCTTCTGTAATATTTAATTTTGTCCAAGAGCACGAATATAATTCCGTTCAATCAATAAAAGTCGATTATCTTTCGTTTTCTCTTTCACAATTATGTAGAGGGAACTCACACTTCCAGTCCACTCGTACACTTCTTCAAGCCCTTTTTGCAAAAGCTTCAATGATACACAACAACGTTTAATCTTATGAAAACGAATCGGTAACCGATACTAAATTAGAAATTAACTTTTACCAAACTTTATAGAGTATCAATTATTAAAGATGGTATTATAACAAACAAAAAGTTTGGTATCTATAAAACAATCTGTGTACAATCAAACTCCATTTATTATTTAAGTGAGTGATAATTTTGTAATTAGTGCGATTTTAAATAATTAAGTTAATTAAACTAAATTTTCAATCTCCAAAAACCTATGATACCTCATCAATCCTCAACCCTGCACCATGGACAATATCTATTCCTGCTATCGACATCAGTCTAACAAACCCAAGAAAATAAGAGATATCATCAACCGTCATTAAACAAAAGTTTCATACACTATTAAACAGATATGGCAATACCTACAACGTATACACCGATGCGTCAAAAAATGAAGATAGAGTTGGAGCAGCAATTTATTCGGAAGACACCTCAGTTAGTTTCAAATTGCCATCAATGACAACCATATTTTCGGCTGAATTATTCGCAATTCTAAAAGCACTATCATTAAAATAAAACAAAAACAAAGAAAGATGTATAATAATAACAAGATGTATAATCACAGATTCTCTAAGTTCATTATCCTCACTGACTCAATTATACTATGACAACCCCCTTCTACTTCTCATTAAAAAAGAACTTAAAAACATTTCTAATAAAAACATTCAAGTGCAGTTTTTATGGACGCCTTTTTATGTAGGAATAAAAGGTAAAGAAGCTGTAGATAAACTAGCTAAAAACGCACCAACTAACCCGATGTCCGAAGAAAGTAAGATATTGGTACAAAACGATTTAAAATTATACTTAAAACAAAAAATAATTCAAAAATGGCAACAAACTTCGAACAATACTCCATCAAGGCTATACGAAGTCAACAAACACCCACATCTTTGGAAACCAACAATAAAAGACAGAAGAGAGCAAGTGATACTTACTTGTCTACGTATCGGCCATACAAGACTTACTCATGACTATTTATTACAGTGCAAAAACAAACCAGTGTGTGAAGTGTGCCACAGTGTTCTAACGGTAAAAGATTTTTTAATACAGTGTTTCAAATATAACACTGAACGACTCAAATATAGCATACCCAACTCCCTAAGAGATGCCCTAGAAGAAAATACAGATAACCGAAAAATATTTTCCTATCTTAAAGACTGTCAACTTCTTCAAAACATCTAAAACGTACATTTTAACACACATACATATTATTATTATTATAATCATTATTGTAAACTAATCTGTATTCACATATTGCATCAACTGTCACATATGTTACATAGTCTAAATACGCTAATGACCCTGCGTGATTGATGCGTTAATAAAAAAAAATAATAATAATTAAGTTTGTTTAATATTGCAACGCCACTGCATGGGTCTGATCATAGATATTCTATTGTCTACGCGACTAACTATTTCGTCGGAGGACTCGCCACTCGATTTGAAATAAGCTGTAAAGAACTGTAAAAACAAATAATTGAGATAAATTAACAAACCTCTTTCTACCCAACTCCATACCGGTAAATAACATAGTTTAATAGCTTTTAGATGCTGTTTAATAATTTCTTGAATTTAATTTTTTGGCAACAGAATAACTATATTTAAGACATGCTATTAACATTATTAATGTTTGATCTTTCTTATTTCTAAAAAAATAAAGTTTTATCTTTAAATTTTTTTGTGAAGAGACCGATTTATGAAGACCGGTTATTACAGAAATTTTTAGTTATTATTTCTTAGTCTAATTGTTGTCAGTGTAAGAAAATATCTCAAGTTCGAAAACACCAAAATTACCACCACGTTAGCGATTTTGTAGAATTGTTAAATAGGAATATCGATTTATCGTATCGCGAAATTGGCCGTCGTGTTAATTGTACGACAATGGTGGTTATGCGTGTGTATCGGGGGTAGACAAACGAAGGTAGAGGAATACGAAGAAAACCAAATGGTTAACTGAAATGCACCACAGACCGTAACGATAGGCGATTTAGACAACTGCGAGACTGTTTTGTACGACGCACGTGTCAAATACCTAGCCAATGGTTTAAAGTAAAAGGTAGACCTGTTACTATGCGTACATTATACTATCGTATTAAAATATTTGGGATGGTTTTATTCCGCCCAAGACTGTTTTCCTTTGAATGCGCATCACTGCCATGAACGTTTGAAATAGTGCATCTGAGAACAGCTGAGTTCCCAGCTGTTCTCCGAGTGTAGAGGTTCTCTCTCACCGGCTCTGGAACCCGATTGAGCCATGTGTTACCTCTAGTCAAATTTAATTTAATACTGAACATCACAGTTATTTTACAACACAGTGTACAATCTTTCATAACAAAATGTAATTTAAAGGGTTTTTACCCTAGTATTTTGGTGGCTCAGGCATTGTGACCTAGCATTTTTCGATTTTAAAAACCTGATGATGGACTGTGTGGTCCGAAAACGTTTGTTTTATTGATGTGGCCCTTTTAAGGGTTTTTTTAAATAAATATACCCATTTACAAAGATTAACCTCTTTTTGTTATACGTGGTCTACAGCCAGCTACAGGAATTTTTCCTTGTGGATATTCTTCTAATGACGAATTTCAAATTTTTCACATTCAAAATAAAGGCCTTATGCTATCTTTAATTAAAATCAATTGAACTTGAGACAAACAGTTCTTCTCTCCTTAACCTGTTTTGTTAAAGACTATAAAGTGTAAATACATACCAAAACTGGTTCACTTACTTACTACGAGAGATAATGAGGTATGACGATTTCCACAAATGGAAGCATAAAACAACAGATAGTCAATTAAAATAAAATACCAGAGAGAGAAGTACCCCCCCCCCTTCCGATGGAAACATAACCCCAAAAAACACCAGAGAGAGAAGAAATCACAAAAATCAATACACAAAACACAAGGAAGAAATTCGTAGCTCAAAACATCCAGGATACCGCATATCACCAAACACACAGTGGGCCCAGTAGCTCATACAAGGATGGAGTCTGTATTGTGGTATTGTATAATATTAATTTATTTTCAATATTAGAAAATAGACTATATACTAATTCTGATTTTTTGTTCATAGGTAATTTATTTTCCATATTATAATATAGACTATATACTAATTCTGATTTTTTGTTCACAGGGCCACCTACAAAAAAAATTACAAAAAACACAAAAAACCGGCTTCGGCCACCAAAAAAAAAACAAAAAAATTACTAACAAAAACCGGCTTCGGCCAAAAAAAAAATTAACAAAACCCCCAAAACCCGGGTACGTAGGGCCCAACCCCTTGAGCTCCAAGTCACCGAATTGAGCCGGGACTCAGAGCGGGGACTTGAGGCCCAAGTAAGTAATTTTAGTTCGCGGATAAGCCACCATAAGATAACAGGAATATAGCGGAGATGCGCTGTCCTGAGTTTTTCATTCGATTAGGAAACCATGTTGGGGTTCTATTACCCAGGACCTCCACATGAAGAGCATTTGGCTGATTGTTGTGCCTCTATAGCGCATCAGAGTGCTATAGGGGGGAAAGGGATGGTCTAGAGCATTGGAGCACGGTGGTGTGACTCCTGTTTATACTTGAGTTAACACACCTTGCTCCAATGAATTGTTACACCCGATCGTAATACTTAGGGGTGAACATTTCTCATAGGCTGGGTTTTAATCAAATTGCTTGCTTGAACTGGTTCACTTAAGAAACGCACTCTGCCAAAATAGCTGTGGTGGTAAGATTTTAAAATAAATTTTGTGGAAGTTTTAAAAACAAAGTTTTTAGTGTTTTATTGTTACTAGATTTAAATAGTTATACATACAAAATGTATCTGAAAGGAATGTATCCTGAATTCCTAATTCACTGTGGTCCAAAAACGCGACACTGGCTCAAAGACTTTTTTAGTGACATAATGAAGACATCTGTACTACCTCCAGAGTTCAAAAGAACCAAAGTTATTGCAATTTTAAAACCTGGAAAGGACGGTGAACTACCCGAAAACTATCGACCCATTGCCCTCCTCAGTTGCTGCTACAAACTACTAGAGCGACTTATATATAACAGGTTATACCCCATCACCGACACTGTGATACCAGTCGAACAGGCCGGATTTAGAAGCGGGCGTAGCTGTAGTGATCAAGTACTGTCCTTAACGACATTTATTGAAGCCGGTTTCGAAAAACGGGAAAAAACAGCCGTAACGTTTATAGATCTGACGACTGCATATGACACTGTGTGGAGAGAAGGCCTGATCTACAAGCTAATGAAGGTCATACCATGCCTGAAAACCTGCCAACTAATCAATAACCTCCTAACCAACAGACTGTTTCAAGTATATATAAACGATACAAAGAGCAATGTCAGGAAGCTAAATAATGGCCTCCCACAGGGTTCAGTGCTTGCTCCACTATTATTTAACATTTACACAGCCGATCTTCCAGAGACAAAATCAAAAAAATTTGCTTACGCAGATGACCTGGCTATCGCATTTCAAAACCAAGCCAAAGATGTTGGAGAAAGGGCGCTTACCGAAGACTTAAGGGTTCTCTGCGACTACTTTAAACAATGGCGACTTCGCCCTAATACAAACAAAACTGAGACAAGCCTCTTCCATCTCACAAATCAGCTTTCGAATGACACCCTTAGCATCACCTTTAATGGCGAGACTTTAAAACATAATAACAACCCTAAATACCTGGGTGTAACGCTCGACAGATCACTGACGTTCAAAACCCATCTTACGAATGTAGCTGCCAAAGTGAGAACCCGTAACAACATAATAACAAAGCTTGCTGGAACGACATGGGGTGCCACTGCGGATACACTTCGAACCTCCTCACTGGCCCTGGTGTATTCTGTCGCTGAATACTGCGCACCGGTATGGCTAAAAAGCGCTCATGTCAACAAGATTGATGTTCAACTAAATTACACTATGAGAGTAATATCTGGTACTATTAAATCAACTCCACTAAGATGGCTTCCAATTCTGAGCAATATAGCACCTCCAGATACTCGACGAACGGCAGCACTTGTCAGAGAATATCAGAAAATCATGGCAAATAATCGTCTGCCAATTCACCAGTATATTCCACACGCCGCACGAGACCAACAAAGACTGAAGTCCAGACGACCCCCTGTCCAATCCGTTCAAGGAATGGGTGATAGCTACAATAAGCAAGAGCAGTGGACGAAAAGATGGATGCCAACAACAGAGCCAGACGTCATCAAAATAACAAGTACGTCGATCGGCTTCACTGGATCAAACCTGCCACGCCCTATATGGACAAAATTAAATCGCATACGCACGGGTCATGGCAAATGTGCCGATTCCCTATACCGATGGGGTCATGCAGAAAGCCCACAATGTGATTGTGGATCCCCGAGACATCCCATCCAACACATCATGGCGGATTGCCCAATCCGCAGATACAGCGGAAACCTTCAAGATTTTGCAGAGTATTCTCCTGGTGCAATTGAATGGCTGTGCAACTTGGACATTAATATTTAATATTTAACTTAGGTTACAATTCCAATTTGAATATAATTATTATCTAAATACTACTTTTATCGTATTGTAATTATCCATACGCTAAATAAATAAATAAACATACAAAATTTCCAAAAAATACGAAAAAAAAAGCGGTAAACAGAAAATTAGTACTTAGAAATTAAGCTATTTAAAAATTTATGAAAAAGTTGTTGGCCTTTAGTACAAAAGGATTGAAAAGATACAAAATAAAATCCCAAAATAACAAAATATATAACTAAATATGAAACATAATAACGAAAATGAAAACATTATTTTTATTTATAATTTCGCATCTAAACAAAATTATTATTATTATTTTTAATATTGTTCTTATTTTATAAATTGTTTCGTAAAAGCATCAATAATATTTTCAGAGCATTTTTTGCTCTCGTTCAACGTACCTAACTAATAAATAAAAGCCAGCAACCATTCTAACGAATCTGACCGGGACTTTCTTAGAATTTATATTCGAGACAATAATGACAGTATTTTTCTTCTTTTTACCACTTTCGTCTACTCCTAATGTGTGTTATTCGAAAAATCTTTTCCTCGTAGCCCTCAATTGCCGTAAGCTTCCCTATAATTACAGAAAAATGATATTTTCGATTATTAATAGGATTCTTTAGTTCCATAAAAGCAAAGGTATCAATTATCTAGAACAACTTGGGGCATTCAGCACTCATTAAAGCTAGGTAAAGGCCACATTAATCATTGAAGGTGCTTGAACAACAAAATGACTATACACTAAAAGACATTTTTCATAATTTTTTTAATGTTTGCGTTTGTTTTTCGGTTGTAGATATTCCGGGAATTATTTACAATATTTACTTATTTTTAATGCGCAACATGCCCTGCAGACTAAAATACAATTAAATAATACGATGTTTTAAAAATATACATGTTGTTAATTTAAAAGTCTTTCATAAAATTTATGTTTTATGATCTTTCATTTATCTCTTTTTGTAGTTTTTTTTCTCTTCTTTTGTGAACTTCTATGTCCGAGGGTTTTTTTATGACTTTAAACCATTTTTGGTAATGGTATTGTAAATGTAAAAACGTACCTAAGCTGTGACATAAATTCAGATCACAATCCTGTAGTCGCAACTATCCGATTAAAACTTAAAAGAGTAACCCAGTCAGAGAATAGTATGGAGTAATGCTGATCAAGGACAGCAACAGAAGTATGAAGACATAGTAGACACACAGTTAGAGTTTAAGACAATAGCTTCCACTAAGGAGAAGACAATAAAAGAAAACATTGAAGACATATGGGGGAAAATTCAAAATGTCTTAGAGGCAGCAGAATAAAGTATACACAAAGAAAACCGTAAACCTAGAAAACCATGAATGACAAACGAAATATTACAAATTATGGAGAGGAGACGGATGGTAAAAAACAATAACGTAACAAGATATAAAGACTTAACAGGGAAATAAAGAAAAAAATAAATGTAGCTAAGGAAGAGTGGATGAAAGAAAAATGTAGAGAGGTAAAAGATTTGCAAATAAATCATAAATATAGAGAACTACACAGAAAGGTTAAAAAAGTAGCTGGAATATGGAAACCCAAACACTTATCGATTGTAACAAACAAAAAAAACCAAATGGAACTAGACCCTGAAAAACAGAAAGAAATATTATTATTATTATTATTTACAATAGATTTGAGCAGGGGTTGCAAAACGCATATGCCCATGTGACTACAATGTTATATAGTGTACAATTAAATTGTTACATTACAGTAGTTACATATTAAGCACTAACTAACTAAATGAATATACAATAACATAGGTAATAGCAAGTGTTTAGTACAAATTAAATGTTCAACTATGGAACAAAAGGTCATCCAGTTTATTTTTGAAAATATTGACAGATGGAGCATCTATGATCTCAGTTAGAAGGCTATTCCATATCGAGAACACTCGATTACAGAGAAAAAATTGTCTGGTTGTTGTTAAAAAAGTTTCCTTTTTAAACTTAAGTTTGTGGCCACGAAGACGATTGTCGTTGTCTATTATGAACATATTCCCCAAATTTCCAAAGTTGTATTTTACTATCCGAAACGTAATAATTAAATCGCCTCGAAGTCGACGTTGTTCAAATGTAGTGAGATTGGCCATATTCAGTCTTTCTGTATACGTAGGTCTTGAGCGACCAAAAGACATCCTGGTGCACTGCCGCTGTACGTTTTCGAGAATATTACGATCGCGCACTAATACTGGACACCAAACAGTTCCGCAATATTCCAGAACTGGACGAATGTACAGTTTATACAGATGAATTGAGCTCATAAATGACATTTTCGCAAACGTTTTATTTAGTAGATATAATTTACTGTTAGCTTTTTTAGAAATATGCAAAATGTGTTCCGACCAACTTAGATTGTTATTAATTATAACGCCTAGATCATTATGCGATTTCACTGTTTTTAACACGCGCCCATTAATAGAGTAAGGAAGACACGGATTATTTTTACCCATGTGAAGAACTACACATTTTTCCACATTAAGAGGCAGCATCCAGGTAGAGCACCATTCCGATATGCAATCAAGGTCATCTTGTAGTAACTGGAAATTTACGGAGGGATCGGAAAATAGCTTCGTGTCATCTGCATGGAAAGCATTGTTGCATTTAATATGAAATTGTAGATCACTTGAGTATGCTATGAATAAGAGTGGGCCCAAAACTGATCCTTGCGGTACCCCACTTAAAACCGTTCTCTCAACTGAGAAAGAGTCCCCAACTCTAACACAAAATTTTCTATCTGTTAAATACGCGTCGATCCATTTCAGTAGTTGACCACGGATACCAAGGTGTTCCAATTTATGTAATAGTCTTCGTTTTGGAACTCTATCGAAAGCTTTAGCAAAATCGAGGTATATAATGTCCACCGGGGCTTTTCTGTCTAATGCTCTTGACCATTCATTGACACACCAGAGAAGATTTGTCATTGTAGAACGTCCTTTGACAAAACCATGCTGCTGTTCTGGTATAACCAGTTCATTTTGCAGAAAATCAGAAATTGTCTCGGCAATAATAGTTTCCATTATCTTAGATATTATAGGTGTTAAGCTGATAGGACGATAGTTATTAGGATCCAGTTTGTTCCCTTTTTTAAAGATCGGTGTTACAGATGCGGTTTTCCATATAGGAGGCAAAATATGTGTGGTGAATGATAGGGACATAATCACATATAGTGGATAAGCTAAAGCATCAGAACATTTCTTTAAAAATAAAGAAGATATTAAGTCGAGACCAGGAGACGAATTATTTTTTAGGCTTTGAAGATGATGTTTAACTTTTTCAGGAGTAATGATTATATTTTCAAGAGAAGAAGAAACTCGTGACGAAGTAATATTAGGGAACTGATAATTAGTGGGTTCAACAGAGAAAACCTTGGAGAAAGTACTGGCGAGAAGTTCGGCATTCTCATAGTTATTTTGGGATATATCCCCATTATCATTTTCCAGTAAAGGTATAGAAACTTTTGTTGTCAACGAAGATCTAATATACTTGTGCAATTTTTTACAGTTATTACTGATGGCTATACTCTCTTCGTAGGCAACACGAGCTTCATGTAAAGATTTCTTTAAATCTCTGGCAAAGTCTCGATGAATTTGTAAATCCTCTATGCGATTTGTACGTCTATATTTGTTCCACAACTTTCTTTTATACTTGATCAGATATATTAATTCCCCATTAATCCAAGGTTTTATGTTATTTTTGTATATGGTTTTTTTGAGGATATTTTGGTTTTTGCATAAATTAACAACCTGTAAGAACTTATCCCAGAATACAACTGGATTCCTTATGTCGCCGAAAACATCATTCCAATCAATGTCGGTCAGTTGGAGATTTGCATTTTCAAAATCAATTATTTCATATACCGTTTTATTAACATTAGGATTAGGAGTACAGTACTGTAAGTTGAACTGAATATGAAACGTTGTTGAAAAAATATGGGAGGAATGTCTTAAAGATTTATTTGGTGATCGGGTTACAGGCACTGACATTTGTATTGATGTTGTTTAATTCATCTACTATACTCTGAGGAAGGGATGAAGGGGTGTCATAAAGGATTTTCTTAACTAAATCAGTGAGGTAAGAGTTGTCTGTTGTCTTGTCTGGGTCAAAGTACGTTTCTCATTTTTACAAAGGCAGCTCGGGCTTGTTCTATTCGGCTTTTAATTTCTGCGGTTGGGTCCCAGCTCTCATTGATATTACTGCCGAGATACACGAGTTCCTCTACTCTGTCCAGTGTGGCATCTTCGACTTTTATACCGTCATCCTGTATATAATTTTGTTTGCTAACTATCAGATATTTAGTTTTCTTAACGTTGAGTTTTAATCCATACTGATCACACGTCTGTTTTATTTTGTTCATTAGATTGTGAAGGTCTTCTCCGCAATTGGCAAGGACTAAGGTATCGCCGGCATATGTAATATTTTTGACGGATACTTCATTCACAATAATACCTTCGGTTGTCTCCATTAGGGCTTCCTTAAATATTTCCTCCGAATATAAGTAAAAAAGTAAAGGCGACAACATACAGCATTGTCTCACTCCTCTTTTTATATTTATTTCATCCGACAGTTCTTGTTCAACCTTTATTCTTGCCACTTGATGGCAGTATAGATTTGTAACTATTTGTATATCTTTATCGTCCAATCCAGGTGTTTCCAATATTTCTAGCGATATAAAAGACGATATAGCAATTATCTAGCGATATAGCAATAGGAAGACGATCAGTACTAACACCGCAAAAACGATGGAAGGACAACTTACTGGAGGCACATTAAAAATAGCCAGAGTCATGTCTACATAAAAAAGAAGAAGAAAAAGAGAAGAAGTAATGCATTTATGAGAGCAACTCTTCTGTTCTATGTAATTTATATTAAAAAAGTTAACATAATAAACGCCTGCAGAAAAATATTTGACGTAAGAGGATCAGTTTAAAGTATCAGCAGAGAGAATAATTTTTTTCTGGTGTATAATAATCATAATTCAATTAAGCAAATATACTCTTAAAGAGAGTTTTACTTTATGAATATTTGATCGTGATGATGGAGAATATTGTGAATTGAAGTAGATATAATGATCTAGAAAAAGTTAATGGTTTATTTAAAGTATATTTATCTTTTCCTTATGTTTTTATTGATTTGGTTTTGTTTGACCTAAAAAAGCAAATAGTTGTCTGAGTTTAATAGATGAAATCATAAGAATTA